>CM065597.1:152674842-153274842 GCA_033119425.1 Bufotes viridis
GCCACTAACCAGTGCAGTCTGACCATTCCACTAACCAGTACAGCCTGACCATGCCACCAACCAGTACAGCCTGACCATGCCACCAACAAGTATAGCCTGACCATGCCTCCAACCTGTACAGTCTGACCATGCCACTAACCAGTACAGCCTGACCATGCCTCCAACCAGTACAGCCTGACCATGCCACCAACCAGTACAGCCTGACCATGCCACCAACCAGTACAGCCTGACCATGCCACCAACCAGTACAGCCTGACCATGCCACCAACAAGTATAGCCTGACCATGCCTCCAACCTGTACAGTCTGACCATGCCACTAACCAGTGCAGTCTGACCATGCCACTAACCAGTGCAGTCTGACCATTCCACTAACCAGTACAGTCTGAAACCCTGAAGATAAATCCAGAAGTTGATGCACAAGAGCAAAGAGGAATATATCAGCAACTGAAGGAACAGCATCGGAACATCCCAGAAGCTGACAGTATACCGGAGCCTGCAGCAGGAGTACAAACCGGCCGCATATCCTGAGCCGGTACAGACTGAGCGCCCACAGCCTGCTCATCAGACGACACCGACAGAGGTGCACGCCCAGAGAGAGCAGTGCAACCAGGAGGCCGTGGCGAATGAGACCCACTTCACGCTGCGGTGCCCCAAATACTCAGCAGTAAGGGATGCCCGCTTCAGGAGACTGTCTGATCTCTGCCCAGACTTCACCTCCATGGAGGAGAAAGAAAGACTCTCCATACTGCTGGGGGAAGAGGAGCACAATATGTTACTGCCTGCCATAGACTGAGAGGAGCCTGATGTACCACGGACTCCTGTACCCCCACCCTGGGCGTGTCCCCATCACCATCCCTACCCACTTATTTCCCACCTGCTTTGGCAATGCTGAAATGTATTCGAATTTAATTGATAAGCTAATAAATAGATGGATACAGGTGAAACTCGAAAAATTAGAATCTCGAGCAGCATAAGGGTACGTTCACACGACGACAATTGTCGCGCGACAAAAAGTCGCACTATTGTCGCGCGACAATTTTTATAATGGGAGTCTATGGTGTCGCAGTGCGACATGCGACATGCTGCGACTGCGACACGAAAGTCGGAGAAAATCCATCCGGGATGGATTTTTTGCGACTGTTGCGTCGCAGTCGCAACATGTTGCATGTTGCACGTGCGACACCACCATAGACTCCCATTATAAAAATTGTCGCGCGACATTAATGTGACATCAATGCCGCGCTACAAATGTTGCAGTGTAGTGGTTCCCAAATTGTCGCGCGACAATTGTCGTCGTGTGAACGTAGCCTAAAAGGTGAAGCTAATGTATAAGAGACTCGTTCCAGGCAAAGCGAGATATTTCTACCTTTTTTTGTTATAATTTGGATGATTTTGGCTTACAGCTCCTAAGACCCCGAAGTCCCAATCTCAGGGACCCTCTGCTCAGGGGGTTTGGATGAATTAGCGGCCTAGAGTCGGACACTTTGATCCTAGAACATTGAACCGTTTCACAAAATTATCATTTTAATTTGCATTCCTGAAAAAAATGAACTTTTGCACGATATTCACATTTTTCGCGTTTCACCTGTAGATAGATAATAGATAAACGTAAACATTTCTAATAAAAATACGGTTTATGAATCATCTTCATTATCTGGAAATAATAGATGCAATTATTTGAGTCCTTGAATCTGAAATAAAGAGAATCTACTCCGTTTTCTGAATATTGAGATTCCACATTTGATATGAAGATGTTTCCATTAATTGAGCAGCTGACAATGCGCTCTCCAGACGTCGGGTCAAGTAAGCAGTTTAAAAACTCCATTTTCCGCTAACAATAGGGCAATCATAACCCGGCAGTGAAGCTAATAGAGAGATGCTGCGCATTGTGCCCGCATCCTCCACCATAAATCCTGCATTGTCCATGACATAAAGCGGGTCAACAAGGAACAAGGTTACCGCGGAAAACATTGTATCCGGATACCAGCAATTGTCAAGTGCATCAGGACGCTGCTCGCGGGGAACGCCACCCAGACGTGACAATTTTCAGGCATCTTCTCAGAATGCACTGGTCTTTTTGTTGTGTGATTTACAGGGAGATGAACGCGGCAGCAGGATCGGTTCACTCCGCCGAAAAACACAGCGCGTTCCAGAAAACATCCAAAATAAACATGATCAGAGCGAGCGGCTCTGCGTCCGTCTCACAACCGTCGCTTCCCACAGGCAATTAGAAGCAGGCAATTCACCCGCACGTTAAAGGCACCCGAACCGCAGAAGCTGCCGCAGGCGCCTTACGGCTGGAAAAAAAAAAAACACTAAAATATCAGATGATTAGAAAATGATTTCAGTTCAGTTGTTCTCCATTAGCTCTGATTTTTTAATTTCATTAGAAATGTAAATATTTGTATTTAGAATTTTCATGTCAATTGTTCTTTTCTAATGGAGATTGTTATAGATTTTGTTATAAATTGTTGGAAATCTTTAGTTTTATTTAGAATGTTCATGTTTATTGTTAATTTTTATTTTTGTTTTTCATAATTTTTTGTACACTTCGTTATTGTAATAAAACATTAAACTTGTGTAAAATCCCAGCACAGAGGATCTCACTCAATCGCCGTTATCTTTTATTTTCTATCGTCACATTTCATATATTCAGATTCAGAACAAAAATCAAAAATCTCTTCTGTAAACTTGTATCAACTATTGTTCTTTGTATTATTTGTAATTCGTTTATTATTAAAGTAAAAATGTTCTGTCCTTAGAATCGTTTTATATTCAATTCCTTCATTTACATTTTTTCTTACTAAAAATATCAATGTATTTATTTCAAAACTGTCTGTATCTATCTATCTATCTCTCTATTTCTATCTATCTCCTATCTATCTAATATTTCATATCATATCAATCTATTAATCTATACTATCTATCCAATATCTTTCTTTCTATCGCTCTATCTATCTATCTATCCAATATCTTTCTTTTTATCGCTCTATCTATCTATCTATCTATCTCATATCTATCTATCTATCTATCTATCTATCTCATATCTATCTATCTATCTATCTATCTATCTATCTCATATCTATCTATCTATCTATCTATCTATCTATCTATCTCATATCTATCTATCTATCTCATATCTATCTATCTATCTATCTCATATCTGTCTATCTATCTATCTATCTATCTATCTATGTATCTATCTCCTATCTATCTATCTATCTATCTATCTATGTATCTATCTATCTCCTATCTATCTATCTATCTATCTATCTATCTATCTATCGCTCTATCTATCGCTCTATCTAGCTATCTATCTATCTATCTATCTGTCTCCCTCATATATCTATGTACTGTCTATTATCTATCGATCTATCTACGGGAAACAGAAATGTGATGATCATCACCACAGTAATATAGTAGAGATGGAGTGTCAGCGGCTGAAGAGGCGATCCACCAACTATATAAAATAGAAAATTAATCAATTCCACGGCACTTTCAAAAAAAGTGTGGGTTAATTCACCAAAAAGCGACGTTTCCGTCCTCTCCATGGGACCTTTCTCAGACAGTGACCATTGTGTATTTGTCACTGCTTGAGAAAGGTCCCATTGAGAGGACGGAAACGTCGCTTTTTGGTGAATAAACGCACGCTTTTTTTGAAAGTGCCGTGGAGTTTCTTCATTATCTATCTATCTCATATCTATCTATCTATCTATCTATCTATCTATCTCCTATCTATCTATCTATCTATCATCTATTATCTATCTATCATCTATTATTTATCTATCTATCTCCTATTTATCTTATATCTATCTATCTATCTATCTATTATCTATCTATCTATCTATCTATCTATCTCCTATTTATCTTATATCTATCTATTTATCTATCTATCTATTATCTATCTCTCTCATATCTATCTCCTATCTATCTATCTATCTATCTATTTATCCATCTATCGATCTATCTCCTATCTATCTATATATCTATCTATCTCCTATCTATCTATTATTTATCTATTTATCTATCTATCTATCTATCTATCTATCGATCTATCTATCTATCTATATCTCTCTCTCTCTCTCTATCTATCTATCTATCTCCTATCTATCTATCTATCTCATATCTCTCTATCTATCTATCTATCTATCTATCTCTATCTATCTATCTATCTATCTATCTATCTATCTATCTATTTATCTATCTTTCCATGGCAGCAGAATCTCATTGTCCCTGTCATAAACCTCTCAGCACAGATCGGTAATTACTTAGAAATGATGATTATGATGACAGCGAGTGCGTCACTGTTTTTCTGTCGACGGATCCGTTTTCTGCACTCCCATCGTTCCGGATGATGGTTTCTGTAGATCGTGGAGGCCGATATTATATTAAATGACACAAATTCAATCTAATTCTCTAATTGCAGCTGAACTTTGGGGCCAAAATGTAGAAACCACCAGTAACCAGAAATTCAGAGATTAAATCTGAAGCTAAATTACAAAGTATCTCTGAAATATTTTCCCGCCAACGAGACGAGCGGACGGCGTCCTGCGAGGTTTTATGTTTAGACGTTAGAAACGGGAAAATTATAAAGTAAATAAAATAAAGCGAAACAAAATGCAAATTCTTGTCATAGGAATTAATTTCACAAAATAAATTTCCTTCTTTTATTCGGAATCTGCAGTAGATACAGAGCGGTAGAAAGTACTTACAGGTATAATACATGGCGGCAGCAGAGATTGTACACGTCATATATACAGGATATAAAGTGATGCGCGGGCGCGGCATATACATATATATATATACTCTCGAGGTGATAGATATCGTCTTTACTTCTATTTATAGATATTTATATAGAGATTTATAGATAGATTTCTTTATACAATCCTATGTACAACAAGCCTCCGGACGTGGGAGCAGAATTGTAGAATTTTCTCACGAAATTTCCAATTTTTAAAAAATTTTTCTTCTAATTTTTCCCACAGAGTTTTCTATTTGGACACATGTCTGTTACCCCCTAGGTTCCTGTGTATTACCCCCGGGAGTCCTGTGTATTACCCCCAGGGGTCCTATGTATTACCCCCGGGGGTCCTGTGTAATACCCCCAGGGGTCCTGTGTATTACCCCCAGGGGTCCTATGTATTACCCCCGGGAGTCCTGTGTATTACCCCCGGGGGTCCTATGTATTACCTCCGGTAGTCCTGTGTATTACCCCCAGGGTCCTGTGTATTACCCCCGGGAGTCCTGTGTATTACCCCGAGGGTCCAGTGTATTACCCCCGGGGGTCCTGTGTATTACCCCTGGGGGTCCTATGTATTACCCCCGGGGGTCCTGTGTATTACCCCCAGGAGTCCTGTGTATTACCCCCGGGGGTCCTGTGTATTACCCCCAGGAGTCCTGTGTATTACCCCCGGGGGTCCTGTGTATTACCCCCAGGAGTCCTGTGTATTACCCCCGGGAGTCCTGTGTATTACCCCCGGGAGTTCTGTGTATTACCCCCGGGGGTCCTGTCTATTACCCCTGGGGGTCCTATGTATTACCCCTGGGTGTCCTGTGTATTACCCCCGGGAGTCCTGTCTATTACCCCCGGGTGTCCTGTGTATTACCCCCGGGGGTCCTGTGTATTACCCCTGACCTATGCACAGTGGAGGCCTTAGAAATCACGCTGAAGCTCTTGGTGCCTCGTGCCTCCTGCATGCTGATAGCGGAATGTCCTCACGATGTCGGTAACACGTATTCCATGTCATGTGACCAATGTCCTGCACCATCGTTTTTGGTAGCGGCTAAGAATGGCGTAGAGATTTGGTAGAAACGGAGGCGGCAATCAGCGACAGAAGGCGCCGCAGTCCAAGGCCATAACTTGTGCTAATCAGAAAGTCTCTAGACGTCCGTCTTCACAATACCATGGTGGGGATGTGGTGTGCCAGGGAGGCGGGGTGTGGCACCGGCAGGGAGGGCGAGTGCGCCTGCATGGAGCCATTTGGTGGGCGGTGCCTGGCACTTTTCTGGTGGGCGCGCAGGCCGGCCAGCTGCGAGTAGGCGCTCTGGCAGACCTGGCATTTATACGGGCGTTCCCCGGTGTGCAGTCGGACGTGGTTGCGCAGGGTGGAAGACTGGCTAAAGCGACGGTTGCAGAAGCGACACACGAAGGGTTTGTCCAGGGTGTGGATCCTCATGTGGGAGCGCAGGTTGCTGCGGGAGTTAAAGCCTCGGTGGCAGATGACGCAGCGCATGCGGCCACTGAGCACCGGTCCGGAGGGATCTGAACCACTGAAATCATCTGAGGGGAGCAAAGGGGGGAAAATAAATAAATAAATACATTAAATATAAATACATTTTTGATTTTTGACTCATCCCGGTCACTGCCCCCTGCTGGACCGTGCAGGATACTGCAGGGGGACCGTGTCTGTGCCCATGCCCGCCCTGCTGTGACCCTGTGCTCACCATGTTTGTTCTTCTTCTGCTCCTCCTCAATTCCGGGCACACCGGGGATCCCGAGGAAGCTGTTCTGAGAATTGCTGTACCACACCAGCAGCTCCTGGTCCGGAGGGATTGTCTGTGGGGAGAAGAAGAGAAATTCAGGAACCGGTGCCAACTACTGCAATGGTAGCATACAGGCAAGGCCTCCCATCATGCACTGCAACAGCCAATAAAAGAGTGATGGCGCCTGCATATAGGCTGCAAGAGACAAGTGCAGCAACTACCCACAGGGCAGACCGCACTGCGAGATACATGGACGTGGCCATAAAAAGGTACTAACCCTCCAGCCTGCAGCTGGAGCGTTATAAGAGGAGCGGCCGATATCAGTCACATATGATGTAATGTCTCTGGAGGTTATATCAGTGCTGGAGCGTTATAAGAGGAGCGGCTGATATCAGTCACATATGATGTAATGTCTCTGGAGGTTATATCAGCGCTGGAGCGTTATAAGAGGAGCGGCTGATATCAGTCACATATGATGTAATGTCTGGAGGTTATATCAGCGCTGGAGCGTTATAAGAGGAGCGGCTGATATCAGTCACATATGATGTAATGTCTCTGGAGGTTATATCAGTACTGGAGCGTTATAAGAGGAGCGTCTGATATCAGTCACATATGATGTAATGTACCTGGAGGTTATATCAGCGCTGGAGCGTTATAAGAAGAGCGGCTGATATCAGTCACATATGGTGTAATGTCTCTGGAGGTTATATGAGTGCTGGAGCGTTATAAGAGGAGCGGCTGATATCAATCACATATGACGTAATGTCTCTGGAGGTTATATCAGCGCTGGAGCGTTATAAGAGGAGCGGCTGATATCAGTCACATATGATGTAATGTCTCTGAAGGTTATATCAGAGCTGGAGCGTTATAAGAGGAGCGGCTGATATCAATCACATATGATGTAATGTGTCTGGAGGTTATATCAGCGCTGGAGCGTTATAAGAAGAGCGGCTGATATCAGTCACATGTGATGTAATGTCTCTGGAGGTTATATCAGTACTGGAGCGTTATAAGAGGAGCGGCTGATATCAGTCACATATGATGTAATGTCTCTGGAGGTTATATCAGTGCTAGAGCGTTATAAGAGGAGCGGCTGATATCAATCACATATGATGTAATGTGTCTGGAGGTTATATCAGCGCTGGAGCGTTATAAGAAGAGCGGCTGATATCAGTCACATGTGATGTAATGTCTCTGGAGGTTATATCAGTACTGGAGCGTTATAAGAGGAGCGGCTGATATCAGTCACATATGATGTAATGTCTCTGGAGGTTATATCAGTGCTGGAGCGTTATAAGAGGAGCGGCTGATATCAGTCACATATGATGTAATGTCTATGGAGGTTATATCAGCGCTGGAGCGTTATAAGAGGAGCGGCTGATATCAGTCACATATGATGTAATGTCTCTGGAGGTTATATCAGTACTGGAGCGTTATAAGAGGAGCGGCTGATATCAGTCACATATGATGTAATGTCTCTGGAGGTTATATCTGCGCTGGAGCGTTATAAGAGGAGCGGCTGATATCAGTCACATATGATGTAATGTCTAGAGGTTATATCAGCAATGGAGCGTTATAAGAGGAGCGGCTGATATCAGTCACATATGATGTAATGTCTCTGGAGGTTATATCAGCGCTGGAGCATTATAAGAGGAGCGGCTGATATCAGTCACATATGATGTAATGTACCTGGAGGTTATATCAGCGCTGGAGCGTTATAAGAGGAGCGGCTGATATCAGTCACATGTGATGTAATGTCTCTGAAGGTTATATCAGTGCTAGAGCGTTATAAGAGGAGCGGCTGATAGCAGTCACATGTGATGTAATGTCTGGAGGTTATATCAGCGCTGGAGCGTTATAAGAGGAGCGGCTGATATCAATCACATATGATGTAATGTGTCTGGAGGTTATATCAGCGCTGGAGCGTTATAAGAAGAGCGGCTGATATCAGTCACATATGATGTAATGTCTATGGAGGTTATATCAGCGCTGGAGCGTTATAAGAGGAGCGGCTGATATCAGTCACATATGATGTAATGTCTCTGGAGGTTATATCAGCGCTGGAGCGTTATAAGAGGAGCGGCTGATATCAGTCACATATGATGTAATGTCTATGGAGGTTATATCAGCGCTGGAGCGTTATAAGAGGAGCGGCTGATATCAGTCACATATGATGTAATGTTTCTGGAGGTTATATCAGCGCTGGAGCGTTATAAGAGGAGCGGCTGATATCAGTCACATATGATGTAAAGTCTCTGGAGGTTATATCAGCGCTGGAGCGTTATAAGAGGAGCGGCTGATATCAGTCACATATGATGTAATGTGTCTGGAGGTTATATCAGCGCTGGAGCGTTATAAGAGGAGCGGCTGATATCAGTTACATGTGATGTAATGTCTCTGGAGGTTATATCAGTACTGGAGCGTTATAAGAGGAGCGGCTGATATCAGTCACATGTGATGTAATGTCTCTGGAGGTTATATCAGTGCTGGAGCGTTATAAGAGGAGCGGCTGATATCAGTCACATATGATGTAATGTCTATGGAGGTTATATCAGCGCTGGAGCGTTATAAGAGGAGCGGCTGATATCAGTCACATATGATGTAATGTCTCTGGAGGTTATATCAGTACTGGAGCGTTATAAGAGGAGCGGCTGATATCAGTTACATATGATGTAATGTGTCTGGAGGTTATATCAGCGCTGGAGCGTTATAAGAGGAGCGGCTGATATCAGTCACATAGGATGTAATGTCTCTGGAGGTTATATCAGCGCTGGAGCGTTATAAGAGGAGCAGCTGATATCAGTCACATATGATGTAATGTCTCTGGAGGTTATATCAGTGCTGGAGCGTTATAAGAGGGGCGGCTGATATCAGTCACATGTGATATAATGTCTCTGTAATGGATAGGTAGCGGTAGATCCCGTTGCTCCATATTGTATGGTGGTTGGACACTATTGGAGGACAGTCTCTTATGTGTCCCTTTGGTGGCCCCCATGAAGTCAGGAGAGGTATCTCCAGTTGGTGCCTCCTCTCCAGCTCAGATACCTCTCCTAATTGTACCTCCTGGTGCCTCGTCTGAATCCCGTCTCTAAGTTTCTTAGTTACCAAGGACATTTGGTGAATGCTGCAATTAACATTAGGAACCCGGGTGACGGGCGATGAATAGGGCGAGCGCTGCTCCGGGTGTCTGCGTGACTTATGCCAGTTTCCATACAATGCTGCAGAGCGGTGACCTTGAACATCTCAGCGGGACGAGCTGCGGAGCCCGCGGGGTCTATGATCGCACCGCCAGCCCTTTGTATGTCAGGTTACGTGAAATCTAGACCCATCGAGGTTCAGCTGCCCCTCCCCCAACAAAAAGAGAAAAATGACAGCACGCGTCAGGAGCAAATTCGGAAATGGCCGGGGGCTCGGAAGCTTCTATTAAGTAAGTGATGTTTACAGACGCGGCCGCACTCGTATGGAGGAGCGCTTAGCCCGCCGCGCATTCACCGTAACCTGCCATTTGTTAGACGCCAAATTGATTTTTTCCTGTTAGAAGGGAAGAGTCGCGGTTCCCGCTGCGCTGCGGATATACCAGCGGATCCTATTGTTATAGCGGGGAGCTGCGTATATAGCGACCAGCGGAGGCCATTACCAGCCCTTCAGATGGGGTGACGTCCCACGACGCAGAATGTTTCAGCTCAAAAAGCACATTTACAGTTAATGTTCTAGAATGTTCTACAAGTTTATTCTAGAATGTTCTATACATGGTAAGAAATGGTGACGGGGGCAGTGGTGAACCCCAGCCGCCATTTGTCTGTGTAAGGACCCGCCCTAAGAGTTGTGTATGGGAGATGATGAGAGTCTTACCTCAATGGCCTTGTAGAAGATACTGTTCCCGATCTGAACCACTTCCAGGTTCTGTTCCTGCTCGTTCCGGGCACATTTGATGTAAGTCATCCAGCTGCGGTGATCCTCCTGACTGGCATCAATAAAGTACCGCACTGTGCCATCTTCATTGAAGACCTGGGGGGCGACAAGGGGTTAATAATGAGACGATGACATAGATAGATAGATAGATAGATAGATAGATAGATAGATAGATAGATATGAGATAGATAGATGGATAGATAGATAGATAGATAGATAGATAGATATGAGATACAGAGATAGATAGATATGAGATAGATAGATAGATAGATAGATAGATATGAGATAGATAGATAGATAGATAGATAGATATTAGATAGATATATAGATAGATATAAGATAGATAGATAGATAGATAGATAGATAGATACGAGATAGATAGATAGATAGATAGATAGATAAAAGTCACTGCTTGAAAAAGGTTCCAATGGGAGAACTGAAACGTTGCATCTGGTGAAATAAACGTATCTATTTTTTGGGAAGTGCCGTAGAATTTCCTTTTTCATAGATAGATAGATAGATAGATAGATAGATAGATAGATATATAGATCTAACTATCTATCTACCTATCTAATATCTATCTATTTATCTCTCTCTCATATAAATCTATTATCTATCTATCTATTATCTATCTTCTATGTATCTATCTATTATCTATCAATCTATCTTCTATCTATCTATCTATCTATCTCCTATTTATCTATCTATCTATCTCCTATCTATCTATCTCATATCTATCTATCTATCTATCTATCTATCTATCTAGTATCTATCTATCTATCCTTCTATCCATCTATCTATCTTCTATCTATCTATCTATCTGCCTATCTATCTTATATCTATCTATCTATCTATCTCGTATCTATCTATCTATCTATCTATCTATCTTATATCTATCTTATATCCATCTATCTATCTATCTATCTTATATCTATCTTATATCCATCTATCTATCTATCTAATATCTATCTATCTATCTCCTCTATCTATCTGCCTATCTATCTTATATCTATCTATCTATCTATCTATCTATCTCCTCTATCTATCTGCCTATCTATCTTATATCTATCTATCTATCTAGTATCTATCTATCTATCCATCTATCTATCTTCTATCTATCTATCTATCTATCTGCCTATCTATCTTATATCTATCTATCTATCTCATATCTATCTATCTATCTCATATCTATCTATCTATCTATCTTATATCTATCTATCTATCTATCTATCTCATATCTATCTATCTATCTCATATCTATCTATCTATCTTATATCTATCTATCTATCTATCTATCTTATATCTATCTATCTATCTATCTTATATCTATCTATCTATCTATCTATCTATCTAATATCTATCTATCTATCTATCTTATATCTATCTATCTATCTATCTATCTATCTATCTATCTATCTAATATCTATCTATCTATCTCTGGTCTTTTTCTTTCCATTTCCATCTGCAGAATTATCCATCAACCTCAGGCTTTCCTCCTGGTCACCTCCTCACTTTGACCCCTGAGATTACAGCAGGGGCCCCTGGTGTTATTTTTGGGTTCCTGCACCCCCTCCCCCTTACACTGTTGGGCCCCCCACCTGTGGAGATACTACTCTTCCCATCATGCAGGCCGTCATGGCATTCTGGGAGTTGTAGTGTCAGTACACTCTGCAGCCCCGGGGGATGGTCTCAGGTGATGGACAGCTGAGACAATGGAGCGACCCTTCTGCTGTGCCCCCCCTCCAGGCCGGGGTGCACCTGCGGATGATGACTACTCACCTCCCACATCAGGTTGTTGTTCTTGCACAGGTCCACGTGCTCCGGGGAGATGACTCTGCCGGTGAACGGTCCCATCTCGGTCCCGGCCTTGATCCAGGTCTTGGAGAAGATCCCCAGTCCCTCCCCGGGGATGGAGCTCTGGGCGATGATGACCTCGGAGGGCAGCACCAGGCTGGAGAGCTTCTGGACCTCTGCGGGAAAAGGCGCACGGTCAGGACCACTACCTCCAGTCTGCACGGGGCCCAATAATCCGGGAGCGCCAATAGCCCTAAAACACCCGGATCTACAATGACCCCAAATCTCCAAGTGATCGTCTCAGTTGTTACAATTAAATCGGAAACGAATCCATACAATTAAACCAGAAACGAATTAACACAATTAAATCGTTTCAATGAAATCATTCATCAACGAATTAATTGGGAACGATTGTCTAAAACGAATCTCGTTTCAGTCTCTGTACAGATTTGGCGCAGCGCCTTCTTCCCTTTGGTGTCTGAAACACTGTATAAACATTTTTTTTTTTTTTACAATAATCATCATAAGGAAACAATTCCAAAAGATCTGAGAAAAAAAGGCGCAAGCGAATGGGATTTTCCTGAAGACAGAACGTGCGACAATAGAGGAGATTGAGGCGATTTGTCGGGCGGACAGAGGTTAAATAGTGCCCCCATCATTTGTCACCCGCCTGAAGTGACGGCCATTCATGAAACTCAACAAGAAAGAAATGACTCATTCCAAATTCATTAGTCTGTATGGAAAGTGTCGCAGATACATTGGCGCATCGTGTCGCGAGGGCTCGCTCCAAAAGCCGGAGGAATTTCCCCCGACAAAACGGGGAGATTATCTGCCTGACACCCAGTGAATGCGGGGGAATTAGTCTTCATGGTCAATTAGGAAAGGAACACAGAGGATAATGGGAGTGATAATACCCCCTTCACGGATGCCAGGACGAGGGAGCTGGATGCATGAATGAGGAGTAAGGACCTGAGACATTTTAGAGAATAGGCGACTTTTTCTTCTCCTTTTGGAATCTTTTTAAGTTGGTTTAAGTGGAAACTTTTTTCTTTTTTCTTCTCAGGTCAAACTGAAGTTAACTAAATGAATGTAAAGGCTTTTCTGCCGCCGCCTGACTCCATCCCCGGGAGAGGGGGCGACACGGGGGGGTCCGATGGGAACCGAAGGGGGATCATCACCCCCATCAGGATAGGGGAAATGCTGAAAAGCTGCCGGGCCCGGACAATGTTTCCTAAATATTTACCGATTGTTGCCTTTTTCACAATAATTGCAACAATTGGCAACATTTTGTTTTTGCTTCTTTTTTTTTTCTCCTCCTTCCAGAAACAATTGGAGAAGGGGGAACTTACCGCAGGGGCACCTACCTACAGAGCAGCCGAGGGGCACCTACCCCCAGAGCAGCCGGAGGGACACCTACCTACAGAGCAGCCGAGGGGCACCTACCTACAAAGCAGCCGAGGGGCACCTACCTACAGAGCAGCCGAGGGGCACCTACCCCCAGAGCAGCCGGAGGGGCACCTACCTACAGAGCAGCCGAGGGGCACCTACCTACAGAGCAGCCGAGGGGCACCTACCTACAAAGCAGCCGAGGGGCACCTACCCCCAGAGCAGCCGGAGGGGCACCTACCTACAGAGCAGCCGAGGGGCACCTACCTACAAAGCAGCCGAGGGGCACCTACCTACAAAGCAGCCGAGGGGCACCTACCTACAAAGCAGCCGAGGGGCACCTACCCCCAGAGCAGCCGGAGGGGCACCTACCCCCAGAGCAGCCGGAGGGGCACCTACCCCCAGAGCAGCCGGAGGGGCACCTACCCCCAGAGCAGCCGGAGGGGCACCTACCTACAAAGCAGCCGAGGGGCACCTACCCCCAGAGCAGCCGGAGGGGCACCTACCTACAGAGCAGCCGAGGGGCACCTACCTACAAAGCAGCCGTGGGGCACCTACCCCCAGAGCAGCCGGAGGGGCACCTACCTACAAAGCAGCCGAGGGGCACCTACCCCCAGAGCAGCCGGAGGGGCACCTACCTACAGAGCAGCCGAGGGACACCTACCCCCAGAGCCCCGCAGGGACACCTACCCCCTGAGCCCCGCAGGGGCACCTCCCCAGAGCCCCGCAGGGACACCTACCTACAGAGCAGCCGGAGGGGCACCTACCTACAGAGCAGCCGAGGGGCACCTACCTACAGAGCAGCTGGAGGGGCACCTACCTACAAAGCAGCCGAGGGGCACCTACCCCCAGAGCCCCGCAGGGACACCTACCCCCAGAGCAGCTGGAGGGGCACCTACCCCCAGAGCCCCGCAGGGACACCTACCCCCAGAGCAGCCTCGGGGCACCTACCCCCTGAGCCCCGCAGGGGCACCTCCCCAGAGCAGCCTCGGGGCACCTACCTCCGGAGAAGGACTGCGCCAGCACCTCGGCGGTGAAGGCGGTCTTGGGGTTGCTCTTCTCCTCGAACAGCTGCTCCCCCAGGACGTTCCTCCAGCGGCCGTACAGGAAGCTGTGCAGGATGTCCGACGTGATCATCTCGGCCAGGGACAGACCCGGCGGCTTCAGGCCGCTCTTCAGCACCAGGGCTTCCGCGGGGAGCACTGAGCCCATCATGGGTGAGGCGGCTGATGGGAGTCGTAGTACTAGTGCTGAGGTGCAGCCGCTGCCTCCTCCAAGTCGCAGACTGGGGCTCAGCGCTCCCTCCCCTCTTTATAGGGGCCGGGGTGACCCTCCTAATTGGTTATTAATGACCTCCCTGACGTGGGGAGATAGACATGTTCTGCAGGAGAAGAGAGAGCCCCCTCCTCCCCCTGAGAGACTGCCAGATAAAGAGAGAGCAGGGAGGAGGGAGAGACAGCCCGGCACCTGCTCCAGACTCTGCCGCTACCTACCCCCGGGAGGGGCAACATCTCAACAGCCCCAGATCCCCCTGAGTTCATTCCTTATTGCTTTCTTCTTTTCCTTATTTTTTCCTTCAGTCCATTTCTCCCTCTTCTTTCTTTCCTTCTGTCTCTCCTTTACTCCTTCCTTCTATTATTCCCTCATCACTTCCTTATCTTTCTTTCTTTCTGTTTCTTTCCTCTCTCTTTTTTACTTTCTCTCGTTTTTTCGTTCTTTCTTTCTTTCTTTCTTTCTTTCTTTCTTTCTTTCTTTCTTTCTTTCTTTCTCTCTCTCTTATTCGTTCTCTCTCTCCTGTCTTTCGTTCTCTCCTTCTCTCTCTTTCTATCGTTCTCTATCTCTCTTTCATTCTCTTTCTCTCTCTCTCCTTCTATCGTTCTCTCTCTTTCCTTCTCTTTCTCTCTCTCTCTCCTTCTATCGTTCTCTCTCTGTCTTTCTCTCTCTCTCGGTCTCTCTCTCTCTCTCTCTTTCTCTCTCTCGTTCTCTCTTTCTCCTTCTCTCTTTCTCGTTCTCTCTTTCTCTTTCTCCTTCTCTCTCTCTCTCGTTCTCTCTTTCGTTCTCTCTCTCTCCTTCTATCGTTCTCTCTCTGTCTTTCTCTCTCTCTCTCTCTCTCTCTGTCTCTCTCTTTCTCTCTCTTTCTCCTTCTCTCTCTCTCTCGTTCTCTCTTTCGTTCTCTCTCTCTCCTTCTATCGTTCTCTCTCTGTCTTTCTCTCTCTCTCTCTCTCTGTCTCTCTCTTTCTCGTTCTCTCTCTCTCTCTCTTTCTCCTTCTTTCGTTCTCTCTTTCTCTCTCCTTCTCTCTCTCTCTTTCTCCTCTGTTTCTCTCTCTCTTTCTCTCTCTCTTTTTCCTTCTTTCGTTCTCTCTCTCTCTCTTTCTCCTTCTTTCGTTCTCTCTTTCTCTCTCCTTCTCTCTCTCTCTTTCTCCTCTGTTTCTCTCTCTCTCTCTTTCTCTCTCTCTCTCTTTCTCCTTCTTTCGTTCTCTCTCTCCTCTCTCTCTTTCTCCTTCTTTCGTTCTCTCTCTCCTCTCTCTCTTTCTCCTTCTCTCTCTCCTTCTCTCTCTCTATCTGACAGATCCCTCCATACTTTGCACACAATATCTGAGGATTGGACAGACGCCTGGAGACAGGATTTCTGAGTTTTAATCTGAAAAGTGACACCGATTCACCAGAAATCCTATTTACGGCCAATAACCGCCGGACAGAAATATCTAGAAAACCTGCGCCCGTGTTCCCCATCACTCTCATCATCTCCATCAGACGGACTGAGATTCGTTCAAGAGCAAAAAGATGAATCCAGATTCACAGGAAATAAGCGAATCCCCCCGGAGAAGCCCACCTCACACCTGCGGGGACCACGGAGCAGAAACGGAAGGAAAGTTCTCCGGAGCAGAAACGAAAAACAAAAAATGGATAAAAATCACAGAAAACAACTTGTTTTATTAATTCACAACGGATGAAAGAAAACAAAATGTAGAGGAAGTAACCCGACAATTCAGAGGAGATGGATGGATAGATAGATGGATAGATAGATAGATAGATAGATAGATAGATGGATAGATAGATATGAGATAGATAGATAGATAGATAGATAGATAGACAATGAGATGGAAAGCTAGCTGTATAGATGGAGTTTAGGCAGAGATACAGACACACATATATAATGAGGTGATAGATAAAATACATGTAGATAAAAGCCGGATTTTAGATACTTACATAGAATAATAAATAATACAATCATAGATAATTACATCGATAGGTAAATCAGTAGACAGATATAGATAGATAGATAGATAGATGATATATATAAGGATAGATAGATAGATAGATAGATAGATAGATATGAGATAGATAGATATGAGATAGATAGATAGATAGATAGATATGAGATAGATAGATAAATAGATAGAAGGATAGATAGATAGATAGATAGATATAAAGATAGATAGATATAAGGATATATAGATAGATATAAGGATAGATAGATAAAAGGATAGATAGATATAAGGATAGATAGATAAAAGGATAGATAGATATAAGGATAGATAGATAAAAGGATAGATATAAGGATAGACAGATGTGATATGCAGTGATAGATATTGTCTGAGGAATGTATGATGTAAGAACTTTCTTTTCCTGTGGATATGAGTATCCAGGGGCTTCTAGATAAAACCACTATAAAGCACTGACCTCTCCGCACTTTAAATATTCATGACCATTAATTGAGCCGGTGACTCTATTGGGCCATTGTTGCGGGTGTTTGGGGTGTCTCTGCCCGGCCGGGTGAATGGGGTGAGTCCTTCCCCCTGTTCAGTCTCTTTTGCAGGGTAAGTGCCCCCCTCCTCCCCTGCAGAATACGTCTCTATCCGCAGCGCCCGCAGGGTTGTCAGGACATCAATCTGACACCCGGGACTGGAGGCTTTCATGGAGGGGACGGTCAGAGGACGGAGATTAGTGCTCTACAGCTGCCTCCTACCATGGGGGAGCCCCCCTCACCCTGCTGGGGGCACACCCCCAGCTCTCTGCCCCATGAATAGATCTCAGCAGCCCTTAGACTGATTTATATGTATTATGGTTAAACATTTATTGCTGTCAGTGAATAGACGGAGAAAGGGGAGACACAAAGAGGCCATTCTGCTGAAAAGGTGCCGGGGGCAGCAGAGAAGGGAGAACTTTCTAACTGTCCCTTCCTTCTGCCTTCAACTCTCTGGAGAAGAGCTGGTGATCTATCTATCTATCTATCTATCTATATTTCTATCTATCTATCTATCTATCTATATTTCTATCTATCTATCTATCTATCTATCTATCTATCTATCTATCTATCTATATTTCTATCTATCTATCTATCTATCTATCTATCTATCTATCTATCTATCTAATATTTATCTATCTATCTATCTATCTATCTATCTCCTATCTATCTATATCTATCTATCTCATATCTATCTATTTATCTATCTATCTCATATCTATCTATCTATCTCATATCTATCTATCTATCTATCTATCTATCTCATTATCTATCTATCTAATATTTATCTATCTATCTATCTATCTATCTATCTCATATCTATCTATCTATCTATCTATCTCATATCTATCTATCTATCTCATATCTATCTATCTATCTATCTATCTATCTATCTATCTCATATCTATCTATCTATCTCATATCTATCTATCTATCTATCTATCTATCTCATATCTATCTATCTATCTATCTCATATCTATCTATCTATCTATCTATCTATCTCATATCTATCTATCTATCTATCTCATTATCTATCTATCTAATATTTATCTATCTATCTATCTATCTATCTATCTATCTCATTATCTATCTATCTATCTATCTATCTATCTATCTATCTAATATTTATCTATTATCTATCTATCTATCTATCTATCTATCTATCTCTCTCATATCTATCAATCTATCTATATTTCTATCTATCTATCTATCTATCTATCTCATATCTATCTCTCTATCTATCTATCTCCTATCTATCTATCTATCTATCTATCTCATATCTATCTATCTATCTATATTTCTATCTATCTATATTTCTATCTTTCTATCTATCTATCTATCTATCTATCTATCTCATATCTATCTTTCTCATATCTATCTATCTATCTATCTATCTATCTATCTCATATCTATCTATCTATCTATCTATCTAATATCTATCTATCTATCTATCTATCTAATATCTATCTATCTATCTCATATCTATCTATCGATCTATCTATCTATCTATCTATCTATCTATCTATCTAATATCTATCTATCTATCTATCTAATATCTATCTATCTATCATTCATTCTATCTATCTATCTATCTATCTATCTCATATCTATCATTCTATCTATCTATCTATCTATCTATCTATCTTTCTTTCATCCTTTCAGTGTTGGGGTTCTAGGTTCGAATCCAACCAAGGACAACATCTGCATGGATTCTGTACGTTCTCCCCATGTTTCCGTGGGTTTTCTCCGCTTTCCTCCCACCCTCCATACTGATAGGGACCTCGGATTGTGAGCCCCACTGGGGACGGTGCGATGATGATGTCTGTAAACCGCGGCGGAAAATAACAGCGCCATATAAGAGCGTAAAATAATCAATAAATAAATATCGAAATCTATCTATCTATCTATCTATCTATCTATCTATCTCCTATCTATCTATCTATCTATCTATCTATCTATCTCCTATCTATCTATCTATCTATCTATCTATCTATCTATCTACCTACTTCTCTGTCTATCTCATATCTATCTATAATTTATCTATCTATCTAATATCTATCTATCTATCTATCTATCTATCCCATATCTATCTATCTATCTATCTATCTATCTATCTCATATCTATCTATCTATCTATCTATCTATCTATCTATCTATCTATCTATCTATCTCATATCTATCTATCTATCTATCTATCTATCTATCTATCTTTCATCCGTCTATCCTCCTTGTGAACAGGAATGGCACTGAGATATTGGGGGTGATAGTTCCTGTCCTGCCCCGTCCACCATCCGGGAACCCGTGGTCAGAAGCTTCTATTGTTCCGTCCAGTAAATGCGGTTTTAGTGGCGATGGATTCCTCTTCCTCGCTCGTCCCTTTGAACTTTCCCTGAAGGTCTGTGCTGTCCGCGGAGGGGGCTTCTCCTCGCCCTGATCTCACATCTGCTGGAGAAATCCCCCCCTGGGGCAAAAATCCGTAAACACAGCGATTCATTAAAAAGATATTAGAGGGGGGGGGGGGCATCCCAAATCCGGGAAGGAAAACACCCGACAGTTCTACATTGGGACTTTTTGGAGTAAAGTGAATTTCCCCAAAAGTCAATAAAATCGCCTACGTTTCCGGTTTCTGTACAGGTCCACTGATATCCCTGCAGGGGCGTGCGGGTGGTCACCCAGTTTTAGGGGGGAGGGGCAATCTCAGTGTATTGTCAGCAAGACATATCCCTTTAAATTGTCAGAACGTGTCCCATCAGCCCCACTGACAAGAGCGTTCGGCGCCATTTACGGACAGTAGCCTTGGCCGCCCCCTTTTGGTAAAGGCCCATTTAAAGGGCTTGTCCAGGATTGTAAAACGTGGCTGCTTTCTTCCAGACGCGGTGCCCCCCCCCCCCCGTCCACAGTCTGTGCGCGGTACTACGCGGTACTTATTTACCACGATGGAGGCAATACCACATGCCACCTGTGGTCGGGGCGGCGCTGTTTTTGAAAAATAAATCTCGCACCGTCCCTTTAAGTTGAACCTTAACCTACGATCTCTGAAGACACAGGATAAATCTGCCGTCCTATTGGCCAATCAGAAACAGGAGGCGCCGTGAACAGGTCATGTGATCCCCTGTAGAGCTCCTGATTGGTTGACAGGTCTCATTGAAATGGAGGCCGCCACGCCCTCGTCCACGGATACGATTAGCAATTTAACTATATACACCTATTTCTAGAAGGGAGGGGGCGGGGTCTCTTAAGGTGACAGGTGCCCTTTAAATTTTGGACATTTTTGTAATTTCATTCCCTTTTTCCGTCCGCAGTCGGCACAATAAGCGTGGGCGCCGCCGCCGGGTCACTTTGCGCACTGGCTCGTTAGCACAAAGGCTGGAAGGTGATTTTGCGGAGGCGGGGGGGGGCACCTTTTATAATGTGAAAAAAATAAAAAGAGCTCCCCCCCCCCCCCGCGACGGACAAAGGGATCGGCAAATGTTTTCAATAGGTCTCCCCAATGGTTCGCATTGAAGGCTGAGTGCTGCTCTGAAGGCCGGGCGCACTTTAATGGGAACTCGCAAATTTATTTGTTGGGAATCAGCTTTAATTAGCTTCGTACGACCCTTCAGAGACAAAGACGCCGCAATCTGGAGCCAATCTGAAGCTCGTTCTGAGGGGGGGCTCCTGCAAAAGTCAAAAGAGGGCCCCGGCTGAAAGGAGGCTGGAGGGTCGGCGGGAGGGGTCTGCAGGTGACTGGCACGCGTGGAGACAAGGGGCCCGCTCCCCTACAAAGCCCGATTGTCAGCGAGTGGAAACAAATGGGGTTTTCCTCAGGTTCTGCCTCACGAAAGACAAAAGATCCCAGGGACGAGTGGGGGCCATTGAGAGCGCCTCCGAGCCGCGGGGCCACCATTGGTTATGGGAATACTCCCAAATGGCACCTGAAGTAGCGCTCCACCTAGTCCCCCCCCCATGGATGGGGCTCGGGGTAATTGGCTGCTTTGTGTGTCGGAGAAATGGGGGGGGGGTCCTCCATATATATAGGTGCTAATTACCATCCCGACAGCTGCACCGACGACCAAAGGGCGGAACGTGGCGGCTGATCGTTCAGGTGGGGGGGGGGGGGCAAAATAAACAATTATACTGCACCCCCGTCTCCCAGAGTACATTAAAACAACCAGTAGGATTCAGCAGTGTATGTGAGCATTGCTCCGTCTTGGCACTATATGGCGGTATTATGTGGAACGTTGTGTGGATCCTAAGGTAGTAGCGCGATATGGCACTAATAAGCAAGATCTTTAATGTAGTAGCGCTATTTGGCGCTATTAAGCAAGATCTTTAAGGTAGTAGCGCTATATGGCGCTAATATGCAAGATCTTAAAGGTAGTAGTGCTATATGGCGCTAATATGCAAGATCTCTAAGGTAGTAGCGCGATATGGCGCTAATATGCAAGATCTTTAGGGTAGTAGCGCTATATGGCGCTAATATGCAAGATCTCTAAGGTAGTAGCGCTATATGGCGCTAATATGCAAGATCTTTAGGGTAGTAGCGCTATATGGCGCTATTAAGCAAGATCTTTAAGGTAGTAGTGCTATATGGCGCTATTAAGAAAGATCTTTATGGTAGTAGCGCTATATGGCGCTAATATGCAAGATCTCTAAGGTAGTAGCGCTATATGGCGCTTATATGCAAGATCTCTAAGGTTGTAGCGCTACCTCTTTAAGGGGGAATTGATTGGATCATACACAGTACCGTAGCACTATATGGCTATAATATTTGAGCAGTTTAAGGCAGCATTGCTTGGATCCGGCTATTATCTTGGCTCCATATGGTGGTATTATGTGTGTTCATGATAGGAGTTGGTTTAAGGGAGAATTTTGGATCCTGGATAATATCTTGGCACTAGATGGCGGTATAACGTGGGCTGAAATTATGAGAAAAATGGGATTAAAAATAGCGTGTCGCTACCATATTGTCTGCAGAAGTAGTCCCCGGACACCGTGATGACCAACTGTAAACCTGACCTCCTGCTTCATTAGGGGTCACTTACTTTACCTGTGCTGCCATTACACATTACAATCAGCCTGGTATGAAGGGTGACAACCATTGTCAGGGCCACACCCACTGTTGTTAGCACCACTGAACTGTAGCCTGATCTTGTCTGAGGTCTCTTGGTTTGGGAGAACAGATTTTATCAAAATGTGGACAATTCCTTTAAGTGCTCATTAACCCTTTGATGGAGTGAGGGATGCAGTGTGGCCCCTCTGGCCGGTAAATCCTCTTATGGCGGATGGGACCTTCACACTTTCTCCTCTCTGAAGATTTATCTACAAAGACTTTACCCCCAATTATCAGATCAGGGCAGGTATCACCCAATTACTGGGCCCCTGGAGGCCTGGAATACAGGAGCTAAAGACCTCGGGCCCCGAGCATTATCTCCAGCAACCCCCCCTCCCCCAGGGAACAAACTTCACTTAATTGAATCTAATGATCATTAAGCTTTTCCATCACTGGAATGACTGAGAAGATGGAAGAAAACTGCAAGGTGTGAATATATGGATTAGAGAAGACCAAGCAGGATGGATAGATAGATAGATAATAGATAGATAGATAGATAGATATGAGATAGAGAGATAGATACATAGATAGATAATAGATATGAGATAGATAGATATGAGATAGATAGATATGAGATAGAGAGATAGATAGATATGAGATAGATAGATAGATAGATAATAGATAGATAATAGATAGATAGATAGATAGATAGATAGATAGATATGAGATAGATAGATAGATAGATAGATAGATATGAGATAGATAGATAGATAGATAGATAGATAGATAGATATGAGATAGAGAGATAGATAGATATGAGATAGAGAGATAGATAGATATGAGATAGATAGATAGATAGATAGATAGATAGATAGATAGATATGAGATAGATAGATAGATATGAGATAGATAGATAGATAGATAGATATGAGATAGATAGATATGAGATAGATAGATAGATAGATATGAGATAGATAGATAGATAAATAGATAGATAGATATGAGATAGATAGATAGATAGATAGATATGAGATAGATAGATAGATAGATAGATAGATAGATATTAGATAAATAGATAGATAGATATATATTACATAGGTAGATAGATAGATATGAGATAGATAGATACATAGATAGATAGATAGATAGATATTAGATAGATAGATAGATAGATATGAGATAGATATGAGATAGATAGATAGATAGATAGATAGATATAAGATAGATAGATAGATAGATAGATAGATAGATAGATAGATATGAGATAGATAGATAGATAGATAGATAGATAGATAGATAGATAGATAAAAGTCACTGCTTGAAAAAGGTTCCAAAGGGAGAACCGAAACGTTGCATCTGGTGAAATAAACGTATCTATTTTTGGGAAGTTCCGTAGAATTTCCTTTTTCATAGATAGATGAGATAGTATTTTCTCCGGCCACATAAGAGGGACTGAACTGATGCGTCCTGAACGGAAGACGTCCTGATGCGTCCTGAACGGATTTCTCCCCATTCAGAATGCATTAGGATAAAACTGAAGCGTTCTTTTCCGGTATTGAGCCCCTAGGACGGAACCCTATACCGGAAGAGAATAACGCTAGTGTGAACGTACCCTTACTGGGACTATCCTCAAGCTGCGACAAGTCCCAGTACGAGGACTGAAATGTCGCTCGGGTGATTAGAGATCACCACTTTTCATTCACATTTTACCACGACTTCTGAGCGCCAGCCGTCTTGTAGGGATCTGTCTGGTGCGGAGCACTGAAATCCGCTGCAGTGAGTCGGGTGCTGCGCTCCCCGGAGACCTGCCCGATCTCTGCGTTAATCCCGCATCCATATCTGTAACAGGGAAGATTGTTAATAACTTCTGCAGGAATAAAGCTGCGTCATATTGAAGCACAGATTCGGATTCCTCGTCAGATTCGTATTCGGATTCGTAAGTCACATGACCCCCTTCCTATTTGAAAATATCGACTTGGTTTCAAGATGGCGGCTTCCAAAATGGCGTCCCCAGCCCCCGTTTTCCTTACCACCCTGTATATCGACTCGGTTCTCCATGCGTTGTCCAGTCATCGTGAGATTACAGGGGGCGTATGATAGCTTGTGACGGCCGACAACCGGCTTTGTGATCAGACAGGGTGGAAGTTGTCAGGTTAAACAAGTTTTTCTTAAAACTCACTCTGCAGAGAGGGAATGATCGCACAGATGAATGATCACCTAGAAGACATGGAGTAGTCTCTGGTGTCAGACTGGGGGTTGTAGTGGCGGCTCCCCTGTGCAGCCGGGACACTACATGTAAGGAGCTTAATATCCAGACAGAGGGGGGGACACGGCTTCCTGCAGATCAGGGGGCGTCCAGCAGGGCGGCTGACACTCCACACAATGGCGGGGGCGCCCCTAATCCCGCAGATGAGCGCCACCTGCACCAGATTAGGGCGGAGCCCCCCCCCCCGACACGTTAATAACGAGGATCCAATATCTGACATTAGCACCGCCATCACTTCACATTACATGGCCTGCAACTACCCCCAGCCTCCGGGGACACCACTGCCTGCATGATGGGGGGCGTAGTGCTCTGCTCATAAGACAGGGGCTCAGCAGACCGTACCACACAGGAGAGGATTAGATACAGAGCTCAGCAGACCGTACCACACAGGAGAGGATTAGATACAGAGCTCAGCAGACCGTACCACACAGGAGAGGATTAGATACAGAGCTCAGAAGACTGTATCACACAGGAGAGGATTAGATACAGAGCTCAGCAGACCGTACCACACAGGAGAGGATTAGATACACAGCTCAGCAGACCGTACCACACAGGAGAGGATTAGATACAGAGCTCAGAAGACTGTATCACACAAGATAGGATTAGATACAGAGCTCAGCAGACCGTACCACACAGGATAGGATTAGATACAGAGCTCAGAAGACCGTACCACACAGGAGAGGATTAGATACAGAGATCAGAAGACTGTATCACACAGGATAGGATTAGATACAGAGCTCAGCAGACCGTACCACACAGGAGAGGATTAGATACAGAGCTCAGTAGACCGTACCACACAGGAGAGGATTAGATACAGAGCTCAGCAGACCGTACCACACAGGAGAGGATTAGATACAGAGCTCAGAAGACAGTATCACACAGGGTAGGATTAGATACACAGCTCAGCAGACCGTACCACACAGGAGAGGATTAGATACACAGCTCAGCAGACCGTACCACACAGGAGAGGATTAGATACAGAGCTCAGCAGACCGTACCACACAGGAGAGGATTAGATACACAGCTCAGCAGACAGTATCACACAGGATAGGATTAGATACACAGCTCAGCAGACAGTATCACACAGGATAGTATTAGATACAGAGCTCAGCAGACCGTACCACACAGGATAGGATTAGATACAGAGCTCAGCAGACAGTATCACACAGGATAGGATTAGATACAGAGCTCAGCAGACCGTACCACAAGAATAGGATTAGATACACAGCTCAGCAGAAAGTATCACACAGGATAGGATTAGATACACAGCTCAGCAGACAGTATCACACAGGATAGGATTAGATATACAGCTCAGCAGACAGTATCACACATCAGAAGATTAGATACAGGGGATCAGCACACAGTATCACACATCAGAAGATTAGATACAGGGGATCAGCAGACAGTATCACTCATGCAAGCATTAGATACATAGCTCAGCAGAAAGTATCACACACAAAAAGATTAAATATTGGGGCCTTAGCAGTATCACACACAATAGCCTTGGATACACCGACTCTACAAACTGTATCGCACACAATAGCCTTGGATACACGACTCTACAAACTGTATCGCACATGATGGCCTTGGATACACCGACTCTACAAACTGTATCGCACACAATAGCCTTGGATACACCGACTCTACAAACTGTATCGCACACAATAGCCTTGGATACACGACTCTACAAACTGTATCGCACATGATGGCCTTGGATACACCGACTCTACAAACTGTATCGCACATGATAGACTTGGATACACCGACTCTACAAACTGTATCACACACAATAGCCTTGGATACACCGACTCTACAAACTGTATCGCACACAATAGCCTTGGATACACCGACTCTACAAACTGTATCGCACACAATAGCCTTGGATACACCGACTCTACAAACTGTATCGCACATGATAGCCTTGGATACACCGACTCTACAAACTGTATCGCACACAATAGCCTTGGATACACCGACTCTACAAACTGTATCGCACACAATAGCCTTGGATACACGACTCTACAAACTGTATCGCACATGATGGCCTTGGATACACCGACTCTACAAACTGTATCGCACACAATAGCCTTGGATACACGACTCTACAAACTGTATCGCACATGATAGCCTTGGATACACGACTCTACAAACTGTATCGCACACAATAGCTTTGGATACACGACTCTACAAACTGTATCATACAATAGCCTTGGATACACCGACTCCACACATAATAGCGTTGGATACCCAGGCTCTACAAACTGTATCGCACATGATAGACTTGGATACACCGACTCTACAAACTGTATCGCACACGATAGCCTTGGATACACCGACTCTACAAACTGTATCGCACATGATAGACTTGGATACACCGACTCTACAAACTGTATCGCACACGATAGCCTTGGATACACCGACTCTACAAACTGTATCGCACACGATAGCCTTGGATACACCGACTCTACAAACTGTATCGCACATGATAGCCTTGGATACACGACTCTACAAACTGTATCGCACACAATAGCCTTGGATACACGACTCTACAAACTGTATCGCACACAATAGCCTTGGATACACGACTCTACAAACTGTATCGCACACAATAGCCTTGGATACACCGACTCTACAAACTGTATCGCACACAATAGCCCCGGATACACCGACTCTACAAACTGTATCGCACACAATAGCCTTGGATACACCAACTCTACAAACTGTATCACACACAATAGCCCCGGATACACCAACTCTACAAACTGTATCGCACACAATAGCCCCGGATACACGACTCTACAAGCTGTATCGCACACAATAGCCTTGGATACACGACTCTACAAACTGTATCGCACACAATAGCCTTGGATACACGACTCTACAAACTGTATCGCACACAATATCCTTGGATACACCAACTCTACAAACTGTATCGCACTCAATAGCCCCGGATACACCGACTCTACAAACTGTATCGCACACAATAGCCTTGGATACACCAACTCTACAAACTGTATCGCACACAATAGCCTTGGATACACCAACTCTACAAACTGTATCGCACACAATAGCCTTGGATACACCAACTCTACAAACTGTATCGCACACAATAGCCTTGGATACACCAACTCTACAAACTGTATCGCACACAATAGCCTTGGATACACCAACTCTACAAACTGTATCGCACACAATAGCCCCGGATACACCAACTCTACAAACTGTATCGCACTCAATAGCCCTGGATACACCGACTCTACAAACTGTATCGCACACAATAGCCTTGGATACACCGACTCTACAAACTGTATCGCACACAATAGCCCCGGATACACCGACTCTACAAGCTGTATCGCACATGATAGCCTTGGATACACGACTCTACAAACTGTATCGCACACAATAGCCTTGGATACAACGACTCTACAAACTGTATCGCACACAATAGCCTTGGATACACCGACTCTACAAACTGTATCGCACATGATAGCCTTGGATACACGACTCTACAAACTGTATCGCACACAATAGCCCTGGATACACCGACTCTACAAACTGTATCGCACACAATAGCCCCGGATACACCGACTCTACAAACTGTATCGCACACAATAGCCCCGGATACACGACTCTACAAACTGTATCGCACACAATAGCCCCGGATACACCAACTCTACAAGCTGTATCGCACATGATAGCCTTGGATACACGACTCTACAAACTGTATCATACACAATAGCCTTGGATACACGACTCTACAAACTGTATCGCACACAATAGCCCCGGATACACCGACTCTACAAACTGTATCGCACATGATAGCCCCGGATACACCGACTCTACAAACTGTATCGCACACAATAGCCTTGGATACACCGACTCTACAAGCTGTATCGCACACAATAGCCTTGGATACACGACTCTACAAACTGTATCGCACACAATAGCCCCGGATACACCGACTCTACAAACTGTATCGCACACAATAGCCTTGGATACACCGACTCTACAAACTGTATCGCACACAATAGCCTTGGATACACCGACTCTACAAACTGTATCGCACACAATAGCCTTGGATACACCGACTCTACAAGCTGTATCACACACAATAGCCTTGGATACACGACTCTACAAACTGTATCGCACACAATAGCCCTGGATACACCGACTCTACAAACTGTATCGCACACAATAGCCCCGGATACACCGACTCTACAAGCTGTATCGCACACAATAGCCCCGGATACACCGACTCTGCAAACTGTATCGCACACAATAGCCTTGGATACACCGACTCTACAAACTGTATCGCACACAATAGCCTTGGATACACCGACTCTACAAGCTGTATCGCACACAATAGCCTTGGATACACGACTCTACAAACTGTATCGCACACAATAGCCTTGGATACACCGACTCTACAAGCTGTATCACACACAATAGCCTTGGATACACCGACTCTACAAACTGTATCGCACACAATAGCCTTGGATACACCGACTCTACAAACTGTATCGCACACAATAGCCTTGGATACACCGACTCTACAAACTGTATCGCACACAATAGCCTTGGATACACCGACTCTACAAACTGTATCGCACACAATAGCCTTGGATACACCGACTCTACAAACTGTATCGCACACAATAGCCTTGGATACACCGACTCTACAAACTGTATCGCACACAATAGCCTTGGATACACCGACTCTACAAACTGTATCGCACACAATAGCCTTGGATACACCGACTCTACAAACTGTATCGCACACAATAGCCCCGGATACACGACTCTACAAGCTGTATCGCACACAATAGCCTTGGATACACCGACTCTACAAACTGTATCGCACACAATAGCCCCGGATACACCGACTCTGCAAACTGTATCGCACACAATAGCCTTGGATACACGACTCTACAAACTGTATCGCACACAATAGCCCCGGATACACGACTCTACAAGCTGTATCGCACACAATAGCCTTGGATACACCGACTCTACAAACTGTATCGCACACAATAGCCTTGGATACACCGACTCTACAAACTGTATCGCACACAATAGCCCCGGATACACCGACTCTACAAACTGTATCGCACACAATAGCCTTGGATACACGACTCTACAAGCTGTATCGCACACAATAGACTTGGATACACCGACTCTACACACAACAGCCTTGGATACGCCGGCTCGGCACGAAGCACATAGAGTACAGTTAGGCTTAGGATGCGCAGGTGGAGTAGAGATGGATGGATAGTGCCGCGGCCCCCGGACTGACAGCCATCGAGCGGCTGAGACAGCCTGTAATGCTGAGTATCGGGATGGGAATTGAAAGTGCAGAATTACAGCAAACATTTCCTTGTAATTCATCTCGGAGCTCTGTGCCAAGATCACATTTGGCCGGGCTGAGGGGGGGTAATTGAGCAGTAATGAACTCGGAGGTGTCCCGTAATTGAGGACTGAGTATTGCGCTCCGTGCCAAAACCATAAATGTCTGAGGATCTGCGGGCGGATGCAATCTGGGCTCTATCTGTAAGTACAGCTCCGGCCGCTCCCTGCGGTATCAGGACTATGAATTATAGAAATCCTTCATTAGGACTCTGAAGCTTTTATCAGACGCGGCCCTCGCCATGTGCGCACATCTATTAGGATGGTACTTGGGCGTCTTGTTGGCGCGGCGTCCATTACCTGCCATCAGCGGCCATTTTTATGGTGTAGGCGGGGAGTAGGACCCATCGAGAAGGTTCGCCCTATGGATATGAGGCGGAAATAGGGGCTTTTTTTTTTGTCACCCCCCGCGGCCTCGTAATCCAGAATGATAGATGGCACCCGGCGACGCCAGGTTTATACAATACTTCACTGAAAACCTTTAAAATGGCGCTGATGGTGTCGGCCATTTTATGTATGGAGCCCAGAAGATGTCCTCGACCTGATATTGGACTCCATGTCTCAACGACCCCCCTCTCAGCCAATCAGAATCTCTTCCTTCATGGAAGTTATAGCGATTCTGATTGGCTGGGAGATCTTTGGCTACGGCGTGCCATCCTAGTGACGGTCTGTCAGAATCATCCCAATTACGGGGCCCCCATTATCATCTACACTGGGCCTCACATCTAGGGCTCTGTTCACATCTGCATCATGGTGTCCATCATCGCATCATTAGCATAGGCCTCATGTACATAAAAAGTGAATCAGTTGCCCATAGCAACCAATAAGGTCGCAGCTTTCATTTTTCTAGTGCAGCCCATGGCAACCAATCAAAACTCAGTACGGCTGGTTAGAAATAGAATCAGTGATCTGATTGGTCGCTATAGGCAACACCTCAGCCTGTTCTGGGAAAGTAAAAGCAGCTTGCTGATTGGCTGCTATAAGTGTATTCTGGTTCATTGTACAAAATGGCCGCCTCGCAAGTAAATAGGACTGGAATCACGATGAACCCCTCGAAGCACCTACCTGCATGACAAATACTTTATAAAAGGTGGAAAACTAACGGGAAACTCCACTCAAAAAATCTCCCTGCTCCGTTCTGAAAAGCAGTGAGAATCGAGGTTCAGTGGTTGACGTGGTCATGTGACTGGGGCGGAGCCTCTAATCTAGACAAATGTGTTCAGCGCAGCCTCGATTCCACGTACTACAATGTCGTCAGTCTCTACGGTTGTGGGAGGACTCAGCCATCATGCAAGGGCTCATTCACACAACCGTATTTACGGGTCCACATGCGTTCCACAACTTTGCGGAACAGATCCGGACCCATTTATTTCAATGAGGCCACAAAAGATGTGGACAGCACACCATCCGTACTTCCGTTCCGCAGCCCCACAAAAAAGACAGAGCATGTCCTATGTGTTTTGTGGACCTCACAGTGGTGCTAAACCTCAGACCCATGATCACTGAGGCAGAGGTCACCCAGCTTTCCCAGAATCACATGTAGACCCATGTTCACGGAAGCAGAGGTCACCCAGCTTCCCCAGAATCACATGTAGACCCATGTTCACTGAAGCAGAGGTCACCCAGCTTTCCCAGAATCACATGTAGACCCATGTTCACTGAGGCAGAGAACACTGCTTTCCCAGGAACACCCAGGCAGAGGTCACCCAGCTTTCCCAGAACATGTAGTCCCACACTTATGAGGCAGAGGTCACCCAGCTTTCCCAAAATCACATGTAAGCAAGACACCTCCCAGACAGGGATCATAAGAAGCTACCTGAGTGACCTGTATCCAATACATCATGGCTCAGAGGAGATGACAGTTTCCAGTAGAGGAATGAGATCTGCCTGAGGTCGGCAGCCCCAGCACTCCGATAATGGAGCATTAGTCCCTCGCCGTAGCCACGGTCCATTCATTAGTGACAGCGCACATCATGGCAACTTGCAAATAGAGATGTATGTAAGGACTGAAGAGGTGACATCATGGAGCTGACCTCTGCCAGAATAATGGAGAGAGGTGTGGAGGGATCTCAGGGCGAGGTGCATGATCCAGGGGCCCCTTTATCTATGCATGGATAGTCCCTGGACATCTACTGAATGTCATAATTAACCCCCTTCCACCATATTCAGGTCATTCATGTCTACGACATGAGCCCCTATAGGTGGTGTAGAGGGTGCGCCGAGCCTTGGTGTTTGAGGGGTCCCAAGGGCTCCAGTATAAGAGACGGCACATCATAGTTCAGGGGCCCCATTAAAGATTTTGCACCAGAACAAAAAGTTCTGGTAGAACCTATATATATATCCTCTGTGGCCGATCCTTCAGAGCCCCAGCCCCTTCCTTACCCCTGAGGCGGTGGAGGTCATTGGGTTTGCCCGGCCATTATGGAATTTCATTTTCCAGCCTGAGTGAATGACACCACACGTATTTAAAGATGCACGCCCTCTTACCCTGGGTTCAGACCTGAGCGTTCCAAAAACGCGCGTTTTACGCGCGTTTTTGACGCGCGTTTTTTGCGCGTTTTTGCAAATAGGAAACGCGCGTTCGTACGCGCGTTCTTGTGATTGCTACTGTGGTGTCAATCACAAAACGCGCGTCAAACGCCCCAAAAGAAGCTCAAGTACTTGTTTATGCGTTGGGCGTTTTACAGCGCGTTCAAACGCGCTGTAAAACGCTCAAGTGTGAACCACTCCCATAGGGATGCATTGGTTTTAATCTGTTGAGCGTTTTACAGCGCGTTTGAACGCGCTGTAAAACGCTCAGGTGTGAACCCAGGGTTAATAAATCTGGAGCATTTCGGACTCTACCAAAGTCTGAAAATCTGCGCCATTCCTAGCTTTAGTGTTCACAGAATGGTCAAACTACGTCCCTGCCGCTAAAACCGGGATAAAAAGTAAAACAGTTTTGTGCAAATGTTGACCTTTAGGCTACATTCACACCAGACACTGCTCAGCTTATATGGCCATTTTGCATCTGAACCTGCATCCGATTTCTGGCCAGTTTTTAAAACTTTTTAAAGTAATTAAAAAAAAATACATTTCAAAATTTTTTATTTTTTTTAAATCCTAACCCCTGCAGTGCCCTCAGCATACATTATATCCACCCAATGTCCCCCATATTACCCCTGAATTCATGCCCCCATACGCGTTTGTGCCGTCAAATAAAAAAAAAAGGTAACTTGCCTCCTCCACATTGTACGCTCACTCCTCACTGGAGGCAGCAGGACCTCACGCTTCCAGCATCGTGATGTCACATCATGTGATGATGTCACCACACTGTGTGCGTCAGGTCCTGCTGCCTCCAGTAAGGGCCAAGTCTCCCCACGACTACGGTTTTCCTTTCTTTTTTTTTAACCCATGAAAGGCTCACGCCTGTCCGAATAGGCGTTAAAAACGGGCCCATTGATCTCATCAGGTCTGTCTGGCCGTAAAAACTCATCTTATTTTTGGATGTCCCTATTTACTTGGCAAAAACGGACTGACTGGCTCTGAAAACGGCCACGTGACAGCAGTTACACAAACAGCTACAACATGTCGGGTGAAGGAAGCTTAAGACAGAAAAAAAATGCTGCAACGCTGTGGATAAATTACCGCCAAGTCTATGGTCGCCATCGCTGGTCATAGAACCTCGCCCTTCACACCCAAAACATAGTATAATAATAAAAAAAAAAAAAAAAAAACACAACTCCCTTTGCTCTGATTGGTCAACATGGGCAAAAATTTAATATTTTATTCCCCGTTTTAAAGCCATTTAGAAGGACGAGTCCATTAACCAGATTTTACCCCCCCCCCCCCCACGGCTCAACGACACCAGTGTTAATTGGTTCTCGCTTTAATTATTAATGTTTGTTCTTTTCATTTCTTTACTGTCGGCCTAAAGTTCTATTTTAATCACAACAATACGAAAGGGTACGAACGGCGTCACCCGGGCAACGCGCGACCGCAGGAGAGATGGCTGCAGCCCGCTCTTAAGAACAAGAATTTTTTATTTCATTACTATTTTTTTTATATTTATATATAATCATGGTTTGATCAAGAGTTAGAAATTTTTATTTTTTTTAATTAAAATTTTTGCTCACGACCCGAACATGAAGAAAGCAGACAGCGGGACGTTTTCACCCACAAGCAGCCTTGTGGACTTTTTATTATATAGAGTGTAAAATGCAATTGTCAGATAAGACATCTCTTTGTAACATAATATCATCCAACGCTGATTTGTGTTTTTATTTTTTCTTTTTTTTCTTTTAATAGTTAAACATTTTAGCAACAAGAGAAAAAAATAAAAATAAAGGAAACGGCAAACCCAACTTCCAAAAAAAAAAACGGAATGTTCCCAAGGATTAAATTCACACACAAAAAAAATTAGCTTCCATTCCGTTAGTCTCCCCCCCTCCCCCATCTTCAAAAACATTCGCTGTACAGGAAAAAAAATAAAATAAACTACAAACATTCAAAATCAGATCCCTTTTATTAAATCAGAACGTTTGCATCTTTAGCACAGACCGCGGTTAATACTAGGCTTTATTCTTCTAGGATAAATTTGACAATTACATAAGAAAATATTTAAAACAAAAACAAAAAATAATAAAAGAACAAAATCAAAGCGACGTGAACAAACCCTGGAGTTAAAAAATAGTTATTACGATTCTTTTTTAAACTTTTTCCATACTGTTAAAGGTTCCACAGTGTTTTTTTTTGCATTAAAGAACTTGTAACTTTTTTTTTAAACTTATTTTTCATATTAAAAATAATAGCATTTATTTCTGACTGCACAAAAAAAGTAAATTTCTGTTCTAGCGTGGAAGTCTGATATACACAGAGGCATCTTCAGAAGTGAGAAACATTGCTTTATAAAATGTCCCCCTCCCCCCCGCCTCGCCCTGCCAGACGGACTCCAAGCACATGGCACCGCGACGTGATCCGATCCCGTCCGGAAGGACAGCGGGGAGGACGAGGGTTAACAATCATAACTTTTATTTATTTTTTTATATTAACCCTTCAAAACCCTAGGTATTGTACAAAGCCTACAAAAATGACCCTGCTCCCCCTCCCCTTTTACCCACACAATACTTGTCTCAAGAAATAGATTCAAATATTCGTTTTTTTGTTTTGTTTTTTTAACACAGATCGATACTTCTCTTAAAAATAACAAAAAAAATATGCAATAAAATCAAATACAGTCATAATACCAGAAAAATCAGACGTAAAACATTCCGTGAATTTACAGTTTAAGAATATTTAAATACACATTTATAAAATTCATGAGCTGTGTACAGAATTTTATAGCAATAACCTATTCTCGCATTTTTTGATAAGACCGCCACACTGCATCCTCCAATAGACAGAATGCGACAAAAAAAAAAAACAAAAAAAAAAGTTGAGACAAATATGTTGCAATATCAGCACCAAAAAAGGGGGGGCAGGGGCTACACAGTGGAGGAATATACAGAATAGTTTTTTTTGTTTTATATTCTTTTTTTTTTTTCTTCAATATATCTGATCGGTTCCAAAAAAGAATGCATTTAACACTTTTTTTTTTTTCAAGGGTAAGAAATGTATACAAAAAAAAAAAAAAGAAAAAGAAAAAAAGAAAGAAAAACTAATAAAAATCCTCCCAACACATTTATATCTTTAGTATATTATAGAATCCTGATTCTTAGCAAAGTTCAGTATAGATTTAACCCTATATTCACTAGTGTTTTACAAACAGAAAGAGAAAAAAGTCTTCATCAAAAACGTCTGCAAATCTAGAAACCGGTTACAAATTAAGGTTCTTCTGTAATGATTCCGAGGGGGTAGCGGGAAAAAAAAATAAAAAATATGATGAAAACTGCCCGGATTATTGTTCTACTGCTCCTGGAAGAGAAGAGACGCGGAGTGAGAAATCCAGAAAATCTACTGACGTCAAGACATTATATTTTTAAAATTTTATTCCATTTTTTTATTTCATCAAATCACATTTTTTGTTTTTATTACTTTTTTCTGAACGTGGAGATCCCTCGATGTCAAACACTTTGTACTTACAACAATTCCATTTTTTTCCTTAATTTACTTTATCTGTATTTTAAAGTTTTTAATCATTTAAAGACCCCAAAAAAAATTAAATACAAAAATTTTAAAAACGGGCAATACATTTTGGCTGGAAATAAATTAATTTCCGGCACTGACCTGGCTGTGGGTTTGCGTCTGTCCCAATGACTGTCCGTAGTACGCAGCTTGCTGTCTGTAATACTCGGCCCACGCCATGGTGTAGTCGGGCTGGGAGCTCGGCTGAGAAGGGGCGCTGGCCGCTTGATCTGAAACAAATGGGAGCAAAGTGTAAAGGATAAAAAGCAAAAAAGCGTCCGTATGCTCCTCGTCTGGGGCTGATGGGGAGAAGGATCGGACTCTGCTCAGAGCGCTGACATCAGCGGCACAACTCACTCTGCTTCTTGTAGTACTCCTCCCACGCCTTGCTGTAATCCGGCTGCGCGTTCTGCTGCTGGCTCTGCTGACCTGACAACCAAACAGAAGGCAGGAGTGAGACGGCCGAGGAAATACAGGCCCAAACAAGGCATGTGAGGCAGAAGAACACGGTACAATCACACATACCGGGGGGTACAGGGAGCAGAACACTGTATATTCACACATACCGGGGGGTACAGGGAGCAGAACACGGTATAATGACACATATCGGGGGGTACAGGGAGCAGAACACGGTATAATGACACATATCGGGGGGTACAGGGAGCAGAACACGGTATAATCACACATACCGGGGGGTACAGGGAGCAGAACACGGTATAATCACACATACCGGGGGGTACAGGGAGCAGAACACGGTATAATCACACATACCGGGGGGTACAGGGAGCAGAACACGGTATAATCACACATACCGGGGGGTACAGGGAGCAGTACACGGTATAATCACACATACCGGGGGGTACAGGGAGCAGTACACGGTATAATGACACATACCGGGGGGTACAGGGAGCAGAACACGGTATAATCACACATACCGGGGGTACAGGAGCAGAACACGGTATAATGACACATACCGGGGGTACAGGGAGCAGAACACGGTATAATCACACATACCGGGGGTACAGGGAGCAGAACACGGTATAATCACACATACCGGGGGTACAGGGAGCAGAACACGGTATAATCACACATACCGGGGGGTACAGGGAGCAGAACACGGTATAATCACACATACCGGGGGGTACAGGGAGCAGTACACGGTATAATGACACATACCGGGGGGTACAGGGAGCAGAACACGGTATAATGACACATACCGGGGGCTACAGGGAGCAGAACACGGTATAATGACACATACCGGGGGGTACAGGGAGCAGAACACGGTATAATGACACATACCGGGGGGGTACAGGGAGCAGAACACGGTATAATGACACATACCGGGGGGTACAGAGAGCAGAACACGGTATAATCACACATACCGGGGGTACAGGGAGCAGAACACGGTATAGTCACACATACCGGGGGGTACAGGGAGCAGAACACGGTATAGTCACACATACCGGGGGGTACAGGGAGCAGAACACGGTATAATCACACATACAGGGGGTACAGGGAGCAGAACACGGTATAATCACACATACAGGGGGTACAGGGAGCAGAACACGGTATAATCACACATACCAGGGGTACAGGGAGCAGAACACAGTATAATCACACATACCGGGGTACAGGGAGCAGAACACGGTATAATCACACATACCGGGGGTACAGGAGCAGAACACGGTATAATCACACATACTGGGGGTACAGGGAGCAGTACACGTTACAATCACACATACCGGGGGGTACAGGGAGCAGAACACGGTATAATCACACATACCGGGGGGTACAGGGAGCAGAACACGGTATAATCACACATACCGGGGGTACAGGGAGCAGAACACGGTATAATGACACATACCGGGGGTACAGGGAGCAGAACACGGTATAATCACACATACCGGGGTACAGGGAGCAGAACACGGTATATTCACACATACCGGGGGTACAGGGAGCAGAACACGGTATAATCACACATACCGGGGGTACAGGGAGCAGAACACGGTATAATCACACATACCGGGGTACAGGGAGCAGAACACGGTATAATGACACATACCGGGGGTACAGGGAGCAGAACACGGTATAATCACACATACCGGGGGTACAGGGAGCAGAACACGGTATAATCACACATACCGGGGGGTACAGGGAGCAGAACACGGTATAATCACACATACAGGGGGGTACAGGGAGCAGAACACGGTATAATCACACATACCGGGGGATACAGGGAGCAGAACACGGTATAATCACACATACCGGGGGGTACAGGGAGCAGAACACGGTATAATCACACATACAGGGGGAGTCAACAAGAACTGAGGAATCAGGAAATTAGAAAATTAAATGTTGGCAATGAGGACCAGGACTCCAGGTCAGCACGGCAGTTCTACCTCCGCCATCACAATCATGGGCGCCCAATAGACACCCCAAACCGCCTACGTCAATGAAGAAAGCGCCCTCCCCCCCACACACGTAGTGACAATGTCCGTATTGTGCCGGATTAACAGGAAGCGTTCTGCAGGGTGTTTAATAGCTTTGAGATGGTAGATATGGCGGCATATTTATGGGATTATCAGCATAAAAAGCCACGCCCCCTTCTGTCAGTCACTCCTTTCCATCTAAGCCATGCCCCCTTATGTCGGTCACTCCTTTCCATCTAAGCCACGCCCCTTACATTCGGTCACTCCTTTCCATCTAAGCCATGCCCCTTCCGTTTGGTCACTCCTTTCCATCTAAGCCACGCCCCTTCCAATTGGTCACTCCTTTCCATCTAAGCCACGCCCCTTCCTTTTGGTCACTCCTTTCCATCTAAGCCACGCCCCTTCCATTTGGTCACTCCTTTCCATCTAAGCCACGCCCCTTCCCCTATAATAAAATATCATCACCTCCAGATAATAAACTCACTTTTTGCCATTGTTAGACGGAGATTTTTTTTAAGGGCGCGCTCATCGGACTTTCGGCCGCGCGGTATCTGCCTCCCATTGTTTTCGGCGGAGACAGCGCCGCAGCCGCTTTGCTTTTTGGTGCGGAGCGCTTGACGCTGCCAGGGGCGTCTGTTTTCAGTTTAGCGCCATTCAATGGGGACTCGGCGGCATTCAAAGTGAACAACTGCAGCACTTTTTGCGGGGGAGTACATGGCGGATTTTGACAGCGTCAGTATCCACAGTGTGAACGTACCCCAAAGGGAATCTCTATATGACAGTACCTCTCACTCATTCTCGAGAAAAAGGACTTTTAATTAAAATGCAAATTTGCAGTTAAGTGCACAGAGGGCGGGCCCAAGCCACTCTGTGCACCCCCTTTCTGGTTCTGGACCATCTGCTCCATTGGCACAGAGCTCACGTCTGGTGGGGGGGGGGGTCTCAGCATGAAAACTTCAGACGAGGCAGAAGTGGAATGATAGGGATCCTTTAAGGGGAGCCCCATTTTCGGCTAGGGACCACTTTAATCCTCGAGCTCCAGGACTTGCCTGACCGGCAGATACAAGCAGTGGACCTCGGTTGGTTCTATGTCCACGGTCGGCCCAGTCACAAAAAACAGATGGACACTCTTAAAGGGATGGATAAGAGAAAAAAAAACTAAAACGTAAAGAAGTGACAAAGAAAAATGGCCGAAGCTGCAATTCTGCGGGAGAGGTGCAGAGGTCCAGGCGTGGGTTAACAGATGACCGTTGCCACAAGTCAGGCCAATGTCCCTTTCTCAATGACTCAGGGTCACATGAAGTGCCCACCTGCCAATTCACACAATGGGGGGCTCAATCAATGGCCTTTCTTTGGGAAGTCATTGAGGGACACGCCAATTAATGGACTGCAGGCCGGCATGTTTAACCTCATTGGAGGCTTTATGTGTGCGCTGAAGGGGATTGTAAGGGGCAATAAAACTCTCAATGTTTAGATCACTGATGAGGGTGGGGGGGGTGTTGCTCGCTCAATTTGTTCTCCAGTTGGGAGATGAATGGTTACAGACGCTCGCTGCTTGCATACAATACCATCAGGCGAACAAAAGGAGCGCCAATAGGACTCGTTTTCAAATGCCGTGGTGGGAGAGGATTACACCAGCGAAATCGAGCACATCTCCCAGCGTGCGCCCTATATCCCTCCCCGCGGGAAGCCTCCGGCCGGATCGATATCTCATACGCCGCTCGCGCAATATTAAAGCGTTCTCAGGCTGGCGGCAGCGGAGACGGCCATCTTGTAGGTTTCGATTACTACTTCGCCTACTGCTTTACTAAACGTTAGCTTCACGCCTCGGTGATTCTAGCACTCAGAGGAAAATGGTCGCTTGTGTATGTGTAGGCGCGCTACGGGCACAAAATAGTGCCCCCTGCCCACAATGAAAGGGTCTATCTGATCACATGATCCCTACTAGGATCCCCCCAAACTACAGGGGAACCCAGCAGCCAGTGTGTGCCCCCCCCCCCCCACAAGAGAAATGAGGCATGACGTGGCTCATACTAAAACCCATGTGTGGTTTATACAACACATGGAAATGGGGGGAGCCTTCCTCCTATATTCTGCACCTACCTGCGCGCGGAGCGGCGCGTCTGTCTGGCGGGGCTTTTAATATGGTATAATGGGGGGGGGGGGGGATTGCAGATGTGAACCTGGGCTCCAGAAATGCAGCAGCACCTAACGTGACTCCTCTACACAGGAGCCACGGCGTAGGAGGAAGGAAGGAGGGGGCATGCATGATCATTTCACCTTGGAAACTATGAATAGAGAAGAGGATAATAGACAAGTGCCGCAATGTACGGCCATTAATGTATTAGTCTGGGATATTTCTCCACGGCTCAGAGCCATTATCAGCCACAAATCCTCTCCAGCAAGGAGAATTAATACAGAACTGCAACAATGCGGGTGAGGAACGCGATGCCCTGTGGATGGGCACACCGTACTACCAGGAGCTCTCAGACCGGTGGAGGGTGGAACTACAAGTAGCAGCAGGTGGAGGAGCCGTGAGCTCTACAGATAACGGGGTCAAACATGGTTACAATATGAGCATTGAACGGGGGCAAGGGCCCCATAAGAACAAACTACGAAACCTGGAACCCACCTGGAAGCTGCTGGCCCGGCTGCTGCCATGCTTGGTAAGTGCTACCCCAACCCTGTGTTACGAACGCCTGAGGACCACTGCAGAGCAGAGAGGAAATGCAGCAATTACTGAACAAGAATGCTACAGCAAGTGCATAAATAACAATTCCCCATCACACACACAAGAACCGGCTGGGCCGAACCTGCCCCAGACAGGGCAACCGCACAGAGGTGATCGTTATGTACGAGGAAAGGCCAGACACACAGAGTTGAATGTGAGAAACTCGCAGCGTGCGCCAGGGAGAGGTCTCGTTCTGGCCTCCGTTCCTCTGACATTATGATTTACAGTGCTGTGTGACGCAGAGAGTCCGGGAATCGATTATATTACACTGACAGTGTAATTCAGCAGATTTCAGGACTCTATGGCATTATAACGCTGTCAGGAGCGGAGGCCGGAACGACACACTGCGAGTTTATCACATTGAACTCGCTTATGTTTGTCTGGTCTATGGCAATAAACTTGGTTGCGGGACAGCATACCTAGCAATGCCCTCATACTTCTCACAGCCCAGCACTGCGGAGAGCAACGCCATGTCAGCAGGACATTGTGGTGAAATGTCCTGCTGACAGGGAAGCTGGCGGCAGGTGCGCGTGATGGAATTGATATCAATGTCATTTTTTTAACATCTAGGTCTGGTGTCATAGGCGAAGCCGCCCAGGCAGCAGATCAGAAGAAAGACGGGCAAGTCACTTACTTTTGATGAGGTGTCGCGTGCGCCTGGTTGAAAGGACTCTGACCAAAGCTGCTCGGAGCTCCAATGGCAGATCCCTGAAAGAGGAAAGGGGATAAAAGTGTCAGCGAGCAGGCAAGACCCCCAAACAGATTCAATCCTGCAGAGCAGCTCGCGGCGGCAGGGATAACGGAGGCCGTGGATCCCCTGGTGACATGTATGTCTTCCTGGCTGTGGCGCCTCCAGATGTCAGGACGAAACATTCGTAAGACCTTACCCCAACTTTCTCATCGATGAGATGCCGGGCCAGCTCGATCTGCTGCGGGAGGCCCCGGATGGTGAATATTCGTACCCCAGGGTCCGTGTTGGGGGGCGGATTTCTCTGAAGCTCCACATGGGCTCCTGATTGCTGGTTTATGCTTTTGATATTTTCACCCCCTGCAAAGAAAAATTAAAAAAATAAATAAAATTAAAAAAATAAAAATAAAAATCACAATTTACTGCAATGCCCATCATCCTCCACACAAATGAAATCTACTCGAAAAACTGTTTAAATCCGCCTAAAAAAACTGCCCCTTACCATGGCGGCTGTGCGCTTGCAGCGACGTTCTAGATAACGGCATTACCTAATTAGCCACAGATTAATAGTCATAGTCTAATTATGCCAGTAATGACATCTAATACAAGCATATTGTCCCCCCCCCAAAGACGTGGCGCACTCACGTACATAACAGATTGCTAGGATGGAGCATATGGAAGCGAGGCGTCTGCAAACATGTCAACGGGCTGTGGATAATTGATTAAAGTGTATCCTCTGCATCAAAGGGACAACAATCAGCGGCAAGGGACAGCAGGGGGCGCTCCGTAGGTGAGCACTCATTACTTAGCTATTCATTACCGGCACGCCCCCCCCATCCAGTACACCCTGGTCTTGTATTCATGGCCATCCCACACAGTACACAGGCACAAAAAGGGACTGAACGCATCGTGGTCTGCAGCCGGTGCAAGAGGGAGAACTGGACAAGCCGATGGAGTGCGGAGTCACGGTCAGAGAGCTAATGGCTGCACGGATGAGACAATCTGTGTATCCCTGTACACAGACCACACAGCCTCGGACCCCCTGTGTCTTCACCCCTAACCTCCGATTTGTCACCAGGCTCTAGGTGCCTCAGGCTGAAGGGAAGTTTAAGAAGATGAAAGGGGGCTGATGAAACGATGCAAACGATCTGAAATCCGAGAGAAGCTGCAGCAAAGATCACAGGATTTCGGATCATATGGTCCGAGCTCGCTCGGTGGAGACCCTTCTCTATACAACCTGTGGGGGGCGCCGCTTCCCAACCACTTAGTAACAGGCGGCCACTATAGTCGTGGCCGCCCTGCTGCTTCCGTCAGATAGAAGGTGCCAGTCATTTATAGCAGTGTTTCCCAACCAGTCTGCCTCCAGCTGTTGCAAAACTACAACTCCCAGCATGCCCACAAAGCCAAAGGATGTCCGGGCATGCTGGGAGTTGTAGTTTTGCAACAGCTGGAGGCACACTGGTTGGGAAACACTGATTTATAGGCTCCATCCAAGGTGGACTGTGCCCCCCACGACAGTTCTTACAGACAACAACACTAAAATACTCCGATTCACTAATGTCAAGATCTCCGCTTGCCATCAATGACCGGGAACATTCCCATTTAGATTTCTTTCCCCCACTGAGGGTTTGTTACAGTTGTTTCCAAATTTAGACAACCCTCTGTGTTCGGTCTCTGGACGTAACTGCTCAATGACAGCAAGCAGAGATTTTAACACTGGTGAGAGATTGAAACAAAAATCCGCAGAACTTGGATAAACATTTTAGACAATGTATTATTTAATATCTCTGCATTCTCAGAGCAGGAGAAACAACAAAGTGCAGCGACTACAGCCCCCACCATCTCACCGCCCTGGGGCATGATGTGTACAGTCTAGTGGTCATGCACGGCGTAGCGCGGCGTAACTCCGATATTACCGGCTCTTTAGATAGAGGGGACTTTTGTGCGGCTTTCTATACCCGTTCACTTCCCAGATGATTGCTCCATGTAAATGGCCTCATTTAGTGCCGGCTCCTGACAAGATCCCAGGGCAGCCAGTGGAGCTGTCGCCTAATTTGTTCCCTGTTAGTCTGGGAGAATGTCAATGCCGCGGTCCCTCCCCTTCTTTTCTATTAACTGGGACAGCAATGGTATAAAGAGGATGGGGGGGGGGGATCAGGGGCCCCCCCAGCGGGTGGCAAATTGTAAAGCAATTAATCAAGGCGGTTAAAAGGCAGAGTGGACAGGCTCGGGCTGTGAGCTCCTGACTTTCACTGACACGCTGTTTATCATGGAAATGTGAATGGGCCCAGGAGCAAGGTGGGGGGTGGAGAGACCGTCTGTGCCCACATCTCAAGGCAGGAGCTTCCACCCCAAAGACCCTGACACTGCTAAAAACTTCCCACATAAAGCAGGAGGCGCAGGGGGAGAAACTGCAATGTACCACAATTGTGCCTCGGAGCCCAAACTGCCGCCGTGAAGAGCTACGGCCTGGTAGACGTGCGACTGGTGATTATCTGGTACGTTCGATATCGAAAGCAATAGCAGCATGGGGCCACGTGAGCAAAGCCCCCGAGGAGCACGTAGGCGCTCAAGGGGGTTCATGGAACGGATCACTTTCTCTTGTGAAGGAAGCCATTTTGTTAACACTGCAATAAGGCAATACCTCAAATTGCATCCAGCGCTTCAGAGGTTAAGTTGCCATATCCCAATGTAAGTGGGCCTGGCACGTAATCCCAAAATTAGGCTGGTGTAATGCCAACAGCCACCCCGTATGTGCAGGGCAAAAAGGAAAAAAAAAAAAGTGCAGCGCTGTTATAGTCCATTAGAGCGCCCCGCCGTAGTAGAAATGCGCGCTATGTGAACGCTCGGCACAACTCATTAACAGCGCGCAGCTCGTCTGAACCGGATAAGCGAGCGATATTTTCCAGCAGGGGGAGAGGGCAGGCTGGGTAAAGCAAATTGGTTCTAAATATACTTAAGTGCCCAGGCTGCTAATCGTTATGTGATTATAATCTAATTACACAGCCACGCTCCGCCAGGCAAAGGAAGCAAAGGAGATTTATGGACGCTGGGAGCTTACAAAACTCCGGAGCAGCACACAAAACACAACAGAGCCCACGCCAACATGCAGCAACAGGACGGAAGACTAGGGAAAAGTCTTCCGAGAAAACGCCTTTTGGTCATCGCTTTGTCATATCCGTTTCTGGGAAAGTTGGGCGACAACTAATGTGGACCCCGGCAGATCCCTCGGGGTTTGTCAGGCACCTGAATGCAAACCTGCCTAGTTGTGAGCGCCGGCCAATATCAGGTCAGGTGTCCATGTGGCAGCCGCAGGGGGGTAGCGTGCCACGTGGAAGAAGTGCATTAGTTACCTGCAAGCACACGCTTCACTTGTACGTGCTGAGCCGCAGGAGAATATCCCCTTACATTGGTGAGGCGTCAGCCATGGTGAAAACGCAGACCAAACCCCCCTAGCTGGGAGTGAAAGGCGGAGAACAAATGTCTATTGGCCGCTGAGGCCGCCGTACCTTTGCCTATGACGAGTCCGCATTTGTCTGCCGGCACGGTGTATGTGATCTCTTGCATCCCTCCCGTGCAATAGTTCCAATCGCTTCGAGTGCGCCCTTTTCCTCGTGTCATGGCGAGACTCCCAAATCCGTCCCGTTCCTGCACAAAGATGGGAGAAATTGCATATCAGCTGATGTGCAATAACGGTAAAGGTAATACAAGTCTGGAGGGCCGCGTGTGACCTACAAGTCCTGGAGGGTTTCAATGTCTGGCCCTTTAAGGAGGGACAACATGAGCGATTCCAATGTCTGGAGAAATGGAAAACTAAACATGTCCATCTATATGGGAAGCACAGCAGCTGCTCCTCTTTACGCAGGACAGCGCGCGCGTGTTGTGCCTGCCGCCTCACCTGTGCCGTCAGGATCAGATCATTGATGATGTGCGCCGCGTGCTGACACCGGTCAGGGAGGCCCATTACTTGCGCCACTCGCTCGGGGCTGATTCCGTCATCTGCAGGAGGGATACACAACGAAAGCAAAGCATTTAGCCCGCAGCGGTCGTGCAGCGATGCCTCACGCAGTCGCATCCAAAATCAACAGCAGAAAACATGAACCTCGTAAAATGACGACCTGTGAGGAACTACAGGGCGTCTCAGAAGCCACATTTAACCCCTTCTATATATAAAAAAAACATTCACATTGGTTATCACACAAACCTGGTTTGAACTGAATCCTTACGCCGGCGTCATTCTGAATCTTTTTGATCATCTCGCCGTTTCTACCGATCACAATTCCTACCGCGAACCTTGGTACTGAGACCTGATCAAAATGGGGAGAGAGGACATGATTGAGGCTCGGCGTGAATACATTAGAACAATTTGTGGCGCCCAACTTGCTGCAACTCCAAGCGCATTACATATAAGGGCATGCTGGGAGTCGCAGTATCATCACAAGAGCTGGGGAGTCACGTGTTCGCGTTTAGCGTCCTGCTCGGACCTAGACAGGGCACAGCACATCCAGCTGAACCCTTGCACCAATTATGGATGAGTCCGACCACACAGAAGAATCAGGAAAGCGAACCATGAGCAAAATAAGGAAAGAAGGAGAACTCATCATTCACTGGTGGTGTGTACCTCTATACTGCCCCCCATCCTGGAGCTCAAGTCACTGCGCACCCCCCTGAAGTCAGCCACGTCCTTTTCTCGGATGATTTCTAGGACCAGATCTCTTGCTTGCTGCAATACAAAAAGGAGAGAATAAAGTGAAAGTCCACACCTGCCCCGGTATGAGGGTCCGTCAGTGCCAGTGGCCGCTCTTCAGTCATGATGTGTAGTGGACCCGACCTGTGCCAGGGCCACCAACATTACAGAGACCTGCCGGCCGAGGGACTCTGGAAGCGGAGATGTGGGCTGCTGTATGCAGGACTCAACTGTTCGCCCCATTCAGGTGAAGTTTAAGGAGCTGTAAGCAGGGACCTGAGCACAACAGGTTGCCATTGTATTAGACAAGGACAGAAGGGACCAGAGTCAAGCCCCCCTCCCCCATACAGGCAGCATTAAAATCAGCTCTCCACATCTCAGCTTCCTGGGCCTCAGAGTGCGTCAAGGGCCGGAAAATTATGCCAAAAAGTAGGTGCAAATTACAGTATTTTTCGGACTATAAGAGGCACTTTTCCCCCAAAAGTGACAGTAAAATGGCAGTGCGTCTTATTGCCTGAATGCTAATGACCTCTTCCATTATGGAATCGGTCATTAGTATGCAGGAGGCACGGGAAGCCGTGAGGGAAGCGCTGCGCTGGCTCTACTCGCCCTCCACAGTCGTCTTCCAGGCCCCGCTCTGTGTCCCAAGTGCGTACAGCGTCAGGACGTAGCGCACATAGGCACGCACTAGGACCTGATGCTGTGCACCGTCAGGTCACAGTGCGGTGCAGGAACGTTGAGCCCTGGATCTGCAGAGTGGAAGCACCGCCGGAGCAAGCGAGGTCATTTTTTTAAATGTCTGATCTGAGTTCTGATGGAGGCGGCGTCCGATGAGGGTCTAATTTTCTATTGCGTCTTATAGCCCCAAAAATATGGTAAGCCAACCAATATGTGGTAAGGAATGGGAACACAGGAGGAGGGGGGGCGGTTTACATTAATTATGACCCCAGACGCCTGAAACTGGAGCAAAAATTTAGGTGCAAGTGCCATTTCTATGCCGTCTTGAACACAGGGAGAGTGAGGTCTGGGGCCAGTTTACGGCTCGTCTTTGATGAGTGGGCCCCGGTGTCCGTGCCCCAGCAGTTTACCGCATCAGACGCAGAATTTCCATTTTGGCTGGGGTGGAGCTTTAAGGCCCAGGACTAGATTGTTAGCACACGTGGCGGCTTCCAATGTTTATTTTTCCTACACGGGATCTCCCCTCCCCCGACGTGTACTTTGTGCATAAACAAGCTCTTATTTTTAGCTATATGGGGGGGGGGCACGCTGAGAAAAGACGGCAGCTGTGGGGCGCGCGTTCCTCCGATAACCTCTGCCCATTCCGCTCGCAGTAATCTTTAGAGAGCGCCAACATATTCAGTAGCGCTCTACGAGCATTTGCTTCAGGACTCTGCACTCACAACCCCATTCCTGTGGGAAGGCAGTGCTTGGCGGTTTCCACGGCGGTCTCCGCTCTTTACAGCCCTCTCTGCCCAGAGCCTGAACAAAGTGCTTTTACCCCAGAGGTGGCCGATAATTTAGCGGTCAGCAAGCCTTTTTCCTCTGTACCTGCACTTTAAATGGGTCTCCAGTGATCCGGAGGGGCTTGTCAGCGCCGGTTGGTAATGGGCCGTCTTGAATCATGATCATTTTAACGCCGGTTCTCTCCTGCGGAAACAGATTAAAGGTTATTTTTAAAAACGTTGTCGAAAATGACTTAATCCTACATCTGGACGCAGAAGTGCGGCTCCTGTTACTGAGGCACTGTAGGCGGCACACGGGCGCGCGGGGCACAGGGGCCACGTTATCAATCTCTGCTGTCACATACCGGTAATTTCCCAGACTATACTGTAGTTCTAGCATTAGAGTCATGCACCAGGAGGCTCAGGATGAACTGTATAATGATATTAGACCATGTCCGCTTTCGGCGCCATTCGTCTGCATAGATGTGCTTGGCATACGATTACCAAGACTCCTAACTAAAGACACCAATAATGAAGACCTCCTGGGCCTTGGAGGCACTGGCCTGGCATTCTACATCGCTGTTTTTATGATGGCCTGTCCACAGGAGAGTTAATCTGTACGACGCCCGGCACCCCCTGCCAATCAGCTCTTTGACGAGGCTGCGGAGGTCTGGCGAGTGCAGCGGCCTGGTCGCAGCTTAGCGAGCACAGCCCCGTAGACTGTATAGCGGCTGTGCTCGATATCGCATGCTTGAGCTGCACCTAGGCCAGATGAGAGATGAACGCAATGTCACTGGCCTAGGAAGAGGCCGCGCAGCTGATCAGATAATGTTGACCTATCCTAAGGTACACCCTCAAGACAACACCTTCAAAGGGGCTTCCAGGATTAAAAAAACGTGGCGGTTTAGATCCAGCAACTGCGCCTCGGCAGTCCATGGGTTGTGTCTGGCGCAGCAGCTCTGCTTCACTGGACAGGTGTGGCGCCGTTTCTGGAGGAAAGCAGCCCTGTTCCTCTAATTCTGAGACCCCTTTAAATTCTGCATTTCCTCCTCCGCATTTTATGCTGACCTTGTGACAGCAGTGACACGGCAGCAATCGCGCTCTCCATCATCCCGCTGCACAACGCACTTCAGGCGGTGACATTTGCCGTACCTGTCACCTGAGCGCATGACTGACTAGCGATCGCTCATTACGTAACTGTAACCGGTGATTAACATCACTCAGCGCTCGGCCCGACTTTCAAACCCATGAATGTAAAATGCTTTTGTTTTAAGTTGTTTTTTTTTTTTCATTTTTCTAACAAAACAGAAGAAAAACCAAAGTAGGATTTAAGAATTAAGAAAATGAATTTATTATTGTTGTTAGTATTATATATTTTTTTTTAAGGTGCCGGAGTTATTAAGTGCTAATTAGCGGCGCTCCTGCGAATGAACGTCCTGCAGAGCCCGCACCACACTGAGCGTAATTACACGCTTATACCTGCTGCAGCGCAAAACTATTAGCAAAATGGAGTAGACGGAAAAAAAAAAAAAGTAGTGGGGGAGAGGAGGATGATGAAGGTAGGCCTATGTAAAGAGCAGATTAACCCCTGCAGTGCCAGGCACCCTTACCTGAAGCTGTTTGATGGTCTCCCCGCCTTTGCCGATGACCAAACCGACTTTGGAAGCTGGGATGAGAATTTCCTGCACGGTGCTGTTCCCGTCCATGTCGTTATGGAAACCGGGCCCGTTCCGGCAGCGTTCCACTATCTGACTGAGGAGACGCTTCGCCTGCCTGTAGGGACGCAGAGAAAACGGACATTAGGCGTTGACACCTCTATTTGTGGGACTCTTACCCAGTGTCAGGAAATGGCACCACGACCTGAAAGCCGCTGCTCAATAAACCCAACTTGCAGCTCTCTTAAAGGAACGGTTCTAGACAGATGTTCAGACGTACCCCCTAGGCACAGGCGAGGGCATAAGTGTGCAATCAGTGAGGGTGCAACCACTGGGACCCCGGTGCTGAGGAGGGCAGGGGTCGTATGCTCCACTGTATATTCGCTATAGCCCAGGACAGAGGCTGCCATGCCTGACAGTCCCATAACGGAGCAGTGACTAGATTCATATAGGGGGGGGGGGGGGGGATCAGATCCCCACCAATCAAAAGCTGATCCCCTTTCCTTTGGATAAGGGATAAGTTTAAACCTTGGGCTCATTTAAATCAGTCATCTAGTGAGCGATCAGGGGTTAAAAAGCGGCTGCTGCCCCAATGATTCCACCGCACAGTGACGGGTATATCTTCAAGGAAAGAAAGGAACACAAAGCCGAACCTCCAGCGCTTGCTGTGTAATATGCAGTTGCCAATAACACTTATTCCAGTTCAGCAGTCACAGCAGCCCGGCATGAATGAGGGGGCTATTGTAACGCCCTGAAAACTCGGGAGACTTGCTGGGGTGCAGTGAAACCAGTTATCTGTACGGAGTCTGGGAACGGCTGGTCGGCTATTGCCAAAAGCCGGTGATGGGGGTGCAAGGAGAAGAGAAAAAACCTGCGCTCAGCATCACCTCCGCCTGCTGGGATACCTTTACCCACTTTTGTGTTCACTCGCCAAGCGGAGTGCAGCAATTGTGGAAAGGAGAATGTAAGGAACGAGGAGGGGGAAATGGAGCCGAATTATACTTAGCAACGCCGCGACACAAAGGGAAATGGCTGCGGGGGCTTACTCGATGCTCTCCGGCGCTCCGGTCAGGATGCAGGGTCTCTCGGGCATTCCACCACTGTCTGTAATATAGAAGAAATGACCCTGTAAACCTGAACATTACTGGGAGGCGTAGGTCTGCACCCAGTATGACACCCGATGTCAGTCCATTGCGGATTCGCCACTCTAGAGTCCACTCACCTGGAGCGATCTGAATCTTGCATCCGGATTCTGTCTGGATTCTTGAAATCTGTTCCCCTCCTCGTCCGATAACTAGAGAGGAGCACAAATGGATGAAGTGAACATCGGCAAACGCCACCGTCCTGCCGCCGATTACAGGCACTAAGCCATTTCCCCTTTAAAGGAGTATTCCAGTTATAGTCACTGGGACCCCCTACACCATGGATGGGATGGGACCGCCGGTCAGAAAGCTGCGCTGCCGCTCCATTCATTTCTATGGGACCCCCAGAAATGAATGGAGCAGTGGCACGTCCATTTCAGGGGGCTCCACGGGCTACTGCTGGGACCCCCAATGACCTGGGATAGGGGATAACCTTCTATAACCGGAATACCCCTTTAAATAAGACACAGAAACTCCACTTAGACGATTCTAACATCTAGCTGCATCTTGGAAAGCTGGGTGACGTAGGCAGGCGTTATAGCGGTCACCCAGCTTTCCCGGGCCCCTGCAGGGCCGATCTACCACATAGCAGCATGCTGAGGACTTACTGAATCCCACCATCTTGTCAGGCACTTTGAATTCTTCTGTCATCACAGTCCTGGCAAAATAAAGGCACAAATCAGAAGTGGATCGATCAAGTGCAAGTAACACAACAGCTGGGGTGTGACCGGGATAATCCGGGGTAACTAACCCCCTCCCCAAATACCATCAATAGACCCTTACAGGAAGTGCAGACAGACCTCCTGTGACCCTTCACCCTGCACAGCGCCCCCTATGGAGGGAGAGAACTGGGGCCATGCTGGATGTTCCGTCATATTTCTGCCCCCCTTCCGAGGTATGGGCGACCACACCCCAGGCCCTCATGTCGCTTCTGACATCATGGTCACAATCTAATCATAAATCAAAAACTTTATCGACCCTCCCGATTCCTCCAAATGCTCACATTATCTCTATGAACGGCCCCCGCCCCCATGTCTCCATCTAGCTGCCGCTCGCACAGTACAGATGGCGGATCAATACACAATTAGTTTCCGATCAATAAATAATAAAACGGAGCCGGGGGCTTACCTTTGATGTACCAGGGCCCCTAGCTGGTTACCAACTGTGGGAGAGAAGAGACATCACGAGCATTAACCATAAGCAGCCGTACAATGGTGCAGCGTCCGCGGGAGGGGCGCACGTTTAGGTTCAGTGTCTGGACACATTATGTAATTGGGGGGGGGGGGACGAGTCTATAAATCGTATGTACCAGCTGGACGACAGCTATGACATTGATCGCAAGCTTTCATGCAAGAGGAGGGGGTGAGGATGAGGACGACATTCTGCCGGACCCCCCATAACCAGAGGAAAATGTAAAAATCTTTAAATCCTCCCCACTGGCCGCCAAATTAAAGATGATGTAAAGAGCGGCAGATTGGTGTCCACATTAAGGCGGCCGATCAATACGTGACAAGCGCGGATCCGGCTCCCTGGACAGGAACATGTCCGCCGGGAGCCCCGACGCCGGGCCCTGAGGGCTTCCCCATGTGCGCTGCCATCGCTTATTGCGCCCTCCTCTGTCACAACAGGAAACCGCGGCGGGCGGCAGGTTTTAGATTCCCAGAAAAGAGAATTTCTTCACGTGCCATTCTCAATATCCCTGTTTGCTGTCACAAACGGAAGCACCTATTTACATCTGTGACCTTTCTGCTGCTCTCACAGCTGAGGGTTTGCTACAATAGATGCAGCCCATACAATCTGTGAGCTGAACAAGTCTGCGACACAAAACCTACAATGTATCAGCCTGGAACACCAGACTGTAACAAACCCTCAGCTGTGAGACATAAAGCGAAATGTACCCCTTCACTGGCGGCAAGCAGAGATCTTGGAAATGGTGAAGGATTGAAAGAGTCTATTAGAAAGCTGCAGAATGGTTTTGGAGACACAATGCGGCGGACCGCGCGCCCGCCAGGGGCAGAGTCCTGAACAATGGGGTGCCATGCGCAGGAGTCAGATGTGCCAGGCGTATTATGAGGCGCCACCGACTAATCTATGGCAACTATGAGCCAATGTCGATCCATTATAATAACCCTGTCGGCGTGGAGGCCACGCCCTCCCACTCCATTCAAGTGTGCCAAGAGCAGCATAAAAAAAATTGGCATGTGGCTTTCCATAAATTCCCCCCATTGTTTGCACCCCGACCGATTGTCTGACCGACTCACAACAAGTCGGTCAAGTGATCTCGGTGAGGCAATCAGTGAGGGCCACGCTCTCGCTGGAGACCCCCTGACCCAATATAATGATCTCTAGCCACTAGATCTATCAGATCAACCTTCAGGCCAGAGACCCGAGCGCGATCAGCTACCCGCAGACCATGGCACCCTGGTAATATGGGCGTTACATGTCGCTCCATTACACACTCGCATTAACCTCTCATGGTGGTAGAGATCCCCTTTAAAGGGGTTGCTCCACCCCACACTGTGTGGTGCGGGTCCCGCCACAGAGAGCCGGGTGCTGAAAGTGAACGAGGGCTCCCTGCGCAGCGTGCGCTCCATTCACTTCTATGGGAGTTCTGAGAACAGCTGGGCCGGCGCTCCCCTTTTTTCAGCGCACCCATAGAAGTGAATGGAGGGTAGGTGCGGCTGCATGGGGCGCCCTCGTTCACTTTGGAGACAAATCGGATACTGGTGGCATAGCCTAGCGATATCCCACCACAGTGCGGGGTGGATCAACCCCTTTAAGGGCCTCAGTCATTCCCTTCTGTCGAGCCATTTCCTCCGCAGGCGGCCATATTGCTTGTCACTACTTGGCCTTACTAACTATGTATGGGAGACGTCGCTCAGGTTGTGGGGCCCCAAGAGCACTCGGCCACATTCACATCCCACGAATACCACGCAGGACACAAGTAGGGAGGGGCCGGTGCCTTTCTAGCTACAGGAGGGAATCCTGGGTGAAGCACGCAAATTGAATGAAGCAGCCATTAATAAGATAAATATAAGTGGAGAGTCCCTTTAATATGGAGCAGGATCGGCCCTCTAATGTGTATGGGGGCCCGCCGACTTTCCTCCCACTGGTGAGGTAAAAGGATGACCGGGCACAGGATGTAAGCAGCGTCTGCGCCTGGCCCCTGCCCGTCTGAAGTATGGAGGAACAGCGCCGGCTCCTACAGGTCTCGGCGGCTCTACTGCCAATATTTGCAAAATGCCGGTCACTGACCAGGAGGTAAAGGGCTCCCTGTGACTGGCGCCTGCACAGCGCTTCTCCCGACATGTCGACTCCCCATAACTACAACTCTGGAGCATTTTCTTGCTACAATTCTGTGGTCCTCTGTTATCCCTCCTAGAAATGTATGAATAAACTGACAACTGGGTGTTACCATTCCCTTTGTGAGAGGGGTTCTTTTTATAACCACGTGGAGGCGCCGACAAGCATCCAATCAGATTCCAGCTTTCCTACCCCAAGCTGGCCACAGAGGTAGCAATCATTAAGGACTGGCCCCCAATACACGGCAGTCACCTGCGCCATTCTGCGGACTGGAAAAGCCGGGGCGTTACCCCGTGCAGTGGCGGCTGCTCTAGAGCAGCTGTGACGCTTCCACCCCACGTAGTATCCGAAGTGATCGCCCACCTCGCCGGGGCCCCCCCTGACAAGTGTGGTTATTTATACTGTGGGGCACAGCAGCTGTTCGCCCGACTCCTGCACCCGCCGCCCTCGTCTGTGTAGAGCGAAGCTCCGGGAGATCAGATGACGCCCAGCTGAAGGTAACAAGCGGCTCGCAGACATTGAACTACATCTCCCAGGAATCAAGAGCGGGCTACCAGCAGCCAGAGGGGGGACGTGCGAGCCTCCTGAGCTGCGCTCTTGTCTGCGGAAATTTTTGCGGCTGCCAGTCGCTGTTCTATTAGTCAGAGAAAACGTGTGACCACTGACGGCTCATTGGGAGGGCTCAGCAAACAGCCCCCCGGGAACTGCAGGCGGCTGTGGTCCCCTCTGGACATCCCATGTCTACAGACCCCCCTTCTGGACGCCAATACGTAAATGTCAGATTCAGCACTGGTTTTACACCAAAGCGGGTGGAGCTTGAGGAGAGGGTGTGGCCAAGCAAAATTAGAATAACTATTACCGACGTCACAAACCGGATGAAATTATAGATCAAAACTACGCCTGGTCCCAGTACAGCGGACGCAGCAGGAGAGTCCAGGCAGGGATCAGTACAGCTTCACTATTTTAAAGCTGCTTGCTGACAGTAAATGGAACCATTCTTGCATCCATCCAGAAACCTGTCTCAGCTGTTGGTGTCCCGCAATACACAGAAACCTCCGGCCCCCCAGCTGTTGAGAAACTACACCTCCAGTGAAAAGTATTTGGTCAGGGCAGGTCATCATTCACTGATAGCAAGCAGAGATCGTACCCAATAGCAGCTGTCTTTACAGACGCCTGGACACCGGGGACATTTCTGCTTTACAAGTATGAGGTTCCCTTCCGCTCAGAGCGCCGCCCGTCCAGTGAACGCAGCACAATGGGCATCTTTACCCCAAGGACAGAACTCCTCTCAGTGACCACCCCCATCACATCTACCCCCTAGTAGTGGGGCCACTGGAAGTCTGCCATCTGTGCTCTACAAACTATGAGGGGACCGCTGGCTTTGGCTTATCCTGCGGGGTCCTATGAAGGGGCCCCCTTATGTCGGCTGTTATCAGTGAGGGGACCCTGGTATCACATCAGAGCCGGAGTCTGGAGAGGAGAGGCGGCAGCCTACGCCCTGTGCAGCAGCACGTCACAGGCAGGGCGTCATCTTCAGCCCACTGCAGGGAGGAGCAAAGATGACTGGTCAGTACTAGCCCCACATCTACAAGCTGCGGTGACAACAGAGAACTATACAGCAGAATGCAGATTGGTGGTTGTCACCCGGTGAACTCTTGGATTCTTTTTATGCAGCGGGACGGACACAGTCTGGCTGATATTTTATTACTCTAAACGAGCAAGAGGCGCCAGCGCCGCCACGGGCCGAGCAAGAGGCGCCAGCGCCGCCACGGGCCGAGCAAGAGGCGCCAGCGCCGCCACGGGCCGAGCAAGAGGCGCCAGCGCCGCCACGGGCCGAGCAAGAGGCGCCAGCGCCGCCACGGGCCGAGCAAGAGGCGCCAGCGCCGCCACGGGCCGAGCAAGAGGCGCCAGCGCCGCCACGGGCCGAGCAAGAGGCGCCAGCGCCGCCACGGGCCGAGCAAGAGCGCCAAGCGCCGCCACGGGCGAGCAAGAGGCGCCAAGCGCCGCCACGGGCCGAGCAAGAGCGCCAGCGCCGCCACGGGCCGAGCAAAATAGAATGCCAGCGCCGCCACGGGCGAGCAAAATAGAATGCCAGCGCCGCCACGGGCCGAGCAAAATAGAACGCCAGCGCCGCCACGGGCCGAGCAAAATAAACGCCAGCGCCGCCGCGGGCGAGCAAAATAGAACGCCAGCGCGCTACGGGCCGAGCAAAATAGAACGCCAGCGCCGCCACGGGCCGAGCAAATAGAACGCCAGCGCCGCCGCGGGCCGAGCAAAATAGAGCATCAGCGCCGCCACGGGCCGAGCAAAATAGAACGCCAGCGCCGCCACGGGCCGAGCAAAATAGAACGCCAGCGCCGCCACGGGCCGAGCAAAATAGAACGCCAGCGCCGCCACGGGCCGAGCAAAATAGAACGCCAGCGCCGCCACGGGCCGAGCAAAATAGAACGCCAGCGCCGCCACGGGCCGAGCAAAATAGAACATCAGCGCCGCCACGGGCCGAGCAAAATAGATCAGCGCCAAAGCCTGAGCAAGATATGCCAGCGCTACCACTCCTTATGCAAGAGCTGCCATTGATGCTTATCCAACAGATGCCAGCAGTGCTTCAGCAGCACGTCTAAGTGATGCCAGCACCGCCACAGCTCGTGCAAGAGATGCCAGCGCAAGTGACCCAAGTGCCGCAACAACCCAAGCAAGACATGCCAGTGCTGCCACTCCTTAAGCAAGAGCTGCCATTGATGTCATGCAGCTCACTTTCACTACAGTATGAACATGGACTAATGACTGACATGTTCTAAAAACGAATGCAGAGGAGAAATGGGCGCTACCTCCGTCATCGAGCGGTCTTTTCTGGATGCCATATCCATACAATGAAGGGTCCACGAGTGGTCCGGAATTATTCAAGTGTGGGATTCCATCAATTTTAGCAGCGATCTGAAAAAGAAACAAACACAAAGAATCGTGACAGGCCTCGGAAAATGGGGCCAGCAGCAAAGGGTTAAGACCCTCTGGGCGACTACTGGAAGCTGAATGCATTGGCACCTTTTGATACCATCAGTGGGGCACACAGATGAGAGGGGCTCCGGGGGCTGCACTCCTGTACAGAGGTTACAGTATGACAGCTGGGGGGGGTGACGGCGTTCAAGAGACACAGCGGCGGCTGAAAGCCAATGTGACACCAGGGGATAGAAGCCGCTCTAGGCCGCTCTCAGACTTAATCTTGTTGTGTGACCTTGGAGTGAGCATCACACCCCCTCCTGACAACCTGCCTACAAACAAACCACCCCTGATCCAAATAAGGGGTTAAAAATCACAAAACTAGGAGGGGAAGGAGTAAACCAAGGAAAGGCGCTAACAAGACTAAAAATTCAGCCATAAGTTACGTAGTGCCGCTGAATTGTCAGTTGTCAGCAACTGCCTGATCTGTTACCTGAAGGGGGGGGGGGGGTATCCGCAGTGACTTCCCAGCATGCCTTGCACGCACCTGTATTCTGCTGGGTTAATATCACCAGTCTTTACATTGGGTAAACGCTCACGAGGCAATTCCTAGACAGCAGTAGGTAGTAAAGCACTGATTTGAGGGCACGCTGGGAGTTGTACTTGAGGGACACGGCAACAAGGGATAAGGACGCGATGGCGGCTTTTTGTTAGATTCTTCCATCAGGCAGATGCTAGGAGCGACGGCGCACGCGCTAGACGTTGGCAGCGAGCGCAGAACGCGCCGCAGACCTGAAAAGAGACCGTCTGGGATTCAAGGCTGAACACTAGAGCTGTCTTTGTGCCTGACTCTCCGTCTGCTGCAGGGCAGGATAATGGGAGCGTGACCTCATGTCACCTGCACCGTTACACTGGAGCAGAATATGGACTGCGGAATTGTTCTGTATTTCATATCGATGATGAACACAAAAATCCCACGGGGGGAGACCTCTACTCAAAAAAATCCTAATAGCGCTGCGGAGGCGCAGTCACCCCGATCCTCTCCTTTTGGGATAGCAGCAGCGGCAATGAGTTCTGTCAGCAGCTAGGGTAACACTGCATACCACCCCCAGCCTGCCAGTGACCAGTGTGTTTGATTACTCATGTCTTCAGCTGCCTGGGCGGCGGGCAGGAGTTTCCCATCGGCCCCGGAGCCTCCTCCAACACGCCGGACCCCTCTGTGCACAGACTCCTGAACTCGCCAATGGGAAGAGAGAGTGTAGTGCAGACCGCCAGAGACTACAACCGAGGGGCTGACTGGGCCCAGAGCGCAAATAGAGAAGGGGGCACAACACTGCCCGGGCCCGGAGGGTCTTCAGACCCTGTACTCCCTCCATACTGGCGGCAGAAATCCAAACAACACCACTACACAGACCCTTCACTACAGCGGGAGCCACCCCCAATATGGCCGCTATCCCACCATTTTGGCTAAAGTAACATCCAGTGTTAACCCAGCGGAAAGGAAAAGATCAGAAGGAGCAACAAAGACCCCAAACACCCGGAGCCGGAGGGCCATGTGACCCCCCCCAAACACCCAGGGGTCGAGGACCATGTGACCCCCCCAAACACCCGGGGTCCGAGGACCATGTGACCCCCCCCAAACACCCGGGGGCCGAGGACCATGTGACCCCCCCAAACACCCGGGGGCCGAGGACCATGTGACCCCCCAAACACCCGGGGGCCGAGGACCATGTGTGTGACCCCCCCCAAACACCCGGGGGCCGAGGACCATGTGTGTGACCCCCAAACACCCAGGGGCTGAGGACCATGTGTGTGACCCCCAAACACCCGGGGCCGAGGACCATGTGTGTGACCCCAAATACCCGGGGCCGAGGACCATGTGTGACCCCCTCAAATGCCCAGGGGCTGAGGACCATGTGTGTGACCCTCCAAACACCCGGGGCCGAGGACCATGTGGTGACCCCCAAACACCCGGGGGCCGAGGACCATGTGTGACCCCCAAACACCCGGGGCCGAGGACCATGTGCCCCCCAAACACCCGGGGCCGCAGGACCATGTGACCCCCCCAAACACCCGGGGGCCGAGGACCATGTGACCCCCTCAAACACCCAGGGGCCGAGGACCATGTGCCCCCAAACACCCGGGGGCCCGAGGACCATGTGACCCCCCCCAAACACCCGGGAGCCGAGGACCATGTGACACCCTCAAACACCCAGGGGCCGAGGACCATGTGACCTCCCAAACACCCGGGGCCGAGGACCATGTGACCCCCAAACACCCGGGGCCGAGGACCATGTGACCCCCAAACACCCGGGGCCGAGGACCATGTGACCCCCAAACACCCGGGGGCCGAGGACCATGTGACCCCCAAACACCCGGGGGCCGAGGACCATGTGACCCCCCAAACACCCGAGGGCGAGGACCAGCGGGAAGACCTGACTGCAACAAAGTATCAGAAAGCAGCAGCTGACATTGTAACCACCTCTCCGACCCCAGAAATAACATGGCCGCCCACGGTCTGATAGCAGAAGGAACGGGAAACGAGGGTCCCCTGAACTATTCAGCGCGGTGTGAAGCTACGCTCTAAGCCAGTGAACTACAACTCTCAGCTGGCTGCAGTTGTGCTACATCTGGAGACTACTACTCTAAAATAAAATTGTCTAACGAGAATTCTAACAGGGGGAGGGGGCACAAACTTTCACAACTTATCTGGTTGCACCCATCTTTAAAAAAAATAAAAATTGGCGTGTCCTGGACCCTCCCCCCCACAAGAAAAATCCCAGGAAACCTAAGTCTCTGGGCCGCCCGGCTCTGCCAAGCTGATAGAAGCCGGGTCGCTCCACCAGCAGGAGCATCTGTTTCTGGGAAAGCTGGGTGATGCCCCATAGCTGATGGTGCGAAAGCCCGGGTCCAGTAATTAAAGGGAGGGGGAGTGATCCTACGTGTGAGAGACACCCAGCTTTCCCATAGGCAGATGGTATATTTACTGGAGAGGTTTCCCTTATTCTGATTGGTCACCGCCAACGATTAACCCCGCGCTGCGCCCCCGCCGCCTGTTATATGGGACCTAGGAACCGAAGAAAGCAGAAGCAGATAAAGGTGGAAGACAGCGACATTGAAAGTAAAACTTTATTAGTTACACAGGCAGCGACAGAGTGACAACCAGAGTTGGAGAGGAAGCGGATAACAGGGAGGGTTAGGCATGGGCATGCTGGGTGTTGTAGTTTCATCCCAGGAGGAGAGGCAAGGGATAAAGGCGACCGGGCGATGCGCGGCTTCCACATAGCGGGGGAGGGAGGGGTTAGTCTAGATTGCAGAGTGTGCGGAGCTGATGTGCTGGGACTTGTAGTTCATCAGCAGAGGCAAGGGAAAGAACTGATCAGGGCCTGTTCACACAGGGCAGAACATGCAGCAACTTCACGGCAAACTCTGCGCGTCATACTTCGCCATCACCCGCACAGGCTGCAAATCCGCGGCGCAGGATCGGCAATACGCTGCGGGGCCACAGCCCATCTGCCAAGTCTGAGCGCGTCCTAATTCTGTGGAGCTACAAAGCCCAGCAGACACTACTGGAGGGACCATGCTGGGAATTGTAGTTTACCCTGTGGAGATCCTGCATCCTTAGACAACTCGTGTCGGCAGTGCTGAAGGGTTAGAGTGCTAGCTCTGCGGACAAAGTATTAGAGAGGGAACCACAAGTCCCAGCATGGTCAGAGGGGGATACAGATGCCCCCCTCCTAAGCGGTTAGGCTGCAGCGGAGCTCACGTGGAAGGAACGTGGGAGTGTGTCAGCTCTGCGGAGGCATGCTGGGGGTTGTAACTCCACAAGGGCTAAACAAGCCGGGATTCATCATACAGGGTGGTGTGGAACTACAGACACCAGCAAGCATCAGCCTGGGTACATGATGGGGGTCGTAGTAACATCTGCTGGAGCCGCAGACTCGGAAATCATCCCCAGAAAGTTATGTATAAGTCCCCAAGAGATGAGAGCAGAGGAGCGGTGCATTGTGGGAGGTGAGTGTAAGCTCTGCGGCCCAGGCACTGGTGACAGGTGGGGGATGGGCTGCAGGGCTGGGCCCAGGCCTCGGCCTCCCGCTCACTGCAGCGCCGGGTACACGTTATGATCCCGCAGACGACTACCTGCTCCCCCCGTGGGCCCCCTGCCCATCCTAAAAGCCGAGCCCCCGTCCACCCCCTCCCCCAATGGCTGAGCCGCGGCCTTCTCCCCACCCGTCCTCGGCCGGCCTCACCTGCCGGACCCGGTGGTGCAGCGCGTCCGCCAACGCCTCGGGCTTGATCCCCACGGCAGCCGCGCTCTGTCCCTGCGCCAGCTCGGCCATGGTACCGGCCACCCACAGGAGGAGGCCGTCGCCGCTACACCGACCTCACTCACTGCGCCCGGGGACCCGGAAACGGAAATCGACAGCGCGAACTACTTCCGCCGGAGCTGCGTCACGACGCTTGGTCACTGCGCAAGAAGGGATAGACCGGTTTCACGATGACGTCGCGCTGATTCAAAACGAGGCTGCGCCAGAGCGAAAACAGCTTGTTGAGACATGTGAGTGCCAGAGTGGAACAGCTCGGCTGCTGCCGATGAGTAGTGACCGGTCAGGGGGCGTCTGTCCCCCCAAATCATCAGAAAGTGTTAACTGTTTATTCTCCACACTCATTTACCTTATCTGCAAGCAGAAGCTTTTTACCTCCTGACCAGAGCTTTGCTGAGTCCTACCTGCCACGTGGACCACAGCTGAGCAAACTGTGACCCCCAACATGCCCAGACTGGGAGTTGTAGTTTGAACAGCACTGTGGAGGCCTTGTCTTTATTCCTTCTCCTGGTCAGTAACCTATGTGTCCTTAGAGGGTGTCACCCAGCTTGACATGAGCCCTGTACGTGGCTGCGGTACCAGGCAGAGTGTCCGTCATGGCAGACCAGACACTGGAGGATGCTGGACTTCTCGTCCCATACACAAGGCATGCTCCTATTGAGACAGATCTGCAGCGACTGGCGTTATCCCCTCGGTCAGCGGACGGCGGCAGCGGACCTGCAGTATCTCCCCGACGAGGACACCAGCTGGAATCCGTGTTGTCTTTTCGGGCCTTCAGGCCCGGTATCCCATGTCAGCTTTTTATGCACTAACACCACCACCTCAGACCCTGAAGCTGGGCTCTAATGGAACAGACCTGTAGTGTAAAGCATGAGAGATGAACATACCTTATGGATGTGATCCTAGCTGGTGGAGCAGAGCTGCAATGTAAAGCATGAGGGATGGACATACATTTTTAATGTGATCGTACCTGGGCTGTGGTGTAAAGCATGAGGGATGGACGCACATTATGGATGTGATCATAGCTGGGCTCTGGTGGAGCAGAGCTGTAATGTAAAGCATAAGGGATGGACACACATTATGGCTGTGTTCCACACAGAATGCTAAAATACATAGAAAATATATATATATTTTTATATATTTTTTCAGATGCAGCAGTGCTGAATTTGTCAGACCAGAGATGATATTGCGATGTGGGGTGCTGGGACCCTGACAGGAATGTCGTCTTCCACCGCACTGGGTCTGCAGGGAGTTCAGCGCTGCCCCGCACCTTCTCTCCACCCGTGCACAGCATGGCTATCACGCTTCTGCCCAGTCTCAGTGCGGCGCTCCGGTCAGGCAGCATGCTGCATCTTCCCTGGCGTCATCTCGGTGTAGCAGGGTGACCCTGCACATGCCAAGCAGAAAGGTGACCGGAAGGGACGTTCCCTTCGTCATCCTGCTGGAGAGAAACGTCAGGGGAAAAAAAGTATGAACACAACGACACAACGTTATCAAAGGCTGCAAGCCCGTGTCCTGCCCTGTCTGTCCGCAGGTCTGTCCCTATGATGTTTACACTGTCTGGTCCTGTGAAAGTGCAGAGGGCACTACAGTTACAGAGAGAACAGAGTCTTTAGGTGTAATGGTAACGCCCCGTTGCTCTTAGAGGCTCATTTTTCTCAGCAATGCAGGCACATATGAACATGGGACCGACACAGACGCCCTCAGCTGACGGGAGCACATGTAAGAGGTCAGCCAGAGGGACAGAACTGCTGACAGACGCCCTTTAATAAACTTCCCCCTAAAGTGCACTAGGTGCAACACTGTACACCCCAGGGCGCTCATACTTTCACAATGAACCATGACTTTTTTATTTTTCCATCCACATAGCTGTATGAGGGCTTGTTTTTTGTGGGGAAGTTGTACTTTCCAATCCCACCATTAAAATTGCATATGATGTAGTGGGAAGCAGGAAAAACAAAACCAAATGGATTGGAATTGGGGAAAAAAAAGCAATTCCACCACGGTTTTACGGGGTTTTCTTTTTATGACGTTTGGTATGTGATCAAACTGGCCAGTTACTTTCATTCCTCGGGTCAGTACGAATCCGGCGATCCCTTATATGTATAATTGTCTTGTTTTTTGATAAAATAATAAAAACCTTGGAAAAAATTAGTTTTATTTTGACATCGCCATATTTTGACCCCTATATACATATTTTTTGTTATGTGTATGGAGCTGTGTGAGGGCTAATTTTTGCGGCACGATCTGTACTTTTCATTGATACCTTTCTTACCATGACTTTTTGATCACTTTTTATTACATTTTTTGTGGGAAATGTAGCAACCAAAAATGACAAGTTGGCCATTTTGATATTTTTTTTCTCTGCTTAAGTTTACTGTATGGGGTTAAAAAAAATGTATATTTTTATAGTATGGGTGTTTTCGCACGCGCGATACCCATGATGTGTATTTTTTAAAAATTGATTTTATTTTGGGGAAAGAGGGGTGATTAGAATTTTTAGATTTAAAAAAAAAAGTTTTGTTTAACTTTTTTAGGGAACTATAACAAGCAATCACTAGTTTGCTGTTCTCATAGACTCTGGAGCATTAGCATTGGAGTCTATGAGAAATATACTACTTTCCTACAGAGCCCTGCTACAGACGGCTCCATAGAAAGCACTGTGCAGCAGCCTCCTGTCATTCTCTACAACAGGGGCTGCTGCGTACAAGCTCCGGCTCCTCCAATTGCCGCCGGAGAATACCCGGAAGAACGCATTTAGATGCTGTGGCCAAGGACCATGGAAAATCCTTCAGCAGATCAGGGGACTGTGAGGCCATGGTAAAACCTTCAGCAGATCAGGGGACTGTGAGGGCCATGGTAAAACCTTCAGCAGATCAGGGGACTGTGAGGGCCATGGTAAAACCTTCAGCAGATCAGGGGACTGTGAGCACCATGGTAAAACCTTCAGCAGATCAGGGGACTGTGAGGGCCATGGTAAAACCTTCAGCAGATCAGGGAACTGTGAGGACCATTGTAGAACCTTCAGCAGATCAGGGGACTGTGAGGGCCATGGTAAAACCTGCAGCAGATCAGGGGACTGTGAGGACCATGGTAAATCCTTCAGCAGATCAGGGGACTGTGAGGACCATGGTAAAACCTTCAGCAGATCAGGGGACTGTGAGGGCCATGGTAAAACCTTCAGCAGATCAGGGGACTGTGAGGGCCATGGTAATACCTTCAGCAGATCAGGGGACTGTGAGGGCCATGGTAAAACCTTCAGGAGATCAGGGGACTGTGAGGGCCATGGTAAAACCTTCAGCAGATCAGGGGACTGTGAGGGCCATGGTAAAACCTTCAGCAGATCAGGGGACTGTGAGGGTCATGGTAAAACCTTCAGCAGATCAGGGGACTGTGAGGGCCATGGTAAAACCTTCAGCAGATCAGGGGACTGTGAGGACCATGGTAAAACCTTCAGCAGATCAGGGGACTGTGAGGGCCATGGTAAAACCTTCAGCAGATCAGGGGACTGTGAGGGCCATGGTGAAACCTTCAGCAGATTAGGGGACTGTGAGGGCCATGGTAAAACCTTCAGCAGATCAGGGGACTGTGAGGGCCATGGTAAAATCTTTAGCAGATCAGGGGACTTTGAGGGCCATGGTAAAACCTTCAGCAGATCAGGGGACTGTGAGGGCCATGGTAAAACCTTCAGCAGATCAGGGGACTGTGAGGGCCATGGTAAAACCTTCAGCAGATCAGGGGACTGTGAAGGCCATGGTGAAACCTTCAGCTGATCAGGGAACTGTGAGGGCCATGGTTAAACCTTCAGCTGATCAGGGAACTGTGAGGGCCATGGTAAAACCTTCAGCAGATCAGGGGACTGTGAGGCCATGGTGAAACCTTCTGCAGATCAGGCGACTGTGACGGCCATGGTAAAACCTTCAGCAGATCAGGGGACTGTGAGGCCATGGTAAATCCTTCAGCAGATCAGGGGACTGTGAAGCCATGGTAAAACCTTCAGCAGATCAGGGGACTGTGAGGACCATGGTAAAACCTTCAGCAGATCAGGGGACTGTGAGGACCATGGTAAAACCTTCAGCAGATCAGGGGACTGTGAGGGCCATGGTAAAACCTTCAGCAGATCAGGGGACTGTGAGGGCCATGGTAAAACCTTCAGCAGATCAGGGGACTGTGACGGTCATGGTAAAACCTTCAGCAGATCAGTGGACTGTGATGGCAATGGTAAAATCTTCAGCAGATCAGGGGACTGTGAGGGCCATGGTAAAACCTTCAGCAGATCAGGGGACTGTGAGGGCCATGGTAAACCCTTCAGCAGATCAGGGGACTGTGAGGGCCATGGTAAAACCTTCAGCAGATCAGGGGACTGTGAGGGCCATGGTAAATCCTTCAGCAGATCAGGGGACTGTGAGGGCCATGGTAAACCCTTCAGCAGATCAGGGGACTGTGATGGCCATGGTAAAACCTCCAGCAGATCAGGGGACTGTGAGGGCCATGATAAAACCTGCAGCAGATCAGGGGGCTGTGAGGGCCATGGTAAACCCTTCAGCAGATCAGGGGACTGTGAGGGCCATGGTAAAACCTTCAGCAGATCAGGGGACTGTGAGGGCCATGCTAAACCTTTCAGCAGATCAGGGGACTGTGAGGGCAGTATGATCTATACCGGTGTATTACTGTACTGCAGGGGCGGCAGGAAGCGCACGGCGTCATAGCAACCGATGACTCCATGCGCTCCTGCTCTAAGCAGGAATCCAGCCCAGGTTACTATGGACAGTTCACGTGTTAAACGGATGTGTGAATCCAGCCTAAGACATTACAAAGTTTTGCTTCGGGCCGCTTTCCTTTTTTTTTTGTTATTTTTTAAATGTAAAAGATGAAAATAAGACATAGTTTTTATTTAAAAAGGTAATGCGTCATCTGTGACTTTCTGTCTTTTGGAGATTATTTTATCTTGCTTAACTGTTCACAGTGACAGGAATTGTCACCAGGGGTGCTCAGACTTTTGCATGCCACTGTACATAGTTTTCCACGTGGTGGCAGATGGGCGCAGTTCAGTCAGCATTTCCAGCTGTTCAGACATCTTGTGAAGCGGATTTACACGTCTGCCACCGATTACTCAGCTTAATGTTACCACCACAAGAAGTGGGAGAAATGAGTTCTGCGATAAGTAAACTTAATACGACATCAATTACAGAACTCTGGCAGAGCGCTGAGGAAGATGATTCATGGAAAGGTGCCATGAAAGTCTGCCAAGATCGCAGAGCGGGGTAGGAGCGGGCACCGTGGGTGAGGGAGGACACGCTGCCGGGACAACACGGGGTTAAATCATCTGTAATGTCTTATTAGTGGTAGCAGTTGTCACTAGGCCTCAACTTTACCTGAAGGCAGTTGCCCTTAGCAACCAATCAGCTCACTGCTTTCACTATTGTAGTGTTGCCAAGACATGGGGCTGCTGCTCGCTAGCAACCAATCAGATTCCACCTTTCATTTTCCAGACTGTCTAGCACAAATGTGAACTGTAATCTGATTGGTTGATCAGGGTTAGACATGAAATGCAGTCGTTGCCGCTAGCAACCAGTCAGCTGATGGTCTTCACATCTCTGTGGGACGCAAAGACCTTTGACCGTATGTCGGGAGCAGGTTCTGGATTTAATTTTATGCCCTTTCCTCTTTGGCTTTGACTTCAAAAATATTCTTTCCAAAAACATCAAAATACAGAAATTTAGAGAAAAAATTCCAGATATTAATATCTTGTGTGTCTAGGGGTGGCGATCGCTTTGCCTGTGGTCGGGTATGGATCTAAATCCCGGATGACGTCTCCATACTCTTTAGCACGATGCTGGCGGACTGCTCTGTTTCCAGGTGGCTAGGCCGCCATTTTTAGGGTGTATTAGAGGGGCTTCTATATCAGATACCGATACCCTTTCATTTTTGGTGGGGAGGATCACTACCAGCTGGCGGGGGGGGGGGGGGGTCCGAATTAATTTTGTTTCTCTCCCAGGGTAAATGATGAATGTGATGATTTCACCACAGCATGATGACATCATCAGTAACGGGTGTGGCTAAAAGTTGTGGGTGGGTCTAAGAGGATAGGGCGTCCCAGGCACCCACTGTCACCCTGTGCTCCCATAAAGCTGCGCCAGCCCTGTCTGCTCCATTACTGTAGGGGGCGATAGGTGAACGACTGGTGGTACTTATCACACGTCTGTAGGTGTCCACACACAGGATGATAATGTTATATGATCCTTATGTCGGACTAATATCTCGCAGTTAATAACTAGGACCGGGGGGTGTAATATCCTCATACGGTACCCATTCTGTCCGCACAGCACCCCCTACTGACTGCGCTGCAAGTTATGGCGTTTACATCCTCATTTGAATGTTTTTCTGCTGATCTGTCACCGGCCGCCATTATTGTAATGTGCTTCTTCTCTGTTCCTTTGTAGGTGAGGGGAGCGCTCCGGGCCCTGCAGGGACCTTATACACTGGGGCCACACTTTACTTGATGTCCGCCATGTTTCAGAGGAACCTGGTACCTGACGCAGATGCAGCGTGGACATGAGGTACAGGTGGGCGCGAGGTCACGGGCGCAGTGTATAAGACCATAGATCATGATCCAGAGGGAGACTTGATGATGTCATCAAGGCCATGGACCTCCATGCACCGCCATATAGGCTCAGTGTCTACTGGCGATCAATGGACCCTGCCACCATATATATGGCCTCTGACATATAGGACCCCACAGATATTGGGGGCATATGGCGGCACAGTAGAGGCCATCAAAATGAAGAAGGACACCATGAAGCCATTGCCCCCAGCAGCCGGTCCTGCCTGGAATCTGATTGGTTGCACTAGTAAAGTGGAAGGATTGATCAGATCGGTTGCTAGGGGCAACTGCGGCGTATTTTATAGCGGTTTTGTAATCATGACTGTTTACAGGCAGCCGTCTGCAAACTACAACTATCAGCATGCCTTGCCAGCCGCCATCCCTGATGATGTCATATGTTTAATATGATGACATCACACTGCAGAGCAGGGATCGCAGTCTGAAGCGCTGATGGCGTGCTCGGATCTATAGATACACTGACCAATTATAGTGCAGCAGTTTCAAGAGAAAGGTGGCTGTGGCCCTCAGGTATAGGGGCCCGGCTGTGACCCCTTGTCTCTGATAATAAAGCTGTGGTCGCCTGTACCATAAAACAAGTCTTCACCGCTTTTCTGGTCAGTCTCAGCCTCTGCACATTGATATCAGGAGGTAAAGGATGATGGGGGTAGTGGTGCTGGAATCCTCCTCTGATGCATCACAGCTCTCACTGAACAGGATCAATGACACCAAGGAGAGTGCAGTATGACAACCCCCATCATCACAGCTTCACACAGCTGACCCGAAGAACAACATCACAACAGCCCCCATTATCACAGCCGAGGGCCTGGGGGACATTCCTGTCCTCAGTTGTTTATGTTAAAGCGGAAGAAACCTTTAATTGATTGGTAATTAGTTTGTAAAGAGAGACAGTTAGTCATGGGACAATGCCGTCCCCCCCCCCCCCCCGCACCGATCCCCCCCCCCACCTGTCCACCTTACACCCAGGGCATGGACATATGCCAGAGATCCCATAGACCCAGACACCACGTTCCGTCTCCTACAGAAGCATCACAGCATGCATGATGGGTTTAGATACACAGCTCTGCAGACAGTATCACACAGGATTAGATACACAGCTCAGCAGACAGTATCACACATGATAGGATTAGATACACAGCTCAGCAGACGGTATCACACATGATGGGATTAGATACACAGCTCTGCAGACAGTATTACACAGGATAGGATTAGATACACAGCTCATCAGACAGTATCACACGGGATAGGATTAGATACACAGCTCAGCAGACAGCATCACACATGATAGGATTAGATACACAGCTCAGCAGACGGTATCACGCAGGATAGGATTAGATACACAGCTCAGCAGACAGTATCACACAGGATAGGATTAGATACACAGCTCAGCAGACAGTATCACACTGGATAGGATTAGATACACAGCTCAGCAGACAGTATCACACAGGATAGGATTAGATACACAGCTCAGCAGACAGCATCACACATGATAGGATTAGATACACAGCTCAGCAGACGGCATCACACATGATAGGATTGGATACACAGCTCAGCAGACTGTATCACACATGATAGGATTGGATACACAGGTCAGCAGACACTATCACACGTGATAGGATTAGATACACAGCTCAGCAGACAGCATCACACGTGATAGGATTAGATACACAGCTCAGCAGACGGTATCACGCAGGATAGGATTAGATACACAGCTCAGCAGACAGTATCACACAGGATGGGATTAGATACACAGCTCTGCAGACAGTATCACACAGGATAGGATTAGATACACAGCTCAGCAGACGGTATCACACAGGATAGGCTTAAGCTGCCCATACACATTCAGTAGCGTTGCCTGACCGCTGTCTCTTCCCATTTCCCCCGGCTTCCTCTTACTCGTACATGTTTGGCTCGGCCGGACATGTCTTCTATGGGAGAGGTGAGAAAGCTGCTGTCAGACTCTTCAGGTTCCGTCTTAGCTTTAAGAAGAACAAAAGGATCGGGCGAAATATTAGTGTCACCTGATCCTCGTCTCCTCCGACATCTTGTCGGGAGCTCCCCATAAACCTGCCGTTCTCGGTGGGTTCCACTGACAAAAGGCTAATGTATATGGCCAGCTTTAGATACAGCTCAGTATCACACTTTAGATACACCAGGATTCAGGCAAGATCGAGAGCAGATCTTCCCTTCTAGGGACAACTCCACGAAAGGGCAGCGCAGGGCGGCATTAACACCTCGCACACATTAGCGGTAATATTGAGCAGTTCTCCCGGTGGGTGGCCGAGCACTGGGCTTTGACCCGACACAGGAGGCGCCTACACCTGCCGCCATAATAAACTGCAGGGAGGGAATTACAGCCGCTTCCAATCCAGTGGGGCGCTTTTACTTTTGCACCTGGGTACATGGCAGTGTTCCGGACAATCAGGTGCTGGACGACCGGGCATTCATAATTTGTGATGTCGGCCTGGGGTCCTTGCTCCCCTTATAATCGCCGCCTGTCATCCTCCACAGAAAGCGACATCTCCATTTTTAGGAGTTAACGAGTCAGGAAGGAGCATTAACTGGAGACAGAAATTGCAGGATCTCAATCTGAGCGTCACCGAGACACGATAATTCATTGCCAGGAAATTGCGTCCTTTAAACACGAAGAAACAAATTTCCGATGTAAGAAACATAAAAAATTAAACCGCCGACAATCACCACAAATGAAAAATGTTAATTTTTTTTTTTTTTAATTTCTATTTTTTTATTCTAGCGCGTGCAGGCTGACAAAGCGCAAACGACTTCAGAAAAAAAGAAATGAAGTGATTTGAGTGAGGGGTGTGAGTGGCGCGCCTATGACATACCGTAATCCCTGCATCTAGATCGCGCCTGCTTCCCTTTACCTCCGCGCTGATGCCGGTTTTATTTGTATCATAATGGTTCAATTACTGAAAAACCCCACAGAGAAAATTATGGCTGTTTGACTGTAGTTTTCTCCCCCAGTCTGGACAACTGGAGATATTTGGTATATTTTTTATTATTATTGCAGGCCTGGGGGGGGGGGGGGTCGCTGCTTAAGGATTTCTTTTCAATTCCTTTCAGAGCTGGCGCTCAGCAGATGGTTCTCCGTACATCGTGGTATCGGCTATTTGTGTTCTCAGCACTAAAATCTTACCGCTAATAGCAGCTTATAGGAAAAGGGCAAAAACGGTGTAGATAGTGGATAGAAATAAGAAAAATCTAAAAAAAAAATGGAAAATAGAAATACTTTATTTATATACAAAAAAATATTAAATATAGATATATACCATATATACATTTTGATAAAAAATCTAAAAACACAAAAAGTAGGAAGATTTTATATATGTGCATAAAAATGGAAATATATATTTAAAAATGGAAATATATATTTTTTAAATAATGAATATATATATATATATATATATATATATATATATATATATATATATATATTCATTATTTAAAAAAAAAAAACATTAGAATTTTCTAAAGAAGCAAAAAAAGAAAGATTTTATATATACCCTTAGAAAATGTAAATATATATTCACTATTTAAAGAAAAATATTTACATTTCATAAAAGCAAGTGCAATATACATGTATACCTTAAAAATATAAATGATACAAATTGAAATATATGTTCATTAATTTTTTTAAACTATTTAAATTATTAGAAAAATTATTATTAAAAAATATATGCAGACATATACAATAATATTAAAACATTTTAATAAACTACAAATATTCATTTTCTGGAAAGTAAATCTAAAAATGACAAATATCAATGATAGAAGGATAATAATAAATCTAATAAAATTTTACAAAAAAATACAATTTTAAATTTTTGTATATATATATATATATATATCTATATATAAAATTAAAGAAAAAATCCCGAAGAATCCTGAACTGTTGTCTAATTAGGGACGGTGATGAAAAAAAAAAAAGTTTAAATTCATACCCACCCCCAAAAAAACATTTTTCCACCGATTTATTAGCAGAAAATGCTGTGTGTGTTAGTAATTGATGGCTGGGGGAGCATTGCCCATTTTGCCTCATTTTAAGGTACTTTAATGGTGAGACCGTTATGCGGGTCAGATGTGTCCTTTAACTTCTACCCATGACGGCATCACTTAAAATGAAAGGGTCTATGGACAGGGACATTTACAAGAGGATTTCCAACATGGCAGTATGAATGCTGCATCGGGGACGGAATCTCGCCTCCTACTACAAGGCGTCACCATGAAAAAGGCGTTTAGAGGTAACTCCCCGCTATCCTTTTGCACAGAGACTGTAAAATGTGTTAATTTTTAACATTTTACTTATTTAGGCAGGGGCGGGGCACTGGCTCCCTGTTATACTCATTGTTACAGTTTGTTACTTTGTGTCTTCGTTCCAGCATCCCATTGATTGGTGGAATGTGTCTCCTCTTCTTCCACCTGTGATAATACAGCTGAGCTTGTGGCTGTGTCCTCCTGACGGGTTGTAGCCTGGAGGGAGAGATGTTAATCTCCTGAGAGCACCCGGGTGAGAAGAGGACGTTCCACTTGGTGAGATTCTTTGAGCTGCAGTGAAAGGGATTGCCCTCCTTTATCAGCAGTTTATTCTCTGGTCTATAGAGATAACAAGATGTATGAAGTGACATGATCTGGCGAGAGTGGGAAGAAAAACCTACAAGGAAACGAACATGTATGATCTGGTGAGAGCGGGATGAAAAACTTACAAGGAAGCGAACATGGATGAAGAAAAACCTACAAGGATGCTAACATGGATCATCTGATGAGAGTGGGAAGAAAAACCTACAAGGAAGCGAACATGTATGATCTGGTGAGAGTGGGAGGAAAACTTTACAAGGACACCAACATGGATGATCTGATGAGAGTAAGAATAAAAAAGAACAAGGAAGCCAACATGGATGATCTGGTCACATAGGAAAAATGCATTACCATCTAGTGCAAGGAAAAGTGAACATTTTTTGACCACTAATCACATAAATTACAGGACCATCTAATGGTCACTACTGTAATAAAAAATCCAGTACCATCTGGTGGGCACTAATCTTAAAGGGCTTCTGTCACCCCCACTTATGCAATTTCCAGTAGCTGACATTAGCTACTTGCTAATGTCAGCTGAGTTTAAACATATGTTTCATACCTTTATTTGAGTTTTCTATCTTCTAAAAATCGTACTTTTATTATATGCAAATTGTCTTCGCTACCAGCAAGTTGGGCGGATACTTGCTGGTAGCCGCCGCATTGTCATGCTCTGGGACCGCCCCCTCTGCTCTTGATAGACAGGGCCAGCGCGCTCTCCTCCTCCCGCTGGCCCTGTCTGCAGCCGAAATCCCGCGCCTGTGCCGTATCGGTCTACAGTCGGCACAGGCACTCTGAGAGAAGAAGCAGCCAAGCGCCTGCGCCAACTGAAGACCGTTACGGCGCATGTGCGGGATTTCGGCTGCAGACAGGGCCAGCGGGAGGAGGAGAGCGCGCTGGCCCTGTCTATCAAGAGCAGAGGGGGCGGTCCCAGAGCATGACAATGCGGCGGCTACCAGCAAGTATCCGCCCAACTTGCTGGTAGCGAAGACAATTTGCATATAATAAAAGTACGATTTTTAGAAGATAGAAAACTCAAATAAAGGTATGAAACATATGTTTAAACTCAGCTGACATTAGCAAGTAGCTAATGTCAGCTACTGGAAATTGCATAAGTGGGGGTGACAGAAGCCATTTAAAAGATATCAACTATCAAGTGACCACTAAATCAAGAATAATCCTGGAAAAAGAGGCAGCACCTAGTGACCAGTAATCCGACGTCTAATTACCTCTAGTCCTAGAAAAATACATTGCCATCTAGTGACCAGTAATCCGACGTCTAATTACCTCTAGTCCTAGAAAAATACATTGCCATCTAGTGACCAGTAATCCGACGTCTAATTACCTCTAGTCCTAGAAAAATACAGCGCCATCTAGTGACCAGTAATCCGACGTCTAATTACCTCTAGTCCTAGAAAAATACAGCGCCATCTAGTGACCAGTAATCCTACATAAAATGCAGTCCTATAGTAGAAATGGATTTAGCACCTCAGGGAGCCTATAGTAGCAGAGCCACAGCTTCACAACACCTGAGGCTGCAGTGCGACCAGCAGCGGGGCATGGGTCCTAACCACTACTGCCATCATGATAGCAAGGCCTGAACACAGGCAGTGCAGTCATTCATAGATTTCCTCGTAAACATAAGGGCGTGATTACTTTTGCAGTGGGGTCAGTGATAATATATCTAATAATGAATCCTATGAGTGAATTTCATCGTGTGATCCGCTTTATCTGCACCCTGAAAATAATGGCGGACTGAACGCCAGCGACTATAGCGCCTTCTCACTGGGTAAATGTGGCGCAGGAAATAATGGTAGGAGAAGAATGAGAGAAAATCGTCTCTCGGGGGAGGCTGGGGAACCACTTGGCTAATGTTCTTGGCTACAGTCAGACAAGCATTAAGCTGCAGGGGATAAATATGTGTGCTGTATCTTTAAGAGAGGGGAAAAAACACACATGGGAAGGAGCTGGCGAAATTGGCCCAGTGGGTAGACCTGCTATTTGAGTGTTGTTGGGGGGGTGAAGTACAGTGAATTACTCCGTAGATGATAGCCCTGACAGGTGCTATTTGCTGCGGCTCCGGTGCCATAATGGAAGTGAAATGCAGCGAGCCCTGTGCGCTGACAGCTCTGCCCGTGGAGGGGGTAGAGGCAACCGGCGGAGGGGTGTGTAGATTCCTGTCGCCTTGACAGATGGGACAGTCCAACCCCAAAACCTCTAATCCCATGATTTCTGCTTGGCACCTGATGATTTGAAGCTGCAGTGCTGCAGGCGCCAACCATAGAGGAAGCCTGCAGAAACTAGAATTACACCGGCCGCCATAGGGGCTCATGGCGCACTATTTACCCCGCGAAAACCTGGCCAACTGTGCAGCCCCTGCAACTCGGAGCTGTGGGCAGACATCCTGGACCTGGTACCAGAAGAGCTCTGCCTACCGACCACTACCCATTGTATAGATATGTATGAAGATGGCTGCAACATATGCCGCAACGCTGTACACAAAATACATCACCCGCAGATATGAGATAGATAGATAGATAGATAGATGGATAGATCAATCCCGGCTTTTGTGAGGTGGTGATTTTCTGGTCGGGCTGGGTTTCCGTAAGTTGATTTGGGGGCTTTGCCTTGCCTGGGATCTCTTGGTGTAGCAAGGCTTTATGGTGATGGAGCCTTCACTACTACCATGTAGATGGCCCCAGAATGATATTGTGGGCTGACTATGAAGGCGCCAATGTTTGCAGGGTCCATGTTTGTGATGGCGTAGTCCACTACGCTGCTACCCACATGAGAGTTTAACGTAGTCCTTCCTAGAGAGTCTCCCTTGGTGCGACCGTTGAGGATGTGGAGTTCTAGGCTTTGGCAAAGATTCAACAATTTTTTGCCACTTTTATTTACCGTGCTCTCGGAACTGTTCCTCTCTGTATGTTCTGAGCTTTCGCTGTTGGTCTGTGCTCTATATATATAGATGTTTCCATCTGTGGTCAGGTAGTCTCTTTCCCTGCCTGTTCTGGCATTGAGGTCTCCCATGATAAGGACTTTGCCCAAGGTTTGATAGTGGGCGGCTTCCCTTTGCAGGATCTCAAAGCATTCTGGGTTGTAGTAGGGGGACTCAGGTGGTGGTATGTAGGCCGCACAGAGATAGATATCGGACTGGGAGGTGAGGATGGAGCGGTCTATTCTGATCCAGATATGGCTGTTTCCCAGTTTCACTGGTCTGATCTGCTCATGGAGCTCCGCTTTATAACACACTAGTATTCCTCCTGAACAGCCGCCAAGTTTGGTGGTTTTATTTTTCAGGGCCGGGACAGAGATTTCCCTGTATCTGGTGGGCGCCAGGGACTCGTTCTTTGCCTTAGTCCATGTTTCGAGAAGGATTTGAATGTCGATGTTTCTCAAACTCTGGGTGAAGTCTGGATCATTTACTTTACATCCAAAAGCTGACGTGTTCAGACCTTGGATGTTCCAGCTGCTGATTATAAAGGACGTCATAGCGGGTCCTTATACCTTGTAATGAGCGGGTTTCATAGGACGAGCTGGGGTCTGATAGGTAAGGCTTGTGTTGTCCAGTCACTTGAATGTTCTGCATAAAGTTCTGAGCAGGTTTTTTATCTCGTCTAGGTCTCTGCTCTGTATTTCCCTGTGTGAGGCGGGTGGTTTTCTCCATGGTTTTTGGCTCTGGTGGCCCGCGTTGGGGTACGGGGCCTTGTTTCCTGTTTGTGGTGTGGCATTTGATACTTGAGGTCTTTGTGTTGTCGGTGGACTTTCCCTGTTGTCTCCAAATTGGCCTGTGTAGGGTCTAGGCCGGGGGGTTCTGTTTGGTACAATGTCCTTCATTTCTTTGGCCAGGAGGCTGACTCCTTGCTTATTGAGGTGTTTGCTGTCATATAGATGAAGGCGGTTGATGGCGGGGTGTTGTGCCAGGGTGACGTTTGGCACAGAGCTAATCTTAGCTGCTAGTTCAGTGTTAATGGTTTGGATGGTATCGTTGGGCACATCCTTTCTGGGCAGCAGGGATGACACTATTCTATCTATCTATCTATCTATCTATCTATCTTGCAACAGCACTATGCAACCAAATAAAGTACAATAATGCCTTAGTAATAGAAAACATTCTGGTGCTAATGCTACGCTTATTTGATTCTGGGCAAATGCATTTTGTACAAAATTATTTGGTCCCGTCTGCCAAACGTCAAGGTGATCTCTGTAAGACGGGAACCTAACCCTTAATGCTACCTGTTATGTGCCATAACGGCCACCATAAAACTCAGGGACTACAGATTCCACATGCATGCTGGGTCCACTCTGCTTTTTATCCTGCACTCCCTGAATTTTATGGTGGCCGTTATGGCACATAACAGGTAGCATTTAGTGTTAGGTTCCCGTCTTACAGAGATCACCTTGACGTTTGGCAGACGGGCCCAAATATTTTTGTACAAAATGTATTTGCCAAGAATCTCAAATTTAGAAAATAAGCGTAGCATTAGCATCTATCTATCTATCTATCTATCTATCTATCTATCTATCTATCTATCTATCTATCACATCTAGATAGATAGATAGATAGATAGATAGATAGATAGATAGATAGTCAGTCCGTCTTGCAGTGTCTTCCCGGGTATTGAGGCGCTCGCTCTCAGCGGTGAGTGTGTGTTTGTTTAGGTGAGCGTGTATTTGCGGAAGCAGGGCCCCTGCAGGTAAGCGCACAATTAGCTAACAAGTGGCTGTTTTGTGTTGGATTGTGGCTGATGTGTTTTAAGTGGATTTTTTGAGTGGAAAATGTCTGTGTGAGTGAGCTAACACACAAAGCCCGAGTGCATTAGGTTTATTGGTCCGCTTCGCACACATCTGACGTTACTCTATTAAACTCGGCCGCCAACGCTATTTGGAAGTGAAAAAAATAAATAAAAAAAAGCTTAAAAAGTAAAAAGCGAATCAAGAATAAAAGGCATAAAAAGATTCTGAGCGTCTCCGTCAATGGGATAATGGGCTGCCATAGTAAGGGCTGGAGTTAACAGATGGGACCCGCCATTTCAGCAGGGGCAGCTTTAAATAAGAACGGCGCTCCGGGCCCCCAATAAAGTGGCATCAAATAATTAGCAGAGTATTATATTGTTAAAGGCATAATACAGCAAAGACGCTATAGCGCCTCCCCCCCATCTGAGCACTGCGCGGCTCTCAGATCCAGGCCCATTAAGGATGCCTCTTACGGGTAAATCAGGAAACGTTCCACAACTCGAGAACTGAGCACGTGTGACCTCTCCCGATCACATCAGCTGATTGTATAATGAATGCGGTAAAAGAACGCTGCTGCGGCCTTTCTTCTCCATTCACATCCAAAGCTAAAAAAGAGCAATGCATTGTGAGAGTTCAGATGACAGTTACATGGACATTTCTGGGCTGTTTGGTCACAGATCTGCCCATCTGCAGAAGGTAGAAATACAGCAGAATTGTGGAGACAGCTCTGGATGTGACTGGAGTATAAGGGACTATTCACAAGCTGAAGTCACCGCTAGACTGAAATATCGAGCTCTATCAGGACAGGAGAGAGATGTGTGCTGCTGATGTCTTTAGCTGTCATCTGTGTCCTATCTTGTTTGTTACAATGTATCAGTGCAGGTAAATGTATCCATCTGGAGACCAGGCTGTTTATCTGACATGGACCTTGTCTAGACTAGATTAGAACTGTAACAAATCCTCAGCTGTGAGAAGTCTTAGGTCTGTACAGGTAATAATACAAAAATGTTCCTGTTAAACTTTATATTCATAACATTGCATGACTACCTGGCTGATAACAGGGGGCAATATACTGTATTCTCCTGTCCTACAGTCATCCTCTCCCCTGAAATGGCTGATAACAGGGGGCAATAGATTGTATTCTCCTGTCCTACAGTCATCCTCTCCTCTGAAATGGCTGATAACAGGGAGCAATAGACTGTAATCTCCTGTCCTACAGTCATCCTCCCCCCTGAAATGGCTGATAACAGGGGGCAATAGACTGTATTCTCCTGTCCTACAGTCATCCTCTCCCCTGAAATGGCTGATAACAGGGGGCAATAGACTGTATTCTCCTGTCCTACAGTCATCCTCCCCCCTGAAATGGCTGATAACAGGGGGCAATAGACTGTATTCTCCTGTCCTACGGTCATCCTCCCCCCTGAAATGGCTGATAACAGGGGGCAATAGACTGTATTCTCCTGTCCTACAGTCATCCTCTCCCCTGAAATGGGTGATAACAGGGGGCAATAGATTGTATTCTCCTGTCCTACAGTCATCCTCTCCCCTGAAATGGCTGATAACAGGGAGCAATAGACTGTATTCTCCTGTCCTACAGTCATCCTCTCCCCTGAAATGTCTGATAACAGGGGGCAGTAGATTGTATTCTCCTGTCCTACAGTCATCCTCTCCCCTGAAATGGCTGATAACAGGGGCAATAGACTGTATTCTCCTGTCCTACAGTCATCCTCTCCCTGAAATGGCTGATAACAGGGGGCAATATACTGTATTCTCCTGTCCTACAGTCATCCTCTCCTCTGAAATGGCTGATAACAGGGAGCAATAGACTGTAATCTCCTGTCCTACAGTCATCCTCCCCCTGAAATGGCTGATAACAAGGGGCAATAGACTGTATTCTCCTGTCCTACAGTCATCCTCTCCCCTGAAATGGCTGATAACAGGGGGCAATAGACTGTATTCTCCTGTCCTACAGTCATCCTCTCCCCTGAAATGGGTGATAACAGGGGGCAATAGATTGTATTCTCCTGTCCTACAGTCATCCTCTCCCTGAAATGGCTGATAACAGGGAGCAATAGACTGTATTCTCCTGTCCTACAGTCATCCTCTCCCCTGAAATGTCTGATAACAGGGGGCAGTAGATTGTATTCTCCTGTCCTACAGTCATCCTCTCCCCTGAAATGGCTGATAACAGGGGGCAATAGACTGTATTCTCCTGTCCTACAGGCATCCTCTCCCCTGAAATGGCTGATAACAGGAGGCAATAGACTGTATTCTCCTGTCCTACAGTCATCCTCTCCCCTGAAATGGCTGATAACAGGGGGCAATAGATTGTATTCTCCTGTCCTACAGTCATCCTCTCCTCTGAAATGGCTGATAACAGGGAGCAATAGACTGTAATCTCCTGTCCTACAGTCATCCTCCCCCCTGAAATGGCTGATAACAGGGGGCAATAGACTGTATTCTCCTGTCCTACAGTCATCCTCTCCCCTGAAATGGCTGATAACAGGGGCAATAGACTGTATTCTCCTGTCCTACAGTCATCCTCCCCCTGAAATGGCTGATAACAGGGGCAATAGACTGTATTCTCCTGTCCTACGGTCATCCTCCCCCTGAAATGGCTGATAACAGGGGGCAATAGACTGTATTCTCCTGTCCTACAGTCATCCTCTCCCCTGAAATGGGTGATAACAGGGGGCAATAGATTGTATTCTCCTGTCCTACAGTCATCCTCTCCCCTGAAATGGCTGATAACAGGGAGCAATAGACTGTATTCTCCTGTCCTACAGTCATCCTCTCCCCTGAAATGTCTGATAACAGGGGGCAGTAGATTGTATTCTCCTGTCCTACAGTCATCCTCTCCCCTGAAATGGCTGATAACAGGGGCAATAGACTGTATTCTCCTGTCCTACAGTCATCCTCTCCCCTGAAATGGCTGATAACAGGGGGCAATATACTGTATTCTCCTGTCCTACAGTCATCCTCTCCTCTGAAATGGCTGATAACAGGGAGCAATAGACTGTAATCTCCTGTCCTACAGTCATCCTCCCCCTGAAATGGCTGATAACAAGGGGCAATAGACTGTATTCTCCTGTCCTACAGTCATCCTCTCCCCTGAAATGGCTGATAACAGGGGGCAATAGACTGTATTCTCCTGTCCTACAGTCATCCTCTCCCCTGAAATGGGTGATAACAGGGGGCAATAGATTGTATTCTCCTGTCCTACAGTCATCCTCTCCCCTGAAATGGCTGATAACAGGGAGCAATAGACTGTATTCTCCTGTCCTACAGTCATCCTCTCCCCTGAAATGTCTGATAACAGGGGGCAGTAGATTGTATTCTCCTGTCCTACAGTCATCCTCTCCCCTGAAATGGCTGATAACAGGGGGCAATAGACTGTATTCTCCTGTCCTACAGTCATCCTCTCCCCTGAAATGGCTGATAACAGGAGGCAATAGACTGTATTCTCCTGTCCTACAGTCATCCTCTCCCCTGAAATGGCTGATAACAGGGGGCAATAGATTGTATTCTCCTGTCCTACAATCATCCTCTCCCCTGAAATGGCTGATAACGGGACAATGGACTGTATTCTCCTGTCCTACAGTCATCCTCTCCCCTGAAATGGATGATAACAGGGGGCAATAGACTGTATTCTCCTGTCCTACAGTCATCCTCTCCCCTGAAATGGCTGATAACAGGGAGCAATAGACTGTATTCTCCTGTCCTACAGTCATCCTCTCCCCTGAAATGGCTGATAACAGGGGGCAATAGACTGTATTCTCCTGTCCTACAGTCATCCTCTCCCCTGAAATGGCTGATACCAGGGGGCAATAGACTGTATTCTCCTGTCCTACAGTCATCCTCTCCCCTGAAATGGCAGATAACAGGGAGCAATAGATTGTATTATCCTGTCCTACAGTCATCTTCCCCCCTGAAATGGCTGATAACAGGGGGCAATAGACTGTATTCTCCTGTCCTACAGTCATCCTCTCCCCTGAAATGCCTGATAACAAGGGGCAATAGACTGTATTCTCCTGCCCTACAGTCATCCTCTCCCCTGAAATGGCTGATAACAGGGGGCAAAAGACTGTATTCTCCTGTCCTACAGTCATCCTCTCCCCTGAAATGGCTGATAACAGGTAGCAATAGACTGTATTCTCCTGTCCTACAGTCATCCTCTCCCCTGAAATGGCTGATAACAGGGGGCAATAGATTGTATTCTCCTGTCCTACAGTCATCCTCTCCCCTGAAATGGCAGATAACAGGGAGCAATAGATTGTATTCTCCTGTCCTACAGTCATCTTCCCCCCTGAAATGGCTGATAACAGGGGGCAATAGACTGTATTCTCCTGTCCTACAGTCATCCTCTCCCCTGAAATGGCTGATAACAGGGGGCAATAGACTGTATTCTCCTGCCCTACAGTCATCCTCTCCCCTGAAATGGCTGATAACAGGGGGCAAAAGACTGTATTCTCCTGTCCTACAGTCATCCTCTCCCCTGAAATGGCTGATAACCGGTAGCAATAGACTGTATTCTCCTGTCCTACAGTCATCCTCTCCCCTGAAATGGCTGATAACAGGGGGCAATAGATTGTATTCTCCTGCCCTACAGTCATCCTCTCCCCTGAAATGGCTGATAACAGGGGGCAATAGACTGTATTCTCCTGTCCTACAGTCATCCTCTCCCTGAAATGGCTGATAACAGGGGCAATAGACTGTATTCTCCTGTCCTACAGTCATCCTCTCCCCTGAAATGGCTGATAACAGGGGCAACAGACTGTATTCTCCTGTCCTACAGTCATCCTCTCCCCTGAAATGGCTGATAACAGGGAGCAATAGACTGTATTCTCCTGTCCTACAGTCATCCTCTCCCCTGAAATGGCTGATAACAGGGGCAATAGACTGTATTCTCCTGTCCTACAGTCATCCTCTTCCCTGAAATGGCTGATAACAGGGGCAATAGACTGTATTCTCCTGTCCTACAGTCATCCTCTCCCCTGAAATGGCTGATAACAGGGGCAATAGACTGTATTCTCCTGTCCTACAGTCATCCTCTCCCCTGAAATGGCTGATAACAGGGGGCAATAGACTGCATTCTCCTGTCCTACAGTCATCCTCTCCCCTGAAATGGCTGGATAACAGGGGGCAATAGACTGTATTCTCCTGTCCTACAGTCATCCTCTCCCCTGAAATGGCTGATAACAGGGAGCAATAGACTGTATTCTCCTGTCCTACAGTCATCCTCTCCCCTGAAATGGCTGATAACAGGGAGCAATAGATTGTATTCTCCTGTCCTACAGTCATCCTCTCCCCTGAAATGGCTGATAACAGGGGCAATAGACTGTATTCTCCTGTCCTACAGTCATCCTCTCCCCTGAAATGGCTGATAACAGGGAGCAATAGACTGTATTCTCCTGTCCTACAGTCATCCTCTCCCCTGAAATGGCTGATAACAGGGAGCAATAGACTGTATTCTCCTGTCCTACAGTCATCCTCTCCCCTGAAATGGCTGATAACAGGGGCAATAGACTGTATTCTCCTGTCCTACAGTCATCCTCTCCCCTGAAATGGCTGATAACAGGGGGCAATAGACTGTATTCTCCTGTCCTACAGTCATCCTCTCCCCTGAAATGGCTGATAACAGGGGCAATAGACTGTATTCTCCTGTCCTACAGTCATCCTCTCCCCTGAAATGGCTGATAACAGGGGGCAATAGACTGTATTCTCCTGTCCTACAGTCATCCTCTCCCCTGAAATGGCTGATAACAGGGGGCAATAGACTGTATTCTCCTGTCCTACAGTCATCCTCTCCCCTGAAATGGCTGATAACAGGGGCAATAGACTGTATTCTCCTGTCCTACAGTCATCCTCTCCCCTGAAATGGCTGATAACAGGCGGCAATAGACTGTATTCTCCTGTCCTACAGTCATCCTCTCCCTGAAATGGCTGATAACAGGGGGCAATAGACTGTATTCTCCTGTCCTACAGTCATCCTCTCCCTGAAATGGCTGATAACAGGGGCAATAGACTGTATTCTCCTGTCCTACAGTCATCCTCTCCCCTGAAATGGCTGATAACAGGGGCAATAGACTGTATTCTCCTGTCCTACAGTCATCCTCTCCCCTGAAATGGCTGATAACAGGGAGCAATAGACTGTATTCTCCTGTCCTACAGTCATCCTCTCCCCTGAAATGGCTGATAACAGGGAGCAATAGACTGTATTCTCCTGTCCTACAGTCATCCTCTCCCCTGAAATGGCTGATAACAGGGAGCAATAGACTGTATTCTCCTGTCCTACAGTCATCCTCTCCCCTGAAATGGCTGATAACAGGAGGCAATAGACTGTATTCTCCTGTCCTACAGTCATCCTCTCCCTGAAATGGCTGATAACAGGGGGCAATAGACTGTATTCTCCTGTCCTACAGTCATCCTCTCCCCTGAAATGGCTGATAACAGGGGGCAATAGACTGTATTCTCCTGTCCTACAGTCATCCTCTCCCTGAAATGGCTGATAACAGGGGGCAATAGACTGTATTCTCCTGTCCTACAGTCATCCTCTCCCCTGAAATGGCTGATAACAGGGGGCAATAGACTGTATTCTCCTGTCCTACAGTCATCCTCTCCCTGAAATGGCTGATAACAGGAGCAATAGGACTGTATTCTCCTGTCCTACAGTCATCCTCTCCCTGAAATGGCTGATAACAGGCGGCAATAGACTGTATTCTCCTGTCCTACAGTCATCCTCTCCCCTGAAATGGCTGATAACAGGCGGCAATAGACTGTATTCTCCTGTCCTACAGTCATCCTCTCCCCTGAAATGGCTGATAACAGGGGGCAATAGATTGTATTCTCCTGTCCTACAGTCATCCTCTCCCCTGACATGGCTGATAACAGGGAGCAATAGACTGTATTCTCCTGTCCTACAGTCATCCTCTCCCCTGAAATGGCTGATAACAGGGAGCAATAGACGGTATTCTCCTGTCCTACAGTCATCCTCCCCCCTGAAATGGCAGATAACAGGGAGCAATAGACGGTATTCTCCTGTCCTACAGTCATCCTCTCCCCTGAAATGGCTGATAACAGGGGGCAATAGACTGTATTCTCCTGTCCTACAGTCATCCTCTCCCCTGAAATGGCTGATAACAGGAGGCAATAGACTGTAATCTCCTGTCTTACAGTCATCCTCTCCCCTGAAATGGCTGATAACAGGGGGCAATAGACTGTATTCTCCTGTCCTACATTCATCCTCTCCCCTGAAATGGCTGATAACAGGGGCAATAGACTGTATTCTCCTGTCCTACAGTCATCCTCTCCCCTGAAATGGCTGATAACAGGGGCAATAGACTGTATTCTCCTGTCCTACAGTCATCCTCTCCCCTGAAATGGCTGATAACAGGCGGCAATAGACTGTATTCTCCTGTCCTACAGTCATCCTCTCCCCTGAAATGGCTGATAACAGGGGGCAATAGACTGTATTCTCCTGTCCTACAGTCATCCTCTCCCCTGACATGGCTGATAACAGGGAGCAATAGACTGTATTCTCCTGTCCTACAGTCATCCTCTCCCCTGAAATGGCTGATAACAGGGAGCAATAGACTGTATTCTCCTGTCCTACAGTCATCCTCTCCCTGAAATGGCAGATAACAGGAGCAATAGACGGTATTCTCCTGTCCTACAGTCATCCTCTCCCCTGAAATGGCTGATAACAGGGGGCAATAGACTGTATTCTCCTGTCCTACAGTCATCCTCTCCCCTGAAATGGCTGATAACAGGAGGCAATAGACTGTAATCTCCTGTCTTACAGTCATCCTCTCCCCTGAAATGGCTGATAACAGGGGGCAATAGACTGTATTCTCCTGTCCTACATTCATCCTCTCCCCTGAAATGGCTGATAACAGGGGCAATAGACTGTATTCTCCTGTCCTACAGTCATCCTCTCCCCTGAAATGGCTGATAACAGGGGCAATAGACTGTATTCTCCTGTCCTACAGTCATCCTCTCCCCTGAAATGTCTGATAACAGGAGGCAATAGACTGTATTCTCCTGTCCTACAGTCATCCTCTCCCCTGAAATGGCTGATAACAGGGAGCAATAGACTGTATTCTCCTGTCCTACAGTCATCCTCTCCCCTGACATGGCTGATAACAGGGAGCAATAGACTGTATTCTCCTGTCCTACAGTCATCCTCTCCCCTGAAATGGCTGATAACAGGGAGCAATAGACTGTATTCTCCTGTCCTACAGTCATCCTCTCCCCTGAAATGGCTGATAACAGGGGGCAATAGACTGTATTCTCCTGTCCTACAGTCATCCTCTCCCCTGAAATGGCTGATAACAGGAGGCAATAGACTGTATTCTCCTGTCCTACAGTCATCCTCTCCCCTGAAATGGCTGATAACAGGGGGCAATAGACTGTATTCTCCTGTCCTACAGTCATCCTCTCCCCTGAAATGGCTGATAACAGGGGCAATAGACTGTATTCTCCTGTCCTACAGTCATCCTCTCCCCTGAAATGTCTGATAACAGGAGGCAATAGACTGTATTCTCCTGTCCTACAGTCATCCTCTCTCCTGAAATGGCTGATAACAGGGAGCAATAGACTGTATTCTCCTGTCCTACAGTCATCCTCTCCCCTGAAATGGCTGATAACAGGGGGCAATAGACTGTATTCTCCTGTCCTACAGTCATCCTCTCCCCTGAAATGGCTGATAACAGGGAGCAATAGATTGTATTCTCCTGTCCTACAGTCATCCTCTCCCCTGAAATGGCTGATAACAGGGGGCAATAGACTGTATTCTCCTGTCCTACAGTCATCCTCTCCCCTGAAATGGCTGATAACAGGGGCAATAGACTGTATTCTCCTGTCCTACAGTCATCCTCTCCCCTGAAATGGCTGATAACAGGGGCAATAGACTGTATTCTCCTGTCCTACAGTCATCCTCTCCCCTGAAATGGCTGATAACAGGGGGCAATAGACTGTATTCTCCTGTCCTACAGTCATCCTCTCCCCTGAAATGGCTGATAACAGGGGCAATAGACTGTATTCTCCTGTCCTACAGTCATCCTCTCCCTGAAATGGCTGATAACAGGGGGCAATAGACTGTATTCTCCTGTCCTACAGTCATCCTCTCCCTGAAATGGCTGATAACAGGGAGCAATAGACTGTATTCTCCTGTCCTACAGTCATCCTCTCCCCTGAAATGGCTGATAACAGGGGCAATAGACTGTATTCTCCTGTCCTACAGTCATCCTCTCCCCTGAAATGGCTGATAACAGGGGGCAATAGACTGTATTCTCCTGTCCTACAGTCATCCTCTCCCCTGAAATGGCTGATAACAGGGGCAATAGACTGTATTCTCCTGTCCTACAGTCATCCTCTCCCCTGAAATGGCTGATAACAGGGAGCAATAGACTGTATTCTCCTGTCCTACAGTCATCCTCTCCCCTGAAATGGCTGATAACAGGGGGCAATAGATTGTATTCTCCTGTCCTACAGTCATCCTCTCCCCGGCCTGACATGGCTTATAAGGTTACTTTCACACTAGTGTTTTCCGGTATTGAGATCCGTCACAGGGGCTCAATACCAGAAAATAAACACTTTAGTTTTGTCCCAATTAATTGTCATTGGGGACAAAACTGAGCTGAACAGAACGGAGTGCTCCAAAATGCATTCGGTTGCGTTACCATACCGGAGAGCAAACCGCAGCATGGTGTAGTTTGCTTTCCGTCCTGGGATGCGGAGCAAGAGTAATCCTGCAGGACTCAAAATGCAAGTCCATTTTCTCTGCCACAATAGAAAACGGATCCGTCCTCCATTGACTTTCAGTGGAGTTCATGACAGATCCGTCTTGGTAATGTTGGGAGCAATAGATTGTTTTCCCCCAGTTGATGATATTTGTAAACATGAGGATGAAGATGTAAAGCAGTATAAACAGTAGAGTAACGTCAGAGGTCGGATCAATAGTACCGGACCCTCAGACGTGTGAGCTGCGGCCTCCCCTGCGCCTTATGGAGCGATCGATGTGCCGGGAGACTGCTGCAGGTCAGAGGTTTGGCCTCACATCTGGGCATCCTCCAGTGCAGGGCGCTCCGCAATGTACTGTGATATGGCTCCAGGGGACCCAGGCCTGGGGGGCAAAAAGCCTATGAAGAGGGCGGTAAAAACAGATCAATGGAGGGATGGGTGACCCCGTGACCCCCAACATGCCTCCTGTGTGACACTAAATCTGTGTTATGTCCAGCAGCGCAGGGGCTCAATGTCATGTGACACAATGAAGGCGCGCCCGTGTTAACCGCGCTCAGGGCTCAGAAGAGCGCAAGTTCTGCTGGTTAAGAATTCACCAGACGACTGCATTAATGGCAGAGGGGCCCTGAGCGGCCCCTGCAAATCTGCTCCAGAGTTTAGGAGATCGGGTTCTCGGAAAGCTGGGTGACGTTACTGAAAAAAAGCCCACCATGCAGGGCATATGGCATGTGGGGTGTCATGGCGGCCATGCGAGATTCACCCAGCTTTACAAGAAGCAGATACAACGTTTTAGTTTTATACACAAGTTAGTGACTTTTTTTGCTGACAATATCTTACTAACTACTGCTGATTGATAGTGGAAACAGTCAGCAAGGCTGTGCACTGACACCCTGTGAAGAGGTTAGTGAACGCTTAAGGTCTATTCACACATCCGTGTGTGTTTTGCTGATCCACAAAACACGGACACCAGCAATGTGCGTTCCGCATTTTGCAGACCGCACATCGCCGGCACTCTCATAGAAAGTGCCTTTACTTGTTCGCAATTGCGGACAATAATAGGACATGTTCTATATTTTTGCAGAACGGAAGTGCGGGCGGGACATAATGTGTCCCCATAGAAATGAATGGGTCTGCAATTCCGTTCTGCAAGATGCGTAACAGAATTTTGGACGTGTGAATGGAGCCTAATAGTGAAACAGGGATTCATTATTCTTACAGTAATGTATGTACATAGTGACTGCACCAGCAGAATAGTGAGTGCAGCTCTGGAGTATAATACAGGATGTAACTCAGGATCAGTACAGGATAAGTAATGTTTGTACACAGTGACTGCACCAGCAGAATAGGGAGTGCAGCTCTGGAGTATAATGCAGGATGTAACTCAGGATCAGTACAGGATAAGTAATGTATGTACACAGTGACTGCACCAGCAGAATAGTGAGTGCAGCTCTGGAGTATAATACAGGATGTAACTCAGGATCAGTACAGGATAAGTAATGTATGTACACAGTGACTGCACCAGCAGAATAGTGAGTGCAGCTCTGGAGTATAATACAGGATGTAACTCAGGATCAGTACAGGATAAGTAATGTATGTACACAGTGACTGCACCAGCAGAACAGTGAGTGCAGCTCTGGAGTATAATACAGGATGTAACTTAGGATCAGTACAGGATAAGTAATGTAATGTACACAGTGACTGCACCAGCAGAATAGTGAGTGCAGCTCTGGAGTATAATACAGGATGTAACTCAGGATCAGTACAGGATAAGTAATGTATGTACACAGTGACTGCACCAGCAGAATAGTGAGTGCAGCTCTGGAGTATAATACAGGGTGTAACTCAGGATCAGTACAGGATAAGTAATGTATGTACACAGTGACTGCACCAGCAGAATAGTGAGTGCAGCTCTGGAGTATAATACAGGATGTAACTCAGGATCAGTACAGGATAAGTAATGTATGTACATAGTGACTGCACCAGCAGAACAGTGAGTGCAGCTCTGGGGTATAATACAGGATGTAACTTAGGATCAGTACAGGATAAGTAATGTAATGTACACAGTGACTGCACCAGCAGAATAGTGAGTGCAGCTCTGAAGTATAATACAGGATGTGACTCAGGATCAGTACAGGATAAGTAATGTATGTACACAGTGACTGCACCAGCAGAATAGTGAGTGCAGCTCTGGGGTATAATACAGGATGTAACTTGGGATCAGTACAGGATAAGTAATGTATGTACACAGTGACTGCACCAGCAGAATAGTGAGTGCAGCTCTGGAGTATAATACAGGATGTAACTCAGGATCAGTACAGGATAAGTAATGTATGTACACGGTGACTGCACCAGCAGAATAGTGAGTACAGCTCTGGGGTATAATACAGGATGTAACTCAGGATCAGTACAGGATAAGTAATGTATGTACACAGTGACTGCACCAGCAGAATAGTGAGTGCAGCTCTGGAGTATAATACAGGATGTAACTCAGGATCAGTACAGGATAAGTAATGTATGTACACAGTGACTGCACCAGCAGAATAGTGAGTGCAGCTCTGGAGTATAATACTGGATGTAAGTCAGGATCAGTACAGGATAAGTAATGTATGTACACAGTGACTGCAACAGCAGAATAGTGAGTGCAGCTCTGGAGTATAATACAGGATGTAACTCAGGATCAGTACAGGATAAGTAATGTATGTACACAGTGACTGCACCAGCAGAATAGTGAGTGCAGCTCTGGAGTATAATACAGGATGTCACTCAGGATCAGTACAGGATAAGTAATGTAAGTACACGGTGACTGCACCAGCAGAATAGTGAGTACAGCTCTGGGGTATAATACAGGATGTAACTCAGGATCAGTACAGGATAAGTAATGTATGTACACAGTGACTGCACCAGCAGAATAGTGAGTGCAGCTCTGGAGTATAATACAGGATGTAACTCAGGATCAGTACAGGATAAGTAATGTATGTACACAGTGACTGCACCAGCAGAATAGTGAGTGCAGCTCTGGAGTATAATACAGGATGTAACTCAGGATCAGTACAGGATAAGTAATGTATGTAGCACAGTGACTGCACCAGCAGAATAGTGAGTGCAGCTCTGGAGTATAATACAGGATGTAACTCAGGATCAGTACAGGATAAGTAATGTATGTACACAGTGACTGCACCAGCAGAATAGTGAGTGCAGCTCTGGAGTATAATACAGGATGTAACTCAGGATCAGTACAGGATAAGTAATGTATGTACACAGTGACTGCACCAGCAGAATAGTGAGTGCAGCTCTGGAGTATAATACAGGATGTAACTCAGGATCAGTACAGGATAAGTAATGTATGTACACAGTGACTGCACCAGCAGAATAGTGAGTGCAGCTCTGGAGTATAATACAGGATGTAACTCAGGATCAGTACAGGATAAGTAATGTATGTACACAGTGACTGCACCAGCAGAATAGTGAGTGCAGCTCTGGAGTATAATACAGGATGTAACTCGGGATCAGTACAGGATAAGTAATGTATGTACACAGTGACTGCACCAGCAGAATAGTGAGTGCAGCTCTGGAGTATAATACAGGATGTAACTCAGGATCAGTACAGGATAAGTAATGTATGTACACAGTGACTGCACCAGCAGAATAGTGAGTGCAGCTCTGGAGTATAATACAGGATGTAACTCAGGATCAGTACAGGATAAGTAATGTATGTACACAGTGACTGCACCAGCAGAATAGTGAGTGCAGCTCTGGAGTATAATACAGGATGTAACTCAGGATCAGTACAGGATAAGTAATGTATGTACACAGTGACTGCACCAGCAGAATAGTGAGTGCAGCTCTGGAGTATAATACAGGATGTAACTCAGGATCAGTACAGGATAAGTAATGTATGTACACAGTGACTGCACCAGCAGAATAGTGAGTGCAGCTCTGGAGTATAATACAGGATGTAACTCAGGATCAGTACAGGATAAGTAATGTATGTACACAGTGACTGCTACCAGCAGAATAGTGAGTGCAGCTCTGGAGTATAATACAGGATGTAACTCAGGATCAGTACAGGATAAGTAATGTATGTACACAGTGACTGCACCAGCAGAATAGTGAGTGCAGCTCTGGAGTATAATACAGGATGTAACTCAGGATCAGTACAGGATAAGTAATGTATGTACACAGTGACTGCTACCAGCAGAATAGTGAGTGCAGCTCTGGAGTATAATACAGGATGTAACTCAGGAACAGTACAGGATAAGTAATGTATGTACACAGTGACTGCACCAGCAGAATAGTGAGTGCAGCTCTGGAGTATAATACAGGATGTAACTCAGGATCAGTACAGGATAAGTAATGTATGTACACAGTGACTGCACCAGCAGAATAGTGAGTGCAGCTCTGGAGTATAATACAGGATGTAACTCAGGATCAGTACAGGATAAGTAATGTATGAACACAGTGACTGCACCAGCAGAATAGTGAGTGCAGCTCTGGAGTATAATACAGGATGTAACTCAGGATCAGTACAGGATAAGTAATGTATGTACACAGTGACTGCACCAGCAGAATAGTGAGTGCAGCTCTGGAGTATAATACAGGATGTAACTCAGGATCAGTGCAGGATAAGTAATGTATGTACACAGTGACTGCACCAGCAGAATAGTGAGTGCAGCTCTGGAGTATAATACTGGATGTAAGTCAGGATCAGTGCAGGATAAGTAATGTATGTACACAGTGACTGCACCAGCAGAATAGTGAGTGCAGCTCTGGAGTATAATACAGGATGTAACTCAGGATCAGTAGATATTTCACTGACACTGAACAGCTGAAAAATTATTTTTAAAGAATCTCTTCATAGTGACCCGTGAAGCACGGATGCAACATGGATGGCATCCGTGGTTTTTACGGACTTATAGACTATAATGGGCGTGATGGGTCTGTGAACACGGACAAAATAGAGCATGCATCCGTGCTAAAAACACAGACGCACGGGCAGTGCTAAAACACTGATGTGTGAGTACACACTTTGAAATGAAAGGGACGTGCGCTTTCCGCGGAGAACAGGTACAGCACACGTCCGTGAAACACTGAGGTGTGAATGAGGCTTCATACAGGATGATAGGTACTGCACTCACTGTGTATGTCCTTGCAGTTGCTCCGCTGAGTTGGGGCTCAGTCCGGGGTGCAGGGGGTTGTCAGCTGATGACTGCGGAGCACATAGCTCTGTATAAATGGCAGTTTAGTCTTTGGCCCCTATCTGGCAGATTAGTGGCCCTTCATGTACGGTCAGTGTTGCTGCTGCAGGATGAGGTTTCCCTGGACATGAATTAGCAGCAGTGATAAGGTCTTGGGTCAGTGGTCATGACCTCCGCTCCTACCTGAGCCCACCTCCCCTATATACAAGGTACAAAACGTTACCTGTGTAATGCTTCTCCGCAGCGGCCCCTTCCCCCTCCCCGCCACTTGCCCCTGGGTCAGTAGGGCAGGTGAGAGGGGCTGGGAACTGTCAGAGTGTTTTCTAAGCCCCTCGCACTCAGGGTCCAGATGGACGTGGCGGCCCCTGCTCCTTCTATGAAGTCCTTGTCATCTTTGTACACTGTATGTATGAATGCTGTCCCCCGGGGCGGCCGCCTTGTGATGTGTGGACTGGTGTGTGTGTATTTACCCTGCAAAGTCTCACTTAAAAATGGATCACCCCCCTCCAAATGCCTGTCCCCGAGGCATGCACATAATGTGGCCTTTCAGGGACTGTAACGGGGCCTGAGAAGAAGACGGAGAAGGCCGCACCACAGCCCACACAAAGACACCTTGTTAGAATCCTTTACAGAGCCGTGGGGCGCCAAAACTTCTGCACTGGCCCAGATAGTGGCAGTATCACTGCCGACCAGGTGAGATAGGAGGCTAATCAGACTGTATCACACATGATAGGATTAGATACTCAGCTCAGCAGACAGTATCACACATGATAGGATTAGTTACGTAGCTCAGCAGACAATATCACACAGGACAGGATTAGATACACAGCTTAGCAGACTGTATCACACAGGATAGGATTAGATACTCAGCTTAGCAGACTGTATCACACAGGATAGGATTAGATACACAGCTCAGCAGACAGTATCACACAGGATAGGATTAGATACACAGCTCAGCAGACAGTATCACATAGGATAGGATTAGATACACAGATCAGCAGACAGTATCACATAGGATAGGATTAGATACACAGATCAGCAGACAGTATCACACATGATAGGATTAGATACACAGCTCAGCAGACAGTATCGCACAGGACAGGATTATATACACAGCTCCGCAGACAGTATCGCACAGGATAGGATTAGATACACAGCTCAGCAGGCAGTATCACACAGGATAGGATTAGATACACAGCTCAGCAGACAGTATCACATAGGATAGGATTAGATACACAGCTCAGCAGGCAGTATCACACAGGATTGGATTAGATACACAGCTCAGAAGGCAGTATCACACAGGATTGGATTAGATACACAGCTCAGCAGACTATGTCACACAGGATAGGATTAGATACACAGCTCAGCAGACAGTATCATTCATGACAGGCTTAGATACACAGCTCAGCAGACAGTATCGCAGATCATAGGAGTAGAAACATAGTGGAGCATAAAGTATCACACATGGTAGCTTAGATACACCTGCTGGGCAGATAGTATCACAGGTTATCAGGGTAGATACATCTGCTCATCGGGCAGTACCACATATGATAAGCTTAGATACAGCGCTCATGCAGATATCATACATTTGGTTTGGATATAGAAAATAGTCTCACAGTTAATAGGATAAGATACAGATGCTCATAGGACTGTATCACACATGGCCGGCTTAGATACACAGCTCAGCAGCGCACTATGTACTATTACAATGGGGGGTGGGTGTATCCTTTCGTATACTGTTCCCGGAGTCGTTCACGTATAGATGCATATTGCGTATAGATGGTTTTCTGTCCAGCAGCCGCAGGGTTAACCTATAAAGGAGCCATTAAAAAGGTGTTATCCGGTCGGCTGGGTTCGCTGTCGCCGGGCGGCCGCTCATGTCCTATTCTCTCCGCCGGCGGCCCCGGTGAGGACGGTGGCACCTTGTACAGATCCAGGACACCTGCGGTGACAGAGCAGCTGAGGGAGATTAGCCTCTTCCAGTAGAGAGGATCCATTAGAGCCGGGCAATAGACTATCACTTCCGCTAGGAGAGGCCCCGAGATGAGATATTGATCGAGGTCATCTCACGAGGCCTGACACGCTTACAGATCAGCCTGGGAATCCGCCGCGCCGGGAGGCGAGATGTGCGCCAGCAGGGGGCCCTGACCTGCTCTGCACAGGGCACATAATGGGACAACTTGTGGGTGATAACCAAGAAAATGACAAATTCAGCCACCGCTCCTGCTCGCTGCCTTTCACCGCTTCATATGTGAATCTCCCCGACGCAAGAGAGCGAAGACGTCCACCGACGTAACATCCGAAAATCCAGTCCTGACCTTACACTTCTGAGAGCTTGTTACAATGATATCCCGACTAAGCACAATGATACAAGTCACCTGCGCCGACACATTGTAACAAACAGGAGAGGGACTGGCACTGCTGCTGCGTTTACTTCACAGAGCATTGCCTAGACCAGGGATCAGCAACCTCCGGCACTCCAGGAACTACAACTCCCAGAATGCTTCATTCACCTCTAGGGGAGTTAAAAGCACAGCCGAGCATGTTTGCATGCTGGGAGTTGTAGTTGCTGATCCCTGGCCTAGATACACTGTAACTAACCCGCCTTTGTAAGCAGTATTAGATCTTTAGATGTAAACAAGTCAGGTTCCATTCACCAACAGCAAGCAGAGATATTGAAAATGGAATTGAAACACAACGTCTATTAGAAAGTAGCAGAGCTCCTCATTAGGCGAGGAATACTTGATAACCGCAGAGCCTTAAAGGGGTCCTTTGGCTATAATGCCTTCCTGATGACACGGCCTGTGGGAGCTGTCAGGAGGCGGTTAGGGGGGGGGGGATGCGTGAAAAGGTCAGTGCGTGCGTCTTCACATCACTGCGGAGCTCTGCATGTCAGTCTGTACGAGTGCACTGACTATTACTAATGCCTGGAAACATCCGGTTCTGAAGGATCATTGCTTCCCGCAATTAGGACTCTTGCCCTTTAAGAGATTATTTTCCCCCTATGTGGCAGTATGTAAGGAATGTGCACACAGTATATCATGGGGAAAATATCCCTTTAATCCCGTGTGGGTGGCACCTGACTAGCTGCCGTATGATCAGATGTGCAGGATTTTCGGATTATCAGATTTCTCAGGTGATCGGACGTCAGAGTAAGGGAATGTCATGGACGCAGCTCCACAGATGGGTGTTATAATCCCTGTTAAAATGGATCAAGCCGTAAAGGCTACGTTCACCTTCGTCTGTGATCGCATTTTACTCATTTTGGGCTAAAAATCATTATTTTTTAATTCATTTTTATTAAAGATTTTCAACAGTTTTGGTTCTACAGCCTTTGCTCTGTGAGTCCATCAGGGAGCTGCTCTGACGGCTCCTAAACACTCACCGCCGTTTGATAAGAGTTGAGCTGCAGGGAGCTGTCAGGAGTTCAGAGGTAAGAGCGGCAGATGGAGCCGTCAGAGCAGCTCCCTGACGGACTTCACTGTAAAGCAGAAGGAAATGGCCGCAGATACACTGAAGGCGAAGGCTGCCGAACAAAGACTGTGGAACATTTTTAGACCAGAATGAGTAAAATCTCTACAGCCTTCAAAATGATTGTTTTTTTTTTATTGTTTCACAATGTTTTTTCTACATGGATTTTCATCTTTTCGGTGCCCGTGTTTCCATGCACTGCAGCCCCCCCCCCCCCCATATGAATCCACAGACCACAGTTATTAAGCGATTTGGACACATCTATCTCTCTATCTCATATCTATCTATGCCTTGCAAAAGTATTCACCCCCCTTGATTTTTCTTAGTATTTTGTTACATTACAGTTTTGTTAATCTGAATTTTTTGTGATGATCAGAACACAATCGTCTCAGTCGGTGAAGTGAGATGAGAAAAATCTATAAATAAATCTATTGTTTAGAAATAGAAAACAGAATATCGGCCTGTGCGTATGTATTCACCCCCTTTGTTGGGAAGCCCATAAAAAGCTCTGGTGCCACCAATTCCCTTCAGAAGTCCCATAATTAGTGACATGATGTCACCTGTGTGCGATCCAAGTGTCACCTCATCTGTCATTACATATACACACCAGAGGCTGCGACAGCTAAGAGGCATCACTGACCAAACACTGCCATGAAGGCCGAGGAGCTCTCCAAACAAGTAAGAGGCATCACTGACCAAACACTGCCATGAAGGCCGAGGAGCTCTCCAAACAAGTAAGAGGCATCACTGACCAAACACTGCCATGAAGGCCGAGGAGCTCTCCAAACAAGTAAGAGGCATCACTGACCAAACACTGCCATGAAGGCCGAGGAGCTCTCCAAACAAGTAAGAGGCATCACTGACCAAACACTGCCATGAAGGCCGAGGAGCTCTCCAAACAAGTAAGGGACAATGGTGCTGAGAAGTACAAGTCAGGGTTAGGTTATAGAAAATACCCAAATCTTTGATGATCCCCAGGAGCGCCATCAAATCTATCAAGAAGATGGCACGACAGCAAACCTGCCAAGAGATGGCCGCCCACCAAAACTACGGACCGGGCAAGGAGGGCATTAATCCGAGAGGCAGCACGGAGACCTAAGGTAACCCTGGAGGAGCTGCAGAGTCCACAGCAGAGACTGGAGGATCTGTACAGAGGACGACAATAAGCCGTACGCTCCATGGAGTTGGGCTTTATGGCAGAGCGGCCAGAAGAAGCCATTACTGTCAGCAAAGAACAAGAAGGCGCGTGGGAGACTCCGAAAATGTATGGAGGAAGGGGCTCTGGTCCGAGGAGACCATCAAAGAAAGCGCTATGTCTGGCAAGGAAGACCATCCCCACAGTGAGACATGGCGGTGGCAGCATCATGGTGGGGATGGGACTGGGACACTAGTCAGAGGGAAAGATGGATGGTGCTAAATACAGGGATATTCCTGAGCAGAACCCGTACCGCTCTGTGCGTGATCTGAAGCTGGACGGAGGGTCACCTTCCAGCAGGACTGACCCCAAACACACGGCTAAAGCAACACCTGAGGGGTTTAAGGGGAAACATGTTACTGTGTTGGAATGGCCGAGTCACAGCCCAGATCTCAATCCAATAGGAAATCTGTGATCGCTGTTCACAAGAGCAAACCGTCCGACCTGAAGGAGCCGGAGCCGCAAGGAGGAACGGGCGAAATCCCAGTGTAAGACGTGGCGAGCTCCTAGAGACTTATCCGGAGCGACTTGGAGCTGTGATTGCTGCAAAAGGAGACTCTACAAAGTACTGACTTTAGGGGGGTGAATAGTTCTGCACATTGACTATTTTGTCCTATTTGTTGTTTGCTTCACAATAAAAAAACAAACATCTTCGGAGTTGTGGGCGTGTCCTGTACATTACATGATGCAAATCCTCAAACAAGCCATGTTAATTCCAGGCTGGGAGACACCAAAATACGAAAAAAGTCAAGGGGGAGTGAATACTTTTGCAAGGCACTGCATCTCTATCTGTCTCATATCTATCTATCCACCCGTCCCTTTGACATCTCTTCTTTCATTTACTCTATTAACACTACAATCCGGTAATCCGTTTTCCAGCTCTGATCCTCTGCACAGCCCTTTACCCCCCCCCCAGTAGCCGCCGCCGCCGCCATGAACAATCACACTGAATTTACGGCTTTTATTTATCTTTAATTGACTCTCCAGAAATGATTTCCTTTTAATATCTGCGCTGTTAACCCCTTACACCCCACACAACCTCCAGTAATTGCTCTTCTTACAGAAGTCGGAACTCGTGAAACCTGCGATTTACTGCACAAAACATTTTCATTGATCACCGCGACCAATCAGTGACTGCGGGGAAGTGGAAACGGGCTGGGAACAAGAAGCTCGCGGCTGCCGCGCTCCTCTTCCATCGCCGCGGCTTTGTTCGCTTTTTTTTTTCTTCTCATTTTGCTGTGACCTTCTTCCCCAATCGGTGATATTCTTTTAACCTGTAAAAACCACAGAGGAGAAAACAAAGGTGGGGGAGGGGGGGAGTCGATTAGCGAAAGGTCGAGGCATTCATGTAACTCAATGCAAATGAGGCACAAGGTCAATTTTATTTGTTAATAAGTCAAGGGAGCGCGTTATTACAGATGGGGGGGGGGGGTTATTATTCCGAAACGCCTTGGAAGACGGGAAGGTGAAGGCCGATCACCAGCCGCTCTTGAAGAAAGCCAATTAATGGAGAGAAAGCCTTTTATGTAAATGCTGCGGAGACCCTGACGGAGGGTTAACCCTATCAGCGCGGTCACCAGGTTCTGTATGTATGGGCTGTACATCGAGCCCCGGAACATCTATATGCGTCGGTGCATCTGTGGGCGCCCTATTTACTAAACCCCATTCGTTTTTGATTTTTTTCATCCCAAGGTTTCGGAGGGTTCGGAAATGGGGGCGTGACTTCATAGTCACACAATACCTCCAGGTAGGGAACCCGGTGAGAGATGCGCCATACAGACACGTACGCCGCATGCATAATCCGTAATGTGGCAGCGCTTCACAGTGTGTTATTAAATATGGGACAGTTAAGCCCCGCCTTTTCGGTAAATCGCCCCATTCAGGGTGAGTCCCGCCTCCTTCCAGGGAGGATGTTTTATCATTTCAGGCGGCATTATAAAATACACATTAAAGGGGCGCTCTGCTTCTATTACAGCAGGGCGGCGGACCGCCAATCAAGGATTCACGTGATCTTGAGATTTCCGCCATCAGTTACAGATGTTAATGGCGGGTGGCAGCAGCAGGACCCCCTTAAAGGGGCCCTCGATGCAGTTAATAGAAGCCACTCACTAATGTATTCATTCATTTTCCATCACATTATACACGGCTGGTTTCCATGGTTACAACCACCCTGTAATCTATTCTTGGTGGTCGTGCTTGCACACTACATGAAAAAGTGAAAGCCTCTCCGGTGGCCGGGAACGTGGGAGCGCACATAGGCCGCTGCTTTTTCCTACAGTGTGGAAGCACGACCACCGCTGCTGGATTACAGGGTGGTCGTAACCATGGAAACAAGCAGAGTATAATGTGATGGAAAAATGAATCCAGCCAGCAAAGGAGGCAATATGGAGAATCACAATACATTAGGAAGTGGCTTCTATTAACTCCTTCTACATGATAAATGCTGAAGTGAGAGGACCCCTTTAAGGCCGCATGCTTGATTCTGCACAAATGACGGCCAACGTCCAGACAAAAAAAACGTTTTGGTCTAACAGGCCTCGCCCCCCATATCAACCAATCACAAGGCAGCTTTCATCTTATCCAGAGGCTAGGAAGTGAAAGCCGTGCGCTGATTGGTCGCTAAGGGTGACGAGGTCGGATAAAGACGGTCCGGTGTTTTGTTGGAAAGTGTCAGCATGGCGGGTGAGAATGAATGGCTGGAGGTGTTGCCCATAGCAACCCATGAGATAACGCCTTCCTGGAGGAGTTGACGAACCCCTGGCACGGCGCATGAAAGCCGCCCTCCATGAGCGCTAACTGTATCAGGCCCGAGATCCGTACGTCCTCTGAAAGGGTGTGGCACATCACGAAAAGGGGTGGAGCATACACCAAAGGGGGAGGGGTTTGGGAAAAAGTATTAGCAAATATGGATGAAATGAAAGTTGGAATCTGATGGGTCACCGTGCATGACTACTCCAGTCTGCACACGCGTGGTCTCCTTTACTTTGTCCGTGTTGCCCATAGCAACCAAACAGGGCACACGTTTCACTTTACCGCTCTGCTGCAAAACTTTATATGTAATATACTGCACCCCAAACCAGAATAAACCTCACCTGACGGCATTAATCCTGATGAATCCGGAGGCATCGCACGGCTCGTAATCTCCCTGCTTGTCCATGCTGTGGGGGAAGAAGAGGAAGACATGAAACCGCTGGTGCAGGGGGTGTCACCCAGCTTTTCCAGACCCCAGAATGGTGTCAGGCAGTGCAGATGTAACAGCGTAACTGGGCAGACCTGCCATTCAGAGGTCTGGGAAAGCTGGGTGGCCATACTGGTTGACATTCAGGATCTGGGGGTATAGAAATATAGAACTGGGCGGGGGTGTCATCAAATCCGGGAACGCTGAGTGGTGAGATGGGTAACGGCGGCCATGTTGGTCAAGAAGAATTAACCTACAACCAGTCGGATGCTGATTACAGCTCTGACTTTCTCATAATCCTGAATGGCAGATATCCATGGGGGGATCACTACAAAACTGTCCTGGGAAAGCTGGGTGACAAAGGCGGCCATGTATACAGAATAACAATTGTTTTATTTAAGGGGGCGGCTCTTTAAGACCCCCCCCCCCTTTTTTTTCCCATCTCGTTTCACGGTCGCCATTAGTATCACACTTACAATAAAGGGGGAGACTGAAACATAGGAATTGTAAACCGAAACCGCCGGCGTGCCGCACCAGCTCCAGCGCCTGCCCCAAACCCCCCCACCATAGAAATTACCACCAAAAAAAAAAAAAGCCTGGAGAATGATTTTACCTCCCTTGACGTGAAAGTAAAGTATGAAGGAAAGAGACACAGAAGAAAAGCGGCGCCTTTTATTTTTGCTCATTGAAGTGACTCTGACCTGCTCTATAATTACATTACTTTATACCCACTGAGCGGAGGCATTTCCACCCGGCGCTGGTTGTAGCAGCATGCTCGTTCCCCCTGCTTCCCGTTACGCTGTCATTCAAAAGCTTTCAAAGCAAAGATGCAAAAGTCAAGAAGAAGAAAGGCAAATGGTTGGAGACGCGGCGAGTATAAAAGCCGTCTCTCTGATCGCGCTCGCTTTAGCGGCTTGTTGTTGTTTTTTTTTTTCCCCCACTCTTTTCACTTTATTCATCTCATCTCCCCAAGAGCGAGAGTGACATAATGAGAGGGGATGGATGTGGATTGAGAAGCCGCTGATTTGGAAACGGACAGGAGGGGGTGGAAGGAAAGAAGGGGGGGGCACCCAAGGTAAGTAGGCGGTGGAGATAATGGGAGAGCCCTCTGCCAGGTAAAATAAACAGAGGTGGGATATCGGAGCTGCTGTAGGCCCGTCCACGGATCCTGGGAAAACCTGGGGCATGGGTAGGTAAGACTAAATCATCATGGCCGACTCGGTAGCCATAAACCATGCACCGTCCAATCCCGCTCCTGAAAGGCGGAGGATATTATAACACCCGCTATACACTTCTGACATAGTCTCATACTAACACCTGTTTTATGGTGCAGGTTCACTTTAAGACGGCCTTTAATCATTTAACAGATTAGCTTTGGTGCCTCATTTGCCTCCTGCAGCCCCATCCCCTAAGTTGCTTGCTGCACAGTAGTGTGAGTGGTCAGGCTCCGCCTCTAACTGGGAGGGGGCGGGACCAGACTGCACAGATAGGCGCTGTGTAGTCTGACCCCGCCTCTCATTGCCAATATCAAGAGGAGAGGCGGCAGGAGAAAAATGAACCAAGAGAGCTGATGATGGGACGTTACAAGCCTGTGTCTTCTTGCGTCTTCCAGCTATTAAAGGGGTTTTCTGGTTTCACAAGGACACTGGACAATCCCACCGCCCCAGTTCTCCAGGCATGGCTGCAGCGGTGACATCACGTGACCACTGCAGCCAATCACTAGCTTTGTCATGTGCACCACTGAAACCAGACAACCCCTTTAAGAGCCGTCTTAATGTGACAGGAGATGACGGTAGGGGTGAATTTCTATGACTGTCCCATTCATCTTCATGGGGCTTTCAGTAATCCATCCCCTTTCCACCAAAAGGATCCCATTCAGATGGATGGGGCTGATCTTCTGTTGCAGAAATTTCTTCAACAAATCTGCTGCGTGTGAATAGACCCGTAGGGTCCATTCACACGTCTGTAAGTGTTTTGCGGATCCGCAAAACACGGACACTGGCAATGTGTGATCCGCAATTTGCAATCCGCACATTGCCAGCACTATAATAGAAAATGCCTTTTCTTGTGTGCAATAGCGGACAAGAATAGGATATGTTCTATTTTTTTCAGGAACGGAATTGCGGATCTTGAAAAAACGGATGCGGATCCCGAAAATGTGGATCTGCATCCGTTCCAGCCCCATTGAAAGTGAATGGGTCTGCAAATTGCGGAACGGATGCGGACCCAAATTACGGACGTGTGAATGGACCCTTATGCAGCGCAGAAAGTGATCTTACCTGACCAGCTCCTCGTTATACAGAGACTGGGGCGACTCTCGGCCCAGCATGTAGACCTGCCCCTTCAGCACAGACACCTGCACCTTGCCTTCCACCAGCTCCTGGGATTTGGAGATACAGGAACGGACAAAATCGCACTCAGGGCTGTACCAGTAACCTGCGGATGAGATCGGAGAACCGGTGAGAGCGCGACTCCGGGACCTACAAGGACCGGACTGGCAAACCGGGTATTTACCTATGTGGTTGAGATAATCTATAGATGATAATGTGCACATAGAACTGTGTCTGGAAAATTCCATCAGTCCGGCACCGAACCTGAAGACTCGCTAGTTGGGCAGGACATGCCAGATTATTGGGGTTTCTACAGGGCAGCGTAGGGTCACTGTCCAAGAACTGGATGGATTCTGCCTAATTATTCCATGGAAATAGACACAAAGTATCACTCCGTGACCCGGGTTGTAACAAATTTGCACTTTTGTGCTGTTGAAGTTCTGTTTTGTGATACGGAATACAGTTTTGTGAACATCTGGCGGTATTTTGTAGCACATGATAGGTGACCCCGATATCCTTCGTATGCCTCTGACACTGCAGAGTTTACAATATTAAGACAAGGGGGGGGGGGGAACGTCTGCGATCATTTTCCCTCCAAACCGTATTAGTGAATGTTAGCAGATTGTGTCACAACATCGCTTTCCCCGGGAGCGGCCGGCGCGTCATTTCACTTTTAGCCTCATTTTCTACAATGTGAAATCTAGGTTATTATTTTCTGGAAATGGTTGCACCATGCGCTTGAATTACCGCCGTCCGTGAACCGCAGGAGAAAGCGCGGCGGTGACTTGAAACATTGGGATTGTAATCCTAGAAAAGCAGAGCTGAGCTAGGGCCCTGGATGAAAGACGCCAGGCTGCGGCCTGACCTCGCGCCTTATCAGGGTCAGGAATCAGGGGCCATATGGACGGGTGTTCGCTGGGAGCCGGCTCAGGTGAGCTCACCTTCCACAGCATTCTCCTAAGGTAACATTAGTCACAGTCAGAAGAAAGGACTTCCACTTTCCTCCCGGGAAAGGAATACCAGAGCACATCTGTCCCTAAGTCTCCAGCATCGCGGCCGCTCCCCAGGGCTATGCGACCTGATCAATTAACTGGACGCAGACAGAAAAGAAGCTTTATGTAACACGGCAAAAGAAAAACTCCCTGAAGAGCACTTCCCCTTCTATTAGCTGGCTGGGTGACAACCAGTATGGCTGACATTCAAGGTCCCACCAGAGTTGTCACCCACCTTTCCTGAAGTTCTAGAGCTTCTCCGTTCACTGGACAATGTATAATTGTATAACCAGACTGATTTCTCACTCAGGAGTCAGGGAAAGATGGGTAATGAGCCCTAAGGGAGCGGTAATGGCAGCTATATTGGTTGGGAAAAGGCCTAAAAGAACTGATGATAACAGTCCTTTTCAGCCTAAAACAGTTCATAGATGGCAAAGAAACGTGCAAAAATTGCCTTGTCTTTTCGTTTTTTGTCCTGTTTCTTCATTACTGCAGTCATACTGCAGACTATCGCGCTTGCTCTGGGGTTGCCCTGGTGGCATAAATAGACTAGCTTCCTGTCATGTGACCTCCAACTAACAGCACATTAATAAAGGGTAGGTCACATGACAGGAAGTCCATTAATGGATGCTGCCATGGCAACCTCAGAGCAAGCAGAATAGTTACATCACTGCAGTGGAGGAGAAAAGCAGAAGAAGCTGTTATAAGATGGAAAATCCTTTCTTTTTAACGTCCTCTGATAAGGAGGGAGATCAGGCGCTGTTTGTTTTGTTTTTTGTTATGAAAGTCATGTGACCTAAGGGGGCAGGTCTTGAAGAAGGAGCCAGTAGGCCCAGTAGAGTGTCCTTTTTGGAAGGCAGGGGAGAGAGTTGGACTGTAGTTATATTTAGCTTAACTACCTACACTGATACACTGTAACAAAAGCTCAGCTAGGCCACAGATCTTAAACATTTTATACATTTAAAAGTTGTTGAACTTGTCAGACAAAATGGAAGTCTTTATTTAATATGTCTTTATGATGGTTAGAGCTTAGTTTCTCTGATACAGAGCTCCAAATTCTATCCATAAACATAGCGATAGATGACAAAATGCTGTGTGCCACCACCAGGGGGAGATCACTACACACAGATTATACAGCCACCACTAGGGGGAGCTCACTACACACAGATTATACAGCTACCACTAGAGGGAGCTCACCACATACAGATTATACAGCCACCAATAGGGGGAGATCACTACATACAGATTATACAGCCACCACTAGAGGGAGCTCACTGCACACAGATTATACAGCCACCACTAGAGGGAGCTCACCACATACAGATTATACAGCCACCAATAGGGGGAGATCACTACATACAGATTATACAGCCACCACTAGAGGGAGCTCACTACATACAGATAATACAGCCACCACTAGGGGAGCTCACTACATACAGATTATACAGCCACCACTAGAGGGAGCTCACTACATACAGATTATACAGCCACCACTAGAGGGAGCTCACTACATACAGATTATACAGCCACCACTAGAGGGAGCTCACTACATACAGATTATACAGCCACCACTAGAGGGAGCTCACTACATACAGATTATACAGCCACCACTAGAGGGAGCTCACTACATACAGATTATACAGCCACCACTAGAGGGAGCTCACTACATACAGATTATACAGCCACCACTAGAGGAGCTCACTACATACAGATTATACAGCCACCACTAGAGGGAGCTCACTACATACAGATTATACAGCCACCACTAGAGGGAGCTCACTACATACAGATTATACAGCCACCACTAGAGGGAGCTCACTACATACAGATTATACAGCCACCACTAGAGGGAGCTCACTACATACAGATTATACAGCCACCACTAGAGGGAGCTCACTACATACAGATTATACAGTCACCACTAGAGGGAGCTCACTGCATACAGATTATACAGCCACCACTAGAGGGAGCTCACTACACACAGATTATACAGCCACCACTAGAGGGAGCTCACTACATACAGATTATACAGCCACCACTAGAGGGAGCTCACTGCATACAGATTATACAGCCACCACTAGAGGGAGCTCACTACACACAGATTATACAGCCACCACTAGAGGGAGCTCGCTGTATACTGTTTGTACATTGAACTCAATAATAAATCTGTCTGCAGTGAGCTTCCCCTAGTGGTGACTGCAGGAACCAGGATCAATCAAATGGACCTCTCACCGTCATAAAGATATATTATGATAATCATTGCAGAATATGGGCCCTAGTGGAGGTTTCAATGGAGGTTTATTTTGGAATGCACCTTTAAGCCTCGGAGACATCATTGCTGCTCTGCGCAGACATGACAAGCGGCGTCTTTATAAGATGATGTCAGTGACACGGGAAACCCTGGAGAGGCGCGGGTCACCTACCATTGTAGACCTGCTCGGAGAACCTCAGTGACAGCTCCTGCTTGATCCTCCGCACCTCTCGGTCCATGGTGAACGTCTCGATGTCCAAATGTGCGTGGTGCAGGATGGTTCCAGCCGGCGTCTCGTAGATACCTAGCCATAGTTTTTTTTTTTTTTTTCCCAGGCGGGGGGGGGGGAGGAAGAAAGAAAAGAGAAAAAGACAAGGATACGTGAAGCCCAAATTGCTGTCAAATGACACCATTAATGAGGCCCGTGACAGCAGAACTGCAGACGGACTTCATTCACTCTCAGCTTGCTGCAAAGTGTGTGTGTCATTACTACCCCGCTGGGGGCAAAGACAGACCACTCCGCACCTTGTGGTGAAAATGTGTAGATTCCTCTTTTTTGAAGAGGCTGAAATGACAGGTTTCAAGAACTGATCGCTTCACCGTCTCGAGCCCACCGGACTCCCGCAGGAAGGCTGTAATTAAAGCCAAGGAGAAGGAGAGGAGGCATGGAGGAGAAGGGCCTGAAATAACAGTTTTCTATAGACCCCCCTCCTCGCCTCCCCTCCCTTTATGCCTCTACTTCACTCTCACTTTCGGCCAAGCATAAGCGCTTAGGAAATAATACTATTTAAAACGGCCCTGATTGGGAGGCTCGCGGGCTCACGTCGTGATGGAGAGCGCTACGCCAGGCGACGGAGCTGAAAGTATCTCTCTCCTGAGGATAACTGCTCATTTAGATAAGTGTCCGCCAGCTTTGGGAGGCAGCCGAGCGGAGTGACAGGTTAATTCTCCGCCTGTCAGAACAATGTTAAACTATGTTGGACACGAAGCCTCTAACTTGGTGGGTTCTGAGCGCCGAGCCAAGGCCGGGCTGAAGACGGTGAAAAGATCTCGGCACTGACATAAGAACGCCACCCGGGCCTGCGAACGTATGAAAGCAAGGACATTTCCCCTTTAAGTACAGAATCATCTTCTTCTAGGAAAGCTGGGTGACCCCACAGGAGTTCCATGCCAACGGTTTCTTGAACTGTTGCTAAACTACAACTCCCAGCATGCCCCGCTTTGGCAACTATACCTAGATATACATTGATACTGTGATCTCTAACCTGGAATTTTTCAGTTGTTGAAAAGCTACCACTCCCAGCATGCCCCAGCAGCCTTCAAGAGTTGTCACCCAACTTTCCCAGGCACTTAAAGGGCAACAGTTCCTAGAAATACATCGTTACTGTGATCTGTAAACCAGGATTTTCAATTTGCAAAACTACAACTCCCAGCATGTATGGCAGAGTGGTAGTTATGCATAGGCTGCAGCGCCACGGGTTGCAGACCACCACTGTACACTCAGATTTTAAAGGAATTGTCCAAGTTTAGAAAAGCAGTGCCACAGCTGTCCACAGGTTGTGTGTGGCACTGCAGCTAAACCCCATGGAGGGGTGTGGGGCAGCTAGGGGAAGAAAGCCGCCATGTTTTTCTAACCCTTTAACTAGGCCTTGATGATCATCCAGCTTTCCCAGAAACCAGGAAAGGATTCTCTTTGAATTAACATTACACACATTTTTTAAGAAGATCTCCCTCCTAAAAGTGAGATTTTAGCTGTCGGGGTGTTTTTTTTTATAAAATAATGCCCTCATTATCTGAACCACTTGACGTGATAACTATCTAGTTGGGTGTCGGTAGGACAGTGTCCACGTCACAGACCATGAGCCCCCCACGTGGTGGCAGCGAGACGTCAGCAAATCGCCTGCATCCCGTCCATCCAGCAGAGATCTCTGTTTGCTGCTGACCTAGGTGACATCTTGAAAGCTTATTAAGGACGGGAGTTGTCAGAAGAGATGTTGTGCCAAACCAGGCGCAAAATAATCTGCCGGGGTGAGCGGGTTAAAGCCTTCCCATCTCCAGCGTCTCCAAAATTACTCCCTTCAGAGTCCACGAAAGTCATCGGTAAAAATAACTGCGGGAAATGGAGACTGGAGATGACAGGTCTGGACCAGGAAGAAGGAGACGTATAGGGACCCACCGGGGGGAAGGAGATGTATAGGAACCCACCGGGGGGAAGGAGATGTATAGGAACCCACCGGGGGGAAGGAGATGTATAGGAACCCACCGGGGGGAAGGAGATGTACAGGGACCCACCGGGGTGGAAGGAGATTCATAGGAACCCACCAGGGGGAAGGATATGTATAGGGACCCACCGGGGGGAAGGAGATGTATAGGAACCCACCGGGGGGAAGGATATGTATAGGAACCCACCAGGGGGAAGGAGATGTATAGGAACCCACCGGGGAAGAGATGTAGAACCACCGGGGAAGGAGATGTATAGGGACCCACCGGGGGGAAGGAGATGTATAGGAACCCACCGGGGGGAAGGAGATGTATAGGACCACCGGGGAGGAGATGTATAGGAACCCAACGGGGGGAAGGAGATGTATAGGGACCCCCCGGGGGGAAGGAGATGTATAGGAACCCACCGGGGGGGAGGAGATGTATAGGAACCCACCGGGGGGAAGGAGATGTATAGGAACCCAACGGGGGGAAGGAGATGTATAGGAACCCACCGGGGTAGAAGGAGATGTATAGGAACCCACCGGGGGGAAGGAGATGTATAGGAACCAACCAGGAAGAAGGAGATGTATAGGAACCCACCGGGGGGAAGGAGATGTATAGGAACCACCGGGGGGAAGGAGATGTATAGGAACCCACCGGGGGGAAGGAGATGTATAGGAACCCACCGGGGGGAAGGAGATGTATAGGAACCCACCGGGGGGGAAGGAGATGTATAGGAACCCACCAGAGAGAAGGAGATGTATAAGAACCCACCGGGGCAAAGGAGATGTATAAGAACCCACCGGGGGGAAGGAGATGTATAGGAACCCACCGGGGGGAAGGAGATGTATAGGAACCCACCGGGGGGAAGGAGATGTATAGGAACCCACTGAGGGTAAGGAGATCCATAGGGAGCCACTAGAGGGAAGGCGATGTATAGGAGCCCACAGACAGGGCCCATATAGAATGATGTACTAGACCAGGGATGAGCACTGCTGAACTCTGTAGCTAAGCCTATCATATGTGATATTGTCTGCTGAGCTGTGTATCTAATCCTATCATATGTGATTCTGTCTGCTGAGCTCTGTATCTAAGCCTTGCATGTGTGATACCGCCTGCAGAACTGTATCTAATCCTATCATGTGTGATACTGTGTGCTGAGCTGTGTATCTAATCCTATCCTGTGTGATACTGTCTGCTGAGACGTATCTAATCCTATCGTGTGATACTGTCTGCTGAGCTAATGTATCTAATCCTATCATTTGTGATACTGTCTGCTGAGACATGTATCTAATCCTATCATGTGTGATACTGTCTGCTGAGACATGTATCTAATCCTATCATGTGTGATACTGTCTGCTGAGACATGTATCTAATCCTATCATGTGTGATACTGTCTGCTGAGACATGTATCTAATCCTATCCTGTGTGATACTGTGTGTTGAGCTGCGTTTCTAAGCTAGTCTTTTGTGATGCCGTCTGCTGAGCAGACGGTATACTGTCTTAGAGAAGCCTAAAGCACTACAGCCCCCATCATGTGCTGCTGAGCCATCTATCTGGCCATTTCCCACGGTGGATCTTGTGTGGCCCTATATTTCCTTACTTGGCCCTCAGACGAGCCTTGTCAGGTGTGCACAGGATAAGCCTCCAGAGTGCGGGCGTACACTGCGGCCTGTTTGGCAGAGTTGTTCAGCGGATGGTGGGGGTTCTTGTTTTCATATTTTCTCTGCTGTGACAGCTGTCAGCAGCTAGGAGAAAGTGCGCTAAATACACTGACGGCACTGGAAGCGATGCCTCCCGCCAGGCCGCCATGAAAGGATGCCGTCAGTATGATACACTGCCTGCTACACGCCATCCTAGATCCCTGCAACATACAAACATGTTTACATATATGTACACAGACGAGATGACCCCAAACACGAGCATTACTGTATCACACAGGATAGGATTAGATACACAGCTCAGCAGACAGTATCACACAGGATAGGATTAGATACACAGCTAAGCAGACAGTATCACTCAGGATAGGATTAGATACACTGCTCAGCAGACAGTATCACACAGGGTAGGATTAGATACACAGCTCAGCAGACAGCATCACACAGGATAGGATTAGATACACAGCTCAGCAGATAGTATCACACAGGATAGGATTAGATACACAGCTCAGCAGACAGTATCACACAGGGTAGGATTTGATACACAGCTCAGCAGACAGTATCACACAGGATAGGATTAGATACACAGCTCAGCAGACAGTATCACACAGGATAGGATTAGATACACAGCTCAGCAGACAGTATCACACAGGATAGGATGAGATACACAGCTCAGCAGACAGTATCACACAGGATAGGATTAGATACACAGCTCAGCAGACAGTATCACACCGGATAGGATTATATACACAGCTCAGCAGACGGTATCACCCAGGACAGGATTAGATACACAGCTCAGTAGACAGTATCACACAGGGTAGGATTAGATACACAGCTCAGCAGGCAGTATCACCCAGGATAGGATTAGATACACAGCTCAGCAGACAGTATCACCCAGAATAGGATTAGATACACAGCTCAGCAGACATTATCACACAGGATAGGATTAGATACACAGCTCAGCAGACAGTATCACACAGGATAGGATTAGATACACAGCTCAGCAGACAGTATCACACAGGATAGGATTAGATACACAGCTCAGCAGACAGTATCACACAGGATAGGATTAGATACACAGCTCAGCAGACAGTATCACACAGGATAGGATTAGATACACAGCTCAGCAGACAGTATCACACAGGGCAGGATTAGATACAGCAGTATAGTGAAGTCATACAGTAAGTAAACGCGTCTTTTACTCGGCACTTCCGTCTCATTATCTTCATGGCGTCTTCATATTTTCGGGGACGGGGTGTAATTTAACAGATTTCTGGCATTGTTACAAGCTCGGCGCTCGGCTTTTCAGTGAATTATTTTTATCGTTTGATGAATAAACATGTTGCTCCCCGCTGTATCTGATGAGTGAAACTGATTATACTGCCGAGGGAACGGCACCAGGAATAGAGCGGCCGCCACAGACCCCCATGTAACCACACTGCAAGGATGGCCAACTTAGAGGGGTCCTGTGGGTTCATCCTCTCCCATAATGATCAGGCAGAGCTCTCATGGTGGGCATGCCCCGTCACAGACAGCTGACCATACACCAGAAGAACATCGGTGAGCCGGCGACCGTCTGTGAGAGTGTCCTGAACTCGCTGAATCTTAAAATACCTGATCTAGCGGCAGCTTATTCCGTTCTACATGCATGCTCGGCCAATCCTAGCGTGCATGGGGTGGGGGTTGGGAGAAATAGATGTTGGCCAGAACACTCTCTAAGGTGTTTGGCTGTCTTAAAGGGGTTTTCTGAGATTCTGACATTGATGACCTATCGGTAGGGCTTTGATACCCGCAGCTCACCAAGCACAGCGCCGTCCATTGCATAGTGGTTGTGCTCGGTATTACATACCATGTATGTGGAACATCGGAGCATGGTGTGGGCCTAGGAAGAGGCCGGAGCTGATCAGTGGGATTGCCCGGCGTCAGACCCCCACCGATCTGATACCGATGAGGATAGGTCATCAATATCAGAATCCCAGAAACCCCTTTAAGCAGCTGATAGAAAACAAGTATTAACAATTAACTCATTCACCACCCTGGTCCACCGGGGGGGGGGGGGGGGGGGTTCCATTAACCCCTTCACTGCCTTGGACCACCACAGTTAGTATAATGAATCCCTTTGCCACCCTAGACCAGGACATTTTCAATGAACCCACTGGTGAATGTTAACAGTAACCCCTTCATTACCCTAGACCACAAGGGTCAGTACCATTAACCTCTTTATTACCTTAGTTTATGAAGTGGTTTATTTTAATCTTCCTGGTGGTCTAAGACCCCCAGGGACCAATGTCCCCTCTAAGCTGCAGGGCTGCACAGCACAGAAGCTTTTCCCTCTCAGGGGAGGTGTGCTCCCGTGCGGACTCCCTAAGCTTCCCCCTTAATGGTGGGGATGAACGCTCCCGAATCGCCCACTGCCAGCAGACGCCCCGTCCTCTGTCTCCCCCGGTTCTCATCTCTATTGCCCTGCACAGGAAGCGTACATATAACTGCTCTAGACCCAAGGTATTCTTACATCAACCCCTTAACTGCTGTGGACTGCCAGGAATACTTTAACCCTCTCACTGCCCTAGACCACCAGGTACATTGACACTAACTTCTTCAGTGCCCTTGACCACCAGAGATACAGTAATTAAACCCTGACTGTACTAGAACAGCAGGTATAATGAAATTACTTCACTGATCTAGATCACCAGGGATATTGGCACTAACCCCTTCACAGCGCAGGACCACCAAGAATACTGTAATTAACCCCTTCACTACCCAAGACCACCAGAGATACAGTAATTAACTCACTGAATGTTCTACACCTTCAGAGATATTAACCTTAACCCCTTTCACTGCCCTAGACTACTAGGAATTATCATCCTGGATTATCATCACAGCTATTAGGCTACCCTAGATCAGCAGGAATATTAGCATCAACCCCCAAGCAAACCTTCACCACCAGGAATATAATCATCAACCCCTAAGCCACCCTAGACCACCAGGAATAAAATCATCAACCCCCTAAGCCACCCTAGACCACCAGGAATAAAATCATCAACCCCCTAAGCCACCCTAGACCACCAGGAATATAATCATCAATGCCTAAGCAACCCTAGACCACCGGCAGTATAATCATCAACCCCTAAGCCACCCTAGACCACCAGGAATATAATCATCAACCCCTAAGCCACCCTAGACCACCTGGAATATAATCATCAACCCCCAAGCAATCCTAGACCACCAGAAATATAATCATCAACCCCTAAGCCACCCTAGACCACCAGGAATAAAATCATCAACCCCCTAAGCCACCCTAGACCACCAGGAATAAAATCATCAACCCGCTAAGCCACCCTAGACCACCAGGAATATAATCATCAATGCCTAAGCAACCCTAGACCACCGGCAGTATAATCATCAACCCCTAAGCCACCCTAGACCAACAGGAATATAATCATCAACCCTTAAGGCACCCTAGACCAGTCGGAATATTAGCATCAACCCCTAAGCCACCCTAGACCACCAGAAATTAAATGATCAATCTCTGAGCCACCCTAGACTACCAGGAATATAGTCATCAACCCCACAGCCATCTGAGACCACCAGGAATATAATCATCAATCCCACAGCCATCCGAGACCACCAGGAATATAATCATCAACCTCTAAGCCACCATAGACCACCAGGAATATAATCATCCACCCCTAAGCCACCCTAGACCACCAAGAATATAATCATCAACCCTTGTCACCCTTCACCACCAGGAATATAATCATACACCCCTAAGCCACCATAGACCACCAGGAATATAATCATCAACCCTTGTCATCCTTCACCACCAGGAATATAATCATACACCCCCTAAGCCACCCTAGACCACCAGGAATATAATCATCAACCCCTAAGCCACCCTAGACCACCAGAAATATATTCATTAACCCCTAAGCCACCCTAGACCATAGGGGATATAATCATCAACCCCGTCACCCTAGACCACCAGGAATATACTCATCAACTCCTAATCCACCCTAGACTACCAGGAACGTGTTAGTGTTAACCCAGGACTGCTATTCCGTGTATTCAGTCCATTTACAATGCTCCATCTACGCAGAGCGGCTCCTCAGTCTTTCCCGTCTGTATAACAACAACAATAAAAAGCCCACTGATTTTTGGATGTTAATGTGGCAATCTAGGGAATTACGCAGACCCCCTGCTACGAGGACGACCCTTTCTCAGCCAACAAACTTTTTAGAAACTTTTCTCCATTCAGGCGGTGGATGAAATCGTCGCTTCTGTTAAAAGAAAAAACCCCCAAAAAAACACAAAGACAAAAAGGAAAATGAGAAAATGAAAAAGAAAAAACACAAGCTTTTGTTCTTTTGGCAGAATTAAAAGCCTGAACGTGCCGCACTTTTCCCTCCCACAGATTTAATTTACTTGACTTAATTAGGCCTCCTTCAGTGCAAAAAACATAATTTGATAATGAGGTTGTGAAAGACATAATATGCATCAAATCTATTGTAATTTCAGCTGCCCGAGGGAGCAGTCCATTGTTAGGGGAGTAGTAGTGAGAGGCGCCTGCAGGAGGAGCCCTGTCATCTGTCCAATAGACTCTGGGCTATAGTTCTGTACTATCGTCAACATCTCTGCTTCCTGTCGGTGAATGGGAACATGCTCTTTATTTCCAGAGGCTATTACTTCTCGTAGCTGAGAGTTTGCTGCACTTGTAAACACATCAGCAGCCCAAATATCTCCTCCATGCTGATAGTTTGTTACAGTGCATCAGTGCAGGTAACGTACATCAGTCTGGAGCCCAAAGACGATTGTCTAGACTGAATACAACTGCAACAGACTCTCAGCTGTGAGATGTATCTAATCTAGAATGTTTCCATTCACTGACGGCAAAAAGATACCTTGAAACTGAAATGCAGTATATTAGAAAGTAGCAGAACTTCTTATGATGCAATCGTTAAAGGGCTTGTCCAAGATCAGGAAAACATTGCTACTTTCTGCCCAAAACAGCGCCACGCCTGTCCACAGGTTGCCTGTGGTATCGCAGCTCCATTGACGGCAGTCGGGCTGAGTCGCAATACCAAACACAACCCGCGGAGCGGTCCAGCGCCTTTTCTGGAAGAAAGCAGCCATGTTTTTCTGTTCCTGGACAACCCTTTTAAAGAGGTATTCCGACTTCCGACATATTCCTAGGATATAACCTTTGGGACCCCCACCAGAACGAAGGGGCCACAGCCCTCTGTAGTTTTGCGCTCCCGTCACTGTTTTTACCTGCACAGCAGTGCCCAGCCACCTCCCATGCAAGGAAATCTGAGCTAAATCAGCGCTGTGGCCCCTCCATTCCCAGGATCGGTGGGGGCCAAACAATATACCTTCACTTTACAAGATGGGAAGACCCCTGTACACATGTAGATGGGATAATGCTTTAACCCCTCTCCTGGCAGAAAACTAGGATTATATGGATGCATGTGACATGTTTGTATCTATTAGTAGCAGATGCATACGGTTCTTGTCGCGGTCGCTCCACGGAGCAGTAGGGGTGCTGTGATAGTAATATGCATGGCCTCTATGGGAACGTGTCCGTAGATGTCCTGCGCTCATGAATGTTCTTCTTCTCTAAGTAGAGAAGCAGCTTGTGCTCCAGAGCTGCTCTTCCAGAGGTGGCAGCATACTGTCCGCATTGTAAGATGGTGCTTCTGCTCATTCGGCGGTCACCTAAACCTCCATAGAGGTATCACAGATTCTTCCCGGTATGCAATGTGTGTATTGTCCTCTAGCCTTTTCTGTCTGCATGGGTTAGTACATTAGGTAAAGGCACTTACCTACGACAACCGACAACATCCAGAAATCTTGGAACGACAACTCCACCTTGTAGAGTTTCCATTTATTTTAATGGGGGGCTGACAATGGACGTTTGGCCACATTACCAAGAATGGCTGGTGGGATGACTGACCCTACCTGATGCGGAAGGCTAGTATGGCGGCATGCGAATCCCAATCACGGTGGAATGATTCTTCTGACACTTACCCCGTGACTTCATCCCAATGTATCGGTTCTCCACGATATCGATCCGCCCCACGCCGTGCTTGCCCCTGCGGAGAGGAAAAAAAGCGGCACATTTCACCCATCTAACCTTGCAAATCTCCCCCATACAGGGAGTAGGGTCCCCCCCCCAAGATCTGCGCTGCATCCTCCAGTAGGGGGCGCTCACTACCTAGCCAGAGCCACCGATGAAGAGAAAGCTCTTGAGTCACAATAGGCGGTTACAAGGTTGATGTTTATTGTGCCTGCTCTTCATCATCTCTCGAGTCTATAAGTGCATTATAATATCCTCTCCTTATGGCTGGTATGACTGCTTTGTGACGGGAACGCATTGTTTCTGGGGGGGAAACATGGAGGCCGCGACGCCATATGATAATTTAATGTGGCACCGAGGGTTGGTAGGTGAAAGGGTGGCCGCAGGGTCATAGAGGCCTTGGTTTAATTGCACTTATTGCCTGATGTCATTTTGCAGCGGCGGGGGCCTGGTCAGTGCCTGGCGGTGGCTGTCTGTTCTTCTGGACCATGATACTGTGCAGCTGACCATGCCAGGCCACATTCTTCAGGGTGGGAGGACTCGGTGTCAGGGGGCATGGTGGCACTGGCTGATCATAGGACCTTGAGACCCTGGCGTGGGCCGACATGAACAGATCTGAAGGGTTTATTGCTACAGCCTTGTTCTGTATAACGAGATGGGCCCTCAGGGGGCCCAATGTACCCCAGTGTGACACAGGAGTTGGGGTAGACCCGCTCTGCATTAATACAGTTGGAGGTGGAGGCGCTGAGCCGCATGAAGGTCAATGGATTCTAAAGCCGATCAAAAAGTCATGGTTTTCCCTATTTGCACCGCGACCCTGTATGACGTTAGGGTGCAGTCACTTTCGGGGTGCTCATCCTCCCTGTGGTGTGCGTGAACTAATTGGGAAAGTGGATGGCGGCAATCATGCTTGGACCCCATGGTGCTGCGCCATCCTTGGGGCACCTCCACTTTCCTGGTCTTGTGGAGCAGAAGCTGTAGGCACAGTTTGCTAAGGCAGAAGCCAAGTGCGCCACAATCTCCATGATGGCGGTAAATATGTGCACTCCGTAGGGACTTGTAAACTGCATCCCCAGTTTGGAGGTACCCTGACTAGTGTATTGGGGTACAGCAGATAACGCCATTCCCTAATGTTAGTCCCGGGACCAGGCGTGCCTCACGACGCGTGTCTCCAACTTACGCCACTTCGTTGAGATAGGCGAAGAGCTCCAGCGCGGTGCAATGCCGAGTTCCGTCCTGAAGGTTCGTGACTTGCACGGGGACACCTGTGATCAAGAAAAAAAGACAGTCAAGGCTCGTATCCGCATTTACAGGCAGAGAATGAGCCCCTCAGGGGAACCGAGCGCTTACCAACGAGGCCGTGCCGCACACAGCAGCGTTTAATGGATGAGACAGATATGAACTCTAAATAACTCCTTAAGAACCAGAAGGTGGAGGGGGGGGGAGGTTACAGATTTAGGGTAAAATAGAAACTGCAATAAAATGAGCCCCCTGCGCCCCCCCTGGGCCCACTGCCTGTCTCTACTGTCACCCTGTCTTTCATTTCATACACTGTGAAATTGCCACCAGCCCCATTCTTAATTGCATTTCACGGTCCTCCATTGTCTTACGGCCCCGCACCTTCTGTCTCACCACTCAGAGATTTGAGCCTGACAAATGGGGACAGAGGAGGGGGAAAAGCTGGTGGCCAGTTGCTTGGTGGGTTTCCGACCCTCCCATAATGTCTGTTTCAGTGAGCGCCAACCAAGTTCTAGACCTGTCAACGCTTAAAAGAAAGGGGGGGGGGGGTCAATCAGTAAAAAAAAAAAGTTAAAGCCTCGCAGCCATCGGGAGACCCCATGAATTAATTATTACACCTTCCACAAGAAAGGCAGAGGGAAGGGTGTGGTGTACGGGCTGAGCCCCGGGGAGGGCGAGGGGGGATTTTCGGATAGAAGGGCTACGGGTGGGAGGGAGAGGACAGACTATGAAAAGAAAGGGGGCATTATTCTTTTTGCAAAGTGAAATGAGCAATAAATGTATCATGAATCTGACAAGGGCTTGTTTCGCCACAAAGCGGAGCCGGGACTAGTTTTGTGCTTAATCTTTTCTCCATCTGTTGCCCCCATTAGTATTGATTGCGCCATTCAACGCCAATCACCTCTGATGCTATTAAATGTAATTCTTTGCAATAATGAACTTTAAGCCGCCTTCATCAGTCTGCAGATCCCATTTATATTTAAAGGTTTTTTTTTTTTTCTTTCGAACGAGGGTCTTTTTTTTTCTTCTCCCGTCTGTAGTCCGCCCGTCCCGCGCCGCAGCTTATAGTTTTCAAATAGTCAATAATTAGATTAGAACTTCAAATGGATAATCTGATGGAGCGGGAGGTGAATGGAGCCGCCATTGTCCCGTCTGGAGCACGATGGGACTTTAATTTCTCGGCGGGACAATAGCAGAACTTACTATAAGGAGTCGCTGGAGGTGTCGTGACGGCGCAGGCTCCGAGCAGCTGCCAGACGCCGGCACCATCGCACGGGCGGCGCCGTGTCAGCTCTGCTCAGTCCGTACTGAATTCTGCGTTTATTGATGACGGCGTTTTTCCAGTAAGAATAATGGATTCAATGAAAAAATGGTCTGAATCAGATTTCACGGATGCACAGGCACGTGTTATAGTGAGGGGCAATGTCAGGTGGCGGGCGGGAAAACACAGGAAAAAAAAGATTAAAAAATATAATTTATTATTATTATTATTATTTCTATTCAATATTTAATACAAATTCTATAATAATAAAAAATATTCGTCACTATTGTATTCATTATTATAGGGTTTTATTACAATATAATTCTTTCTATTGGATATTAGAAGAATAAAAGATTTGATTTATTTTAATTATTATATTAATGTTATTATTAATTCCAGCATTATTATTAGATTATTCATATTCAATATTTTACAGAATATTCTGTAATGATTATATATTTATACTATTACTGTTGGTCATATATTACGGTATTATATTATATATTATTAGTATTAGTATTGCAGCCCACGCTTGCGGATAATATATATTCGTCCCGAGGAACGCTCCATGGATCCAGTCTACTGTTTGCCATGTAATTACACTAGTTATAACATATTAGCATGTCCAAAATTGGGACATTTAAGCCCCGCCCAGGAGGAACCCAAACCTCCTGGGAAGGCCCATTTTCAGTAACCCCACCCCCTTTGTGACCTAGCATGAATAACTGTCAACAGTCCCAAACTTGCAGAGACAGTCCCTGTAAATTTTGGCTTTCTCGGGCCGAAAACGGGTGGGCTCATGCAAGCTGGGCTGTAGTGTCTAGTTTGGGAGGTTGGGCGGTCTCAGAGGCGAGGACTGCGTATGGTAAGTATGTATATGGGTGGGGCTTATGTCAGCGGGTGGTCCCGGCAGGGCCGTGCTCCCAGGAGCGGGGCTCACATGCCCAAACTACAGTGCGCCATGTAATAACGAAGGTTTTCCGGCCCGGCTCAGAACGGCCGCACTATGTAGCTGGATGTCACATTCTTGTTTCAAATAACTTTATTTATAAAGGCCAAAAACACAACTTCACCTGGACCCTAATGTGGAATCTTTAAAAGGGCCCCGCCTCCACGATTATATACATTTATCTATTAGTCCTCTCTCACACGAGCGAGATTTCCGTCCGGGCACGGTGCGTGACGTGAACGCATTTCACCCGCACTGAATTCTGACCATTTCATTTTTCACGCATCATTTCTGCGCTCAGGAAACATTGCAGCAGGTTCTATATTCTGCGGTTCAGTTTTTCACTGAATGGAGATGTAGTTTGTAATTCTTCATTTTTTTTTTGATAATTGCACCCACTCGGAAAAAACTGAAAGGCTGAACGCAATCGCAGAAAAAACTGAACTTCTGTGCAAAACCATCCGTTTTTTCCTGAACAGATCATGAGAGAATCCGTATCGTTCGTGTAAAAGAGGCCTAATACTGGGGTCTTCTGTGGTAGAGAAGTCTTTGGGGCCCCCTCAGGAGCCAGGGCCCTTGTGCGATTCCAGCCATGCCACAGACTCACCTTTCTTAAACTCAATTTCCAAGATGTCGGGGGTGCTCGGGGAGGTGCGGGGGTCTTTCGTTTTCACAAATAGCTCATCCGGTGCGTGGTTCTGCGGGGAAATAACATGGGAAGTTATGGGGTAAGAAAACCTGAGGCGGCAGTATGGCGTACATGATCCCAGCAACCAATCAGAACGCTCCATCCTCTAACCTGCAACAGAAACTTGAAAGCTGATTGGTTGGTCAACTCTTCCATTTGAATGAGAGCCAAAATCTCATTGGTTGCCATGGGCAGGGTCTGACTGGCCTACCGGATGCTCCGGTGAGCCCAAGCTTTGACAATATTGGACCCCTAGTAAAACTGGGCCCCTGAGGTCCTGTATGTACAGAGGGTGGGCCCCTAGTAAAACTGAGCCCCCTGAGGTCCTGTATGCACTGAGGGTGGACCCCTAGTAAAACTGGGCCCCCTGAGGTCCTGTATTCACAGAGGGTTGACCCCTAGTAAAACTGGGCCCCCTGAGGTCCTGTATGCACAGAGGGTGGGCCCCTAGTAAAACTGGGCCCCTGAGGTCCTGTATGCACAGAGGGTGGGCCCTCACAATCATTTCCTCTGGTGGGCCCAACCCTGGCTATGGGCAACACTGGCCTTATCTGTTCTAAGTGAGGCCCTCAATCAACCAATCAGGTTTTTTACTTTCATTTTCAAACCTGTGTGAAAACAATGAAAGCTGCCCTCTGATTGGCCACTTCCATGTCCACACCAGTGTCCATATTACTAGTGTACGATATGAGAATATTACCTTGGAATCGAACCCGAGTTCGGGAAATGTTTTTTTTCAGTACAAATTAATTTATGAAGTTATTACCCAAAATCTGCCGAGACTTTGCGAAGCAATAACTTCGGCTCATCGGAGCCCATACATTCTAATACTGTACGGAGCTCCTGCTCTGCACAGTATTGGAATAAAGTTTTATGCGAATCGACTTCGGATGTTTCATCCGAAGTCGATTCGCTCATCTCTAGTAACGATTTTAACAGAAATGTAACCTGGCGGGTGAGTGCGTCGGCATGGCATCCATATTGGTGCAGGGCATTGACTGCATCCATTACGGCAGGGGAAGCATCCGGTTATAGCCACACAGTGGAGGCCATTTTCACACCCCCCCCATTATAATACCCATCTAATAATTGCCGACAGCAGCGTCCTATAATGGCACGTAGGCCGAGCGCCTGTACCCGACGCACGATCAGATGCCGCCAGATTGAAGTCTTTCTGCCTGAAGACAGAGCGCCGTCTATATCACAGCCGTTTATTCTGCAAAAATAGAGAATGAAATCAGAGCGGGTGACCCCAGCAGGTGCTCTGTAGGAACACGCTCGCACCGTGTCCCCGAGGTTAATACATCCGGGGGAGCGGAGAGGAACAAAGCAGAAACTCATCTAAAAACATATCAGCCTAATGCCAGGCTTGGCAGAGTCACAATAAGAAGGCGCCTTCTCTCCGCGCTCCTCATTCACGCCCTTTCTGGGTTAGCGGATAAAATCTGCTGTGGCCCATTTGATTGCTCGCGGTTGCTGACTTGTGGGCGTGGTAATGCCTGTCAATCACCCGGCATCCTGCGCTCCATGCTCGGGGAAAAAAACACAGACACCTACAAAAACCTCTGGAGCAGCATTCCCTGACGGCAGTGGGGCCGAGACAGGGGAACGCCGGGGGCCTGGGGTGCGGCGGACTGCCCGGAGCACACAGGCTCCATATATCAGGTGCAGGGAATGTAAAATTCTGGGCGACTGTAGTTTGGAATAGGAAGGATCTCGGAAAAAAATACAGGTTTCCATTTGCCCAGCAGCCTCTGACATTCCACATAGGCTCAGGCTGGGGGGCTAAGGCCAAGTGAGGGGGTTCAAGCCAAGAGAAGGAGTTCAGGTCAACTGAGGGGCTTCACGCCATGAGAAGGAGTTCAGGACAACTGAGGGGCTTCACGCCATGAGAAGGAGTTCAGGACAACTGAGGGGGTTCAGACTAAGTGAAGGAGTTCAGGACAACTGAGGGGGTTCAAGCCAAGAGAAAGAGTTCAGGTCAACTGAGGGGGTTCGGACTAAGAGAAGGAGTTCAGGACAGCTGAGGGGGTCCGGACTAAGAGAAGGAGTTCAGGACAACTGAGGGGGTTCACGTCAATAGAAGGAGTTCAGGACAACTGAGGGGCTTCACACCAAGAGAAGGAGTTCAGGACAACTGAGGGGGTTCGGACTAAGAGAAAGAGTTCAGGACAACTGAGGGGGTTCGGACTAAGAGAAGGAGTTCAGGACAACTGAGGGGGTTCAAGCCAAGAGAAGGAGTTCAGGACAACTGAGGGGCTTCACGCCAAGAGAAGGTGTTCAGGACAACTGAGGGGGTTCGGACTAAAGAAGGAGGTTAAGACAGCTGAGGGGGCTCGGACTAAGAGAAGGCATTAAAGCCAAGTAAGGGGTTTTGGGCTAAAAAAGGGTCTCGGGCTAAGAGAAGAGGTTCATGTCAAATGAAGGGGCACAGGCCAAGTGAGGGGGTTCAAGCCAAGTTAACGGATTCGGAATAAGTGATGGAGTTCAAGCCAGGTGAAAGGGTTCGGGCCAAGTGAGAGGTTTTGGGCTAAAAGAAGAGGTTCATGCCAAAAGAAGGGGGTCTGGCCAAGTAAGGGGATTCGGGCTAAGAGAGGATGTTCAAGCCAAGTGAACGGATTCGGAATAAGTGTAGGGGTTCAAGCAATGTGAAGGGGTTCAAGTCAGATGAAAAGCTTTGGGCTAAGAGAAGGGGTTCAAGCAAAATGAAGATCTCAAGCCAAGTGAGGAGGTTCAGGCTAACAGAAGGGATTCAAACCAAGTAAAGGGGTTCAGGCCAAGTAAAAGTTGAGATGTGAAATTCCAAGACTTTTTACTAAACCCTGGAAATCAAATTCTCTTTGTGTCCATTTTCTTTACAACCCTATTAAATCAAATAATCACATAGCAAATAAAATGGTGTCCGAGTTGTCGGCATGGTGCGGATACTCCTGTTCCCACCCTCAGTTCATATGACAAGTGGCTCTGAGACCCCCCATGTCCCCGACCCGTCATGGAGGAAAGCAGGGAAGTGAAGCAAAATACAGAGAAGCAAATAATAAAAAATAAAGACTGTATCTAAAAATAAAAAAACCTCTAATGAAAGTGAAATGTAAGAAAGAGGAGCGGGGAGAGGAGAGGGAGCGCGAGGGCAGCGAGGGGAGATTAGGAGGAAATGGGGCGTAAAGTGAAGGCCTGTGTAAGGATGCTTGTGCCGTCAATGCTTTATTCACCCAGTTGATGTTGTTGTGTCCGAGTCTGAATGAACTCTTTCAAAGCGCCATATGAAGTTAAAGCAAGTAAATTTCTATCTTTCTAACATTAGAATGCCTCATTGCCCCTCAATCGGGTCTCAAGGAGGCAGAAAATGGCCCAACCATCTGCTTTTTATAAATCCCTGCAGTTGGTTTGAGAAGATGAGGTACGAGAATAGAGAAAAAAGAAAGGAGGTAGAGCGGAAAGAGACACAGATGGATAGATACGAGATAGATGGAGAAATAGATAGATAGAGAAAGAGATAGATAGATACGAGATAGATAGATACGAGATAGATAGATACGAGATAGATAGAGAAATAGATAGATAGAGAAACAGATAGATAGATAGATACGAGATAGAGAAATAGAGAGATAGATATGATAGATAGATAATAGATAGATAGATATGAGATAGATAGATAGATAGATATATAGATAGATAGATATGAGAGATAGATAGATAGATAGATAGATAGATATGAGATAGATAGATAGATAGATAGATATGAGAGATAGATAGATAGATAGATATGAGAGATAGATAGATAGATATGAGAGATAGATAGATATGAGATAGATAGATAGATAGATAGATAGATGGATATGAGATAGATAGATAGATAGATAGATAGATAGATAGATAGATATGAGAGATAGATAGATAGATATGAGATGGATAGATAGATAGATAGATAGAGAGATAGATAGATATTAGATAGATAGATAGACTGATAGATAGATAGATAGATAGGCAGATAGATAGATAGATAGATATTAGATAGATAGATAGATAGACTGATAGATAGATAGATAGATAGATAGATAGATAGATAGATGTCTTTTGGTGTGGGTGACCCTTAGATTTCTCGCCCTCTGTGCTCGATTATCCGTCATCTTGCATTCCCACAACTGATTGAACTGTAAATGTCTCCGCGGATTTGCCGGATTCCTGCGAGCGCTGAGGTGAGAAACTGATCAAAGACTGAACGTTAACCTAAATATTGGAACAAAGTGGACATTCCCCTCGGGCTGCGGAGCAGTGGAGCAGCGGCGCTCAGCCCCTGGGGCACGCTCATCCTGAAAGATGGTGTAAGGAGTGCTGACAGATTGTTTACCTGCAGCAACTCCACGACAGACAGGAGGGTAAAGACGGCATCAGTCAGAGGGTTCAGGCTAGATTGTAAGCTCTGTGGGACAGAACACAGGTGGTCTTCTCCATCACCACCACTGTACATGAGAACGGTAACATCCCCTCATGTCAGATGACCACAGCTGTGTACCAGACGGAGGGGAAACAACCGCTATACCAGTCCTCACACAGCATGTGTCATGTCATCATCATCACCATCACTCACCTTAGGGTTCTCCAGGATCCCCGCTTCATAGCTGCAATGAGACACAGAGCAAATGTATTATCTGCATTTCACCCCAAATATCATTATCCTGTACCCCGAGTGTCAGTGTCATTATCCTGTACCCCCAGTGTCAGCGTCATTATCCTGTACCCCGAGTGTCAGTGTCATTATCCTGTACCCCGAGTGTCAGCGTCATTATCCTGTACCCCGAGTGTCAGTGTCATTATCCTGTACCCCGAGTGTCAGTGTCATTATCCTGTACCCCGAGTGTCAGTGTCATTATCCTGTACCCCCAGTGTCAGCGTCATTATCCTGTACCCGAGTGTCAGTGTCATTATCCTGTACCCGAGTGTCAGCGTCATTATCCTGTACCCCGAGTGTCAGCGTCATTATCCTGTACCCCGAGTGTCAGTGTCATTATCCTGTACCCCGAGTGTCAGTGTCATTATCCTGTACCCCCAGTGTCAGTGTCATTATCCTGTACCCCGAGTGTCAGTGTCATTATCCTGTACCCCAGTGTCGTGTCATTATCCTGTACCCGAGTGTCAGTGTCATTATCCTGTACCCCGAGTGTCAGTGTCATTATCTTGTACCCCGAGTGTCAGTGTCATTATCCTGTACCCCAAGTGTCAGTGTCATTATCCTGTACCCCGAGTGTCAGTGTCATTATCCTGTACCCCCAGTGTCAGCGTCATTATCCTGTACCCCGAGTGTCAGTGTCATTATCCTGTACCCCGAGTGTCAGTGTCATTATCCTGTACCCCGAGTGTCAGTGTCATTATCCTGTACCCCCAGTGTCAGCGTCATTATCCTGTACCCCGAGTGTCAGTGTCATTATCCTGTACCCCGAGTGTCAGTGTCATTATTCTGTACCCCGAGTGTCAGTGTCATTATCCTGTACCCCGAGTGTTAGCGTCATTATCCTGTACCCCGAGTGTTAGTGTCATTATCCTGTACCCCGAGTGTCAGCATCATTATCCTGTACCCCGAGTGTCAGTGTCATTATCCTGTACCCCGAGTGTCAGTGTCATTATCCTGTACCCCGAGTGTCAGTGTCATTATCCTGTACCCCGAGTGTCAGTGTCATTATCCTGTACCCCGAAGTGTCAGTGTCATTATCCTGTACCCCAAGTGTCAGTGTCATTATCCTGTACCCCGAGTGTCAGTGTCATTATCCTGTACCCCGAGTGTCAGTGTCATTATCCTGTACACCGAGTGTCAGCGTCATTATCCTATACCCCGAATGTCAGTGTCATTATCCTGTACCCGAGTGTCAGTGTCATTATCCTGTACCCCGAGTGTCAGCATCATTATCCTGTACCCCGAGTGTCAGTGTCATCATCCTGTACCCCAAGTGTCAGTGTCATTATCCTGTACCCCGAGTGTCAGTGTCATTATCCTGTACCCCGAGTGTCAGTGTCATTATCCTGTACCCCGAGTGTCAGCGTCATTATCCTGTACCCCCAGTGTCAGCGTCATTATCCTGTACCCCCAGTGTCAGTGTCATTATCCTGTACCCCGAGTGTCAGTGTCATTATCCTGTACCCCGAGTGTCAGTGTCATTATCCTGTACCCCGAGTGTCAGTGTCATTATCCTGTACCCCGAGTGTCAGTGTCATTATCCTGTACCCCGAGTGTCAGTGTCATTATCCTGTACCCCGAGTGTCAGTGTCATTATCCTGTACCCGAGTGTCAGTGTCATTATCCTGTACCCCGAGTGTCAGCGTCATTATCCTGTACCCCAAGTGTCAGCGTCATTATCCTGTACCCCAGTGTCAGTGTCATTATCCTGTACCCTGAGTGTCAGTGTCATTATCCTGTACCCCAAGTGTCAGTGTCATTATCCTGTACCCCGAGTGTCAGCGTCATTATCCTGTACCCCGAGTGTCAGTGTCATTATCCTGTACCCGAGTGTCAGTGTCATTATCCTGTACCCCGAGTGTCAGTGTCATTATCCTGTACCCCGAGTGTCAGCGTCATTATCCTGTACCCCGAGTGTCAGTGTCATTATCCTGTACCCCAAGTGTCAGTGTCATTATCCTGTACCCCAGTGTCAGCGTGTCAGTGTCATTATCCTGTACCCCGAGTGTCAGTGTCATTATCCTGTACCCCGAGTGTCAGTGTCATTATCCTGTACCCCGAGTGTCAGCGTCATTATCCTGTACCCCGAGTGTCAGCGTCATTATCCTGTACCCCAAGTGTCAGTGTCATTATCCTGTACCCGAGTGTCAGTGTCATTATCCTGTACCCCGAGTGTCAGCGTCATTATCCTGTACCCCGAGTGTCAGCGTCATTATCCTGTACCTCGAGTGTCAGTGTCATTATCCTGTACCCCGAGTGTCAGTGTCATTATCCTGTACCCCGAGTGTCAGTGTCATTATCCTGTACCCCGAGTGTCAGTGTCATTATCCTGTACCCCGAGTGTCAGTGTCATTATCCTGTACCCCGAGTGTCAGCGTCATTATCCTGTACCCCGAGTGTCAGCGTCATTATCCTGTACCCCAAGTGTCAGCGTCATTATCCTGTACCCCAGTGTCAGTGTCATTATCCTGTACCCTGAGTGTCAGTGTCATTATCCTGTACCCCAAGTGTCAGCGTCATTATCCTGTACCCCGAGTGTCAGCGTCATTATCCTGTACCCCGAGTGTCAGTGTCATTATCCTGTACCCCGAGTGTCAGTGTCATTATCCTGTACCCCGAGTGTCAGTGTCATTATCCTGTACCCCGAGTGTCAGCTGTCATTATCCTGTACCCCAGTGTCAGTGTCATTATCCTGTACCCCGAGTGTCAGCGTCATTATCCTGTACCCCGAGTGTCAGCGTCATTATCCTGTACCCCGAGTGTCAGTGTCATTATCCTGTACCCGAGTGTCAGTGTCATTATCCTGTACCCCAAGTGTCAGCGTCATTATCCTGTACCCCGAGTGTCAGCGTCATTATCCTGTACCCCGAGTGTCAGTGTCATTATCCTGTACCCCGAGTGTCAGTGTCATTATCCTGTACCCCGAGTGTCAGCATCATTATCCTGTACCCCGAGTGTCAGCGTCATTATCCTGTACCCCGAGTGTCAGTGTCATTATCCTGTACCCCGAGTGTCAGCGTCATTATCCTGTACCTCGAGTGTCAGTGTCATTATCCTGTACCCCGAGTGTCAGTGTCATTATCCTGTACCCCGAGTGTCAGCGTCATTATCCTGTACCCCGAGTGTCAGCGTCATTATCCTGTACCCCGAGTGTCAGTGTCATTATCCTGTACCCCGAGTGTCAGTGTCATTATCCTGTACCCCGAGTGTCAGCGTCATCATCCTGTACCCTGAGTGTCAGTGTCATTATCCTGTACCCCAAGTGTCAGCGTCATTATCCTGTACCCCGAGTGTCATTATCCTGTACCCCGAGTGTCAGTGTCATTATCCTGTACCCCGAGTGTCAGCGTCATTATCCTGTACCCCGAGTGTCAGCGTCATTATCCTGTACCCAGAGTGTCAGCGTCATTATCCTGTACCCCGAGTGTCAGCGTCATTATCCTGTACCCCGAGTGTCAGCATCATTATCCTGTACCCCGAGTGTCAGTGTCATTATCCTGTACCCCGAGTGTCAGCGTCATTATCCTGTACCCCAAGTGTCAGCTGTCATTATCCTGTACCCCGAGTGTCAGCGTCATTATCCTGTACCCCGAGTGTCAGCGTCATTATCCTGTACCCCGAGTGTCAGTGTCATTATCCTGTACCCCAAGTGTCAGTGTCATTATCCTGTACCCCGAGTGTCAGCGTCATTATCCTGTACCCCGAGTGTCAGTGTCATTATCCTGTACCCCGAGTGTCAGTGTCATTATCCTGTACCCCGAGTGTCATTATCCTGTACCCCGAGTGTCATTATCCTGTACCCGAGTGTCATTATCCTGTACCCCGAGTGTCAGTGTCATTATCCTGTACCCCGAGTGTCAGTGTCATTATCCTGTACCCCGAGTGTCAGTGTCATTATCCTGTACCCCGAGTGTCAGTGTCATTATCCTGTACCCCAAGTGTCATTATCCTGTACCCCGAGTGTCAGTGTCATTATCCTGTACCCCGAGTGTCAGTGTCATTATCCTGTACCCCGAGTGTCAGTGTCATTATCCTGTACCCCGAGTGTCAGCGTCATTATCCTGTACCCCGAGTGTCAGCGTCATTATCCTGTACCCCGAGTGTCAGTGTCATTATCCTGTACCCCGAGTGTCAGCGTTATTATCCTGTACCCCGAGTGTCAGTGTCATTATCCTGTACCCCGAGTGTCAGTGTCATTATCCTGTACCCCAAGTAGCAGTGTCATTATCCTGTACCCCGAGTGTCATTATCCTGTACCCCGAGTGTCAGTGTCATTATCCTGTACCCCGAGTGTCAGTGTCATTATCCTGTACCCCGAGTGTCAGCGCCATTATCCTGTACCCCGAGTGTCATTATCCTGTACCCCGAGTGTCAGTGTCATTATCCTGTACCCCGAGTGTCAGTGTCATTATCCTGTACCCCGAGTGTCAGTGTCATTATCCTGTACCCCGAGTGTCAGTGTCATTATCCTGTACCCCGAGTGTCAGTGTCATTATCCTGTACCCAGTGTCAAGTGTCATTATCCTGTACCCCGAGTGTCAGTGTCATTATCCTGTACCCCGAGTGTCAGTGTCATTATCCTGTACCCCAAGTGTCATTATCCTGTACCCCGAGTGTCAGTGTCATTATCCTGTACCCCGAGTGTCAGTGTCATTATCCTGTACCCCGAGTGTCATTATCCTGTACCCCGAGTGTCATTATCCTGTACCCCGAGTGTCATTATCCTGTACCCCGAGTGTCATGCTGGCCTCTGTTACCTTATATGCATGATGTTCTCATCCATACTCCAGGGGCTCTTTGGGGTGACCGGTATGGGGATCCCATGTTTCTGGAAGGAGATGTATTACATATTAATCTTTTGCTCAGCTCTATCTGTACAGTGATGTGGCCAGGTATTGGATTTTCTCTCTGGCATCAGTAGTGCAGCCTCAGGCTTCGGGCCTGTAACTTTACACAGTAATATCTCAGCCTAGAAATAACGTATTATAAAAAGATTTTTTAGCGGTGTGGATGCACCTCTACATCCAGGCGCTATCCAGCACGCCATCAGCCTCCACTATGGCCCATTATACCATTCGTGGAGGGGCCCTGGGTGGTCATACGCCATATGCATGGGCACAAATGCAGTTTATTGTGCAGGTTCAGGTCTATTGAGGTCCGGGCTACGCCCCTGATCGTCCTGAAGCCGAAGTTTCAGGAAACAAATCTATAAAGTGAATTGTCGCTTCCCAAGTCAATCTGTCATCCTCCACGCTGTGTGGCGGCGGCCATTGTCCTCTGGTTTATAAGTAAGCTGAGTGATTTATAACAGGGACGGCCTTATAATGAGCTCAATGGGTTTGGGGGCAGCGTATGATGAGCATGTGTGTGTGACAGGTCCCATAGGGTTAGGACATAGCTGAGGATACAGGCATGTCCCCCAAAGATGGCCGTGGGGGCCCTGGAGGAGCAGGGCGACATGGGGTCTCCTACAACATGGGATGGGAAGGGTGCTGATGTCTGCCCTTCTCCACCCCCTAGGGGTCCTACGAGTGACGGAGAGGTTTGGAGCCAAGGGCCCGGCGCTCATCAGAATGCATGAGTTTGGATTTTACACTTTTTGCATTTCCAGAATGCACAGCAAATGTAAGCAGATAAAGCGCGGCGGCTCCAGCGAAGGGACGCACTTCATGTCCAAGCGAGCGAGCAGACAGATTCTATGCATTCTAAACACCAGCCGGGCCCCTCCAGGGGAAGCTAATCACAAGCCCCTTGCGCAAAACCCTCACACTTCACGGAATAACCAAGAAAATGTATTCCTCCCTTCCAAGAATAAAAAACATGAAAAATCTCCATTTTCTCCGTCAACACCAACTACTCCGAATAACTCAGAGCCGCTTCCGTCTCAGTGGGGACCCTAATATGTTAACAAACCCATCACGGGAAGAAGAGGTTCCCAACTGGGACCTAGGTGGACCCCCTTAGGTGGTCAGCAGGCCCTCTCCGGATGCGTCCCCATGATTGGGCTAGGCGATGAAGGGTAAGCAATGCACCCATGATAAACACAACAATGAAGCCCCCGACCCCTGCAGACAGTCAGAAGCCATGCCACCCACATGAAGAAGAAAGGCCTGCGGCTAATGGTTAGCGGCTCGGCCCCTGTTCACACTGTATACAGAGCACCTGACATAATGAAGACACGCCATTGTCTCTACGTGATAATGCACTGCGCATCGCAGCAGCAGCAAGATGCTATCTATGTGTCTCCCGGGGCTCAGTGGGTAAAAAACCCACCCACAATACAGGAGAAACAAGGGCGAGCGGCGTCACCGCACCCCAGGGAAACCCTGCAGTATCACGTATTCCTGCGTCCAGCCCTTGGATACCCTGTAATATAATATATCGGTATGTGCAGTGCTCGGATACCCTGTAATGGAATGTATCCCTATGTCCAGTGCTTAGGTACCTTGTGATACAATGTATCCTTATATCCAGTGCTTGGATACCCTTTCATATAATGTAACCCAACGTCCAGTGCTTAGATACCTTGTGATGTAATGTATCCCTGTGTCCAGCTCTTGGATACCCTGTTATATAACGTATAGCTATGTTGAGTGCTTAGATACCTTGTGATACAATGTATCCTTATATCTAGTCTTGGATACCCTTTGATATAATGTAACCCAACGTCCAGTGCTTAGATACCTTGTAATAAAATGTATCCTTATGTACAGAGCTCAGATACCCTGTAATATAATGTATCCTTATGTCCAGTGCTTAGATACCCTGTAACATAACGTATCCCTATGTCCAGTGCTTAGATACCTTGTGATACAATGTATCCTTTTGTCCAGTGCTTGGATACCCTTACTGTAACCCAATGTCCAGTGCTTAGATACTTTGTAATATAATGTATCCCTATGTCCAGTGCTTAGATACCTTGTAATATCATGTATCCTTATGTCGTGCTTAGATACCCTGTGATACAATGTATCCTTATATCCAGTGCTTAGATACCCTTTTATATAATGTAACCCAATGTCCTTTACTTAGATACCTTGTAATAAAATGTATCCCTATGTCCAGTGCTTAGATACCCTGTAATATAATGTATCCCTACGTCCAGTGCTTAGATACCCTGTAATATAATGTATCCCTGTGTCCGGTGCTTAGATACCTTGTGATACAATGTATTCTTATATCCAGTGCTTGGATACCCTTTGATATAATGTAACCCAACATCCAGTGCTTAGATACCCTGTGATACAATGTATCCTTATATCCAGTGCTTAGATACCCTGTAATATAATGTAACCCAATGTCCTTTACTTAGATACCTTGTAATAAAATGTATCCCTATATCCAGTGCTTAGATACCCTGTAATATAATGTATCCCTACGTCCAGTGCTTAGATACCCTGTAATATAATGTATCCTTATGTCCAGTGCTTAGATACCCTGTAATATAATGTATCCTTATATCCAGTGCTTAGATACCCTGTAATATAATGTATCCCTACGTCCAGTACTTAGATACCCTGTAATATAATGTATCCCTACGTCCAGTGCTTAGATACCCTGTAATATAATGTATCCTTTTGTCCAGTGCTTGGATACCCTTACTGTAACCCAATGTCCAGTGCTTAGAAACCTTGCGATACCCTGTACCATTATTTCCTTTGCTCTCCTTGTCCTCTGAGGTTTTTATAACCAGCTATAACAATACTCCAATTTGTCTCTTTTCATGGTCCTGGAATGAATTGTCCCTGCAGTGAATGGCCTGGAAGCCCCTGAGAATGCAGTGCCGGCCCCATGTCGGTGTGAGCGTGGACAGTTAATCAGTAGCCAGGCTTTTACTTATCCATCCGCCGCCCCGGGGTCTGAATGCCACCATTATAGGGGGGCACAGGTGGGAGAGGGAGTGAGGGTCTCCCTGATAGCGATCTGTTTAACCCACGTCTCACTGACACAGCTCCTTCAGATGTCTGATAAGAGGCGGCTCGGGGCCATGGAGGACACGAAGGAGAGATGCCATTATGGGGGTAGCTTTATCTCACATGAGAAATTCCAATACAACTATTGTCTGGAGATCGCCCAGGGCCAAATCAAACCATGTGTGCCTAGACAGGGCCTGTGTGGGGCCCATATTTTTTCTTAGAAGTAAGGAAAACTGTACATCTACAATGAATGAGCCTTCAAAAAGTCCATACATGCAAGGCCAAGTGATACCGCCAAGCTATGCTCAAGTTATAGATATACACAGTGTGCCCAAGTTATGCCTATATACAATGTAAAATACCACCATACAGTGCCCAAGTTTACTTATATATTACAGAGTAAAAAAATACTGCCATACTAAGCCCAAAGTTATGCCTATGCACAGTGTAAAATAATACCGCCATGGTGTCCTCAAGTTATGGCTATATATAGTGTGAAATGCCTCCATTCTGTGCCCAAATGATGCCTATATACAGTGTCAGAGTACCACCTTGCAAAACTTACCATAAATGATACTGTCACATGGTGCCTAAATTATACCATTATACAGTATTAAAAGAACACTGGCATTCAGGCCTCCAATTAATACTGCCATACAGTGCCCAAATAATGCTTCTTTACTTTGTGAAATAATACCGCCAGTGCAATACTCAAATAATACTCAGGACTAATACTGCTCTGCAGTGCCGAAATGATGCTGCCATGTAGTGACTGAATGATACCGCCATACAGAGCCTAAATAAAGGCTCAATATAGTGTCAAACTGTACTACCTGCCAAAACAACATTGCCATTTCCATAGAGATACCCAGGATAAGAATACCAGACACTGCCTAAATTGTAGTCATACAGTACTCCAATAATACCGCCATACAATACCCAACACCGCTGTAGAGTGCCCAAATAATACTGCCAAGAGTAAAACTTAAGTTTTAAAGTATTATACAGTATTATACTATTTCACTTAATCGATCCGATATTGTATAATACTGACTCTGGTGTGTAACACAGAGCGATTAGATTGTAAGCTCTTGTGGTGGCAGACAGTAATTATATTCCTATAATTGGCATGGCTGCACACACAGCTTTCCCAGGAACAGAGGCAGCCATAGGCATGAATGTACTGTCTGACCGGGGATGTTCGGGATGGTGCTCCCTGCTTCACAGCTGGGCCCCCGGTATGGGCCCCAGAAGGGACAGAGCAGCATATTGTACTGTCCTTGTAACATCGGGAGAAGCGTCGCGCTCCAGCGGCTCCACTGCTCCCAGAATCTCATTCATTTTCAAGAGCTTGTTAGTCAATTAATGACGCTCTTTGTTTATTCTGAATGAGTAATAATCAGCAGCTCGGGCTGTGCCAGGGGGCAAATCTGTCACACCCGACCCCTGCTCATCACAATCCCACACACAGACACAACCTGCACCCGGAACCTGTATAAGAGATAATTACCCCCTTCTATGTGGAAGCGAAATCACTGATCACAGGACTAGGACCAGAGGGGAGAATCAGTGACAACTACAATCCTGACTAATAAGGAATATTGAATTAATCACAGGCAATAACCCCTCCAGAACCAGCGAATAATCTGTCTCATTGAGTTATATGGCCTGGGAAATGTATAGGACTCTCCTTCTGCACTAAAAAAGTAGGACAACTATGACTCTCATCATCCTTCCTATCATAAAATGTACTACTATAATACTACTTCTATGTACAGGAATATAACTACTATAATACTGCTCCTATGTACAAGAATATAACTACTATAATACTGCTCCTATGTACAAGAATATAACTACTATAATACTGCTCCTATGTACAAGAATATAACTACTATAATACTGCTCCTATGTACAGGAATATAACTACCATAATACTTCTCCTATGTACAAGAATATAACTACTATAATACTGCTCCTATGTACAAGAATATAACTACTATAATACTGCTCCTATGTACAAGAATATAACTACTATAATACTGCCTCCTATGTACAAGAATATAACTACTATAATACTGCTCCTATGTACAAGAATATAACTACTATAATACTGCTCCTATGTATAAGAATATAACTACTATAATACTGCCTCCTATGTACAAGAATATAACTACTATAATACTGCTCCTATGTACAAGAATATAACTACTATAATACTGCTCCTATGTACAAGAATATAACTACTATAATACTGCCTCCTATGTACAAGAATATAACTACTATAATACTGCTCCTATGTACAAGAATATAACTACTATAATACTGCTCCTATGTACAGGAATATAACTACTATAATACTGCTCCTATGTACAAGAATATAACTACTATAATACTGCCTCCTATGTACAGGAATATAACTACTATAATACTGCTCCTATGTACAAGAATATAACTACTATAATACTGCCTCCTATGTACAGGAATATAACTACTATAATACTGCTCCTATGTACAAGAATATAACTACTATAATACTGCTCCTATGTACAAGAATATAACTACTATAATACTGCTCCTATGTACAGGAATATAACTACTATATTACTGCTCCTATGTACAAGAATATAACTACTATAATACTGCTCCTATGTACAAGAATATAACTGCTATAATACTGCCTCCTATGTACAGGAATATAACTACTATAATACTGCTCCTATGTACAGGAATATAACTACTATAATACTGCTCCTATGTACAAGAATATAACTACTATAATACTGCTCCTATGTACAAGAATATAACTACTATAATACTGCCTCCTATGTACAAGAATATAACTACTATAATACTGCCTCCTATGTACAAGAATATAACTATATAGGTTTTGTACCTTGGCATAGTCCATTAAGTCGGTGCGTCCCCTGAAACGGTTGTAAAATTCTGGCATCCTCCATGGAGCGATAATCTGCAGAGAGAAGGAAAACGTCAGTAACTAATGTCACCCGGCTTTACTCTATGCATTGTATTTGGGGTGCACGGATATATGTATACGGCACTGAGTGGACAGGTAAAATAAGGTGGATGCAGAGAACATGAGATTTACCTTCACCTCCGGATACAGAGAATAACAGGTCAGTTCAAAGCGGATCTGATCATTACCCTGAAAGAAAGAGCAAGAGGTGAGCGAACACTGTACTAATGCAGCAGAGCCGAGTCACGTGGCACCACCCAAAGTAATATCAAGATGTTATCTGTGGTGTTACATAGGACTGCAGGTGACATCTACTACATTATCTGTACTCAGAGAGTTATCACTGGTTATCTGTGGTGTTACATAGGACTGCAGGTGACATCTACTACATTATCTGTACTCAGAGAGCTATCACTGTGTTATCTGTGGTGTTACATAGGACTGCAGGTGACATCTCCTACATTATCTGTACTCAGAGAGGTATCACTGTGTTATCTGTGGTGTTACATAGGACTGCAGGTTACATCTACTACATTATCTGTACTCAGAGAGATATCACTGTGTTATCTGTGGTGTTACATAGGACTGCAGCTGACATCTACTACATTATCTGTACTCAGAGAGTTATCACTGTGTTATCGGTGGTGTTACATGGGACTGCAGGTGACATCTACTACATTATCTGTACTCTGATAGATATCACTGTGTTATCTGTGGTGTTACATAGGACTGCAGGTGACATCTACTACAATATCTGTACTCTGATAGATATCACTGTGTTATCTGTGGTGTTACATAGGACTGCAGGTGACCCCTACTACATTATCTGTACTCAGAGAGTTATCACTGTGTTATCTGTGGTGTTACATAGGACTGCAGGTGACATCTACTACATTATCTGTACACAGAGAGGTATCACTGTGTTATCTGTGGTGTTACATAGGACTGCAGGTGACATCTACTACATTATCTGTACTCAGAGAGTTATCACTGTGTTATCTGTGGTGTTACATAGGACTGCAGGTGACATCTAACACATTACTGTACTCAGAGAGTTATCACTGTGTTATCTGTGGTGTTACATAGGACTGCAGGTGACCTCTACTACATTATCTGTACTCAGAGAGATATCACTGTGTTATCTGTGGTGTTACATAGGACTGCAGGTGACATCTACTGTATTATCTGTACTCAGAGAGATATCACTGTGTTATCTGTGGTGTTACATAGGACTGCAGGTGACATCTACTACATTATCTGTACTCAGAGAGTTATCACTGTGTTATCTGTGGTGTTACATAGGACTGCAGGTGACATCTACTACATTATCTGTACTCAGAGAGTTATCACTGTGTTATCTGTGGTGTTACATAGGACTGCGGGTGACATCTACTACATTATCTGTACTCAGAGAGTTATCACTGTGTTATCTGTGTGTTACATAGGACTGCAGGTGACATCTACTACAGTACTGTACTCAGAGAGTTATCACTGTGTTACCTGTGGTGTTACATAGGACTGCAGGTGACATCTATTACACTATCTGTACTCAGGGAGATATCACTGTGTTATCTGTGGTGTTACATAGGACTGCAGGTGACATCTACTACATTATCTGTACTCAGAGAGATATCACTGTGTTATCTGTGGTGTTACATAGGACTGCAGGTAACATCTACTACATTATCTGTACTCAGAGAGATATCACTGTGTTATCTGTGGTGTTACATAGGACTGCAGGTGACATCTACTACATTATCTGTACTCAGAGAGATATCACTGTGTTATCTGTGGTGTTACATAGGACTGCAGGTGACATCTACTACATTATCTGTACTCAGAGAGATATCACTGTGTTATCTGTGGTGTTACATAGGACTGCAGGTGACATCCACTACATTATCTGTACTCAGAGATATCACTGTGTTATCTGTGGTGTTACATAGGACTGCAGGTGACATCTACTACATTATCTGTACTCAGAGAGATATCACTGTGTTATCTGTGGTGTTACATAGGACTGCAGCTGACATCTACTACATTATCTGTACTCAGAGAGATATCACTGTGTTATCTGTGGTGTTACATAGGACTGCAGGTGACATCTACTACATTATCTGTACTCAGAGATATCACTGTGTTATCTGTGGTGTTACATAGGACTGCAGGTGACATCTACTACATTATCTATACCCAAAGTAATATCAAGATGTTATCTGTGGTGTTACATAGGACTGCAGGTGGAATCTATTACATTATCTGTACTCGGAGAGTTATCACTGTGTTATCTGTGGTGTTACATAGGACTGCAGGTGACATATACTACATTATCTGTACTCAGAGAGTTATCACTGTGTTATCTGTGGTGTTACATAGGACTGCAGGTGACATCTCCTACATTATCTGTACTCAGATAGTTATCACTGTGTTATCTGTGGTGTTACATAGGACTGCAGGTGACCTCTACTACATTATCTGTACTCAGAGAGTTATCACTGTGTTATCTGTGGTGTTACATAGGACTGCAGGTGACATCTACTACATTATCTGTACTCAGAGAGCTATCACTGTGTTATCTGTGGTGTTACATAGGACTGCAGGTGACATCTATTACATTATCTGTACTCAGAGATATCACTGTGTTATCTGTGGTGTTACATAGGACTGCAGGTGACATCTACTACATTATCTGTACTCAGAGAGATATCACTGTGTTATCTGTGGTGTTACATAGGACTGCAGGTGACATCTACTACATTATCTGTACTCAGAGAGATATCACTGTGTTATCTGTGGTGTTACATAGGACTGCAGGTGACATCTACTACATTATCTGTACTCAGAGAGATATCACTGTGTTATCTGTGGTGTTACATAGGACTGCAGGTGACATCTACTACATTATCTGTACTCAGAGAGATATCACTGTGTTATCTGTGGTGTTACATAGGACTGCAGGTGACAGCTACTACATTATCTGTACTCAGAGTAGATATCACTGATGTTATCTGTGGTGTTACATAGGACTGCAGGTGGACATCTACTACATTATCTGTACTCAGAGAGTTATCACTGATGTTATCTGTGGTGTTACATAGGACTGCAGGTGGACATCTATTACATTATCTGTACTCGGAGAGTTATCACTGTGTTATCTGTGGTGTTACATAGGACTGCAGGTGACATCTACTACATTATCTGTACTCAGAGAGTTATCACTGTGTTATCTGTGGTGTTACATAGGACTGCAGGTGACATCTCCTACATTATCTGTACTCAGATAGTTATCACTGTGTTATCTGTGGTGTTACATAGGACTGCAGGTGACATCTACTACATTATCTGTACTCAGAGAGTTATCACTGTGTTATCTGTGGTGTTACATAGGACTGCAGGTGACATCTACTACATTATCTGTACTCAGAGAGCTATCACTGTGTTATCTGTGGTGTTACATAGGACTGCAGGTGACATCTACTACATTAACACATAGCAACATATTAAGAAATTCAGCTCTGCTACATTGGTTTACAAATGTTCCTATATGATTTCAGTGCAGGATCGGATACAGAGGATGATGAGGGATGTATGCATTATTTTGGGAGAGGGGTTAACCCCTTACATGACATTTCCTGGGGATGGTCTGGGGAGTGATCTGTGTCTCCCTCTTGTGGCCACAACTTGATATAACACAGTCTAGTCATTGCACTCATTGAAAAGGTGGTGAGAGAATTACATAGATGTAGGAGGGACTGAACTGTAGGGAGCAGCGAGGCCGGATCATCTGCCCACCCATCAACAGTGATGGGATGTTGTGTCTGCTGCTCCATAGACAGAATGCAGGTTGCTGCAATCTACCCATATAGTCCTATTTGGGAGTTGTTATTTATGCAGTTCCCCTGTTTATGGTAATTTGCCCTGGGTGGTTTGGGAACTGTCCGCCTAGTAGTGCTGAAAACCGACAACCCTGCACCGGGGTACATACAGTGGTATGCAAACGTTTTGGCACCCCTGGTCAGAATTACTGTTACTGTGAACAGTTAAGAAAGTTGAAGCATAAAGTTAAAAGAGTTTTTCATGATTTTTATGCTAATGACTTATCCTCTGGATAGGTCATCAGTATCTGATCAGTGGGGTCCAACAGCCGGGACCCCCGCCGATCAGCTGTTTGAGAAGGCACCGGCGTTCCTGTGAGTGTCCTGGCCTTCTCTGCGCTCACCAAGCACAGCGCCACACATTGTATAGTGGCCGTGCTTAGTATCGTGCTTCAGATATAGCTGCTCGTAGGATTGCTACAAAGAAAAGTCAGAACTTCCGCTTGACTGAAAAAGACCTTCTGGAAGATTTAGCAGAATATGGAGTTGCGGAACATTGTTCTACTGTTCAGCGACACTTTCACAAATTTGGCCATTATGGAAGAGTCATCAGAAAAAAAACTCTCCCCACCACAAAATTCAACGTCAACCAGCCTGATGAATTTAAGAAACAAGTCCTGTGGACCGATGAGGATAAAACAAAACTCTTTGGCCGCAATGAGAAAAGGTATGTTTGGAGAAAAAAGGGCTCATAATTTCATGAAAAGAACACCCCTCCAACCATTAATCATGGCGGCGGAACAATCCTGCTTTGGGGTTGTGTTGCAGCCAATGGCATGTGGAACATTTCACAGGTAGAGGGATGAACGAATTCAATGAAATTCCAGCAAATTCTGGAAGCAAACATAAGACCAACTGTAAAAAAGTTGAAACTGAAGAGGATAGCTTTTACAAATGGATAATGATCCTAAACACACAATATACCTCAAAAGGTGCAAGGTGAAGGTTTCGCCATGGCCCTCACAGTCCCCTGATCTGCTGAAGGTGTTATCATGGCCCTCACAGTCCCCTGATCTGCTGAAGGTTTTACCATGGTCCTCACAGTCCCCTGATCTGCTGAAGGGTTTACCATGGCCCTCACAGTCCCCTGATCTGCTGAAGGTTTTACCATGGCCTCACAGTCCCCTGATCTGCTGAAGGATTTACCATGGTCCTCACAGTCCTCTGATCTGCTGAAGGTTTTACCATGGTCCTCACAGTCCCCTGATCTGCTGAAGGTTTTACCATGGCCTCACAGTCCCCTGATCTGCTGAAGGTTTTACCATGGCCCTCACAGTCCCCTGATCTGCTGAAGGTTTTACCATGGCCCTCACAGTCCCCTGATCTGCTGAAGGTTTTACCATGGCCCTCACAGTCCCCTGATCTGCTGAAGGTTTCACCATGGCCCTCACAGTCCTCTGATCTGCTGAAGGATTTACCATGACCCTCACAGTCCCCTGATCTGCTGAAGGTTTTACCATGGCCCTCACAGTCCCCTGATCTGCAGAAGGTTTTACTATGGCCCTCACAGTCCCCTGATCTGCTGAAGGTTTTACCATGATCCTCACAGTCCCCTGATCTGCTGAAGGGTTTACCATGGCCCTCACAGTCCCCTGATCTGCTGAAGGTTTCACCATGACCCTCACAGTCCCCTGATCTGCTGAAGGTTTTACCATGGCCCTCACAGTTCCCTGATCTGCTGAAGGTTTCACCATGGCCCTCACAATCCCCTGATCTGCTTATGGTTTACCATGGTCCTCACAGTCCCTTGATATGCTGACTGTTTTACCATGGCCCTCACAGTCCCCTGATCTCCTGAAGGTGTTACCATGGCTCTCACAGTCCTCTGATCTGCTGAAGGTTTTACCATGGCCCTCACAATTCCCTGATCTGCTGAAGGTTTTATCATGGCCCTCACAGTCCCCTGATCTGCTGAAAGTTTTACCATAGTCCTCACAGTCCCCTGATCTGCTGAAGGTTTTACCATGACCGTCACAGTCCCCTGATCTGCTGAAGGATTTACCATGGCCCTCACAGTCCCCTGATCTGCTGAAGGTTTTACCATGGTCCTCACAGTCCCCTGATCTGCTGAAGGTTTTACCATGGCCCTCACAGTCCTCTGATCTGCTTATGGTTTCACCATGGCCCTCACAGTCCCCTGATCTGCTGAAGGTTTTACCATGGCCCTCACAGTCCTCTGATCTGCTTATGGTTTCACCATGGCCCTCACAGGCCCAGTCCTTAAAAGAGCAGAGCATGCAAGACGGCCCAGGAATCTCACAGAACTGGAAGACGCCTACAAGGAAGAATGGAGGAAAATCCCTCAAACAAGAAATGAAACTCTTTGCTGCTATAAAAAGCATGTACAATCTGTGATAATTGCCAAAGGGGGTGCTACTAGGTACTAACCATGCATGGTGCCCAAAGTTTTGCTTCGGTCCCTTTAACTTTTTTGTTATTTTTAAAATGTAAAAGATAAAAATAAAAAAAATAGTTTTTGCGTAAAATACAAAGGGAATGCATCAACTGTAACTTTATGCCTTTTGGAGATCATTTCATCTTCAACTTTCTTAACTGTTCACAGTGACAGGAATTGTGACCAGGAGTGCACAAACTCTTGTATGCTACTGTATATGTACCTTTTATATAACTAGCTGTATTTAACTTGCAACCTGTGCTTGAGGAGTTACTTTGGAACTACAACTCCCAGCATGTCCTGACAGACACGTCTCCCTATGTAGATAGTCCACTGGGGCTCTTCAGAAACCAAATGTTGGCCTGCATCACCCTCTGGTGGCCATTCGTAGACATTACAATGTAGAATGAGGTCCTGCTCCTGGACTTTATGTTGGGATTTCACCCTTCATTGTTGGCACGGATGGTGGGTGCAGTGGTGCAGGGCGGATCGCTGTGCTTTATAAACAGTTGCTGAGATTTCTGTGCATTGTTTTATTGCTTTTACATCACGCCCTCAGGGTCATGTTTTCTTTACTCTTTCATTTCCATGCTGATCTCACGGTATTTCCTTTCTTATCGAAGAAGCAGAATCCTTCAGGGAGGGCAGTTATAGGGAAAGGGCACAGAACGGGGAGGGGTATTTACACTTACAAGTCCCGCAGATCTGAACATTAAAAGGACACTTACCTTCCCGGTGGCCCCATGGGAGACGTACTTGGCGCCCTCTCTTTTGGCGATCTCAACTTGTTTCTTAGCTATACAAGGACGAGCCAGCGAGGTGCCCAGCAGGTAGCGATCCTCGTAGATGGCGTTGGCCTGGACAGCCGGCCAGATGAACTCTTCCACAAACTCCTTCCGTACGTCCTCAATGAAGACCTGAAGAAAAGAGAGGTCACATCTCCAAAGTCCTCTACCACAGGGGGGCAACAGTGAGAACGAGGGGGCGGGTCTAGAGGAAACACCCCAGATACAGGGCAGAAAACGGAAAGAACACAGAGAAACTACGAATTCTTAAGGGAACAGTAACCCATAACTCCATTGCTCCCTGTTATCAGCCATTTCAGGGGTGAGGATGACTGTTGGACAGGAGAATACAGTCTATTGCCCCCTGTTATCAGCCATTTCAGGGGAGAGGATGACTGTAGGACAGGAGAATACAGTCTATTGCCCCCTGTTATCAGCCATTTCAGGGGAGAGGATGACTGTAGGACAGGAGAATACAGTCTATTGCCCCTGTTATCAGCCATTTCAGGGGAGAGGATGACTGTAGGACAGGAGAATACAGTCTATTGCCCCCTGTTATCAGCCATTTCAGGGGGGAGGATGACTGTAGGACAGGAGAATACAGTCTATTGCCCCCTGTTATCAGCCATTTCAGGGGGAGGATGACTGTGGGACAGGAGAATACAGTCTATTGCCCCTGTTATCAGCCATTTCAGGGGAGAGGATGACTGTAGGACAGGAGAATACAGTCTATTGCCCCCTGTTATCAGCCATTTCAGGGGGAGGATGACTGTAGGACAGGAGAATACAGTCTATTGCCCCTGTTATCAGCCATTTCAGGGGAGAGGATGACTGTAGGACAGGAGAATACAGTCTATTGCCCCTGTTATCAGCCATTTCAGGGGAGAGGATGACTGTAGGACAGGAGAATACAGTCTATTGCCCCTGTTATCAGCCATTTCAGGGGGAGGATGACTGTAGGACAGGAGAATACAGTCTATTGCCCCCTGTTATCAGCCATTTCAGGGGAGAGGATGACTGTAGGACAGGAGAATACAGTCTATTGCCCCCTGTTATCAGCCATTTCAGGGGAGAGGATGACTGTAGGACAGGAGAATACAGTCTATTGCCCCTGTTATCAGCCATTTCAGGGGAGAGGATGACTGTAGGACAGGAGAATACAGTCTATTGCCCCTGTTATCAGCCATTTCAGGGGAGAGGATGACTGTAGGACAGGAGAATACAGTCTATTGCCCCTGTTATCAGCCATTTCAGGGGAGAGGATGACTGTAGGACAGGAGAATACAGTCTATTGCCCCTGTTATCAGCCATTTCAGGGGAGAGGATGACTGTAGGACAGGAGAATACAGTCTATTGCCCCTGTTATCAGCCATTTCAGGGGAGAGGATGACTGTAGGACAGGAGAATACAGTCTATTGCCCCCTGTTATCAGCCATTTCAGGGGAGAGGATGACTGTAGGACAGGAGAATACAGTCTATTGCTCCCTGTTATCAGCCATTTCAGGGGAGAGGATGACTGTAGGACAGGAGAATACAGTCTATTGCCCCTGTTATCAGCCATTTCAGGGGAGAGGATGACTGTAGGACAGGAGAATGCAATCTATTGCCCCCTGTTATCAGCCATTTCAGGGGAGAGGATGACTGTAGGACAGGAGAATACAGTCTATTGCCCCTGTTATCAGCCATTTCAGGGAGAGGATGACTGTAGGACAGGAGAATACAGTCTATTGCCCCTGTTATCAGCCATTTCAGGGGAGAGGATGACTGTAGGACAGGAGAATACAGTCTATTGCCCCTGTTATCAGCCATTTCAGGGGAGAGGATGACTGTAGGACAGGAGAATACAGTCTATTGCCCCTGTTATCAGCCATTTCAGGGGAGAGGATGACTGTAGGACAGGAGAATACAGTCTATTGCTCCCTGTTATCAGCCATTTCAGGGAGAGGATGACTGTAGGACAGGAGAATACAGTCTATTGCTCCCTGTTATCAGCCATTTCAGGGGAGAGGATGACTGTAGGACAGGAGAATACAGTCTATTGCCCCCTGTTATCAGCCATTTCAGGGGAGAGGATGACTGTAGGACAGGAGAATACAGTCTATTGCCCCTGTTATCAGCCATTTCAGGGGAGAGGATGACTGTAGGACAGGAGAATACAGTCTATTGCTCCCTGTTATCAGCCATTTCAGGGGAGAGGATGACTGTAGGACAGGAGAATACAGTCTATTGCTCCCTGTTATCAGCCATTTCAGGGGAGAGGATGACTGTAGGACAGGAGAATACAGTCTATTGCCCCTGTTATCAGCCATTTCAGGGGAGAGGATGACTGTAGGACAGGAGAATACAGTCTATTGCCCCCTGTTATCAGCCATTTCAGGGGAGAGGATGACTGTAGGACAGGAGAATACAGTCTATTGCCCCTGTTATCAGCCATTTCAGGGGAGAGGATGACTGTAGGACAGGAGAATACAGTCTATTGCTCCCTGTTATCAGCCATTTCAGGGAGAGGATGACTGTAGGACAGGAGAATACAGTCTATTGCTCCCTGTTATCAGCCATTTCAGGGGAGAGGATGACTGTAGGACAGGAGAATACAGTCTATTGCCCCTGTTATCAGCCATTTCAGGGGAGAGGATGACTGTAGGACAGGAGAATACAGTCTATTGCTCCCTGTTATCAGCCATTTCAGGGGAGAGGATGACTGTAGGACAGGAGAATACAGTCTATTGCTCCCTGTTATCAGCCATTTCAGGGGAGAGGATGACTGTAGGACAGGAGAATACAGTCTATTGCTCCCTGTTATCAGCCATTTCAGGGGAGAGGATGACTGTAGGACAGGAGAATACAGTCTATTGCCCCTGTTATCAGCCATTTCAGGGGAGAGGATGACTGTAGGACAGGAGAATACAGTCTATTGCTCCCTGTTATCAGCCATTTCAGGGGAGAGGATGACTGTAGGACAGGAGAATACAGTCTATTGCTCCCTGTTATCAGCCATTTCAGGGGAGAGGATGACTGTAGGACAGGAGAATACAGTCTATTGCTCCCTGTTATCAGCCATTTCAGGGGAGAGGATGACTGTAGGACAGGAGAATACAGTCTATTGCCCCCTGTTATCAGCCATTTCAGGGAGAGGATGACTGTAGGACAGGAGAATACAGTCTATTGCTCCTGTTATCAGCCATTTCAGGGGAGAGGATGACTGTAGGACAGGAGAATACAGTCTATTGCCCCTGTTATCAGCCATTTCAGGGGAGAGGATGACTGTAGGACAGGAGAATACAGTCTATTGCTCCCTGTTATCAGCCATTTCAGGGGAGAGGATGACTGTAGGACAGGAGAATACAGTCTATTGCTCCCTGTTATCAGCCATTTCAGGGGAGAGGATGACTGTAGGACAGGAGAATACAGTCTATTGCTCCCTGTTATCAGCCATTTCAGGGTAGAGGATGACTGTAGGACAGGAGAATACAGTCTATTGCTCCCTGTTATCAGCCATTTCAGGGGAGAGGATGACTGTAGGACAGGAGAATACAGTCTATTGCCCCCTGTTATCAGCCATTTCAGGGGAGAGGATGACTGTAGGACAGGAGAATACAGTCTATTGCCCCTGTTATCAGCCATTTCAGGGGAGAGGATGACTGTAGGACAGGAGAATACAGTCTATTGCCCCTGTTATCAGCCATTTCAGGGGAGAGGATGACTGTAGGACAGGAGAATACAGTCTATTGCCCCCTGTTATCAGCCATTTCAGGGGAGAGGATGACTGTAGGACAGGAGAATACAGTCTATTGCCCCCTGTTATCAGCCATTTCAGGGGAGAGGATGACTGTAGGACAGGAGAATACAGTCTATTGCCTCTGTTATCAGCCATTTCAGGGGAGAGGATGACTGTAGGACAGGAGAATACAGTCTATTGCTCCCTGTTATCAGCCATTTCAGGGGAGAGGATGACTGTAGGACAGTAAGTAATCATCTTGCTGTTACCTTCTTTGCTCCCAGCTTTATCGCTTTTTTCGCGCCTCCTCGAAGTCTTCATTCTGCCCAATGTTTGCCTGAATAGTTGTGGAGAATTATAAATGATCATATTGTACATCTAAAACCACATATGACCCCTTTATTTTGTGAATTATTGGGTCCCAGATCCCCCTCCCCCATGTTATCTTCTGCTGTGTCCCCGAAAATGAACTGCAAACTCCTTCATAAAGGGGATAATACAGGTCACCCAGCTTTCCTGGTGTGTGATCACACAGCTCAGTATAGGAGCAGAGGGTGAATCACTGCAGCCATTCAGGGGCCGGGAAAATCTGGGTGACCACACATAAATAAGACACCTTTAGGCCCCTTGCAGACGATGGTTCCTCCCGCAGCGAGTCCGCAACGCAGCTCCTGGCCTAAACATCGCTGACGGGGGTCACATAGCATTATATTGATTTATGATGCTATGTAACCCTTACAGTTCTGGAATGTATTGCATAACACTCGCATAATGCTGCCAGTGTTATCCAATACATTACAGAACTGTAAGGCCCCTTTCACACCTGCCTAGTGAGGTGAGGGCCGGATGCGTTCAGGGTGCATTGCGGGAAACCCGCATGGGTAGGGATGCAATTTAAGTCAGTTTTGTCTGCGATTGCGTTTCGTTGTTCAGTTTTTTTCCGCGCGAGTGCAATGCATTTTGCACGCGCATGAGAAAAAAACTGAATGTGGTACCCAGACCCGAACCCGGACTTCTTCACTGAAGTTCGGGTTTGGGTTCGGTGTTTTTCCCTTCTAAGATGGTTATAAGGGAAAATAATAGCATTCTTACTACAGATTGGTAACTAAAATGTCCATTGAGGGGTTAAAAAATGAAAAAAATAAACTCACCTCATCTACTTGATAGCGCAGGTCCTTTTGCAGGTCCTAGTGGAAGAAGAAAGAAGTCTATGCTGGCTTCAAGTGGATGAGGTGAGTTTATTTTTTTTATTTTTTAACCCCTCAATGGACATTTTAGTTACCAATCTGTAGTAAGAATACTATTATTTTCCCTTATAACAATGTTAGAAGGGAAAATAATACAGTGAATTTACCGGGGTCATCACTATTAAGTATCCTCATCTCCTAGCAACCATGCGTGAAAATCACACCGCATCCGCACTCGCTTGCTTGCGATTTTCACGCAGTCCCATTCATTTCTATGGGGCCTGCGTTGGGTGAAAAACTCAGAATATAGAACCTGCTGCGATTTTCACGCAACGCACAAGTGATGCGTGAAAAACATCGCTCATGTACACAGACCCATGGAAGTGAATGGGTCCGGATTCAGTGCGGGTGCAATTGCGTTCACGTCATGCATTGCACCCTCGCGGAAAACTCGCCCGTGTGAACGGGGCCTAAGGGTTACATAGCATCATAAATCAATATAATGCTATGTGAATCCCGCCAGTGCTGGGAGGTCAGGCCGGGTGCTGCGATGCGGACTCGCTGCGGCAGGAACGCTCGTCTGCAAGGGGCCTTAGGGTCTCTTGGGGTTTCAATTCCTTCTTGTTTTCAAGATCTCTGCTTTCTGTCAGTGAAAGAACTTTCATTTACTTTCAGAGGCCAACAAAATTTACTGACTTATAACATGTGAGAGTGAATACGGATCGCACCTCCTCAAAAATGTACAGACTTCTCAGAGCTGAGAATTTGTTACAGTTTCATCTAGTCCACCCAACCTTCTGTGGACTCGATGCATTGTAACAAGTTAGAGACTTGTCCTGTGAGTGTGTTTATCTCACAGAGGATTGTCTAGACTGGATTGTAACGAAACCTCAGATGTGAGAAGTATTGGCTCAGGATTGAATTTTGGGAAGAAGAAGAATGTTTTTGTTCAGTGACAGCAAACCGAGATCTTAAAAATTGTTAGGAATTGAATCTCAAAGTAAGATTAGAAAGTTGCAGGACGGTCTAGGGATCACATCAGGGGCCCGAAAACTGCAGCTGGGGGCCCCATGTAGTCAAATCTGCTTCATGTTTGTTCAGCGCAGCCGGGAACCAAGACATCCTGAAGAAAATGAATCTGTCCCTCCCCGGCATCTGCCACTCCCTGCTTTGGAGAAATGACTCAGCTTCCCGATTGTACAGCTACTACTCCCCCAACATTCTCACCACCCCTCCCCCACCCACCACAATATGAATGACAGCCGCTCCCAGCACCATATTGTGGAACCCTATAGTGGTCACTGTCCCTCCCCCACTCAGTGCTGCTGGGGGGAGCACCCCTAGGGTTCTACATATGCTAACCAGATTTAAAGGGGAAGTCCACCTTCATACTACTGCCAAAATGTGGACTTGGGGGCTCTGGAAAGACCATGGGGATATGCAGGGGGGCGGTCCTCTGTACCAGGTCAGGTGACATCACAACATGGAGCATAGCTCACCAGGTAAGCGATGATGTCATAGCCCTTCTCCTTCAGCCACAGCAGGATGCAGGAGGTGTCGAGACCCCCGCTGTACGCCAGGACCACCGTGTCTTTAGTCTGGGACATGTCGCCTGCTGCAGAGACAAAAGGAAAAACTAATGGGATGGTTTATGAAAATGTGGACACAAGGTGGCGCTGGCTGCACAGACCAGAGAGAAATCACAGGGGAGGGGGGAATGTACAAGACCCTGCCCACTCCCCCCAGTGACCCCAACAATCTATCTATCTATCTATCTATCTATCTATCTATCTCATATCTATCTATCTATCTATCTATCTATCTATCTATCTATCCTTCTATCTATCTATCTCTCTCATATCTATCTATCTATCTATCTATCTATCTATCTATCTATCTATCTTCTATCTATCTATCTATCTATCTATCTCATATCTATCTATCTATCTATCTATCTATCTATCTATCTATCTATCTCATATCTATCTATCTATCTATCTATCTATCTATCTCATATCTATCTATCTCATATCTATCTATCCCATATCTGTTTATTTATCTATCTCATATCTATCCCTTTATTGTCCGACTGGGGTTCTTTGGGCCCACCAGATTACCAGAGGGAATTATTTTAGGGGCCCAACCCCCATATCATCAATAATAAAGGTTTTGATTCAAAGAAAGACTACGGTCGCAAGTTATTGACTCCAAGTGATATTTTTCTCCTGGACCTCTGGGGCCACTATGGTATCAGAGCCCGGGCCCCGCAGGGTCCTCAGGTGCTCCACCGCCTACATTTACCTAGGTCCTTATGATGGGAGATGATTCAGTGTCTGTCGCTGAGCTGTCGCCTGATCCTGGACAGATTGCAGATCTCCTGACCACCTGTGAACAGAGAAACATGGCTGTCACCGCTGCTCTCCAGGTCCGGGGTGGTGGTCGTGGTTGGGGGAGATCAGCGGCGCTTTCATAGAGAGTTCTCAGCTGTTCCTTAGTTTTATCTGTTGTGACATCGCCGCCAAAGGTGTTTCTAAAATAACTCGCCAAAGCACAAATCACAGACTGGAAAATGTATGGTTTGGAGGAAGAAAAGCTCTAATCATCTGACACTTTATAATGGACAGTGCAGGGGGCGGAGCTTCCGGAACATTTACCAGAAATGGCAACAAATGTCTCTAATGATATTACCCGATGATACATCAGAAAGAAATCCGGAGAGATAAGAGACGCTCCAGAAGCGCCACGATACTACACTATCATACTAAATGAAGGACCCCTGATCCACAGGACACAAGGGGCCACACAGACCAGTGAGCGTATGCCATAAACTACAGCTCTGACCAAAACAGCACAAATTATTGTACAAAGGAGCAGTATTATAGCAGTTATATTCTTGTACATAGGAGCAGTATTATAGTAGTTATATTCCTGTACATAGGAGCAGTATTATAGTAGTTATATTCTTGTATATAGGAGGCAGTATTATAGTAGTTATATTACTGTATATAGGAGCAGTATTATAGTAGTTATATTCTTGTACATAGGAGCAGTATTATAGTAGTTATATTCTTGTACATAGGAGGCAGTATTATAGCAGTTATATTCTTGTACATAGGAGCAGTATTATTGTAGTTATATTCCTGTACATAGGAGGCAGTATTATAGTAGTTATATTCTTGTACATAGGAGCAGTATTATAGTAGTTATATTCTTGTACATAGGAGCAGTATTATAGTAGTTATATTCTTGTCAATTATCTTTTTATTGTGAATAAAAGCATACGTGCAATGTGTCACAGAAATAATAAGTCTGAAGGTAGCAGAAACATTATACAGACAAGGTGCATTACAGAATGTACACTCTTAGCAGAAATCAGGAAAGCACTTGGGTCATTAAGCGGAGTGTCCACAAATACTTGTGTTCCCACACAGAAGATTAGCCGTCAATTAACACATTGAGAGCTGATAAGTTCAGGGTACATAATTAACAAATTCAAACAAACAACAGGGAAAAACCGGGGAAAGGGATCCTGGGAGGGCAGCAGGAGGGAGGGGAAAGGAGAGAGGAGAGGAAGGGGGGGGGGGATAGTCATGTCCTGGTCTGTCGGTCAGAACTGCAAATCATCAAAGCAGAGTGTGTCGATCAAGAGTAATAGGGGATACCCCCCATGAGGATTAAGTTAGATCAGAGGTCTTGCTGGGCATTGACATTGCTCCCTCTCTAGTTGAGCCAGATTATAGGAGCACCTGGAGTCCCTACTTTTCCCTAAACCTCAGCCACGGTCCCCAGATCTTCTTGAATTTACCGTGCTCCCTGGCCTCCCAACCCGCCAACTCCTCCATCCGGCAGATGAGATCTACTTTATGAATCCAATGGTCCAACGTGGGTGGGTCTGTCTGTAACCACCTCTGGGGGATCAGCAGTCTAGCTGCCTGAATTAGATGTGTGCAGAGGCTTCCCTTGGATGGAGTGAGAGCAGGGGTGGGGAGCCAGAGCAGCACCAATGAGGCTGATAGCGGGACCTCGGTACCTGTAATATTTTTAATAGTGTCTGAAACATGTGTCCAGAAAGAGCGAATCAGCGGGCAGGACCAGAAGATATGGGACAAGTTCCCTGTGCCCCCCTTGCACCTCCAGCACCGGTCAGAGTCCCGCAGTCCCTTGTCAAACATACTTTTTGGTGTCTGATACCATTGAGTTAGGACCTTATATGAGTGTTCCTGAATCCTTGTACATCTGGAAAACCCATGGGCATTATTATGGATACGCTTAACATCTGTCTCCGACAGGTCAATATTTAGCTCTGATGCCCAGAGTCTCAGGTAACGCGGGACTCCGGCGGTGCCGGGGGTAGCCATAGTAGAGTAAAAGAGGGAAATCATTCTACGAGGGGCAGACGTCAGGGACATTACCTTTTCCAACCATGTCCTGTCGGCCTTATGTTTGTCTCCGTCAAGAAGTGGCTTACAAATAGAGTTATAGTAGTTATATTCTTGTACATAGGAGCAGTATTATAGCAGTTATATTCTTGTACATAGGGGCAGTATTATAGTAGTTATATTCCTGTACATAGGGGCAGTATTATAGTAGTTATATTCTTGTACATAGGAGGCAGTATTATAGTAGTTATATTCTTGTACATAGGAGCAGTATTATAGTAGTTATATTCTTGTACATAGGAGCAGTATTATAGTAGTTATGTTCTTGTACATAGGAGCAGTATTATAGTAGTTATATTCTTGTACATAGGAGCAGTATAATAGTAGTTATATTCTTGTACATAGGAGGCAGTATTATAGTAGTTAAATTCTTGTACACAGGAGCAGTATTATAGTAGTTATATTCTTGTACATAGGAGGCAGTATTATAGTAGTTATATTCTTGTACATAGGAGGCAGTATTATAGTAGTTATATTCTTGTACATAGGAGGCAGTATTATAGTAGTTATATTCCTGTACATAGGAGCAGTATTATAGTAGTTATATTCCTGTACATAGGAGCAGTATTAGAGAAAATTATCTTACTTATAATTTTGCCTTCCTCGAGTGCGAAGGCAGCACCGAGCAGGATATTCTGTCGCCTAGTCACCACCCTAGGACCAGGCCACCTAGAATATTAAATTAATAATTAGCATAAATAATTGGTGGTGCTATATGAACTGAGTAGCTGCAAAATTATTGGGACAGTGTAGAAAACGGATGGAACAGCTGCCGGGCCTGGTCTGAGAGAGCGATCTTTACTAGCCACAGGAAAGGGGGCGGCATGAAAGGAAGGGGTTGTGATGAAAAAATTACTAGGAGAGGGGGCCCCGTTCAAAAATTAGCTGTGGGGCCCAGTCATTTCTAGTTACCCCACTGGCCCTGACTAACATTTTTGGTGATGGCCGGTTGATTAGTGAACAGCCAGGTTGCCATTTTATTGAAGACAATTGTTTTTAGGTCATGATATTTAATTCCATCTGGAAGCTCAGTGACGAAAGCTGAAGGATCACCCAAAATCAATAACAGGAAGAGAAGAATATTCTCCCAGAGGCTTGAATATACTATGCTAGTGTCCATGAGACACTGGACTTCTAGGTAAGCACCTTCAACTTGACAGGTAACATGTGTCGAAACAACTGTTTGGCTCAAGTAGTGGCCCCTTGCAAGGTGCTCCACCGTCGGCCACAACAAGGTATGATGGATCAGATTCTACTGAACTGAAGATAGAAGGATCTTGATTCCAGGATCTGAGAACTTGCTGCTGGAGCTTTCTGAAGTGGCTTCATGGCTGAAGTGAGATCGCCAAGCTCTATCATGGCAGAATGAACAGACTTTATATTCTAGTAGATGGTAACAATCTTACTAGGAGGAGGAGATAAATGATTGCAGGAAGATCTATGGTATGCAATTCTTCAGCTGCTAAGCACAGAATCCGGGCCATGATGTATTGGACATCACTATGGCATACAAGATACCAGACGTCAGGGATGTTCCCCATAGGCTGCAACTAAAATGAAGCTAGGAACATTTATCCTGAAGCCAGCGTGGTGTTTAACATACCAGATGCCAGGGCTACCCACCATGGAGTGGCATGCACTTGATGCCAGGGATACCCACCTAGGACTAAACGCATGTCTGAAGCCAGCATGGCCTGTAACACCAGATGCCAGGGCTACCCACCATAGAGTGGCATGCACTTGATGCCAGGGATACCCACCTAGGACTAAACGCATGCCTGAAGCCAGCATGGCCTGTAACATACCAGATGCCAGGGCTACACACCATGGAGTGGCATGCACTTGATGCCAGGGTCACGATCATAGGCCTGGAGACATACCTGAAGCCAGCATGGCCTGTAACATATTAGATGCCATGGCTACCCACCATGGAGTGGCATGCACTTGATGCCAGGGTCACCATCATAGGCCTGGAGACATACCTGAAACCAACATGGCTTGTAACCAGATGCCAGGGCCACCCACCATGGCATGTGATTCTTTAGGACTCAGTGAAAATGGATCTTCATCAGGGATTCCTTTTGTATAATACAAAGATCTTTGTGGTTCAACAGAAAAAGTCAGGTGGAATGTGGCAAACTTGAAGGTGTCATCTACTGAGGACTTGCAAAATCCATCCACCTGACATAACGTCTAACCAAACTTCACTCTTCAAAACAGGACTAGAGGGAGAACTTCAATCTATCTCTCACAAGCAGTGGAGTCAGGACGTAGAGATTCTTTACACTTATTAGCATTTTGAGGACAACTTCAGTCACAAGAAGGAATATTGTTTGATATATAATTTCCACTTCTTCCTGGGAGGAAAGAACATCTCAGCAAAAATCAGAGCAGTAATCTTCTGATAATAGTAGTGAGCACCTAGTGCATAGACTCCAGGTAAAGAACTGTTGGTCCATGATGAAAGAAACCTCTCCCGAAAGGAGAATGAGAAGACCCTGGATCCATGGCTATAGCACTGGTAAATGCAGAAGACCCTGGATCCATGGCTATAGCACTGGTAAATGCAGAAGAACCTGGATCCATGGCTATAGCACTGGTAAATGCAGAAGAACCCGGATCCATGTCTATAGCACTGGTAAATGCAGAAGAACCTGGACCCATGGCTATAGCACTGGTAAATGCAGAAGACCCTGGATCCATGGCTATAGCACTGGTAAATGCAGAAGAACCTGGATCCATGGCTATAGCACTGGTAAATGCAGAAGAACCTGGATCCATGGCTATAGCACTGGTAAATGCAGAAGAACCTGGATCCATGGCTATAGCACTGGTAAATGCAGAAGACCCTGGATCCAGGGCTATAGCACTGGTAAATGCAGAAGAACCTGGATCCATGGCTATAGCACTGGTAAATGCAGAAGAACCTGGATCCATGGCTATAGCACTGGTAAATGCAGAAGAACCTGGATCCATGGCTATAGCACTGGTAAATGCAGAAGAACCTGGATCCATGGCTATAGCACTGGTAAATGCAGAAGAACCTGGATCCATGGCTATAGCACTGGTAAATGCAGAAGAACCTGGATCCATGGCTATAGCACTGGTAAATGCAGAAGAACCTGGATCCATGGCTATAGCACTGGTAAATGCAGAAGAACCTGGATCCATGGCTATAGCACTGGTAAATGCAGAAGACCCTGGATCCATGGCTATAGCACTGGTAAATGCAGAAGAACCTGGATCCATGGCTATAGCACTGGTAAATGCAGAAGAACCTGGATCCATGGCTATAGCACTGGTAAATGCAGAAGAACCTGGATCCATGGCTATAGCACTGGTAAATGCAGAAGAACCTGGATCCATGGCTATAGCACTGGTAAATGCAGAAGAACCTGGATCCATGGCTATAGCACTGGTAAATGCAGAAGAACCTGGATCCATGGCTATAGCACTGGTAAATGCAGAAGAACCTGGATCCATGGCTATAGCACTGGTAAATGCAGAAGAACCTGGATCCATGGCTATAGCACTGGTAAATGCAGAAGAACCTGGATCCATGGCTATAGCACTGGTAAATGCAGAAGAACCTGGATCCATGGCTATAGCACTGGTAAATGCAGAAGAACCTGGATCCATGGCTATAGCACTGGTAAATGCAGAAGAACCTGGATCCATGGCTATAGCACTGGTAAATGCAGAAGAACCTGGATCCATGGCTATAGCACTGGTAAATGCAGAAGAACCTGGATCCATGGCTATAGCACTGGTAAATGCAGAAGAACCTGGATCCATGGCTATAGCACTGGTAAATGCAGAAGAACCTGGATCCATGGCTATAGCACTGGTAAATGCAGAAGAACCTGGATCCATGGCTATAGCACTGGTAAATGCAGAAGAACCTGGATCCATGGCTATAGCACTGGTAAATGCAGAAGAACCTGGATCCATGGCTATAGCACTGGTAAATGCAGAAGAACCTGGATCCATGGCTATAGCACTGGTAAATGCAGAAGAACCTGGATCCATGGCTATAGCACTGGTAAATGCAGAAGAACCTGGATCCATGGCTATAGCACTGGTAAATGCAGAAGAACCTGGATCCATGGCTATAGCACTGGTAAATGCAGAAGAACCTGGATCCAGGGCTATAGCACTGGTAAATGCAGAAGAACCTGGATCCATGGCTATAGCACTGGTAAATGCAGAAGAACCTGGATCCATGGCTATAGCACTGGTAAATGCAGAAGAACCTGGATCCATGGCTATAGCACTGGTAAATGCAGAAGAACCTGGATCCATGGCTATAGCACTGGTAAATGCAGAAGAACCTGGATCCATGGCTATAGCACTGGTAAATGCAGAAGACCCTGGATCCATGGCTATAGCACTGGTAAATGCAGAAGAACCTGGATCCATGGCTATAGCACTGGTAAATGCAGAAGAACCCGGATCCATGGCTATAGCACTGGTAAATGCAGAAGACCCTGGATCCATGGCTATAGCACTGGTAAATGCAGAAGAACCTGGATCCATGGCTATAGCACTGGTAAATGCAGAAGAACCTGGATCCATGGCTATAGCACTGGTAAATGCAGAAGAACCTGGATCCGTGGCTATAGCACTGGTAAATGCAGAAGAACCTGGACCCATGGCTATAGCACTGGTAAATGCAGAAGAACCTGGACCCATGGCTATAGCACTGGTAAATGCAGAAGAACCTGGACCCATGGCTATAGCACTGGTAAAGGCAGAAGAACCTGGATCCGTGGCTATAGCACTGGTAAATGCAGAAGAACCCGGATCCATGGCTATAGCACTGGTAAATGCAGAAGAACCTGGACCCATGGCTATAGCACTGGTAAATGCAGAAGACACTGGATCCATGGCTATAGCACTGGTAAATGCAGAAGAACCTGGATCCAGGGCTATAAAACTGGTAAATGCAGAAGACCCTGGATCCATGGCTATAGCACTGGTAAATGCAGAAGAACTTGGATCCATGGCTATAGAACTGGTAAATGCAGAAGAACCCGGATCCATGGCTATAGCACTGGTAAATCCAGAAGGCACACCTTACCCTGTCATAGACTTCAGTGTCCTTCACAGAAGCTCAGCTGGGAAGTCTTGCTGTAGACACAAAAACATATAAAATATCAGAACATGAAACTGATATTTCATAGGCCAAGGAAACCTAAGAGCAATAGTGAGCCTGAAAGGTTCAGAGACCTGAAGTCAGGACTCTGCACAGTGAGGAGAACAAGGAAGCAGGAAGGCAGCTGCATAACCTGTCCGAATCCCCTGCAAACCAGATCATAACAGAGAACAATAGCTCCTGTACAGCTGCAGATCAACGCCCAAAACCTGATGAAAAGGAAGCAAAAGCTAGAAAAATCTACAAGCTTAGGAGACACTAACAAAGGAATCAGATATCACCACAGACCCCCATAATACTGCTATACACAGAACCATACTAGCAGAGGAGACCCCCCCCCCGGTAAGATACAATATCACCAGTACTAGTTATATTCTTATACATAGGAGCAGTATTATAGTAGTTATGTTCTTGTACATAGGAGCAGTATTATAGTAGTTATATTCTTATACATAGGAGCAGTATTATAGTAGTTATATTCTTATACATAGGATACAGTATTATAGTAGTTATATTCTTATACATAGGAGCAGTATTATAGTAGTTATGTTCTTGTACATAGGAGGCAGTATTATAGAAGTTATATTCTTGTACATAGGAGCAGTATTATATTAGTTATATTCCTGTACATAGGAGGCAGTATTATAGTAGTTATATTCCTGTACATAGGAGGCAGTATTATAGTAGTTATATTCTTGTACATAGGAGGCAGTATTGTAGTAGTTATATTCTTGTACATAGGAGGCAGTATTATAGTAGTTATATTCTTGTACATAGGAGCAGTATTATAGTAGTTATATTCTTGTACATAGGAGAGGTATTATAGTAGTAATATTCTTGTACATAGGAGCAGTATTATAGTAGTTATATTCTTGTACATAGGAGCAGTATTATAGTAGTAATATTCTTGTACATAGGAGCAGTATTATAGTAGTTATATTCTTGTACATAGGAGCAGTATTATAGTAGTTATATTCTTGTACATAGGAGGCAGTATTATAGTAGTTATATTCCTGTACATAGGAGCAGTATTATAGTAGTTATATTCTTGTACATAGGAGCAGTATTATAGTAGTTATATTCTTATACATAGGAACAGTATTATAGTAGTTATATTCTTGTACATAGGAGGCAGTATTATAGTAGTTATATTCTTGTACATAGGAGCAGTATTATAGTAGTTATATTCCTGTACATAGGAGCAGTATTATAGTAGTTATATTCTTGTACATAGGAGCAGTATTATAGTAGTTATATTCTTGTACATAGGAGCAGTATTATAGTAGTTATATTCTTGTACATAGGAGCAGTATTATAGTAGTTATATTCTTGTACATAGGAGCAGTATTATAGTAGTTATATTCTTGTACATAGGAGCAGTATTATAGTAGTAATATTCTTGTACATAGGAGCAGTATTATAGTAGTTATATTATTGTACATAGGAGTAGTATTATAGTAGTTATATTCTTGTACATAGGAGGCAGTATTATAGTAGTTATATCCCTGTACATAGGAGCAGTATTATAGTAGTTATATTCTTGTACATAGGAGCAGTATTATAGTAGTTATATTCTTATACATAGGAACAGTATTATAGTAGTTATATTCTTGTACATAGGAGGCAGTATTATAGTAGTTATATTCTTGTACATAGGAGCAGTATTATAGTAGTTATATTCCTGTACATAGGGGCAGTATTATAGTAGTTATATTCTTGTACATAGGAGCAGTATTATAGTAGTTATATTCTTGTACACGGGAGCAGTATTATAGTAGTTATATTCTTGTACATAGGAGCAGTATTATAGTAGTTATATTCTTGTACATAGGAGTAGTATTATTGTAGTTATATTCTTGTACATAGGAGGCAGTATTATAGTAGTTATATCCCTGTACATAGGAACAGTATTATAGTAGTTATATTCTTGTACATAGGAGCAGTATTATAGTAGTTATATTCTTGTACACAGGAGCAGTATTATAGTAGTTATATTCTTGTACATAGGAGCAGTATTATAGTAGTTATATTCTTGTACATAGGAGAAGTATTATAGTAGTTATATTCCTGTACATAGGAGCAGTATTATAGTAGTTATATTCTTGTACATAGGAGCAGTATTATAGCAGTTATATTCTTGTACATAGGAGCAGTATTATAGTAGTTATATTCTTGTACATAGGAGGCAGTATTATAGCAGTTATCTTCTTGTACATAGGAGGCAGTATTATACTAGTTATATTCTTATACATAGGAGGCAGTATTATAGTAGTTATGTTCTTGTACATAGGAGGCAGTATTATAGTAGTTATATTCTTGTACATAGGAGCAGTATTATAGTAGCTATATTCTTGTACATAGGAGCAATATTATAGTAGTTATATTCCTGTACATAGGAGCAGTATTATAGTAGTTATATTCTTGTACATAGGAGCAGTATTATAGTAGTTATATTCCTGTACATAGGAGCAGTATTACAGTAGTTATATTCTTGTACATAGGAGCAGTATTATAGTAGTTATATTCTTGTACATAGGAGGCAGCATTATAGTAGTTATATTCTTGTACATAGGAGCAGTATTATAGTAGTTATACTCTTGTACACAGGAGCAGTATTATAGTAGTTATATTATTGTACATAGGAGCAGTATTATAGTAGTTATATTCCTGTACATAGGAGCAGTATTATAGTAGTTATATTCCTGTATATAGGAGCAGTATTATAGTAGTTATATTCCTGTACATAGGAGTAGTATTATAGTTGTTATATTCCTGTATATAGGAGCAGTATTATAGTAGTTATATTCCTGTACATAGGAGCAGTATTATAGTAGTTATATTCCTGTACATAGGAGCAGTATTATAGTACTTATATTCTTGTACATAGGAGCAGTATTATAGTACTTATATTCTTGTACATAGGAGCAGTATTATAGTAGTTATTTTCCTGTACATAGGAGCAGTATTATAGTAGTTATATTCTTGTACATAGGAGGCAGTATTATAGTAGTTATATTCTTTTACATAGGAGCAGTATTATAGTAGTTATATTCTTGTACATAGGAGCAGTATTATAGTAGTTATATCCTTATACATAGGAGCAGTATTATAGTAGTTATATTCTTGTACATAGGAGCAGTATTATAGTAGTTATATTCTTGTACATAGGAGCAGTATTATAGTACTTATATTCTTGTACATAGGAGGCAGTAGTATAGTAGTTATATTCTTATACATAGGAGCAGTATTATAGTAGTTATATTCTTGTACATAGGAGCTGTATTATAGTAGTTATATTCCTGTACATAGAAGCAGTATTATAGTAGTTATATTCTTGTACATAGGAGGCAGTATTATAGTAGTTATATTCTTGTGTATAGGAGCAGTATTACAGTAGTTATATTCTTGTACATAGGAGCTGTATTATAGTAGTTATATTCCTGTACATAGAAGCAGTATTATAGCAGTTATATTCTTGCACATAGGAGCTGTATTATAGTAGTTATATTCTTGTACATAGGAGCAGTATTATAGTAGCTATATTCTTGTACATAGGAGCAGTATCATAATTATATTGAATTGTCACTGTACCTTTTTGTATCTGACTCTGCCTCGTGATACCCAGAGGTTTTGTAGCCTGTTGGTAGATTCGTGGTGTCAGGATGGCCAGTGTACGGGTTCAGTCATGTGTATAGTCTGCACAGATCGTATGTGTCACCTCTTATTAGAGACACGATGCTACACTGGATTCATCACATTAGGAGAGGGACTTGTATGACTTGGGCTGTGTCTGTGCTTGTATAAAGGTGGATTCCTGTGAGCGCAGGGTGTGTGCACTTGTCAGGAATCATTAGTGTTGCATCTCTTGTGTAAAAAGTGAAAGTGCAAGACACAAAAGGACTTGTCTGGAATTAAAGGGGTCCTCTTACTTTAGTAAGCGGCATTTTTTGTGTAGAAACAGTTAAAACAACGCACTTACTAATGTATTGTGATTCTTCATATTGCCTCCTTTACTGGCTGGGTTCATTTTTCCATCACGTTATACACTACTCATATCTATGATTACGACCACCCTGAAATCCAGCAGCAGTTGTCGTGCTTGCACACTATAGAAAAAAGCGAGCCGTGTATAATGTGATGGAAAAATGAACGAAGCAGCAAAGGAGGCAATATGGAGAATCACAATACATTAGTAAGTGCCTGGTACTAACTGCATCTACATGATAAATGCAATTTGCTAAAGTCAGCGCACCCCTTTAATAGCAGAACATCAGATCTTATGAATCACACGCATCCCCGAGTGCACTAATCCTCCAAAAAAATAAATAAATAGAAAGTAAATATAAAGCCTTCTATCAGTGTCACCCAGATGTCCAAGAAGCAATTATAACTAAGAAGCAGCGTGAAGGAAGAAGATGATTGATGGACTACTGGGGCTGGAACAGATCACATAATGACAAATATAGGATTCCTGCCCAAACAGGTTTATAAATTACACACTGCACTGCTGTACTGATAGTGAGTGCCCCATCTAGGAGTCACATGTTGTACTGCACAAAGATATAGACAGGCACCACTAGAGGGAGCTCAGGAGATTACTGCATCCAGAGATATACAGCCACCACTAGAGGGAGCTCAGGAGATTACTACATACAGAGATATACAGCCACCACTAGAGGGAGCTCAGGAGATTACTGCATACAGATATATACAGCCACCACTAGAGGGAGCTCAGGAGATTACTACATACAGAGATATACAGCCACCACTAGAGGAAGCTCAGGAGATTACTGCATACAGATATATACAGCCACCACTAGAGGGAGCTCAGGAGATTACTACATACAGAGATATACAGCCACCACTAGAGGGAGCTCAGGAGATTACTACATACAGATATATACAGCCACCACTAGGGGGAGCTCAGCACATAACTACATACAGATATATACAGCCACCACTAGAGGGAGCTCAGAAGATTACTGCATACAGAGATATACAGCCACCACTAGAGGGAGCTCAGGAGATTTCTACATACAGATATATACAGCCACCACTAGAGGGAGCTCAGGAGATTACTGCATACAGAGATATACAGCCACCACTAGAGGGAGCTCAGGAGATTACTGCATACAGATATATACAGCCACCACTAGAGGGAGCTCAGGGGATTACTGCATACAGATATATACAGACACCACTAGAGGGAGCTCAGGAGATTACTACATACAGATATATACAGACACCACTAGGTGGAGCTCAGGAGACTACTGCATACAGATATATACAGCCACCACTAGAGAGGGCTCAGGAGATTACTACATACAGATATATACAGCCACCACTAGAGGGAGCTCAGGAGATTACTACATACAGATATATACAGCCACCACTAGAAGGAGCTCAGGAGATTACTACATACAGATATATACAGCCACCACTAGAGGGAGATCAGGAGATTACTACATACAGATATATACAGCCACCACTAGAGGGAGCTCAGGAGATTACTGCATACAGATATATACAGCCACCACTAGAGGAAGCTCAGGAGATTACTACATACAGATATATACAGCCACCACTAGAGGGAGCTCAGGAGATTACTACATACAGATATATACAGCCACCACTAGAGGGAGCTCAGAAGGTTACTACATACAGATATATACAGCCACCACTAGAGGGAGCTCAGGAGATTACCACATACAGATATATACAGCCACCACTAGAGGGAGCTCAGGAGAATACTACATACAGATATATGCAGCTACCACTAGAAGGAGCTCAGGAGAATACTACATACAGATATATACAGCCACCACTAGAGGGAGCTCAGGAGATTACTACATACAGATATATACAGCCACCACTAGAGGGAGCTCAGGAGATTACTACATACAGATATATACAGCCACCACTAGAGGGAGCTCACTATATACAGACTATACAGCCTCCACTAGGGGGAGCTCACTACATACAGATTATACAGTCACCACTAGGGGGAGCTCAGTGTATACTGTGTTCCTATATTACAGCTGTTATCCAGTATTCCCTTGTAACCAGACAGAATGACCGGGAGCTATAATGACCTGTAACACACCTTCTGCAGTGATACATACATAATACAGATGATAACTTTCTAGTGTGCACAGTTGCTTAATACAATATAGGACAATTGCATATATATAACAATTCCTTTACTTCCCACAATGTTTTCTATTAGTGTCCAACTGTCCATTTATTTAATACTAGACTCTTGAGCCGCCGGGCATTCTCTGCTATATCTACAAGATACAGAAACATGCCCAAGACATGAAAGGAGTAGTAGTTCTATAACTGCTGCCAGAGAGCCACACAGCTACACCAAAGTCTGAAGCAAACAGATAGGAGCTGAGGGTCTGAATAGTGGCCCCCACTCCCTGCCTGCTTACCCCTGTCTATTACTAGACAGGAAGAGGGGGCTGGAGCAAAGGAGGCAGGGGCATCAGGCAGGAGCAGAGGAGGCAGGGGCATCAGGCAGGTGCAGAAGAGGCAGGGGCATCAGCAGGAGCAGAGGAGGCAGGGGCATCAGGCAGGTGCAGAAGAGGCAGGGGCATCAGCAGGAGCAGAGGAGGCAGGGGCATCAGGCAGGAGCAGAGGGGGCAGGGGCATCAGGCAGGAGCAGAAGAGGCAGGAACAGAGGGGACAGGGGCATCAGGAAGGAGCAGAGGGGCAGGGGCATAAGGAAGGAGCAGAGGGGCAGGGGCATCAGGAAGGAGCAGAGGGACAGGGGCATAAGGAAGGAGCAGAGGGGGCAGGGGCATCAGGCAGGAGCAGAAGAGGCAGGAGCAGAGGAGGCAGAAGAGGCAGGAGCAGAGGGACAGGGGCATCAGGAAGGAGCAGAGGGACAGGGGCATAAGGAAGGAGCAGAGGGGGCAGGGGCATCAGGAAGGAGCAGAGGGGCAGGGGCATCAGGAAGGAACAGAGTAGGCAGAAGAAGAGGCAGGAGCAGAGGGGACAGGGGCACCAGGAAGGAGAAGAGGGGGCAGGGGCATCAGCCAGGAACAGAGGAGGCAGGGGCATCAGGAAGGAGCAGAGTAGGCAGGGGCATCAGGAAGGAGCAGAGGAGGCAGGGGCATCAGGAAGGAGCAGAGGGGGCCATAGACGAGGCAGCAGACGGGTGCATGGTACTCACAGAGCTACTTCTGCTGGATCCTGTGCTGCTGCCTCCTCCAGATCCTTACATAGCAGGGGAGGGGCGGGGCTGTGACATCATCTTCCAAGTACCTGCCCCTCTACCTGTTCTCTCTGTTATCGGGTTGAGGGGCAAAACTCTGCTGCTCCAGCCAATGACAGTGCTAGAAATAGTCCCTATTATATTAACCCCATGCTGCCTGGTATCATTAGATCCCCCATACCACTGTGTCATCCACAGATTCCGCATAACCGTGTCATCCACAGATCCCGCATAACAGTGTTATTCACAGATCCCCCATAACAGTGTCATCCACAGATCCCCCATAACAGTGTCATCCACAGATCCCCCATAACAGTGTCATCCACAGATCCCCCATAACAGTGTGTCATCCACAGATCCCCCATAACAGTGTCATCCACAGATCCCCCATAACAGTGTCACCCACAGATCCCACATAACAGTGTCATCCATAGATCCCCCATAACAGTGCCATCCACAGATCCCCCCATAACAGTGTCATCCACAGATCCCCCATAACAGTGCCATCCACAGATCCCCCATAACAGTGCCATCCACAGATCCCCCCTAACAGTGTCATCCACAGATCCACCATAACAGTGTCATCCACAGATCCCCCATAACAGTGTCATCCACAGATCCCCCCATAACAGTGTCATCCACAGATCCCCCCATAACAGTGAGATCCACAGATCCTCCATAACAGTGTCATCCACAGATCCCCTATAACAGTCATCCACAGATCCCCTATAACAGTGTGTCCTTCACAGATCCCCCATAACAGTGTCATTCACAGATCCCCCATAACAGTGTCATCCACAGATCCCCCATGACAGTGACATCCACAGATCCCCCATAACAGTGACATCCACAGATCCCCATAACAGTGTCATCCACAGATCCCCATAACAGTGTCATCCACAGACTCCCCATAACAGTGTCACCCACAGATCACCCATAACAGTGACATCCACAGTGCCCCCATAACAGTGTCATCCACAGATCCCCATAACAGTGTCATCCACAGATTCCCCATAACAGTGTCAGCCACAGATCCCCATAACAGTGTGTCATCCACAGACCCCCATAACAGTGTCATCCACAGATCCCCCATAACAGTGTCATCCAGAGATCCCCCATAACAGTGTCATCCACAGATCCCCCATAACAGTGTCATCCACAGATCCCCCATAACAGTGCCATCCACAGATCCCCCATAACAGTGCCATCCACAGATCCCCCTAACAGTGTCATCCACAGATCCACCATAACAGTGTCATCCACAGATCCCCATAACAGTGTCATCCACAGATCCCCCATAACAGTGTCATCCACAGATCCCCCCATAACAGTGAGATCCACAGATCCTCCATAACAGTGTCATCCACAGATCCCCTATAACAGTCATCCACAGATCCCCCATAACAGTGTGTCCTTCACAGATCCCCCATAACAGTGTCATTCACAGATCCCCCATAACAGTGTCATCCACAGATCCCCCATGACAGTGACATCCACAGATCCCCCATAACAGTGACATCCACAGATCCCCCATAACAGTGTCATCCACACATCCCCCATAACAGTGTCATCCACAGACCCCCCATAACAGTGTCACCCACAGATCACCCATAACAGTGACATCCACAGTGCCCCCATAACAGTGTCATCCACAGATCCCCCATAACAGTGTCATCCACAGATTCCCCATAACAGTGTCAGCCACAGATCCCCCATAACAGTGTGTCATCCACAGACCCCCCATAACAGTGTCATCCACAGATCCCCCATAACAGTGTCATCCAGAGATCCCCCATAACAGTGTCATCCACAGATCCCCCATGACAGTGACATCCACAGATCCCCCATAACAGTGACATCCACAGATCCCCCCATAACAGTGTCATCCACACATCCCCCATAACAGTGTCATCCACAGACCCCCCATAACAGTGTCACCCACAGATCACCCATAACAGTGACATCCACAGTGCCCCTATAACAGTGTCATCCACAGATCCCCCATAACAGTGTCATCCACAGATCCCCCATAACAGTGTCATCCACAGATCCCCCATAACAGTGTCATCCACAGATCCCCATAACAGTGTGCCATCCACAGATCCCCCATAACAGTGTGTCATCCACAGATCCCCCATAACAGTGTCATCCACAGATCCCCCATAACAGTGTGTCATCCACAGATCCCCCATAACAGTGTCATCCACAGATCCCCCATAACAGTGTCATCCACAGATCCCCCATAACAGTGTCATCCACAGACCCCCATAACAGTGTCATCCACAGATCCCCATAACAGTGTGTCTTCACAGATCTCCATAACAGTGTGTCCTTCACAGATCCCCTATAACAGTGTCATCCACAGATCCCCCATAACAGTGTGTCATCCACAGATCCCCCATAACAGTGTGTCATCCACAGATCTCCCCATAACAGTGTCATCCACAGATCCCCATAAGTGTCATCCACAGATCCCTCATAAGTGTCATCCACAGATCCCCCATAACAGTGTTCATCCACAGATCCCCCATAACAGTGTCATCCACAGATCCCCATAACAGTGTCATCCACAGATCCCCATAACAGTGTCATCCATAGATCTCCATAACAGTGTCATCCACAGATCCCCATAACAGTGTCATCCACAGATCCCCCATAACAGTGTCATCCACAGATCCCCATAACAGTGTCATCCACAGATCCCCCATAACAGTGTGTCATCCACAGATCTCCATAACAGTGTCATCCACAGATCCCCCATAACAGTGTCATCCACAGACCCCCCATAACAGTGTGTCATCCACAGATCCCCATAACAGTGTCATCCACAGATCCCCCATAACAGTGTCATCCACAGATCCCTATAACAGTGTCATCCACAGATCCCCCATAACAGTGTGTCATCCACAGATCCCCCATAACAGTGTGTCATCCACAGATCCCCCATAACAGTGTGTCATCCAAGATCCTCCATAACAGTGTCATCCACAGCGCCCCCATAACAGTGTCATCCACAGATCCCCCATAACAGTGTCATCCACAGATCCCCATAACAGTGTCATCCACAGATCCCCCATAACAGTGTCATCCACAGTTCCCCATAACAGTGTCATCCACAGATCCCCCATAACAGTGTCATCCACAGATCCCCCATAACAGTGTCATCCACAGATCCCCCATAACAGTGTCATCCAAGATCCTCTATAACAGTGTCATCCACAGATCCTCCATAACAGTGTCATCCACAGATCCTCCATAACAGTGTCATCCACAGATCCCCTATAATAGTGTCATCCACAGATCCCCCATAACAGTGACATCTACAGATCCCCCATAACAGTGACATCCACAGATCCCCATAACAGTGACATCCACAGAACCTCTATAACAGTGTCACCCACAGTGCTCCCTATAACAGTGTGTCATCCACAGATCCTCCATAACAGTGTCATCCACAGATCCTCCATAACAGTGCGCCATCCACAGATCTCCATAACAGTGTCATCCACAGATCTCTCATAACAGTGTCATCCACAGATCTCTATAACAGTGTCATCCACAGATCCCTCATAACAGTGTCATCCACAGATCCCTATAACAGTGTCATCCACAGATCCCCTATAACAGTGCTATCTACAGATCCTCTATAACAGTGCCATCTACAGATCTCTCTAACAGTGTCATCCACAGATCCTCCATAACAGTGTCATCCACAGATCCTCTATAACAGTGTCATCCACAGATCCTCTATAACAGTGTCATCCACAGATCTCCATAACAGTGAGATCCACAGATCCTCCATAACAGTGTCATCCACAGATCCCTATAACAGTTGCATCCACAGATCTCTCATAACAGTGTGTCCTTCACAGATCCTCCATAACAGTGTCATCTCACAGATTCCCCATAACAGTGTGTCATCCACAGATCCTCCATGACAGTGACATCCACAGATCCTCCATAACAGTGACATCTACAGATCCCCTATAACAGTGTCATCCACACATCCCCATAACAGTGTCATCCACAGACCCCCATAACAGTGTCACCTACAGATCACCCATAACAGTGACATCCACAGTGCCCTCATAACAGTGTCATCCACAGATCCCCATAACAGTGTCATCCACAGATTCCCCATAACAGTGTCAGCCACAGATCCCCCATAACAGTGTGTCATCCACAGACCTCCATAACAGTAGTCATTCACAGATCCCCATAACAGTGTCATCCAGAGATCCCCATAACAGTGTCATCCACAGATCTCCATGACAGTGACATCCACAGATCCCTATAACAGTGACATCCACAGATCCCCCATAACAGTGTCATCCACACATCCTCCATAACAGTGTCATCCACAGACCCCCATAACAGTGTGTCACCCACAGATCACCCATAACAGTGTCATCCACAGATCCCCCATAACAGTGTCATCCACAGATCCCCTATAACAGTGTGCTCATCCACAGATCCCCATAACAGTGTCATCCACAGATCCCCTATAACAGTGTGTCATCCACAGATCCCCATAACAGTGTCATCCACAGATCTCCCATAACAGTGTGTCATCCACAGATTCCCCATAACAGTGTGTCATCCACAGATCTCCATAACAGTGTGTCATCCACAGATCCTCTATAACAGTGTGTCATCCACAGATCCCTCATAACAGTGTTCATCCACAGATCCCTCATAACAGTGTCATCCACAGATCCCCTATAACAGTGTCATCCACAGATCCCCATAACAGTGTCATCCACAGATCTCCCATAACAGTGTCATCCACAGATCTCTATAACAGTGTGTCATCCACAGATCCTCCATAACAGTGTGTCATCCACAGATCTCCATAACAGTGTCATCCACAGATCCCCCATAACAGTGTCATCCACAGATCCCCCATAACAGTGTCATCCACAGATCCCCCATAACAGTGTGTCATCCACAGATCTCCATAACAGTGTCATCCACAGATCTCCCATAACAGTGTCATCCACAGATCCCCTATAACAGTGTGTCATCCACAGATCCCTATAACAGTGTCATCCACAGATCCTCCATAACAGTGTCATCCACAGATCTCCTATAACAGTGTGTCATCCACAGATCTCCTATAACAGTGTGTCATCCACAGATCCTCTATAACAGTGTGTCATCCACAGATCCTCTATAACAGTGTGTCATCCACAGATCCTCCATAACAGTGTGTCATCCACAGCGCCCCATAACAGTGTCATCCACAGATCCTCCATAACAGTGTCATCCACAGATCCCCATAACAGTGTCATCCACAGATCTCCCATAACAGTGTCATCCACAGTTCCCCATAACAGTGTCATCCACAGATCCTCTATAACAGTGTCATCCACAGATCCCCTATAACAGTGTCATCCACAGATCCCCCATAACAGTGTCATCCACAGATCCCCCATAACAGTGTCATCCACAGATCCCCCATAACAGTGTCATCCACAGATCCCCCATAACAGTGTCATCCACAGATCCCCCATAACAGTGTCATCCACAGATCCCCCATAACAGTGTACATCCACAGATCCCCATAACAGTGACATCCACAGATCCCCCATAACAGTGACATCCACAGATCCCCCATAACAGTGACATCCACAGAACCCCCATAACAGTGTCACCCACAGTGCCCCCATAACAGTGTGTCATCCACAGATCCCCATAACAGTGTCATCCACAGATCCCATAACAGTGTGTCATCCACAGATCCCCCATAACAGTAAGTCATCCACAGATCCCCCATAACAGTGTCATCCACAGATCCCCCATAACAGTGTGTCATCCACAGATCCCCCATAACAGTGTCATCCACAGATCCCCCATAACAGTGTCATCCACAGATCCCCCATAACAGTGACCTCCACAGATCCCCCATAACAGTGACATCCACAGATCCCCCATAACAGTGTCATCCACAGATCCCCCATAACAGTGTGATATTGTGTATAGGCAGTGTCTGGGGCCCCTTATGAAAAATGGCTTGTCATGTGCTCTCCAGTGATGGGGTGCTGGGTTTTCCATTCTTATGGCAGTAAATGTCAATCACTGGATAATGAAAAGTTATTTGTGTTCATCATTTTGAAAATCTCTACTTGCTGCCACTGAATGGAAACATTTTTGTTCACATCAATTGGTTCAAAATATGTCCAGACCTAATTTTTCTGACAGCTAATGGTTTGTTACACTTGTATGCAGTCTAGACAGTCGTCTTTGAGGTGAACACATCCCTCATGGGCTTGTTACAGTGTATCAATGGCTGCAGCTGGGGGTCACATCAATCTTTGCTGCTGCTTCTCGCTGTCTTGTCTTCCTGTTTTTTTTTTTTTTTTCCTCCTGGTTGATGACATGACGGCTGAACACACAGAAAAGAACGACCATGTGATGTGGGGTGCTGACGCCTCAAATGCAACTGATAATGTGACTACAGATCAAACAGCGTGGCCACGGGCCAGGGGGTGGCGTAACCCAAAGAGAATTGGGAAATTAGCAGGTGACGCAAGTCGCCACCAGGAATGGGAATCCACATCCAGTCTATTCACCTCCTGCCGGGTCTCATACATGATGGCTAACACCCATCCTGAAGGGCACACCCGCTGTAATGATCTGAGAGCATGACTGTAGTACAGGAGAATATCGTCTATTGCTCCCTGTTATCAGTCATTTCAGGGGAGAGGATGACTGTAGGACAGGAGAATACAGTCTATTGCCTCCTGTTATCAGCCATTTCAGGGGAGAGGATGACTGTAGGACAGAATACAATCTATTGCCCCTGTTATCAGCCATTTCAGGGGAGAGGATGACTGTAGGACAGGAGAATACAGTCTATTGCCCCCTGTTATCAGCCATTTCAGGGAAGAGTATGACTGTAGGACAGGAGAATACAGTCTATTGCTCCCTGTTATCAGTCATTTCAGGGGAGGGGATGACTGTAGAACAGGAGAACACAGTCTATTGCCCCCTGTTATCAGCCATTTCAGGGGAGAGGATGACTGTAGGACAGGAGAATACAATCTATTGCCCCCTGTTATCAGCCATTTCAGGGGAGAGGATGACTGTAGGACAGGAGAATACAGTCTATTGCCCCCTGTTATCAGCCATTTCAGGGGAGAGGATGACTGTAGGACAGGAGAATACAGTCTATTACCCCCTGTTATCAGCCATGTCAGGGGAGGGGATGACTGTAGGACAGGAGAATACAGTCTATTGCTCCCTGTTATCAACCATTTCTGGGGAGAGGATGACTGTAGGACAGGAGAATACAATCTATTGCCCCCTGTTATCAGCCATTTCAGAGGAGAGGATGACTGTAGGACAGGAGAATACAATCTATTGCTCCTGTTATCAGCCATTTCAGGGGAGAGGATGACTGTAGGACAGGAGAATACAGTCTATTGCCCCCTGTTATCAGCCATTTCAGTGGAGAGGATGACTGTAGGACAGGAGAATACAGTCTATTGCCCCCTGTTATCAGCCATTTCAGTGGAGAGGATGACTGTAGGACAGGAGAATACAGTCTATTGCTCCCTGTTATCAGCCATTTCAGGGGAGAGGATGACTGTAGGACAGGAGAATACAATCTATTGCCCCCTGTTATCAGCCATTTCAGGGAGAGGATGACTGTAGGACAGGAGAATACAGTCTATTGCCTCCTGTTATCAGCCATTTCAGGGGAGAGGATGACTGTAGGACAGGAGAATACAATCTATTGCCCCCTGTTATCAGCCATTTCAGGGGGGAGAATGACTGTAGGACAGGAGAATACAGTCTATTGCTCCCTTTTATCATCCATTTCAGGGGAGAGGATGACTGTAGGACAGGAGAATACAGTCTATTGCCCCCTTTTATCAGCCATTTCAGGGCAGAGGATGACTGTAGGACAGGAGAATACAGTCTATTGCCCCCGGTTTTCAGTCATTTCAGGGGAAGGATGACTGTAGGACAGGAGAATACAATCTATTGCTCCCTGTTATCAGCCATTTTAGGGGGGGAGATAGAAGATGACTGTAGGAAGAAGAATACAATCTATTGCTCCCTGTTATCAGCCATTTCAGGGGAGAGGATGACTGTAGGACAGGAGAATACAGTCTATTACCCCCTGTTATCAGCCATTTCAGGGAAGAGGATGACTGTAGGACAGGAGAATACAATCTATTGCCCCCTGTTATCAGTCATTTCAGGGGAGAGGATGACTGTAGGACAGGAGAATATAATTTATTGCCCCCTGTTATCAGCTGTTTCAGGGGAGAGGATGACTGTAGGACAGGAGAATACAATCTATTGCTCCCTGTTATCAGTCATTTCAGGGGAGAGGATGACTGTAGGACAGGAGAATACAGTCTATTGCTCCCTGTTATCATCCATTTCAGGGGAGAGGATGACTGTAGGACAGGAGAATACAGTCTATTGCCCCCTGTTATCAGCCATTTCAGGGGAGAGGATGACTGTAGGACAGGAGAATACAGTCTATTGCTCCCAGTTATCAGCGATTTCAGGGTAGAGGATGACTCTAGTACAGGAGGATACAATCTATTGCGCCCTGTTATCAGCCATTTCAGGGGAGAGGATGACTGTAGGACAGGAGAACACAGTCTATTACCCGCTGTTATCAGCCATTTCAGGGAGAGGATGACTGTAGGACAGGAGAATACAGTCTATTGCTCCCTGTTATCAGCCATTTCAGGGGAGAGGATGACTGTAGGACAGGAGAATACAATCTATTGCCCCCTGTTATCAGCCATTTCAGGGGAGAGGATGACTGTAGGACAGGAGATTACAGTCTATTACCCGCTGTTATCAGCCATTTCAGGGAGAGGATGACTGTAGGACAGGAGAATACAGTCTATTTCCCCGTTATCAGCCATTTCAGGGGAGAGGATGACTGTAGGACAGGAGAATACAGTCTATTGCCCCTGTTATCAGCCATTTCAGGGGAGAGGATGACTGTAGGACAGGAGAATACAGTCTATTGCCCCCTGTTATCAGCCATTTCAGGGGGGAGGATGACTGTAGGACAGGAGAATACAGTCTATTGCCCCCTGTTATCAGCCATTTCAGGGGAGAGGATGACTGTAGGACAGGAGAATACAGTCTATTGCTCCCTGTTATCAGTCATTTCAGGGGAGAGGATGACTGTAGTACAGGGAATTACAACCTATTGCCCCCTGTTATCAGCCATTTCAGGGGAGAGGATGACTGTAGGACAGGAGATTACAGTCTATTACCCGCTGTTATCAGCCATTTCAGGGGGAGGATGACTGTAGAACAGGAGAATACAGTCTATTGCCCTCTGTTATCAGCCATTTCAGGGGAGAGGATGACTGTAGGACAGGGGAATACAGTCTATTGCTCCCTGTTATCAGCCATTTCAGGGGAGAGGATGACTGTAGGACAGGAGAATACAGTCTATTGCCCCCTGTTATCAGCCATTTCAGGGAGAGGATGACTGTAGGACAGGAGAATACAGTCTATTTCTCCCTGTTATCAGCCATTTCAGGGGAGAGGATGACTGTAGGACAGGAGAATACAATCTATTGCTCCCTGTTATCAGCCATTTCAGGGGAGAGGATGACTGTAGGACAGGAGAATACAATCTATTGCTCCCTGTTATCAGCCTTTTCAGGGGAGAGGATGACTGTAGGACAGGAGAATACAGTCTATTGCCCCCTGTTATCAGTCATTTCAGGGGAGAGGATGACTGTAGTACAGGGAATTACAACCTATTGCTCCCTGTTATCAGCCCTTTCAGGGGAGAGGATGACTGTAGGACAGGAGAATACAGTCTATTGCTCCCTGTTATCAGCCATTTCAGGGGAGAGGATGACTGTAGGACAGGGGATTACAACCTATTGCCCCCTGTTATCAGCCCTTTCAGGGGAGAGGATGACTGTAGTGTTCTTCGAGTGTTAGGATCTTCCCTGTCCCCTATGATGACTACTTTATGTCCTCCTATCCTCAGGTTAGGATGATACATTGTGTTCATTGCTTTGTCCTGAGTCAAGGCCACTGTTCTGTTTGTTTGCCGCCGCTATCACCTGACAGGGACACAGACATGTCAGCAGGTTGCAACAGCGCTGGTCAAAAACCGTGTCGCCATCCTGCCAGCATAACCTTCATCTGGTACACTACCCCCATTATGTACAACTATCCCGATGTCACCTGCAAATGATCCAGCAGTGGTCAGTGGGGGAAGGGTGGCCAAGTTTTTTTTGGATGTGCCGTTGGAGTCGTCCTGTGTGAGACATTGCTCCTTCTACGAGGTTCTATGGAAACAGCCAACTTTCGGTGACCGGTAATGGGAAGGTATCCAGCCGCTGTACAGCAAGAAGCGATCCACTGGGACGACATGGTCTCTGTCCCACCAAGCACTATGTCCTGCGTCACAGACATCTCCACGATCCGGCCCAGCAGGATTCTATCTGCACTTCAGATCACCGCGCATGTCTTTGGATGTAAACTGTGACCTCATCATTCTATGCATTGTCCACTCGTTCTCACATATTAGCTTTTTCTAATCCTTCCTCTGGATCAACTTGCAGGATAACAGGCTGAACAGAGGGCGTTTTTCAGCCTTATAAACTATGTTACTATATTAATAAGCCTCGAGGTAAACCCCCTCCTCCGAGCAAAATAATCGCCCCCATACCCCTTATTAATCCTGACACTAAGTTATTCACCTGTGTGTTGTCTTACCCTCTGAAGTGGTGCAGGTCGGAGTCATCCCTAGTGGGCGAGCCCTGGACGATATTGGGTGTCATACATTGGGTTGAGGCCTCAGACCCCGTTAGCTCTGCTTCGGATAGCGGCCCCTTGGGTCCATACCTTTGGGGTTCTGAAAACTGTGGGTTCTCCTCACCCCTTTATTCAGCCACGGCTTCCATCACATTCTTTCTCGTCTGCATCCCTGGTCACATCCTCCTTTAGCCATCTTAGCCAGTCCTCTACAGTAGATAACACGAGCTGACAACCTTCAGGTGTCACTTCTGAGGCCTCTGACAATTTATTACATCCAATGCAGGGGTGTAGCTAACGGCTCATGGGCCCTGGTGCAAGAGTTCAGCTTGGGCCCCCCTTCCCTCAGTGCTTTGTGTGTCTTCTTATGTGGCACAAGGGTCTTGGGCCCCCTCAGGCTCCTGGGCCCAGTAGCGACTGCTACCTCTGCACCCCCTGGAGCTACGCCCCTGATCCAATGTGTCATTCTGCAAACCCCTCAGCGATTCCACAGTTTAATAGAACTTCATTTTGGACACCAAAATCTTTCAACTGTTTTGGTGATGTTTTTCATTTTCCATTGTCACTATATTTTTAAGAAAAATCATAAAATCCTGCAGTTCTCCCACTGGCCACTAAACCTAATAATTGGAGCTATTTCCTGGTCTGCACAGTTCCCTTCTATAGTCATCTTATTATCATTACAGGCAGGATTACAATGATAGATATTAGCTTTTTATAGACAAGAGTCCATCATTCACTGTAGGTCAGGGGTAGGCAACCTCCAGCTGTTGTGAAACTACAACTCCCAGCATGCATGCTTGCTCTGCTCATCTCAAAACTCTCATAGAAATAAATGCTGAGTATTGTAGCTTCACAACAGCTGAACTGCCGAAGTTTGCTGACCCCGATGGTCACTGCTTATCTACTTTCCCTCCCTGCACAGGTCCCAGAGCATGCCCACAACACTCCCAATGAGTCCCCTCCAGTCCATTGTGTCTATGGCGGCTGCTGTAAAGCATAGTCATTTAGAATTGATTGCCTTACCGTTTATTCAGTCCCTCCCTCGTCTGCATTGATTACCTTCAGCATTGCGCTGTAGTTTCTCCACCCCCCACCGCCACCCTATCTTCAGATTTCTGCCAAATTATTGACTTCCTGTCCATAAGAATCTGGGAATCTACCTTATAGATTGAAATGCGTCGTCCCCGTCGGGCGCTGAGCTTTAGGATCCTGCAGATAGCACTTTGTGCCTGGCCGCAGCAGACTTCAGTTTACAACCGCAACCACTTATGCTGCGGTGGGTGGAGGACGTCCGCCATGTAAGTTATCGCATGAGAAATGGACTTTGTGTTGCGAGTCCTTCAGTAAAGGTAGGTATCAGGGACTTCTCGCTTAAAGGGGTGGTCTGACTTCAGTAAACGGCATTTATCCTATAGACGCAGTGAATACAAGGCCCTTCCTAATATATTGTTGTCCCGGTTCATTTTTCCATCGCATTATACGCTGCTCGTTTCCGTATCTGCGCTGCAGCGGTGGCCGGGACATGTGCGCTCCCATAGACCTGGCCCCCAGAGAGAATGGCGCTTCTTCCTGTAGTGTGCAAGTACGACCACCACTGCTGGATTACAGGGTGGTCGTAACCTTGGAAACAGCCCGTGTATAATGTGATGGAAAAATGAATCGAGGCAATATGGAGAAGCACAATAACGTTAGTAAGGGCCTTGTATTATCTGCATCTACATGATAAATGCTGTTTACTGAAGTGAGAGGACCCCTTTAAGGTTTTCCACATAGCACATATATCTGGCGAGGCTTTATGTTATTAACCCTTACCCTCCCCCCCCATAGTCAGAGGGACAATGCAATGTCATAGACGTCCCCCCTCCTCACTGTAATCTTCTGTCTCTGCTGCTACATTGTAATTCCCAGCGTTACTTTTAATAAAGTTTTATATATTTGATACCAATGTTAATGTCAGACAGACTCTGCGTCCCCCCCCCGAGAGTAAGGGATGAACAGCAAGACCTCATCATCAGATAATGGAACTCACTCATGTAACTTGTTTGTATTCCTTCATATTTTCAAAAATGCTGCTTGCTGTCAGTGAATTAAAACATTATCTTTTTTACCAGAAGCTGAAAACCTGTCCTGACCTAGTCTTGCCCACAGCAGAGGGTTTGGTACAATTGTATCCACTCTAAAGACTCTTCTCTGGATTACCGCACTGACACATTGTAACAAACAAGGCAGGAGAGAGCTACTGGTGATGTGCTAGCCTCACAGAGGCCTGACTGGATACACTGTAACAAACCCGCAGCTGTGAGAAGAAGTCAGGAGGACAGTTTTCAGACTGACAGCAAGCAGAGATCCTGAAAATGGGAACAGTCCAAATGCCACATTTTAGAACACAGCAAGCAGAGATCCTGAAAATGGGAACAGTCCAAATGCCACGTTTTAGAACACAGCAAGCACAGATCCTGAAAATGGGAACAGTCCACATGCCACATGTTTTAGAACAGCTTTCACTCTGCAATCTTCTGGGGAAACATATCAATGGCCACCAATGTGTGAGGGGAGGGCGTCAGACCCCCGGGGGCCCCACTGATTATGAATGAAAGGGATGTCCCCCTTTTCCAACAACCACACTGACTGACGGCCATTCTCAAGGACACGCAGGACAACAATTACTGACTTATTATCTAACACTCCAGTCCCATCCAAAGCTGCAGTCCCAGTGCATTGTGGGGGCCACGAGACACCTACTGCTAAGTGACTAGGTCACATGACTGTCAGATTCCACCTGGCATTCAGAATTGGCTCTGTTGCTTTGGAGGTGACTGGAGAAGAAGATACAATGTAACACAGGATCTGTACAAAGAAGAAAACAAAGTATCCAAAGTGCTGGCATCACCCATGACACCCAATCTGACCGGGTCGGCGCTACGGGCGCAGAGAATAAGAGACAGGGCCGGGGGTTCTGGTAGTAGTTTTATTTCCAGCGATACGGCAGTTCTCAGAACTGAACGGCGTATTGTATCATGCGTATGGAAACTTCCTTATTCTCAAAGCTTCTCTGTGCCGGCGAACAGTCGGGGTGCAGGTGTCGGGGTACACAGGCCGGCCTCTATGATGTACTGTGAACATCCCCCTCCATGTGACACAGGGGGCACTCTAGGTATAGACTACACAATGAAGCACACAAAACGCAGAGGCCTATAGGTAATGGCACACTCCTGGCCTCTAAGCCCCGCCTCCAGTAAAGCAGGGGTGGAGCCCAGCACATACAGCGGGGGCGGTGCCTGATCCTTATTGGCACAGGAACACTGAACATCAGCTTTTATTTTTTTATGGTTATGGCACGTGGATAATTACGTGGGAGATGAGCGCAGGCGCCCTGGAACATGGAGAATAAAATATATCTATACAGTTTGGCAGTAATTTTTTATATATAGATTTTTTTTTTTTAAACCTCTAAAAACAACATAAAAAGTGGAAAAAATAAAATAAAACTTGTAACATAACATAGGACAGCGCATAAAATTCTCCGAAAATACCCATGTAACAGCTTTGGAGAGGAAATCTCTTCCTATTTATATCAGGGTCGGGCAGCGGGAGGCGCAGTGCACATTATGGGGGTTAATATTTTAGATTTTTTATACTTTTTACAGACGGATGACGGGGAAGCAGCTGCTGAGTAAACAAATAATGAGAGTTTTCTTTCCGTAGACGAGACACGAGGAAAGCGCCAAAGCTTGAAGATTCTGCCAGTGCCGACAATAATATACTGTCCACCGAGACTAAGATCTACAGAAAACTCCAGAGGTCACCGCCACGTTAAAACACTAACAATAGTCAATCCGTAACAGAGGGGGAGGGGCCAGGCGGCGTGGAGGAGGGGTTAAAGGTCGCTTCACCTTTGGCATTACTTTGCAGAATATGATGGCAAAGGACCTAAGCATCGATTCCCGAATATATTGTTATTAACAGATTTGTTCCCGTCAGCCATGGGAGCGATCCGAACATGGCGCAGAGTCGTCACCCGGGGTTTTCAGACTCCATATATAGACTATATGGTATGGCAGCCTGTAGGGGACAAACAGGACACAGATCAGAGACCTCAGGAAGCGATTCTGTTAATGAAAACATATTAAGCGGTTGCTATTTAAGCAATTTTCTCCTTCCAAAGGCAGATTTGCCCTGTAAGTCAATCTTAGCACAACCTCCTGCAGGATTCCAACACGACCGGTCCAGCAATAGCGCCAAAGGGGGCTCAACTCCAGCCGCCGTCATGAAGAAAAGGCTGTGCAAGCTGCCATCTTGTCCTGGAAGAAGACAGGACGGCAGAAGAGGACAAGAACACGGAGATACAGGCAGCAGAAGTCCTTTCTTCACAGATTAGTGGTTTGTCCAATATAAAGGTGCGCCCCTTTAACACGAGGCTCTGTGGTACCTCGCGCCTCAATCTTCATGATTTCCATTTCTCATAGGTTCATCTCTGATAGGCGACTGGTTAGACATTATATGGCCTAGAATCCAGGCGCAGAGACCGCTGTCACCCACCCGGGGTATAAAAATATCTCGACCCCAGACGTTTAAATCTAGAGGGGCTTGTTTAGAAGAGGTTGACGCGTTTTTAGCGCACATGCAGCAGGACAAGGTTAAAAAGAACCCGAAATAAGGTGCGCATAGGCAAGGAAACAGGGCGAGCATGCAGAAAAAAAAGTGACCAAGTGTGAGAGTTGCCCTTAAAAGGGGCCACGACCAGAAAGGAAGTGAGGAGCAGGGAAGGAGGAGCCCGTCCAGACAGGAAGTCAGAAGCAGGGAAGGAGGAGCCCGTCCAGACAGGAAGTGAGAAGCAGGGAAGGAGGAGCCCGTCCAGACAGGAAGTGAGGAGCAGGGAAGGAGGAGCCCGTCCAGACAGGAAGTGAGGAGCAGGGAAGGAGGAGCACGACCAGACAGGAAGTGAGGAGCACGACCAGACAGGAAGTGAGGAGCACGACCAGACAGGAGGAGCAGAGAGGGAGGAGAACAACCAGACAAGAAGAGAGGAGCAGGGAAGGAGGAGAACGACCAGACAGGAAGTGAGGAGCAGGGAAGGAGGAGCACGACCAGATAGGAAGTGAGGAGCAGGGAAGGAGGAGAACGACCAGATAGGAAGAGAGGAGCAGAGAGGGAGGAGCACGACCAGACAGGAAGAGAGGGAGGAGCACGACCAGACAGGAAGAGAGGAGCAGGGAAGGAGGAGCATGACCAGACAGGGAGGGAGGAGCACGACCAGACAGGAAGAGAGGAGCAGGGACGGAGGAGCACGACCAGACAGGAAGAGAGGAGCAGGGACGGAGGAGCACGACCAGACAGGAGCAGGGAAGGAGGAGCACGACCAGACAGGAAGAGAGGAGCAGGGAAGGAGGAGCACGACCAGACAGGGAGGGAGGAGCACGACCAGACAGGAAGAGAGGAGCAGAGAGGGAGGAGAACGACCAGACAAGAAGAGAGGAGCAGAGAGGGAGGAGAACGACCAGACAAGAAGAGAGGAGCAGAGAGGGAGGATAACGACCAGACAAGAAGAGAGGAGCAGGGAAGGAGGAGAACGACCAGACAAGAAGAGAGGAGCAAAGAAAAAAGGTATAGGAGAATGTGTACTGCGAAGGGTGGGCGGTAAGAATAGGAGGGCAGATACTGAGAGGGGGAGGGTTGAAGGAATAAAAAAAATAAAGCATGTGTGTCAATATGGTGGGGAGGGGGGGGCTTAGTTGGTTAAACATGGCGGCAAAGCGTGGAATCTGCTGCTCGGATATGATACGGGGGGTTCCCAGTATGTGGGGGAGTTATAGGGGTAACTTTGGAGGAGGTATGCCCCTGGATACACTGATAACCGTGTCCATTTTACGGTATCTCTGGTCGCTCACAGGTTTCTCTTTTTGTATAGATTTTTTTGACTACTCGCTCCGACGGTCAGGTAACTATGGAGGGGGGTCTTATTTTCCTCCTGAATAAAGCTCGGCCCGGGTTCCTTGCGTCAGCAACACCTCTACGAATCTACGACAAAACACACATAAAAAACGTTAGAGAGCGACAAACCTCAAGGAAATCCCCTCCCCTTACAGGAAACAATCAGAGGGGCTGCACCAGCTCTGCATACTGTCATTGAATAGAAGAGGCTGGGAAAACTGCAATGAGCTAATACTTCTCACAGCTGAGGGTTTATTACGTCTAGTCAGTTAAACAGGTGCAATAAGTGTGAATTATGTGCAATTTGCTATCGCGCGACTTCCATTAAATCTGCTATGTGCAACACAAAATCCAACGTCTGTATTTTTTGTGACTGTCGTCTTGCAGCCAAGTCTGTTACAATGTATCAGTTTCATGATTGTCTAAACTGGATACAATTGTAACAAACCCTCAGTATTAGGTCAGGATGAGATGTAACTTAAAAAGTTCCCATTCACTGACAGCAAGCAGAGGGGGCCTACATTTCAGTAAGTGCCCGATGAGCAGCTGTAAGTTGATAAATTGGACTTGTATGGAGGCAAAATTTTGAGTGCAGCTCTGGAGGTTTAGAAATGTTACATTTCTGGTGGGCTTCATTTGCGTCACTGACCCTGTGGCGCCAAACATTGCGCGTGTGATGCAATAATCTGCAGACCGGTATAAAAAATAACGTCATTTATTCTGAGGCCGGAGCCGCCTCTTTAAAAAATAAAATATTAGCCACAACATTACACAGATGGCGGGCCCGCAAACAAGCATGGAGGTGAAGGCGCGGGGAGGTGGCGGCACGGACATGCTGCAGGCGGTGGTGATTACTATCTAGGCAGATCTCGTCTGTAGTCCGTAAACGCAGATTTTCCGATACGGGACTACTTCTGATTTACCCTCATCACCCTGGAGTCTAAAAAGCCGTCATGACGAAATAAACAATGGTGCTAGTGATTCACATTTGCGCCACTGTAAATGCCGGATTATCAGAATTTCACGGACTATAAGACACCCGGACGCACGAACCATCACCTTGGGAGCTGATTCTGAGGGCACAGCACCCTGACTGGGCGGAGCGGTGGGCTATGGGGGTGGGGCTATGCTTATAACACAGCGATTTCATCCAATCACAGCTTCTGTTCTTCATACACCCCAGAGGCGGCCATGGCGGTTTTAAGGGGTGTGGTGCCCCTCCCTCGCACAGACCAGCTTAGATGTAAGTCTTAGCACCTTTGGCGTTTTTGTCCAGATACACTTCGATATAGGACGTGGGGACGTAGCCCTCCTCCTCCTCGTTCCTCCGGATTCGCGTCCAGCCGTCACCTTTGTCCTCCTCGATGACGCTCAGTATTTCTCCCTCTGCTACGGATATGGTTCCTTCGTTTTCACCTGGATGGATAAGATGAGTATCAGCGCCGATCTCACTGGCCGACACAAATGCACGCAATACGGCAAGGCGCAAAAATTACCGTCAAAGGGGTATAAGGCTTTACAGGTTCCTATGGTGGCGAGGGGCTCCTCGTCATCAAAGTCATCGTCAAATTCTGTGGGCGTCACCTTCACCTCTGTCTCCTGGCTCTGATCTTCTGTATAACTCCCATCCGGACTGCTCAAGAGACAAAGCGATACCATCACTATAGCAACACACCTCACGGCCACAAGGGGGCGCCACCAGCCTGACAACTATATACATATATACTCTGACTCCAGATACTGCATGCTTCCCGTAACCTCCCTCCTACCAGTCCATGTTCTGCACCCCTTTAATTCTGCTCATCCTGGGCTTCCTAGTGCATGGACCTAAAACACATCATAGGATGGAAAAGCTGGGTGACACACATGGACACATATAGGGGTTGACCCCACGTTTCTTTGACTTCTCAGGAATCTGGGAAAGCTGGGTAAGGGTGCCTGTGAGGACAGCAGCAGTGACCACCCTGATTGCCACACAGCTATACACAGGAGGGAGAAGTCGCTCTGGATTAGAGCCCCGGGCCCCTGGTCTGTGGTACTGTCACATGATTAGGGTCCAGGTCCCAGCCTCACACCCGGTATACTGTACCTCTCTCGGTCCTGGGCGCAGTTACTGACTGGTGCAGTGTTCTGGGTCTCGTACAGGGCGCTCTGCCGGCGCGAGCCATCGTTGCGTGACGGTAACCGTCCTTCGACCTCCGCCAGCCAACCCTGGAGGAAGGGAGCGGCAAATAGAATTACATACAACACGGGGGCAGTGGCGGATTATTAGAACACGCTGCCGGGGACAACATGGCTGACACATCGTTAAACCGAATGCCGTCACTGTACTCGAGCACTAGATGGCGCCGTGGAGCACAAAATAACAATTGATGCCCGTGACACAGTATATAGAGCTGCCCCCTGAAAGGAGCACATGAGCAGGACGGGGGCACTAGGAGGCAATATACACCTTCAATATGGGGTCATCTAGCGACACAATGAGGAATACTAAGGGCTCAGACCTGGTAATAGGACCTCCTAAAAGGGTTATCGATAGGACTGGGCAGATAGGGGGCGCCGAGGAGAGCTCAACGTAACAAGGTACCAGCTGAGACCACAACATTGCTGCCGAGAACGGCTGTCCTCCCCTTCTGTGCTCACCTCAAACTTCTGCGCCTCGATCCGCAGCTTCTCAATATTGTTCCCGATTTCTATCAATTTCTGTGCAACACTGGAGGGATCTCCCATCTGTGGATTCTTCATGTACACGTCCTTCATCTTCGTCAACGCGTCTCTGTATAACGTAACGACAAGAAAGGTGACGGGCGTGTATGTAAAGCATGAGCAGTGTGCATATATTACATAACGTATCTAGAGCAGGATATACTCCAGAGCTGCACTCACTATTCTGCTGGTGCAGTCACTGTGTACATACATTACTTATCCTGTACTGATCCTGAGTTACATCCTGTATTATACTCCAGAGCTGCACTCACTATTCTGCTGGTGCAGTCACTGTGTACATACATTACTTATCCTGTACTGATCCTAAGTTACATCCTGTATTATACTCCAGAGCTGCACTCACTATTCTGCTGGTGCAGTCACTGTGTACATACATTACTTATCCTGTACTGATCCTGAGTTACATCCTGTATTATACTCCAGAGCTGCACTCACTATTCTGCTGGTGCAGTCACTGTGTACATACATTACTTATCCTGTACTAATCCTGAGTTACATCCTGTATTATACTCCAGAGCTGCACTCACTATTCTGCTGGTGCAGTCACTGTGTACATACATTACTTATCCTGTACTGATCCTGAGTTACATCCTGTATTATACTCCAGAGCTGCGCTCACTATTCTGCTGGTGGAGTCACTGTGTACATACATTACTTATCCTGTACTGATCCTGAGTTACATCCTGTATTATACTCCAGAGCTGCACTCACTATTCTGCTGGTGCAGTCACTGTGTACATACATTACTTATCCTGTACTGATCCTGAGTTACATCCTGTATTATACTCCAGAGCTGCACTCACTATTCTGCTGGTGCAGTCACTGTGTACATACATTACTTATCCTGTACTGATCCTGAGTTACATCCTGTATTATACTCCAGAGCTGCACTCACTATTCTGCTGGTGCAGTCACTGTGTACATACATTACTTATCCTGTACTGATCCTGAGTTACATCCTGTATTATACTCCAGAGCTGCACTCACTATTCTGCTGGTGCAGTCACTGTGTACATACATTACTTATCCTGTACTGATCCTGAGTTACATCCTGTATTATACTCCAGAGCTGCACTCACTATTCTGCTGGTGCAGTCACTGTGTACATACATTACTTATCCTGTACTGATCCTGAGTTACATCCTGTATTATACTCCAGAGCTGCACTCACTATTCTGCTGGTGCAGTCACTGTGTACATACATTACTTATCCTGTACTGATCCTGAGTTACATCCTGTATTATACTCCAGAGCTGCACTCACTATTCTGCTGGTGCAGTCACTGTGTACATACATTACTTATCCTGTACTGATCCTGAGTTACATCCTGTATTATACTCCAGAGCTGCACTCACTATTCTGCTGGTGCAGTCACTGTGTACATACATTACTTATCCTGTACTGATCCTGAGTACATCCTATTATCCAGGCTGCACTCACTATTCTGCTGGTGCAGTCACTGTGTACATACATTACTTATCCTGTACTGATCCTGAGTTACATCCTGTATTATACTCCAGAGCTGCACTCACTATTCTGCTGGTGCAGTCACTGTGTACATACATTACTTATCCTGTACTGATCCTGAGTTACATCCTGTATTATACTCCAGAGCTGCACTCACTATTCTGCTGGTGCAGTCACTGTGTACATACATTACTTATCCTGTACTGATCCTGAGTTACATCCTGTATTATACTCCAGAGCTGCACTCACTATTCTGCTGGTGCAGTCACTGTGTACATACATTACTTATCCTGTACTGATCCTGAGTTACATCCTGTATTATACTCCAGAGCTGCACTCACTATTCTGCTGGTGCAGTCACTGTGTACATACATTACTTATCCTGTACTGATCCTGAGTTACATCCTGTATTATACTCCAGAGCTGCACTCACTATTCTGCTGGTGCAGTCACTGTGTACATACATTACTTATCCTGTACTGATCCTGAGTTACATCCTGTATTATACTCCAGAGCTGCACTCACTATTCTGCTGGTGCAGTCACTGTGTACATACATTACTTATCCTGTACTGATCCTGAGTTACATCCTGTATTATACTCCAGAGCTGCACTCACTATTCTGCTGGTGCAGTCACTGTGTACATACATTACTTATCCTGTACTGATCCTGAGTTACATCCTGTATTATACTCCAGAGCTGCACTCACTATTCTGCTGGTGCAGTCACTGTGTACATACATTACTTATCCTGTACTGATCCTGAGGTACATCCTGTATTATACTCCAGAGCTGCACTCACTATTCTGCACAGTGAAGCCTCCACCTCTCACCTCTGGTCGATCTCTTTCTGGATGTCTTTGTTCAGCTCGTCCACCTTCTGCTGCAGCTTCTTCCGCCTCTGCTCCGGGGGCAGGTTGCTGAAGTCCTCCGGTGTCGCCCCCTGGTGGAAGCCAAAACACTGCACAGTCATGTCCACCATCCGTTCAGGCGGCATGCACTAATTACACCCATGCACCGCATGCAATAATGAGCACCAGGGCTGGAGGAGAGAGCGCCCCCACCACACCACAGGCCGGGCGTGATATTGATTGTCCACAGGTAACAGAATAAATCACGGACGAGGGAACAGCACATCTGCTGAATAAAGTATTAACCCCCTCCAGACCGCTACTATGCCCGGACCCCAAACACTGCTCCTCGCTTTACACCAGGGGCCCCGGTACTGACTGTATAATGATGAGTTCTGCAAATCTGTGCTTCATCACTTCAAAGATCTCTGCTTTCTGTCAGTGAGTAGGAATGTTGCAGTTTACATTCAGAGTTTTGTGTTGACCGAATACTCACCACTGAGGGTTTGTTACAGTTGTACCCAGTCTAGACAATCACCCGTGACTCCAGATTGATATATTTAACCTGCACTGATACATTGTAACAAACTACAATCAAGGGCTTCTTACAGCATTCAAGTCCTGGCAACACACAGCAATCCTGACAGTTTGCTGCAATGTATCAGTGCAGGTAACATGTAACTGTCAGATGTTGTAGACTAGAGTCATAGGGAACAAACCCTCAGCTGTGAGATATCTTATTCCATGACAGGTTTAAACCGGTGTAAAACAATTGTTCTAATTCACTGATGCCAAGCAGAGCTCTTTTGAAGGGTGAACGCAGGTTTATATTAAAGGGTAGAAGAACGGACACAAAAATGGAACATCCCTTTAAATGCTTTCCGTGTGGGCATCATGGCAGCGGGGCTGCGTACCAGTCAGGTTCAGCCGATACATAATTCATCTCCACCTGCAGAGGACAGATGTGCTGAATCTACCCCTCTACCTGGAACTGAAGGGGTTAAAGGAGAAATCTGCCCGTCGGGCGGCACGTGGTAACAGGGTCCTGATTGGCGGGCTCCTGGCGAGGGTCTGCGGTCGGGGGAGAACATTTATAATGTAGTATGTGCAGTGACCGCCTCCTGACACTAGGTGGCGCCCCGTCCACACTGCAGCTTCTGCATCTCCAGACACAAAGCATGGCGGCGGACAACGGATTTGTCTCTGTATGCGGCTCCCGGGCCCCCCCAACATTCCTGTACCCGCTACATTCCCACCTCCCCCTGCAGTGACATGTACGACAGAAGAGTCCACCACCGACCGGAGGAGTCATGGGGCGCGGGGGCCAAAAGTGTCATTTAAAGGGACATTAGCTATTTGGATGCAGCAGCTTCATAAAGGGACCTCTGGGGGCAATGATTGTCACTGGTCGCCCAGAAAGCAGCCACGCTGCGCACACACCGACACAGCGCAGTATACTATATCAGTTCCACTGCATTTGCTTCCTGTGTCACATGACATCCTGTATACCTGAGCAGCAGGTCATGTGACCAGGAAGCACCACCTATGAGGAGCAATGGCTGTAGAATAAACTATAAGACTTTATGTTCAATAGGCTTTCAAGACCTCTGCTTGCTGTCAGTGAATGGGAACACCCAGAGGGTGGAACCCACGAGAGGTTTGCAGTAGTTGTATCCAGTGTGGACTCCAGACTGATACATTGTAACAAACCATGCTGCTGTGTTTCACTCACAGGGGATTGTCTAGACCAGGGATGGGCAAACTGCGGCCCTCCAGCTGTTGCAAAACTACAATTCCCACCATGCCTTGCTGTAGGCTGCTAGCTGTAAGCAGTCTTTGCATGCTGGGAGTTGTAGTTTTGCAACAGCCGGAGAGCCGCAGTTTGCCCATCACTGGTCTAGACAATGTAACAAACCCTCAGCTGTGAGAAGACAGGATGGATGTAAACAACAAGTTTTACATTCATGACAGCAAGCAGAGATCTTGATGATGGTGAGAGCAAGAAAGTCTATCAGAAAGTTTCAGGACGAGACCATTAATGAAATGTTGAGCAACTCCTTGGGCTTTGCACGAGCCTTGTGTGTCCTACTCCTGTCACATCCAGAGCTGCATTCAGAAATCTGCTGCAGGTTTATGGCCTACACAGGGCGCCCTCTCAGGATTCACAGCCTGCTGGTTCAGGGTCTTGCGCCCGTGCGCAGCGCACAAAATCAATCCGGTTCTTTGGGACATTGTCGTTTTAAGCAGGAAGAATTGTAAATGCAGCTCTGGCAGGGACTGGAGTATAAAAGGTATACCTGCTGGGGAACCACAAGTCCCGGCTCCTGCGTGTTACGTGTTAGTGGTCGCACCCGCGGGGTTTGATGTCAAGCTCGTTTTAGGTCTGCAGGGATAACGAGGGGTCACATGACACACCAGAACACACAAAGCAGGGGCGGGAGGGGGACACGCACCAAACACATGCAAATCTATCCACGAGGCGGGGGAGGGGGTGACGGCGGCACCAGAGGCACAACCAGGAGGGACAGCAGTGGCCAGTCTTGTGGACCCGCTAGATCGGGCCCCAGGTTTACGGGCAGTTTGTTAACACTTTGCTTTCCTTATCTCACATGGAGTAAAACCTCCTCCGGTCACATCCAGAGCTGCTGACTGTTGTCATCCCTGATGCGGTGCTGCGTGTTCGGCGTTTGCACAAAGCGAGCTCTGCTGTGCCGCATTACGGGAGGTGTAGTGTTTACATGTACAGTAACTGCCGCTGGTTACAGCGTGTCGTCTTCTCCGGTCACATCCAGAGCTGCACCGACAGCTGGTTACAAACACTACAACTCCCAGAATGCACGACGTCACAAGATGGAGCTTTAAAAGTGACTGGAGTAGATAAAGCAAAGTATTTACAAAGTTACGCAACTCTCCAGGGAGTGGGAGGGGCCACTGTGCATGGTGGGAGGGGCTTCTGCTTGTGCCTCTGGGTCCGGACACCGGATCGGCAGGGGGGGGGGTCATGCCAAAACATTTCTTACCAGCTTCAGAGAAAGCTTCATGGAGATCAAATAAAAAAAAAAAGAGAAAGAGGAAAAAAAAAAGTGCAGGTCAGCGAGGGGTGAATGTCGCCATGGCACCGTCACATCACATACCCTGCGCCAAAGTTCACAAACCCACAGCGCCCTCTGCTGGCACCGAGTGTCAGCTACAATCTGCCCACTGGAGGAATGGTTCAGGCAGCAGCAGCGCCCCCTGCTGGCACCGAGTGTCAGCTACAATCTGCCCACTGGAGGAATGGTTCAGGCAGCAGCAGCGCCCTGCTGGCACCGAGTCTCAGCTACAATCTGCCAACTGGAGGAATGGTTCAGGCAGCAGCAGCGCCCTGCTGGCACCGAGTGTCAGCTACAATCTGCCCACTGGAGGAATGGTTCAGGCAGCAGCAGCGCCCCCTGCTGGCACCGAGTGTCAGCTACAATCTGCCCACTGGAGGAATGGTTCAGGCAGCAGCAGCGCCCCCTGCTGGCACCGAGTGTCAGCTACAATCTGCCCACTGGAGGAATGGTTCAGGCAGCAGCAGCGCCCCCTGCTGGCACCGAGTGTCAGCTACAATCTGCCAACTGGAGGAATGGTTCAGGCAGCAGCAGCGCCCTGCTGGCACCGAGTGTCAGCTACAATCTGCCAACTGGAGGAATGGTTCAGGCAGCAGCAGCGCCCTGCTGGCACCGAGTGTCAGCTACAATCTGCCAACTGGAGGAATGGTTCAGGCAGCAGCAGCGCCCCCTGCTGGCACCGCTACAATCTGCCCACTGGAGGAATGGTTCAGGCAGCAGCAGCGCCCCCTGCTGGCACCGAGTGTCAGCTACAATCTGCCCACTGGAGGAATGGTTCAGGCAGCAGCAGCGCCCCCTGCTGGCACCGAGTGTCAGCTACAATCTGCCCACTGGAGGAATGGTTCAGGCAGCAGCAGCGCCCCCTGTGTCCACAGCAACTACATCTATAAACCTGACCTGGAAGTATCAGAAGCAGCAGATGCAGCGTGAGAAACTGGCGACGGCCACAGGGGGCAGCACTCGGGGGCCTGCAGGGTCTCCCTCCTACTGCTCCGCCTGTGTGAACACTGCCATAGGATAAAGCTGCAGCCGAGGCTGCCTCTACAGACAGGCGACACTACGGCTGGGGAGCACAGGGTACAGTTAGGGGGCGCTCTGCCAGTACAGTGGCAGACACGGGCAGAGGATGAGCGGCACAGCGCCGCTTATCCTGCTGGAGAGATCATGGGCTGACCGCTGACGCATCCCATCTGCTACCCCTGATACCAGCTATGACCTAGAGTGTGCGCTTCTGGGATGAGGGATGATGGGAGTGATACATTGTGTAATAGGGGGGTTAGAGTGTGAGCTCCTGGGATCAGAGATGATGGGAGTGATATATTGTATAATAGGAGGTTAGATTGTGAGCTCCTGGGGACAGGGATGATGGGAGTGATATATTGTATATTAGAGGGGTTAGAGTGTGAGCTCCTGGGATCAGAGATGATGGGAGTGATATATTGTATAATAGGAGGTTAGATTGTGAGCTCCTGGGACAAGGGATGATGGGAGTGATATATTGTATAATAGGAGGTTAGATTGTCAGCTCCTGGGACAAGGGATGATGGGAGTGATACATTGTGTAATAGGGGGGTTCGATTGTGAGCTCCTGGGGACAGGGATGATGGGAGTGATATATTGTATAACAGGAGGTTAGATTGTCAGCTCCTGGGACAAGGGATGATGGGAGTGATACAATGTGTAATAGGGGGGTTAGAGTCTGAGCTCCTGGGATCAGAGATGATGGGAGTGATATATTGTATAATAGAGGGGTTAGATTGTGAGCCCCTGAGACAAGGGATGATGGGAGTGATATATTGTATATTAGAGGGGTTAGATTGTGAGCTCCTGGGGACAGGGATAATGGGAGTGATACCCCGCATTATATCGTATCCCTTCACATTATATTGCTGTTGGTTAGATTTCGGGCGCCTGCTCTTGATTCCAGCACGTTCCCCGTTTTCCGTACGCTTCCCCGCTGCTTGTGAACTTTGGCACAGACCTGATGAATGAGCACTGGATCCAGACAGATGGGCACAGACACATGGCAGGAACATGAGACTTCCTGGGCATCACCTACTAAGCAACCACTGCACCTGTGTGCCACCCGCACCTCTGCCACCGGTACCGCAAGGTTCATGTCTGGGCCACACAGGCCCGCTTAAAGGCACAGCGCCTGGTAGCAATGCATGCAGGCCCCACACGGGGAGCACATGGCGGGCAGAAGTCCGACACGTATCTAACAAGCTGTGATATGCAGCCCGTCCCTGAGAAAGTGACAGCGCGGCCCCTGGGGGGAATCTCTGCAAAGTCCGGACGCCAAACAAAAGGCCACACCGCCTCTCCGGGCAGAGAAAGGGTTAACATGAGGGGGCACAGAATCTATAATTTGGTACATTACCCCCCAAAAATAAAAACTAAAGATTCTCCAGTGAATAAAAGTCTGGGGAACAACCAACATGGCTGCTGCACCTGCAGCGCCGTCACCCAGCTTTCCCAGGTGCCCGACCACTGCTGAGAATGTATAAGAGGTGGGGACGTCTCACTACACATCAAGCTCCTGCAGAGGCAGCCATATTGTTTGGCCCCCAGCTTTCCCAGGTGCCCGACCACTGCTGAGAATGTATAAGAGGTGGGGACGTCTCACTACACATCAAGCTCCTGCAGAGGCAGCCATATTGTTTGGCACCCAGCTTTCCCAGGAACAGATCTATGCAAGGACTTATAAATTATTCCCATCGTCAGTCCAGAGCGGACGTAAGCACAGCACAGCGGAGGCACTACAAATCCCAGCCAGCACTACAGCTCGGGGGTCTCACTGACGGATCTAGAACCCTACAGGACCTTCCACCTCTCGGCGGTCATGGTGGGACAGCGATTTCAGCTTCAAGTGATAGTTCTGACACGGCCGGCTCCACACATTCGGTGCCAAGCGGCAGGACGGTGCCACAGTGTACGGAGGAGACATGGCGGCTTACAAGGACCTTGCGGGGGCGAATCTGAAGGGGACAGGCCAGAGAAAACCAACCCATCAGTGCCCCGTGAGGCGTCCGTTATGTGGCAGTCACTAGGCATGGCGCCACCCTGCAACTTTCACTGCAAATAAGTAGTTTTCAAAAATCACAAAGCTCCTGCCCATGAACTTTGCTGGTGGTCACTGGCAGGCGCTGGGCTACAATACCAGAAACCGCCACAGGCAGGAGGGGCGCCGCTCCTGGCTACAATGAGGCAGGACCTCAAAAGATTGTCTTCGATGGGCCTTCCAGTAATATCTACGTAATGCTCGTAAGTGGATATGGAGCTTGTAATAGACATATTCATGATCTCTGCTTGCTGTCAGTGAATGGGAACCCTCCTCTTTACATCCAGTACTGACAATGTGGACTCCAGACTGATACATTGTAGCAGACGGGAGAGAGCTCGGTGCTGCTGCTGTGCTTGGCTCACAGAGCACTGTATTCGGTAATGCAGAGTGTTCAGACTCTAGAATCGGGTTCCTGTTCACTGGCAGCAAGCAGAGATCTTGAAAATAGTGAGGAATTGAAACACAGGGTGTATTAGAAAGCTGCAGGGATGAAGTTTTAGCCTCTTAAAGGGATAGGTTTCCTCCCTGTGAAAGCTGCGCTGTCAGTGAATGGAGGAGCCGGCCGCCGGTCTATCACCGCCGCGTCACTTACGACATAGTCCCTAGCCTCAAAGGCGCACGTGGCTTTTCCTAGAGTCCTCTTCATCATCCCCTTGTGAAAACACACAGACTGAGTCTGCCGGCCGAGTCAGCGAGAAGACAAAAGCAAACAGGGTGTTAGGGTGGTCACGGGGCCCTGCCTGCCGGGTATATGGGGGGCGGGGGGCCATCTTGGTTCTGATCCAATACTCATGAGAGGGCGATGGCTGCCCCCAGTGTCAGCTAAGGCCAGGCCCAGATACACAGGTCCTGGAGGTAACCAATATGGCCGCCATTACACCTCCCGCAGGGGGATCACCCAGCTTTCTAAAATGTGGTAAAAAAATCAGAAGCCAGGAAAGCTGGGTGATCACCTCTGTGGGAGCTGGAATGGCGGCCATATTGGTTGGCAACCAACTTTCCCAGAATCAGAACTAGGTTAACGCATGACAGAAAAGGACAACTTAGGGACTATTTGGGGTCAGGGGTCCTTTACAACTACAATACCCAGCATGCCTTCAAGCCGCTGCCTCTATGGACTGCTGTGAGCTCTGCGCTTCTCCTGTCAAATGTCATTTGAGCTTTTCCTCCTCCGTGGAGCCTGCCCTGATACACTGTGCTGGCACTACAGCTCTGTGTGCTGAGCACTACCACCTCCATCATTTCCTATCCTCATACATTAGGGAGATTCGCAATGACCGATCTCCCTGCGCCGTCCATGGAGTGTTGGCTGTGGGTGGCGTACTGAGCACATACAGAGCTGGGCGGCTTCCCTGCCCCCGTCTATTGTAGCTATATACTGGGCCCGGTCTGTGCTGCAGGAAAGACTGAATCATGAGCTCCAACCTGCCTGAGCCCGCTCCTCGGGGGCGGGACTACCTGATTATACATTACTTCTCTCTGCCATTCAATATGGGCCTTACATTCTGGACCATCATTCTTTGCAGCAGGAGGTGACTCCTCAAAAATATAACACCCCCCCCATCTGAAAGTGAAGGCTGCTGCTTACAGGGCTGAGCTACAAGCAGAATGTCACCGCTTATCTCTAGTGATGGATAGGCGGCATTCTCAGTGATGTCACCGCTGATCTCTAGTGATGGATAGGCGGCATTCTCAGTGATGTCACCGCTGATCTCTAGTGATGGATAGGCTGCATTCTCAGTGATGTCACCGCTGATCTCTAGTGATGGATAGGCGGCATTCTCAGTGATGTCACCGCTGATCTCTAGTGATGGATAGGCGGCATTCTCAGTGATGTCACCGCTGATCTCTAGTGATGGATAGGCTGCATTCTCAGTGATGTCACCGCTGATCTCTAGTGATGGATAGGCTGCATTCTCAGTGATGTCACCGCTGATCTCTAGTGATGGATAGGCGGCATTCTCAGTGATGTCACCGCTGATCTCTAGTGATGGATAGGCGGCATTCTCAGTGATGTCACCGCTGATCTCTAGTGATGGATAGGCTGCATTCTCAGTGATGTCACCGCTGATCTCTAGTGATGGATAGGCTGCATTCTCAGTGATGTCACCGCTGATCTCTAGTGATGGATAGGCGGCATTCTCAGTGATGTCACCGCTGATCTCTAGTGATGGATAGGCTGCATTCTCAGTGATGTCACCGCTGATCTCTAGTGATGGATAGGCGGCATTCTCAGTGATGTCACCGCTGATCTCTAGTGATGGATAGGCGGCATTCTCAGTGATGTCACCGCTGATCTCTAGTGATGGATAGGCGGCATTCTCAGTGATGTCACCGCTGATCTCTAGTGATGGATAGGCGGCATTCTCAGTGATGGCACCGCTGATCTCTAGTGATGGATAGGCTGCATTCTCAGTGATGTCACCGCTGATCTCTAGTGATAGATGGGCTGCATTCTCAGTGATGTCACCGCTGATCTCTAGTGATGGATAGGAGGCATTCTCAGTGATGTCACCGCTGATCTCTAGTGATGGATAGGCGGCATCCTCAGTGATGTCACCGCTGATCTCTAGTGATGGATAGGCTGCATTCTCAGTGATGTCACCGCTGATCTCTAGTGATGGATAGGCGGCATTCTCAGTGATGTCACCGCTGATCTCTAGTGATGGATAGGCTGCATTCTCAGTGATGTCACCGCTGATCTCTAGTGATGGATAGGCGGCATTCTCAGTGATGTCACCGCTGATCTCTAGTGATGGATAGGCTGCATTCTCAGTGATGTCACCGCTGATCTCTAGTGATGGATAGGCGGCATTCTCAGTGATGTCACCGCTGATCTCTAGTGATGGATAGGCGGCATTCTCAGTGATGTCACCGCTGATCTCTAGTGATGGATAGGCTGCATTCTCAGTGATGTCACCGCTGATCTCTAGTGATGGATAGGCTGCATTCTCAGTGATGTCACCGCTGATCTCTAGTGATGGATAGGCGGCATTCTCAGTGATGTCACCGCTGATCTCTAGTGATGGATAGGCGGCATTCTCAGTGATGTCACCGCTGATCTCTAGTGATGGATAGGCTGCATTCTCAGTGATGTCACCGCTGATCTCTAGTGATGGATAGGCTGCATTCTCAGTGATGTCACCGCTGATCTCTAGTGATGGATAGGCGGCATTCTCAGTGATGTCACCGCTGATCTCTAGTGATGGATAGGCGGCATTCTCAGTGATGTCACCGCTGATCTCTAGTGATGGATAGGCGGCATTCTCAGTGATGTCACCGCTGATCTCTAGTGATGGATAGGCTGCATTCTCAGTGATGTCACCGCTGATCTCTAGTGATGGATAGGCTGCATTCTCAGTGATGTCACCGCTGATCTCTAGTGATGGATAGGCGGCATTCTCAGTGATGTCACCGCTGATCTCTAGTGATGGATAGGCGGCATTCTCAGTGATGTCACCGCTGATCTCTAGTGATGGATAGGCGGCATTCTCAGTGATGTCACCGCTGATCTCTAGTGATGGATAGGCTGCATTCTCAGTGATGTCACCGCTGATCTCTAGTGATGGATAGGCGGCATTCTCAGTGATGTCACCGCTGATCTCTAGTGATGGATAGGCGGCATTCTCAGTGATGTCACCGCTGATCTCTAGTGATGGATAGGCTGCATTCTCAGTGATGTCACGCTGATCTCTAGTGATGGATGGCTGCATTCTCAGTGATGTACGCTGATCTCTAGTGATGGATGGCTGGCATTCTCAGTGATGTCACCGCTGATCTCTAGTGATGGATAGGGAGGTGGCATTCTCAGAGATGCTGATCCAGTGATGCTGACTGAGGTGGCATTCTCAGTGATGTCACCGCACCTAGCGTGGTCGATCTCCAGTGATGTCACCGCTGATCTCTAGTGATGGATAGGCGGCATTCTCAGTGATGTCACCGCTGATCTCTAGTGATGGATAGGCGGCATTCTCAGTGATGTCACCGCTGATCTCTAGTGATGGATAGGCGGCATTCTCGGTGATGTCACCGCTGATCTCTAGTGATGGATAGGCTGCATTCTCAGTGATGTCACCGCTGATCTCTAGTGATGGATAGGCTGCATTCTCAGTGATGTCACCGCTGATCTCTAGTGATGGATAGGCGGCATTCTCAGTGATGTCACCGCTGATCTCTTGGATCGTCGATGTGTTCATACACCAGTAGCTCAGCCCAGTACTTGCCTTCAGCAGTGTACGTCGTTGCCAACTTACCAAAGGATAAGCGTCTCGCGGTCACATGATACAAACAGGACTCGTATAATGAACGGTTCGTGCAACAACCATAAAAGAGGAAATACGGAGAGCGGGAGCGACGCCCAGAGCACAACTTACCCCGCGCTTTAGACTTCTGAAGCAGTGGATTTTGGGTTTGGAGGTCATGAAGTCGTTGAGGCGATGGGAGAGGGGCTCCTTTTGCTGCTTGGGAGACTGGGGGCCGTTGGGAACAGCAGAGGGTGAGGCAGAGGCAGGAGGAGGAGGAGGGGGCTGATGAGGGGACGTTAAGAGGGACATAAGCTACGTATAAGAGAAGGAGCAGTGACAGAATAAAAATCAAATCAAAAGATACAGAAGGAAAAAACAAAACAAAAAAAAACAAAATCAAAACGAGGGTTAAAAACAATAATCATTTTGAACCAATGGCAGAAAAAAAATAAACTTAAAAAATAATCCAAAACATAAAACACAAAATAAAAAGAAACAAAGTGACTTTGTGGCGGCAGCAGCTTTGAAAGGAAGCGATGTAATGTTAGGGGAGGATGAGTCAAACACACGGGTTAGCTCCGATGACCTCCACTAGGGGGAGCGAGAAGCCATGCAAAGCTCATGCAGCAGCATCCCCCCCCCCCCCCCCGAGGCAGCGGGGAACGGCCAGCACGAACCTGTGTACGCATGTGCTGCAACCCACTTTAGTTTTCATATCTCTTCCCCTTTGAATCCCCCCCATTAATATCATCACTGACTCCACCTCCACATGATTTGCGTGCTATGGTGAATGGCGAGCGCCGGCATGCACCGCGCAAAAGGAAGACCAACCGAAATTCCCCGCAGAGGTAACCAGAAATTCACCATGGCAGAAAGCGAGGATCCTCCCCTCTAAACGCAGCAGCCAATCAAACTGCATGAATAGCAGTGACATCACTGAAGTGGGTGGTCACTACATACACCGATGATCTCACACGTCAGTGATCCAGGCACCATAGAGGAAGAGGAGACTCATCATTAACCGCTTCAGCCCTGGGGTTGGGGGGGCCCAGGCTCATGCCATACAGTGCAGAGAAGAGAGTCCATTAACCACCGGAGTCGCCGCGGCCGGAGGTGAGAGCTGTTAGCATGCCGATTCAGAGTGCTCATTAATGGTAATTAATCTAAATTAATGATGAAGATGATGAAATTATTGTTTATGGGAAAATCTAAAATAAATAAATCAAATAATAAAAATAACTAAGTAATAAAGCGATCGGGTGGCGAGTGGTCGCTCTGCGCGCAGGAAGCTGGTACCTTGTTTTTCTTGATGAAAGGCCACAGTTTGCCGCGGGATTTGCCGGGGGTCTTGGAGTCGCTCTTGCCGTCCGCTCGGGTGTTGGTGAGGCTGGTGTCCGACACCGTGCGCTTCATAGATTGCGTGAAGTCCTCAAAGTCCAGGTCTCCAGGAGGCTCGAAGCCGGACTTGAAGGATTCTATCACCGTCTGGGAGTCCTGAGGAAGAGGATGAAGAGTCATGAGGGCAGAGGATGGGAAGAAGCTCAGCCTTAATGTGCTGTAAAACCGGCGAAGAGAGGACGAGGGCCTGCGAGACGGCGTCAGACACACGGAAGGATGAGAAAGAGGAAAAGGAGGAGGGAAGTGGCGGTGGAAGAGACGGCGGTGCAAGGGGAAGAGACGGCGGTGCAAGGGGAAGAGACGGCGGTGCAAGGGGAAGAGACGGCGGTGCAAGGGGAAGAGACGGCGGTGCAAGGGAAGGCGACCGGTGCAAGGGGAAGAGACGATGTGCAAGGGAAGAGACGGCGGCAAGGGGAAGAGACGGCGGTGCAAGGGGAAGAGACGGAGGTGCAAGGGGAAGAGACGGCGGTGCAAGGGGAAGAGACGGCGGTGCAAGGGGAAGAGACGGAGGTGCAAGGGGAAGAGACGGCGGTGCAAGGGGAAGAGACGGCGGTGCAAGGGGAAGAGACGGCGGTGCAAGGGAAGAGATGAGGTGCAAGGGAGAGCAGTGTGCAAGGGGAAGAGACGGCGGTGCAAGGGGAAGAGAGCGGTGCAAGGGGAATGGGAAGGACAGAGGTGCAAGGAAGAGATCGTAGTGCAAGGGGAAGAGACGGCGGTGCAAGGGGAAGAGACGGCGGTGCAAGGGGAAGAGACGGCGGTGCAAGGGGAAGAGATGGAGGTGGAAGGAAATGGGAAGAGATAGTAGTGGAAAGGGAAGAGACGTGTGCAAGGGGAAGAGACGGCGGTGGAAGGGAATGGGAAGAGATAGTAGTGGAAGGGGAAGAGACGGTGGTGCAAGGGGAAGAGACGGCGGTGCAAGGGGAAGAGACGGCGGTGCAAGGGGAAGAGACGGCGGTGCAAGGGGAAGAGACGGCGGTGCAAGGGGAAGAGACGGCGGTGCAAGGAAATGGGAAGAGACAGTAGTGGAAAGGGAAGAGACGGCGGTGCAAGGGGAAGAGACGGAGGTGCAAGGGGAAGAGGCGGAGGTGCAAGGGGAAGAGACGGAGGTGCAAGGGGAAGAGACGGAGGTGCAAGGGGAAGAGACAGGGGTGCAAGGGGAAGAGACGGCGGTGCAAGGGGAAGAGACGGCGGTGCAAGGGGAAGAGACAGCGGTGCAAGGGGAAGAGACGGCGGTGCAAGGGGAAGAGACGGCGGTGCAAGGGGAAGAGACGGCGGTGCAAGGGGAAGAGACGGCGGTGCAAGGGTACAGACGGTGGTGCAAGGGGAAGAGATTGTGATGGAAGGAGAAAAGATGGAGATGGAAGGAAATGCAGTGGAAGGGAACAGATGTTGGTAGGAGGAAGAGACATGTTAGTGGAAGGGGAAGAGATGGCGGTAGAAACAAGGAGAGATGGTGGTGGAAGGGAAAGAGATGAAAGGGAAGAGGTGGAAGTAGAAGGGAAGAGATGGAAGTAGAAGGGAAGAGATGGAAGTAAAAAGGGAAGAGGAGGAAGTAGAAGGGAAGAGATGGAGGTGCACAGGGGAGACAAGGCGATGCAATGTGAAGAGATGGCGGCATTAGGAGAAGTGGTGGTATAATGGGGCAGAGGAGGAGAATAAATAGTCGAATAAGAAGGAAACGGAGGGAAGCAGGAGAGAAGAAGAAGGAAATAGGAAGCAATGTAATGTAAATAAATCCTATGAGGGCCACGGGGATCTATACGTGGCTGGTCTGTAATGTCCTATCTCCTGGGGTAGGGCTGGCACCTTCACCTCTGACCCGGTACCGCGGTCTTATCGCTCAGGAGCGGAATATAATATGTGACACATGGAGGAGCAGCCGATAGCGGGACGCCTGGCAGAGGGCACAATGCCAGCTCAGTGCCAGGACCCCACCCCCCTGAAGAGGTGCTCAAGGACAGCTGGAGTGCGGCAGGGTGACAGGAGCCTGGCGTGCGCCGTGTTTACGAGCTGCGGTCGGATTAGGAGCCTCTACCCTGTCATTATGGAATGGAAGACATGTACGCTGAATTAACCCTTTACTGGCTCTTCGAGGTGCAGTAATGGTTAACTGTTCATATGGAGGGGGAGGGGGGGGGGATGAACGCCAAACTAAGGGTCTGCGCCCAATCTCCTCCAGGAAATGAGAAAACGTTGACATCTGACAACAACCTGCTCTGCACCTCCCCCGCTGATATAAAGAGCATTCACCAGCAGAGGGCAATGATGAGCACGGGACAGAGGGGACGTGCCCTCTCTGCTGTTATTGCTTTCAGCTCCAGCAAAGTCTTTACATCATCAGATTTTACACTGACATCTACAACTGCTGGGACTTTGTGACAGTAGCAGAGACTCCAGTCGTTTGGCTGGATATGATAAAGGGGCCCTGAGGATGAAAGACGATGGTGATGGAGCCAGAACCTCTGCAGCTGATTAATCCCGCGTTGCGGATCCTCACCAGTGATGTCATCCTCGCCATGCGTCCAGATCCTGACAGGCGCTCTGTGTGGAGCCAAGTGTCCCCCTGATGGGAGGAGGCGAATGGGAGCCACATCTGCAGAGGGCTCCGCGGTTATGACAAGAGCAGCCATCTTAAAGGGGAAATGACCCCTGCATACAGGAGACAAGACTGGAAAGGTCACGGATAGAGAGGAGCGAATTTCCGTTATAGAATTGCGTTATGGTCCGTGGTAACGGAATCCATAACGCAATTCACCTTTTACCACCAAACGAAGCTCTAGTCACTGACATCCGCGGGGGCCCTGACAGAAATGAGGGGCCACAGTCCCCACTACGCCGCCCAGTCTGGTATCTCCTACTGCTGTACTGTAAGGAATATCATGTGATTCTTGCATTAGGCCGGAGAGGGAGACTGATGAAAAGACTGCCCCGTGGAAGGAACAAGGGCCACAGCAGCACAGAGTATTTCAGGAGGGGCGTGTGCTGATCATGTGGGAGATCGGCGGCAGGCTCTCCAGCAGCGCAGTACTGGGGTGTCGCGACCGTCACATCATGTCCGCTCTATACTATATATCATACAGCTGTATTTATACAATAACAGCAGATGATGGGAGTGATGATCCCCTGACCAAATAACAGGAAGGCAGGAATCGCTGGCGCAACAGAAACTGGTTTCATGTTATTTTCCGGATCGATTCCAGTCACTTCCTCAGCAGCGTCCGCGCCCGGCAGGATTTCCCAGATAAGAAGCCGCCGCACAAATGTCCACCGAGCGCTCAGGAAGGAAGCGGGGGTCTGGCGCAGATACAGCAGGGGCAAGGCCGAGGTCACATGACAACCCTGCTATAATACATAGGGGCCCGGTGACAACCCTGCTATAATACATAGGGGCCCGGCGACAACCCTGCTATTATACATAGGGGCCCGGTGACAACCCTGCTATTATACATAGGGGCCCGGTGACAACCCTGCTATAATACATAGGGGCCTGGTGACAACCCTGCTATAATACATAGGGGCCCGGTGACAACCCTGCTATAATACATAGGGGCCCGGCGACAACCCTGCTATAATACATAGGGGCCCGGCGACAACCCTGCTATAATACATAGGGGCCCGGCGACAACCCTGCTATAATACATGAGATGTGTTTGGATTATTGCTGAACACAGCAGGGGTACAGTATGGCAGAATTACTGGGTACCATGCGCCAATATAACCTGTGCACTGCACGAAGCTGTTTGAGCATGGCATTATTTCAGTACTATATGGCCGTATTATTTAGTTAGACAACATTCCTGGAAACATTTCTCACAGATCGGGGAGACGCGACCACCGGACATCAGGATAAAGTCTGAAAGGAAGAATAAATCCCGGAAATGCACAAATAACGGATAGAGAAAATCCACTGACTGCATCCTGCAGAGATAAGAGACCCCTGGACCCAGGCCGGTAATACACAGAGAAGAGCGACCCTTATACCGCCTGTCTACAAAAACACCGGCGCCATATTGTAACTCCTTATAGATCAGTGCATATGTGCACTCCAGAGCTGCACTCACTATTCTGCTGGTGCAGTCACTGTGTACATACATTACTTATCCTGTACTGATCCTGAGTTACATCCTGTATTATACTCCAGAGCTGTAATCACTATTCTGCTGGTGCAGTCACTGTGTACATACATTACTTATCCTCTACTGATCCTGAGTTACATCCTGTATTATACTCCAGAGCTGCACTCACTATTCTGCTGGTGCAGTCACTGTGTACATACATTACTAATCCTGTACTGATCCTGAGTTACATCCTGTATTATACTCCAGAGCTGCACTCACTATTCTGCTGGTGCAGTCACTGTGTACATACATTACTTCTCCTGTACTGATCCTGAGTTACATCCTGTATTATACTCCAGAGCTGCACTCACTATTCTGCTGGTGCAGTCACTGTGTACATACATTACTTATCCTGTACTGATCCTGAGTTACATCCTGTATTATACCCAGAGCTGCACTCACTATTCTGCTGGTGCAGTCACTGTGTACATACATTACTTATCCTGTACTGATCCTGAGTTACATCCTGTATTATACTCCAGAGCTGCACTCACTATTCTGCTGGTGCAGTCACTGTGTACATACATTACTTATCCTGTACTGATCCTGAGTTACATCCTGTATTATACTCCAGAGCTGCACTCACTATTCTGCTGGTGCAGTCACTGTGTACATACATTACTTATCCTGTACTGATCCTGAGTTACATCCTGTATTATACTCCAGAGCTGCACTCACTATTCTGCTGGTGCAGTCACTGTGTACATACATTACTTATCCTGTACTGATCCTGAGTTACATCCTGTATTATACTCCAGAGCTGCACTCACTATTCTGCTGGTGCAGTCACTGTGTACATACATTACTGATCCTGTACTGATCCTGAGTTACATCCTGTATTATACTCCAGAGCTGCACTCACTATTCTGCTGGTGCAGTCACTGTGTACATACATTACTTATCCTGTACTGATCCTGAGTTACATCCTGTATTATACTCCAGAGCTGCACTCACTATTCTGCTGGTGTAGTCACTGTGTACATACATTACTTATCCTGTACTGATCCTGAGTTACATCCTGTATTATACTCCAGAGCTGCACTCACTATTCTGCTGGTGCAGTCACTGTGTACATACATTACTTATCCTGTACTGATCCTGAGTTACATCCTGTATTATACTCCAGAGCTGCACTCACTATTCTGCTGGTGCAGTCACTGTGTACATACATCACTTATCCTGTACTGATCCTGAGTTACATCCTGTATTATACTCCAGAGCTGCACTCACTATTCTGCTGGTGCAGTCACTGTGTACATACATTACTTATCCTGTACTGATCCTGAGTTACATCCTGTATTATACTCCAGAGCTGCACTCACTATTCTGCTGGTGCAGTCACTGTGTACATACATTACTTATCCTGTACTGATCCTGAGTTACATCCTGTATTATACTCCAGAGCTGCACTCACTATTCTGCTGGTGCAGTCACTGTGTACATACATTACTTATCCTGTACTGATCCTGAGTTACATCCTGTATTATACTCCAGAGCTGCACTCACTATTCTGCTGGTGCAGTCACTGTGTACATACATTACTTATCCTGTACTGATCCTGAGTTACATCCTGTATTATACTCCAGAGCTGCACTCACTATTCTGCTGGTGCAGTCACTGTGTACATACATTACTTATCCTGTACTGATCCTGAGTTACATCCTGTATTATACTCCAGAGCTGCACTCACTATTCTGCTGGTGCAGTCACTGTGTACATACATTACTTATCCTGTACTGATCCTGAGTTACATCCTGTATTATACTCCAGAGCTGCACTCACTATTCTGCTGGTGCAGTCACTGTGTACATACATTACTTATCCTGTACTGATCCTGAGTTACATCCTGTATTATACTCCAGAGCTGCACTCACTATTCTGCTGGTGCAGTCACTGTGTACATACATTACTTATCCTGTACTGATCCTGAGTTACATCCTGTATTATACTCCAGAGCTGCACTCACTATTCTGCTGGTGCAGTCACTGTGTACATACATTACTTATCCTGTACTGATCCTGAGTTACATCCTGTATTATACCCCAGAGCTGCACTCACTATTCTGCTGGTGCAGTCACTGTGTACATACATTACTTATCCTGTACTGATCCTGAGTTACATCCTGTATTATACTCCAGAGCTGCACTCACTATTCTGCTGGTGCAGTCACTGTGTACATACATTACTTATCCTGTACTGATCCTGAGTTACATCCTGTATTATACTCCAGAGCTGCACTCACTATTCTGCTGGTGGAGTCACTGTGTACATACATTACTTATCCTGTACTGATCCTGAGTTACATCCTGTATTATACTCCAGAGCTGCACTCACTATTCTGCTAGGACTCTCCTCTTACCTGTTTCCCGTTGATGGATTCAGCGGATTTCGTGATCCCGTCCAGACATTTCCCGATGATGGGGATCACCTGGCGGTCTATTTCTGCGTAGGATTTCAGTGACTCGCCCAGCCTTGATATCCTCTTTTCCTCCATGTCTTGTAGTTTCTGGGGGGGGGCAGTAAATGTGAAGACTGATGTTAGTATTCAGTGGCTCATCCTCGCCTCATCCTGCTCCCACAGCTGAGGGTTTGTTACAGTTGTACGCAGTCTAGACAATGCTTTGTAAGCTGCAGACTGATACATTTTGCCTGCACTGACACACTGTAACAAACCGTGGACCTGATTGATGGGTCCTGATGTAGACAATTGGCAGGAATGATTGCTCGCTGCTTGTATATATTGGGTAGGGGGTATCTGCACAAGGGGCAGGATGCTGAGATTTGTGATTCGGCGAGAGGGCGGAGTCACCTGGAAGATGGCGGGGATGTGCGTGTGGTAGTGCTCCTGCTGCTCGTGGTTGAACTTCTGTAAGACAGACGAGTAATCTCCTTTGCTGTCGTCGGCCATCTGGTGACGGATCTGCGCTTGCTGCCGCGCCTGCGGATACAAAGAGCCGGATCAGATGCTGGAATATACAGATAATGTAAAGGGAACGCCCAATAATCGGAGAGCGGGGGAGGTGGACCCACGGATACTTGTTACACTTCATGGGACTGACAACCTGGAGGTGCAATCTCCAATACAGGTTGTCACTCAGCTTTCCCAGTGTAACATTGTGGTAAACGCTGCTGGCGCCGCTGATCGGGAGCACAACACTCGGCGCTGCCACGTACACAGGTAACCTGCATCATCAGCTCCGGACCTGGGTACAGATAATCGCCTCCACACAACTGATCTCAAGAACAGCAGCGGAAACTTCCAGAGTGCGCCAAGACGTCTCCGAGCCTCCCCGAGTGGATGATGGGGGTCATATACAGAAGGCAATGAGGTCTCACATACACAGAGAGGATGATGGGGGTCATATATAGAAGGCAATGAGGGCTCACATACACAGAGAGGATGATGGGGGTCATATACAGAAGGCAATGAGGTCTCACATACAGAGAGGATGATGGGGGTCATATATACAAGCAGCAATGAGGTCTCACATAGAAAGAGAGGATGATGGGGGTCATATATACAAGCAGCAATGAGGTCTCACATACACAGAGAGGACGATGGGGGTCATATACAGAAGGCAATGAGGTCTCACATACAGAGAGGATGATGGGGGTCATATACAGAAGGCAATGAGGTCTCACATACAGAGAGGATGATGGGGGTCAGATCTAGAAGCAGCAGAAAATGAAGCGACATATACAAAGATGATGGGGGTTATATATACAAGGAGCAGACATTGAGGTCACATATACAAAGGAAGGATGATGGGGGTCAATATGATCATGCAAGTACATACAAAGTGCAGACGATGGGGGTGACACATTTAAGTGGTGGATGATGGGGGGGGGTCACATGACACTTGGTCACTTGCTCTGGATCGCGCTGTCCTGGAGGATACACCTTCCGTGGCCCCTTGATTACAGAGGCTCTGGTGACATCATCGGTAGGAATATCTGGCACTCGTCACATCACTGCTTGTACCCAGCTTTCCCAGGTGGAGAACCACCGTTGTGTCTGCACCTGGGGCTCTCCAGCTGCTGCAAAACTACAACTTCCAGCATGCCCTGAGAGACACATGCTGGTAGTTGTAGTCTGTCAACCGTCCCTCTGCCCGTTGTGGTGCATATGGCAGCTGTCACTCAGCTTTCCTCAGACCCTAAAGAGCTCATAAATCTGCAGTGTTGCACAGTCAATTGCCAGCCTCTGTTTTTGGATGTGTCAGTCTTCACTGCAGTTCTGACATTCTAGTCAGAGAACAGAACTAGTGGCGCCTCAGATAATGAATCGCATCCACCGCTGCGGTGCGACCCATCACACATCGGACGAGGTAGAATCTTCCAGAAGTCTGCCGCTGCTCTGTCTGGACTGACGAGGTCACACGGGAATAAACTCCCACCTATCCAGACACATACAATCCTCTGCTCGCATTCCGTTCTCAGGGAGAAGAGGCCAAAATGTTAAACTTCCAGGATGGAATAAAACACTTAAAACTGCTAAACTGACACTAAATATGTCAGGGAGATGGGTATGATAAAAGTAGATGAGAACGGTGTGTCTGAACAACAACTCCCAACATCCCACGATTCAGGCTAGGGCTCCATAGGTACTTTGGCATGACTTTTTTACAACAGCGACGCGCCCCCTGCTGTCTTTTAGATGAATGGCTGGCAGATGGTCCATGCAGAGACCCAATGCTTCTAATCACCCAGCTTTCCCAGACACAGATATAAGTAACAGACGTCAGAACGATAACGATTAACCCCGGAGTCGTCGTCTTCTGTTCTATTCCTTGTACCTGTTCCTGAAAAATCTGGGTGACAACCAACATGGCTGCCATCACAGCTCCCCCAGGGGGCGAGCACCCACCATTCCCTAGTCATTCATTCTCTATGTATTGCTCTCACTGGTGACACATCGTTACAATGTATCAGGAGGCTGAATGCACACAGCCAAACCACGGCCATTCCAGTGATTCACCAGAAACATCCTGCAGCCGTTCCTCACCGTATGCAGTCGTGATTTGGCCACGTGTCCAGCCACGCCATGACACTTGGTTACAGTGTATCTCTCTGGTGACACGTGGTTACAATGTATTTCTCTGGTGACACTTGGTTACAATGTATCTCTCTGGTGACACTTGGTTACAATGTATCTCTCTGGTGACACTTGGTTACAGTGTATCTCTCTGGTGACACTTGGTTACAGTGTATCTCTCCGGTGACACGTGGTTACAGTGTATCTCTCTGGTGACACGTGGTTACAGTGTATCTCTCTGGTGACACGTGGTTACAGTGTATCTCTCCGGTGACACGTGGTTACAGTGTATCTCTCTGGTGACACGTGGTTACAGTGTATCTCTCTGGTGACAAGTGGTTACAGTGTATCTCTCCGGTGACACGTGGTTACAGTGTATCTCTCCGGTGACTGGTGGTTACAGTGTATCTCTCCGGTGACAAGTGGTTACAGTGTATCTCTCCGGTGACACGTGGTTACAGTGTATCTCTCCGGTGACTGGTGGTTACAGTGTATCTCTCCGGTGACTGGTGGTTACAGTGTATGTCTCCGGTGACTGGTGGTTACAGTGTATCTCTCCGGTGACACGTGGTTACAGTGTATCTCTCCGGTGACACGTGGTTACAGTGTATCTCTCCGGTGACACGTGGTTACAGTGTATCTCTCCGGTGACACGTGGTTACAGTGTATCTCTCTGGTGACATGTGGTTACAGTGTATCTCTCCGGTGACATGTGGTTACAGTGTATCTCTCTGGTGACACGTTGTTGCCGTGTATGGCTTTCCATCTACATGACAACATCCGTGGTTCCAGCCTCGCTCGTGTAATTTCTCCACGTTACTCCCGCCGCCAGGGTGTCGCAGGAAAGTCTCCATGGCAACAGCTTTGCTGACGATCATGGCTTAGTGTACGTCTAGCACAGGCAGCAGAGACATATGCACAGACAGGCGGGGAGAGACCGGCAGCCCAAATATTTACTGCCACATCCCGAATGCGGAGGAAGCGAGCAGCGCACGGCATTACACCGCTTCCAGCGATTCTGATATGTGCGGAAGCGGCCCAGACAGGTGGATGTCAGACAATGTGGACTTAACCCTTGAGGATAATGATGTGTTTTAGGTAGACGCTTATCTCCGTATTATCATCCTATGCCTTGGCTTCCTGGATCCTTCCCCTCTATAGGACCAAGGGTGTCCGTCAGGAGTCCAGGAAAGCCGAGTCACAAACGGCCGACATGGTGGTGGTCACCCAACGACTGACCAGATTTACTGCTCCCTGTTTATATCTGTAGCTGGGAAAGCTGGGTGACCATGAATGAGGCAATCACTAAACCTACCCATAAAGATCATCTGCTGTGGATCTGAAAAGAGCTGGGCGACAGCCCCTGCAGGAGTTATGATGATCACCATATTGTCACCCAGCTTTCCCAGAAACAGAACGGCTGTAAACGACTGGAGATTTTACTGGTTGTGGGGGTAGGGGGCTCACGATCAGTGAAATCTCCTTTACTCCTCACGTGAGGCCGCTTATCTCTAAACTCCTGCCTAATTATCCCTGTATGCAGATCAGCGGCACCCCAGCTGAGGCTGAATGGCGCCCATTATGTGCAGGAGGTAATGGCCGCTTTGTCCTGGCCGGGGCCTGATCTGTGACCAAGGAAATCACGGGCCCCCAAATCCTGCTTTATGCCAGCGGCCGGGAGAAAGCAATACGGGCATGTGGAGTGGGAACCTGCAGCCTCATCTGCATACCAATGCCCGGCATGCCCGCGCCGGCTGCCAACTCTGTGATTTAGCAGGGTCCAAGCCAACATCTGGTCGGACACTTGAAAGGCAGCGCAAGATTTCAATGGCGCAAGGCGGTGCGGATGGTTTCCCGAAAACTGGAGGTGTCAGGGGGGTGTGGGAACGCTGAGCAACTCGCATTGTGATTATATAATGGGTACCCGTCACTGCCAGCCCGGGCACCAGGAGCTTACTGCAAAGCAGGATTTAAAGGGCCAGTTACACATAAAATCTGCAGCTTATAACAGAGCAGTGGCGGTCACAGATGGAAATGAATGTCTCAGCACTGGAGATAGGGGACATGTAGTAGTTGTCATGGGGGCAGGGAGGTTTCTGCTGAGTGAACTGGCTCCACACCCACCTTTCCTAGAGTCTTGAAGGGGCAGATCTACCCATTTATTGTCACGGAGGGCTGTAACACTGCAGGATTCTGGGAAAGCTGGGTGCCAGCCCATATGGCAGTGGTAATGACAGTCCTTACAGCTAACCCAGCTTTCCCCACATACAGATAAAACATCATCGGATAAAAAAAAGTTTTCTGAATAATTAACCATGTGGTTGCTGGAATCGGTCATTATAGTAAAGGTCTCACAGCAGCACAGAGCATTTCAGGAAAGGGGTTAACCAGTGATTGCTGTCTATACCCAGGCACTAGGACCCTGTAAGGATGCTCCCACCTAAAACCTCGTCACCAGCAGTCATGTGCCTCGTTTGTGACCGCAGTGACATCCGTTCGCTAATTAACAGAATGTGTTTAATTAAGGAGACCTAGATTCAGACGAGACGCTCATGAGACGAGATTAAAGGGGGAACGATCCTCCCGGATTAAAGCCCCCCCTGCTCCACCACTGGAGATAAAAATGGAGCAGCGCCCTACGTGGCGCAGAGGTCGAGGGGCGCCCTAGACACGGGGCAGAGCTGGAGGGGCGCCCTAGACGCGGGGCAGAGCTGGAGGGGCGCCCTATACGCGGGGCAGAGCTGGAGGGGCGCCCTAGACGCGGGGCAGAGCTGGAGGGGCGCCCTATACACGGGGCAGAGCTGGAGGGGCGCTCTATACACAGGGCAGAGCTGGAGGGGCGCCCTAGACACGGGGCAGAGCTGGAGGCGCCCTATACACGGGACAGAGCTCGAGGCGCCCTAGACACGGGGCAGAGCTGGAGGGCGCCCTAGACACGGGGCAGAGCTGAGGGCGCCCTAGACACGGGGCAGAGCTCGAGGGGCGCCCTAGACACGGGGCAGAGCTCGAGGGGCGCCCTAGACACGGGGCAGAGCTCGAGGGGCGCCCTAGACACGGGGCAGAGCTCGAGGGGCGCCCTAGACACGGGGCAGAGCTGGAGGGCGCCCTAGCACGGGGCAGAGCTCGAGGCGCCTAGACACGGGGCAGAGCTCGAGGGCGCCCTAGACACGGGGCAGAGCTGGAGGGGCCTAGACGCGGGGCAGAGCTCGAGGGGCGCCCTAGACGCGGGTCAGAGCTGGAGGGGTGCCCTAGACGCGGGGCAGAGCTGGAGGGGCGCTCTAGAACACGGGCAGAGCTGGAGGGGCGCTCTAGAACACGGGGCAGAGCTCGAGGGGCGCTGTAGAACACGGGGATGAGCTCAAGGGCCCTCTAGACGCAGGGCAGAGCTCGAGGGGCACCCTAGACGCAGGGCAGAGCTGGAGGGGCGCTCTAGAACACTGGCAGAACTGGAGGGACGCTCTAGAACATGGGGCAGAGCCGGAGGGGCGCTCTAGAACACGGGGCAGAGCCGGAGGGGCGCTCTAGAACACGGGGCAGAGCTGGAGGGGCGCTCTAGAACACTGGCAGAGCCGGAGGCGCTCTAGAACATGGGGCAGAGCTGGAGGGGCACTGGCTGACCAGATATATAACAGGCAGGGGACAGTCAGATGAGGTGGAGCTGTGACCGAACCCGTCAGTGCTGCGCTCCCTGCGTTTATGCTGCACTCTGCTTCCGGTCAATATACAGAAAACAATGACCCCCTGCGGAACGATGCAGGAGGCGCAGATCAAAGCCCCCAGACTCAGCGGCATTTGTAGTTCTACCTCGGAGGATCCTATAGCATCTGAAGGGGATGACGGATGCGAGGAGTAACTCCCTGCAGGAACATTTCACATCTGCTTCTATAGGGGCCCTCTCTGTAACTGCCCATTTGCAGGGGACTTCACTTTACTGAGAGGTTCTGTATCCTCGGTTTGTTACAATTGTATCCAGTCTAAACAATCCTCTAAATCCTGGAGTGATACATTTTACCTGCACTGATCCATTGTAACAAACTATCAGGATGAGGGAATAGTTGTTGGTTTTTTTTTTCAGATGTCTGCCAGCACTGATAGGGCTACAGATTTCAGTCCTGAGAGTTTTCATTCACATACAGCAAGCAGACCTCTTTAAAATAGTGACGAATTCAAACACGATGGCTCTACAACTTTCCAGGACATACGTATAAGCGGTTGTCCCATCACTGCCGATGCAACTGGTGGTGACGGCTGGAGACATTTACGGGCAAGACGCGGCTGATCACATGATCTCACCAAAGCGAGCGGCTTGAGGGGAGCGGGGAAAGTGCGAGGAGCTAAGATTAGCAGCCAGCGAGCTGTGTGGCGTCTCTGAGGGAAATCTCACCATGCCGCCTGCTCTGCTGCATAATTAATGGCCATAAATAGTTAACGAGGAGCAGGGGGCGCCCTGTGATCCTGCAATGGAGCTCTCCAGCGCAGCGGGCGGCTCACTGCGGGGAAGCATGTAATTAGCCGCCGGGACGGGTCATGCCGCATCTCGCTCGCTACAGTTACATCAGAGATCCCAGGATGACCACACACCTGACGCAATGAGTCTTATCAGCCCCGGAAAATCTGGGCGACAACCAATATGGCCGCCATTACAGCTGCTTTCTAAAGCGGCGTACGAGTCAGGACTGTGGATGAACGCCCCTATTTAGGAGCTGCCATACCAGTCATATTGGTGCAATCTATCCACCCAGCTTTTTCAGACATAACGAGTGGCCGAGTCTTCCTTGTGCTGCCTCAGAACCATCCATCAGGGGGCGCTGTTCACCAGACTGTGTCATACACTGGGCACCACAGAGCCGTGTACTATCCGAATATCTGTAGAGGAGGAGATAAACCCCGCCACCCGACCCTAGGAAAGTCCCTGACTATTCCGGATGATCGGTCACATCATGAGGCTGGCGGTTTCATCTCCTGCACTGCAGAGTGTAAGCTCCTGGGGTCAGCATTATGATCTGGGGTGTATTCAAGCCTCCTGTATGCTGCAGCTATATATAGATATCACTGCCGCCCCCCCGCAGCTGCTGGGAAGCCTCATGTCACAGGAGCAGCTTCTCAGCGGAGCCTCGGATGTGGTTACCCCCCCCACACACGTCGCCATCTCTACTGCATGTCACACAAGATGGCTTCATACTGCAGCGTGAGCAAGTCAAAACTGTCCCTCTCTGCTTGCTGTAAGTGAAAATTAGCAACCGTCCTGACCTAATCCACCTAGTGTTACAAATGATTTTCTCTCCTGCCCAGAACTCTGCACTGACACACTGTAACACCATCCTCTGCTGTTTTGGGCAGGACTAGGACAGGAAAGATTGTCTTCATTCACAGCAAGCAGGAATCTGTTGAGGAAAGCATCAGATGATAACAATAAACTGAACAGTTTGTAATTCATTACACTGCCATCTGTGCTTGCAGTCAGTGAATGGGGAAGGTCTTGTGTACATCATGCAGCTGTACATGCTGCAGTAATGAGCGATGGCGGAGTCATGTGGCCAGTGCACAATCCGAGTGATTATCTGGCGGCGGCGGGAACAATGGCGTCTTACATGCTCTTCATCAGGGTTTATGTAACTCCAGGGGGTCACATGCTGCGTCCCCAGCAGAACTGGCCGCTATTCATAGACAGAGATACAGATCGGGGGAGGGGGCACCGCCAACGCCATCATTATCATAACCTTCTCGTAAACTCTTCTTACAGATACCACATTACAATGCCAGGAGGCGAGAAGCATCTTCACCCAACCACACGCCCGGCAATAACAACCTGATCTGGATGAATCGGCCACGCACACTGCAAGACGTGCATCTGGGCGCTGCAGCCTGTACAGGATAACCTGTGTCTGTGCGGTGCAACCTGTGCGGTGCAGCCTGTGCAGGATAACCTGTGTGTCTGTGCGCTGCAGCCTGTGCAGGATAACCTGTGTGTCTGTGCGCTGCAGCCTGTGCAGGATAACCTGTGTGTCTCTGCGCTGCAGCCTGTGCAGGATAACCTGTGTGTCTGTGCGCTGCAGCCTGTGCAGGATAACCTGTGTGTCTGTGCCCTGCAGCCTGTGCAGGATAACCTGTGAGTCTGTGAGGTGCAACCTGTGCAGGATAACCTGTGTGTCTCTGCGCTGCAGCCTCCGCAGGATAACCTGCGCAATCAGTCAACACACAAGCCTTTTTACACAGACCCGATGGCTTCCATGGGACGGTTCATTAACCACACTAGTCACATGATCCCATGCTAACAATAGGACTCTGAACTCACTTTTCTCCACATCGGCCTTCGTGACATTGATGTCAGCATCCATCCTCTCAAAGTACTGCTGCGCCCGGTCCGCCTCCTTACAGTCCCGCTCAAATCTTCTCTTACTCTAAGGGTGAAAAAAAAAATAAATAAATTATATATATATATATATATATATATATATATATATATATACAGACACACACACACCTGGAGTCCTGGAAGACCCTCTTCTCCTACCCTGGCGCCCCCTTGTGGCAACATCATGCTGCCGTCATCATTATATGGTCTTATCCAGCTCCTCAGGGGCAGGGCTTAGATAATATTGCCTCATGCACCACCCCCCTCAAGCTCAGGGGTGGAGCATGGCGCAACTACTTCCTGCCTGATACAGCGGATCTTTACAAGGAGCCATGAAGTTTCTGAAAATTCTATTTACATCCACCTTTTATCTTTTGCTTGAAAAGGAAAGCCATAAGAGTTGTCACCCAGCTTTCCCAGGCTCCTGAAAACCTGCTTAGATATACTTTAAGACATCTTTGGGGGAGTCCCTTATATGACACATGTATGGACATGGGGTGGGGGGTTATTAGTCATTTAGAGGAAGTGCAGTCATCATGGCAGAATACGGTCAGCTGAGGACTGTCACTAAGGGTCCTGGAGGTTAGGTCTGCCTGTCAGGGGGGGTTCCGCTTCTGTGTCAGGAGTTCACCTCCGTGCACGTGGTGCCATTCTAGAGATAAGGTCAAACGCAACTTCACAAGATGCGTTCCTGAGAAGAAACAAGTGCGGGGAATGATAGGACTTGTAGTCCAACCCCGTCCTAACTTAATTTTATAGATCTGACTTCACGTATCGCATCGCCCCCTGCGGGTTCACTGTCTGCACATGAATGCTGTGCTGATGTGAAGTCGGGGACGTGAAGGGACTAAAAATAAAAGAAGAAACTGGAGCCACTGATCAGAGGCGCCGTGGATGCAGGTCCTCGGCCGCAGCTCAATGACTGGAGTCAAATATGCGGCAGATCCTGAAAGACGAGATCCAGTCCAAGCTGCTACGACTTGTGCATCCAGTGCAGAGGTCGCCCAGGGCAGATCCTCGCCCGCATCAGTCAGACCAACCATAAAACAGGGCTACATTGGCCCCCCCATGTAAATGAGTCCCAGGACCTCCGCTGTAAGTCAGAGGATGTCCGCTAATGTTCTCAGAGTTTACATTTATTACCATATCAAGATCTCTGCTTGCTCCCAGTGAATGAGAACTTAAGGACTTGATATTATGCATCAGCGCAGGTAAATCATTTCAGGCTGAACTCGGAGAAGTTTACCTGTCGACAATGGATTTATCTGTTTGTCGCTGAGGGTTTGTTACAATTGTATCCAATCTGGAGAAATGATGGACCTGCATGGATACAATGTAACACAGTAGGCGAGATGAAGCTGATGGAGTTAGATACAGCATCACCTGTCAGAAGACCATCTCCTCATCATCATCTGACCTCTTCCCTAAAACAGTGTTTCCCAACCAGTGTGCCTCCAGCTGTTGCAAAACTACAACTCCCAGCATGCACGGACAGCCTTTGGCTGTGCGAGGCATGCTGAGGAGTATAGTTTGCGAGCTCTGGTGACACTAATTGCTACTAAAGACATACAGTCATATGACCCTGGTACTCACTGGTGACCTTTGACCCAGCCCTCCCGTACTCACCGACTCCAGCTGCTTCCAGCAGGTCTCCATGTGCTGCTGAGCCTTGCGACCCTCATGGAAGTTCTGCCAGAGGAAAGAGACAAACATTACAAGGAAATACAAGAAAGAGCAAAATCAGAGACAAGAAGATGAGTCCAGAGGCTCCAAAGTGGCCACGAATAAGAACCACTCCAGAGAATACATAACTGACACAATGCAACAGAACACCTGCTCTGTGACAGCTGAGCCTCAGCCACATCAATGTTCAAAGTTATAGTATATATACTGTACTTATACAAAGCTGAGTAACTGTGTACATACATTACTTATCATATACTGATCCTGAGTTACATCCTGTATTATACTCCAGAGCTGCACTCACTATTCTGCTGGTGGAGTCACTGTGTACATACATTACTTATCCTGTACTGATCCTGTATTCTACTCCAGAGCTGCACTCACTATTCTGCTGGTGCAGTCACTGTGTACATACATTACTTATCCTGTACTGATCCTGAGTTACATCCTGTATTATACTCCAGAGCTGCACTCACTATTCTGCTGGTGCAGTCACTGTGTACATACATTACTTATCCTGTACTGATCCTGAGTTACATCCTGTATTATACTCCAGAGCTGCACTCACTATTCTGCTGGTGCAGTCACTGTGTACATACATTACTTATCCTGTACTGATCTGAGTTACATCCTGTATTATACTCCAGAGCTGCACTCACTATTCTGCTGGTGCAGTCACTGTGTACATACATTACTTATCCTGTACTGATTCTGAGTTACATCCTGTATTATACTCCAGAGCTGCACTCACTATTCTGCTGGTGCAGTCACTGTGTACATACATTACTTATCCTGTACTGATCCTGAGTTACATCCTGTATTATACTTCAGAGCTGCACTCACTAGTCTCCTGTGGAGAACACTGAATACAGAGGTCTTTCAAAAAAAGTTGTGTGACAAACCCTTGTGGACTCTGTAATGGCATCCATATTGCTTGTCACCCAGCTTTCCATACAGAACAAAAAAATGACATGAGTACATGTACATTTAGACGACACTACAGCTACAAAATATCTCCACTCCATTTGCTGCACAATTAGGGGATTCTATTGCCCCCTGTTATCAGCCATTTCAGGGGAGAGGATGACTGTAGGACAGGAGAATACCGTCTATTGCCCCTGTTATCAGCCATTTCAGGGGAGAGGATGACTGTAGGACAGGAGAATACCGTCTATTGCCCCTGTTATCAGCCATTTCAGGGGAGAGGATGACTGTAGGACAGGAGAATACAGTCTATTGCCCCCTGTTATCAGCCATTTCAGGGGAGAGGATGACTGTAGGACAGGAGAATACAGTCTATTGCCCCCTGTTATCAGCCATTTCAGGGAGAGGATGACTGTAGGACAGGAGAATACAGTCTATTGCCCCTGTTATCAGCCATTTCAGGGGAGAGGATGACTGTAGGACAGGAGAATACAATCTATTGCCCCTGTTATCAGTCATTTCAGGGGAGAGGATGACTGTAGGACAGGAGAATACAGTCTATTGCTTCCTGTTATCAGCCATTTCAGGGGAGAGGATGACTGTAGGACAGGAGAATACAGTCTATTGCTTCCTGTTATCAGCCATTGTAGACTACAGGATCTGTGAGTACAATCTGGTTACAGGCCTAGAGGTGACAGGTTATAACGCTGCTGCAGGCTTTAGGTTGTCAGCCCTTTGACCAGGTGTAGATGTGATGATCCTGTATACAGGGTATGTGGGAGCCGGCAGTCCGATTCCCGCACCTCCCATATGATCAGGACCGTCCCTGAGGGAATCCTGGGCTGCAGGAGAACTGGCTCCATAAAAGGCGCTGCAGCTCGTTACTGGCAGCGGGACAGCTCCACACTCAGCCGGACGGACTAGTGGATGGGTGGGGGGGGGGTAGTAGCACGTGCTTGCACTGCCGGGGGGGGAGGGGGTGTCTGACACATCAGGGCAGTCACCGACATCAGTCAGCAGGAAGGCTGAAGACTAGAAACATTCTACTACACTTTGGCTTTCAAATCTTCACCTATTTGCTGTCAGTGAATGAAAACCCATCCTGACCTCATCCAATCAGACTCAGAATTCTGCAGTTGGAGTCCATGTCAGATTGGGGCCAGATTGGGATCTGTACTGACACACTGTAACAACACAGGTCAGAAAGTGTTTTCAGACTCTGAATATTTTCATTCATTTACAGCAAGCAGAACATGTTGAGTAAAGTGGCAGAATTTTATAATCAAATTAAGTTTAACTTTCATTCCATTACCATTTTAAACAATCCTTTTTGCTGTCAGTGAATAGGAACAATCTTGCATCCATCCAGTGGCTGAAAAAACCTTTCCACAGCTGAGGGTTACAATTGCATTCAGTCTAGACAGCTCTCTAAGCACATCAAGCAGCGCAGCGCTCTGTCCTGATCGTTTGTTACAATGTATCACTTTGGAGTCCACACAGCATTGTCTGAACTGAATACAATTGTTGCAAACCTATAGTACTGGATAAGGATGGGCATCAGCCTTGAGGTATTCACCTTCAATGACAGCAAGCAGAGATATTGAAAATAAGGAATTAGAGCATTTACTTCATCGGGGGAAAACACGACGTCCCTGGAGGAGTCGGGGGCCCCATAAACTGATTATAATGGATTGTGCGGCCTGCAGTGAATGGAGCAGAGCTGGTTGTGTGGTGACCGCAGAGACTATCCTCCTGTAATTTACTCACTTCTCCCTGACCATAATGACAACTGAGGACCCAGAGGAAAACCTCTGCACTGAACCGAAAGTGCGGGGCACTATATAATAGGAGATGTAGAACCATCTGCACGGCAGGCCCTGTGCACACCCTGCATCACCCAGAGTACACCGCAGGCCCTGTGCACACCCTGCATCACCCAGAGTACACCGCAGGCCCTGTGCACACAGTACATCACCCAGAGTACACCGCAGGCCCTGTGCGCACCCTACATCACCCAGAGTACACCGCGGGCCATGTGCACACACTACATCACCCAGAGTACACCGCAGGCCCTGTGCGCACCCTGTATCACCCAGAGTACACCGCAGGCCCTGTGCGCACCCTACATCACCCAGAGTACATTGCGGGCCCTGTGCACACACTACATCACCCAGAGTACACCGCAGACCCTGTGCGCACCCTACATCACCCAGAGAACACCGCAGGCCCTGTGCACACACTACATCACCCAGAGTACACCGCAGGCCCTGTGCGCACCCTGTATCACCCAGAGTACACCGCAGGCCCTGTGCGCACCCTACATCACCCAGAGTACATTGCGGGCCCTGTGCACACACTACATCACCCAGAGTACACCGCAGGCCCTGTGCGCACCCTGTATCACCCAGAGTACACCGCAGGCCCTGTGCGCACCCTGTATCACCCAGAGTACACCGCAGGCCCTGTGCGCACCCTGTATCACCCAGAGTACACCGCAGGCCCTGTGCACACAGTACATCACCCAGAGTACACCGCAGGCCCTGTGCACACCCTGTATCACCCAGAGTACACCGCAGGCCCTGTGCACACACTACATCACCCAGAGTACATCGCGGGCCCTGTGCACACACTACATCACCCAGAGTACACCGCAGGCCCTGTGCGCACCCTACATCACCCAGAGTACACCGCGGGCCCTGTGCACACACTACATCACCCAGAGTACACCGCAGGCCCTGTGCGGTGTACTCTGGGTATGGGTGATGTGTGATGTAGTGTGTGCACAGGCATGGTGTACTCTGGTGATGTAGTGTGCACAGGGCCTGTGGTGTACTCTGGGTGATGTAGTGTGCACAGGGCCTGTGGTGTACTCTGGGTGATGTATGTGTGCACAGGGCCTGCGGTGTACTCTGGGTGATGTAGTGTGTGCACAGGGCATATCACCCAGAGTACACCGCGGGCCCTGTGCACACCTTACATCACCCAGAGTACACCGCAGGCCCTGTGCACACCCTACATCACCCAGATTACACCGCAGGCCCTGTTGTCACGACCTCGGTGTTGTGCGCCGCCACATGGTTGCCGTGCATGCTGTTGCCTGGAGCAATGTGTTGTTTTTGCAGCATGTATGTGCTCTGCCCCTCATATCATGGTTCCTCCCTGTCTGGTGCTGGATGGGTTAACTACCTGGCTGGGTGTGGCCACTTGGTGTTTATCTTGCCTGTGGCTTCCAGGCTGGAGTTAGTTGTACTCCAGTTTCTGTTTGTGCTGGGGCGATGCTCCTGTCCTGGGTGCTCTATCTGCCCAGTCCTTGAGGGCTACCTAGTGGGACAACGATGTCATCCTGTTGTCTACCTTGCATATGTTTAGTGATGTTTATGTATGAGTTGTTGTCTTGTCTAGTGGTTGTTAGTGTCTGTAGTCCAGCATGTTTGTTAGACGTGTTCCCTGTGTTTTGTACCTTCGGAAGGGGGTCTCAGGGTTCCCCGGAGGGGGAACAACAAGTCTGTGTGCAGCTCTGCTTGGGGCCGCCATGCATCCTGTACGCATAGGCGTCCGGTTGTCATTGTTGCCGCTGCAGGTAGGTGCGAGTTGTTTCTGGGCCATTACCTGCCGATTCAGTAGCTGTGCATTACCGGTCCCTTCTTTTGCAGCTAGGCCTGTGAGACTCCTGTTCATCCATGTCTGGGATGAACAGGTCGACTCGGTCCTTTCTTTATTTGAGGGATTATCAGGGTGACTAAGGATCCTAGGTTTCTGGGTATGAGCTGTCCTACCAACCAGGTCCGCTAATACAGTTAGTAAGGGCGAGGATTAGGGATGCAATAGGAGGTGACCAGCTCCCTTTTCCCAGTGTCCCGGCTTAGTTGTTACCCCTGCTTATCCATGCTATACGGTGGGGAGTTTTCCCCCACTCTCCACCGTGACACCTGTGCACACACTACACCGCAGGCCCTGTGCACACCCTGCATCACCCAGAGTACACCGCAGGCCCTGTGCACACCCTGCATCACCCAGAGTACACCGCAGGCCCTGTGCACACCCTGCATCACCCAGAGTACACCGCAGGCCCTGTGCACACCCTGCATCACCCAGAGTACACCGCAGGCCCTGTGCACACCCTGCATCACCCAGAGTACACGGCAGGCCCTGTGCACACCCTGCATCACCCAGAGTACACCGCAGGCCCTGTGCACACACTACATCACCCAGAGTACACCACGCCTGTGCACACACTACATCACCCACAGTACAAGACAGGGCCCTGTTCAGACACTGAACCAGCAGCAGTGAGATCCTGCAGCCTGACAACTGCCCACAGAATAGTGCATGTAGATTTAGATGTGACTGGAGTATTGCAGATTGTGCAGCACTAGAATCATCAGTGCAGCTCTTGATGTGAGCGGAGATCATCCTCTGCTGTGTGTACTGCTCGGGGACACCTGGCCGCCACACTGCACGCTCTATTAGATTTAATAATCTTTATCTTACACCTCCAGCAATGTCACAGTGCGGGGACAGGACGCGCCTTAGTCCTGCAGGATTCACAAGACGGATCAGAACCTGACAATCTAGAATTGTGACAGCCTGTTATTACAATATGGGGGAGGTCTGGAAACAGATGATACAGGGGGATTATGGAGCAGCAATGGCTGCAAGGAGTCAGCTGGGAGAACAATAGAAGATAATCACGATTCACGACATCACCTGACATCACAAAACCAGAGCCGGAAGTGCTGATAGACTATGCACTGTATTAGGAGGCAATGGCCAAAACAAGGGGTCAGATGATTGGAGGCTACAACAGTGAGAGTGACTCATATGGCTGATGACAGGGAGCAAAGGATTGTATTCTCCTGTCCTACAGTCATCCTCTCCCCTGAAATGGCTGATAACAGGGAGCAATAGACTGTATTCTCCTGTCCTACAGTCATCCTCTCCCCTGAAATGGCTGATAACAGGGAGCAATAGACTGTATTCTCCTGTCCTACAGTCATCCTCTCCCCTGAAATGGCTGATAACAGGGGCAATAGACTGTATTCTCCTGTCCTACAGTCATCCTCTCCCCTGAAATGGCTGATAACAGGGGCAATAGACTGTATTCTCCTGTCCTACAGTCATCCTCTCCCCTGAAATGGCTGATAACAGGGAGCAATAGACTGTATTCTCCTGTCCTACAGTCATCCTCTCCCCTGAAATGGCTGATAACAGGGGGCAATAGACTGTATTCTCCTGTCCTACAGTCATCCTCTCCCCTGAAATGGCTGATAACAGGGAGCAATAGACTGTATTCTCCTGTCCTACAGTCATCCTCTCCCTGAAATGGCTGATAACAGGGAGCAATAGACTGTATTCTCCTGTCCTACAGTCATCCTCTCCCCTGAAATGGCTGATAACAGGGGGCAATAGACTGTATTCTCCTGTCCTACAGTCATCCTCTCCCCTGAAATGGCTGATAACAGGGGGCAATAGACTGTATTCTCCTGTCCTACAGTCATCCTCTCCCCTGAAATGGCTGATAACAGGGGGCAATAGACTGTATTCTCCTGTCCTACAGTCATCCTCTCCCCTGAAATGGCTGATAACAGGGGGCAATAGACTGTATTCTCCTGTCCTACAGTCATCCTCTCCCCTGAAATGGCTGATAACAGGGGGCAATAGACTGTATTCTCCTGTCCTACAGTCATCCTCTCCCCTGAAATGGCTGATAACAGGGGGCAATAGACTGTATTCTCCTGTCCTACAGTCATCCTCTCCCCTGAAATGGCTGATAACAGGGGGCAATAGACTGTATTCTCCTGTCCTACAGTCATCCTCTCCCCTGAAATGGCTGATAACAGGGGGCAATAGACTGTATTCTCCTGTCCTACAGTCATCCTCTCCCCTGAAATGGCTGATAACAGGGGGCAATAGACTGTATTCTCCTGTCCTACAGTCATCCTCTCCCCTGAAATGGCTGATAACAGGGAGCAATAGACTGTATTCTCCTGTCCTACAGTCATCCTCTCCCCTGAAATGGCTGATAACAGGGGGCAATAGACTGTATTCTCCTGTCCTACAGTCATCCTCTCCCCTGAAATGGCTGATAACAGGGGGCAATAGACTGTATTCTCCTGTCCTACAGTCATCCTCTCCCTGAAATGGCTGATAACAGGGGCAATAGACTGTATTCTCCTGTCCTACAGTCATCCTCCCCCCCGAAATGGCTGATAACAGGGAGCAATAGATTGTATTCTCCTGTCCTACAGTCATCCTCTCCCCTGAAATGGCTGATAACAGGGAGCAATAGACTGTATTCTCCTGTCCTACAGTCATCCTCTCCTCTGAAATGGCTGATAACAGGGGGCAATGACTAAGCTCACAGGGCACAGTTGTGATTGGATATGGCACAACTCCCCCATTACGGATGATAACCGCCATCATTCTTCAAGGAGTCACCGAACACTCCAGTAAAACTTGTCGCTGCTCTTCTTAGTCTATAATTACTCAGCGTGGCCCCCGCTTCTATTTCAGACTTGGGGCCCGGGCTCTGTTTCCAGCCGCCATCTCAGGTTACGGTGACCCTTCTGCCCATCATCACTTCCCACGGACACTCCGAGCCAGTGCCCGCTACGCGTCTAATCACAACAGGCCAGAAATAACAGCGCTGAAGTTTACACGTCTGCCCACCATCCTATCGAGATGTGTTCATTCAGGGCCTCGTGATTGATGAATAGAATATCAGAATGACGGTGTAGACTGACACATTGTCCTCCATCAGCCAGTATTGTGGAGGCTGACAGGACAGTTACATGGAGGAGCCAGGAGGATATTGGAACGGAGACGAAGTGAAGGATTTGTAGAGACCTTGGAGTTATATGGAGTCTGAAATCTCAGGCGGAGTTCCTCTTTAAGCGTGTGCATCTTTCATCTCTCATAATCCATTTCCTGCAGCCGCTCGTTACGAGACCAAAGCGCAGCCACTTCCTATAGAGCACTTCCTATGGCGGGCGGGCGGGGGATGGAGGGTGTTAATGTCGTCTGGACATGGACACCAAGCGCCTGCGCTGTACCCGCCTGCACCTGCCAATATTACCGTTCTATTGGAGAACTGCACGAATAACAATTCCCTATAAAAGTCACCACTGCAGGGATGAGAAGTGACAACCGCCAGGAGTCGGGTCTGTCTGCGGTTGTCACTTCTCGCCCCTCCCCCGGTATAACAGGAGATGCTGGAGGTAAATATTAGCTCAACAATTGTCTCTATTTACCGAGCATTATGATAGCGGAACAATCGCTGTAATAACATCAGGAAGGTCGGACTATCACACCCAGCATTCCTCAGAACCACCCAGCACAATGGATCGCAGGGCAAGTCCGCAGAGAACACATAGAGGTCAACCCACCATCCACTGAGGCTGACAACCAGGTTGTCAGAGCCCCACCCCCAACACATACATCACATTTGTACTGTCCAGACTTATTAAGTGCAGTTTAAAGGGGCAGTGTACCCAAAATATTCCTCTGCTGCTCCCATTACAAGGGGGATTAAGATTCTGTATTTGACTTTGTTTGAATCTCTGCTTGAAATCAGTGAATGGAATCATTCATTGTGGCAGAAAACCTGTACAGGCGTAATGAAGAGTACTCACAGCTGAGGTGTTGTTACAATGTATCAGTCTGAAGTTCAGGTTGTTTATCTCACAGAGGATACAATTGTAGCAACCCCTCAGCTGTGTGAGCAGGGCTAGACCAGAATAGCCTCTAAAGGTAAACAGAACTCACAGCAAGCACAGATGTTGAAAATGCCATGACGACGCTCAGCAGTGGATCTACTGTATCCTGCAGAGACATTAGCTGGGGTTTAAGGGGGATCTCTGAGGGCTGTGTACGCAGTGTTCCTATAGAGGGTGCTGTATGGACAGGAAGATATAATGTATCAGTGTGTGTATAGGTGTATTGTACAATGTATCAGTATGTTCAGCTCTTCCTCTGCTGTTACTGGCCGCAGTAAATTCATGGAATGCCCCTTTAAATGATATTTCCCCCTCAGACTGAGGTGACAACCTCAGAGATAGAGGGGCTGTGCTGTGACAACCTCAGACTTGGAGGGGCTGGGCTGTGACAACCTCAGACTTGGAGGGGCTGGGCTGTGACAACCTCAGACATAGAGGGGCTGGGCTGTGACAACCTCAGACATGGAGGGGCTGGGCTGTGACAACCTCAGACATAGAGGGGCTGGGCTGTGACAACCTCAGACTTGGAGGGGCTGGGCTGTGATAACTTCAGACATAGAGGGGCTGGGCTGTGACAACCTCAGACTTGGAGGGGCTGGGCTGTGACAACCTCAGACTTGGAGGGGCTGGGCTGTGACAACCTCAGACTTGGAGGGGCTGGGCTGTGACAACCTCAGACATAGAGGGGCTGTGCTGTGACAACCTCAGACATAGAGGGGCTGGGCTGTGACAACCTCAGACATGGAGGGGCTGGGCTGTGACAACCTCAGACTTGGAGGGGCTGGGCTGTGACAACCTCAGACATAGAGGGGCTGGGCTGTGACAACCTTTTCTTAAAGTCACTTTGGTAGTCCAATATGGCTGCCTTCTATGTGCTGTACATGTAACATGAGATTATACACTATTGGGGAGTCTCCCTTTAAGAGTAGCTGACAACCAGCTAGCACAACCCTGCTCGATACAGGCACTATATAATGTAATACATGCTGGCTGACAGCCTCAGATAGCCATAGCATGGGTATGCACCACCTGTGTGTGTGTCAGTGATTACTGCTACTCTGGCATTTCATTCATGGAAATTCAGGAAGCATAGCACTGTAGAAAATACCAGATAAAGAATAAAATGAAGACAGGACGTGATAAGAGACACACAGGAAACCATCAGCAGGTATTCTAAGAAAAGCTGACGAGGCGGCGGGGGGGGGGGGAAGCGGCTGTCACATCACAATGTGCATTACATATGATGGAGCGAGGATCGGGTCATACACCTGGCGGGGGCAGGGAGAACGGGGCAGCGGCGGAGTGACAATAGGCCGCCTTCCCTCCTGTGAGACGGCAGTAACAAGCGGTGACATCCTCCGCCTATCAGAGGCAGGAGCGGTTGGCCCCGGGGCAGCGTTACGTGCAGCTGAGTAGACGTGAATGGCCTTGTATGACCGCCATCCACCAGACCAACCGCCATTCCTGTCCTTATAGAGCCAGACGGCTCCCTCATAAGAGGGGCAAACCAGCACTGCAGGGGTTAACGAGACCAGCTCTGCGGCTGAGAAGCAGATGAGCAGTGGGAGGCGCCGCTGCACAGACAAAAGGCTGCAGCGCTATAGAGGACGGGAATCATACCGCCCTGCGGAGGAAGCACCGGCAGAATGAGTCAGTCTGCAGCAGTCCCATGTAAAGAAAGCTTCATCATTCGCCGTGTCCAAGAGCTCCGTTTGCTGTTAGTGAATGGGAATCCTCACTGGAAACATGATCTGACACGTCTTACTGCTGTGGTTTTGTCACAGTTGTATCCAGTCTAGACAGCGTTCTGTGTCATCAGTCTCTCTCCTGGTCCAATAGTTTGTTACAATGTATCAGTCGACCGTCAGCTGTGTAGCTTTCCATTCCCCGACAGCAAGCAGACATTTTGAACAAGGTGTGGATCTGACACACAAAGTATTGGAAAGTCACTTTACAACTCTAGAGGATGTGATCCTTCCTGCTCACACAGCTGAAGTGTGTTACAATGTGTCAGTCTGGAGTGCTCAGACTGATACAATGTACCAATCCCTCAGCTGGAGCAGAACATGTGTTCTATGCTGTGATATTAGAGGGCTGCAGCTGCACGATGATGTCAGCTCCTGAGCTCAGCGCAGGGAATTGATTTCACATGTTGGAGGTTTGCTGGGATCGATCGCTCGGGGGAGCTCCTGGGACTGCACACAATGTGACGCAGCAGCAGCTGTAACAAGATGATCAGTCCTCCTACCGGGAGCCCCATAACATAGGCGGCCTCCTGGATCGCTCCACGAGCTGCGTGCAGCCCCGTACCAGGACAGGGGGCCCCAGAGGTGCAGAGGAGTGAACCGTCCCCAGGAGGGAGGTCTCATTTTCGTTATGTCCTGCTCTCTGTAGGTTGCAGCACACATCCAGTGGGTCTCTGCTTTATAGTAAAGGGTTAACAGCAGGAGACTGGGGGCAGCACTCAGCTCTGCTGCATCACTGGGTCCACTAACCATATTAGCTCGGCACACATGGACTGCGGCACGCCGGCGGCTTCTGACCTGATTCGCTGCGCTCTGCTGGACAACGCAGCCGCCCCTCCCCCCGCTAAATACTATAAAACGGTTTCTGTACGGTACGGAGCATCATGGACGCCGGCCTGTGGGTAGGGGGGCAAATTCTCTGCAAACACGGGGCTGAAGTGCAACAAGAGAGTCGTACTGTCACCTGCTGCGCCCCATCTACGGTGCAGCAGACGTAGGCCGACATCCTAGTGTTCACTTCAGTTCCTCACAAGATCTCTGCTTGCTGTTAAGGAGTGGAAAAAGTTGTGGGGTTTCAAAACCCATGCTGCCCTAACACTTCTCACCGCTAAGCGTTTTCTACAATGGCATCCAGTCTAGACAATCCTCCGAGCTCCAGATTGATACATGTTACCTGCACTGATACATTGCAACAAACCATCAGGCTGCTGATGTCTTTAATTCATGGAGAACTGGGTTTCCATTCACTGAGAGCAAGCAGAAAACCCAATGTTTTAGTTATTAGAAAATGTCAGAATTTTCCTTGATTAGGCTACTTTCACACTAGCATTTTCGTTTTCCGGTATTGAGATCCCTTATAGGGGCTCCATACCGGAAAAAAGCTTAAGTTTTGTCCCCATTTAACTAAACAGAACGGAGTGCTCCAAACTGCATTCCGCTCCGTTTAGTTGCGTTCCCAGACCGGAGAGCAAATCGCAACATGGTGTAGTTTGCTTTCCGTCCTGGGATGCGGAGGAAGACGGATCTGGCCTGACCCTTAATGCAAGTCAATGGGGACCGATCCGTTTTCTCTGATGCAATCTGCCACAATAGAAAAAACGGAGCCGCCCCCATTGACTTTCAATGGAGTTCATGCCGGATCAGTCTTGGGTATGTTAAAGATAATCCAACCGGATCCGCAGATGGTCATATTATCAGTAACGGAAGCGTTTTTGCTGAACCCTGCCGCATCCAGCAAAAACGCTAGTGTGAAAGTAGCCTTAGACTAATTCTTCCCGGCCAATCAGATGCTGTGTTCCGGGTCATGTGACGTGGCACTCACCGATTTCCTCTCCTGCTTGAGCTCCTGCACGAAGCGCGTCAGCTCCGCCATGATCATGGACGTCATGTTCTCGGAGATGACCTCGTGCTGCCCGGCGTAGTCGTTCGTCTCGTTCAGCGTGGTCTGGAAGGCTTTACATGACGTGTACCTGCCGTAAGAACACAAGCAGTGTCAGCGGTTCCCCGTCCGCCGCCATCTGATAATAATGCCCTGACCGGCGGGATTCTGGGCTCAGTCCCGACCCCGTACGCGCAGTCACTCTTCGACTAAATGGAAGCGGCTTGCGGTAACTGTAGCGCTATTTACTGGTTTCCATAACCATCAGAGGGTGTGTAAACTTTTGCAAGTCTTGTGCAGTCTGAGCCCTTCCATCTGCAGGATTAACACATGGCTGTGGCATCAGACCACACAGAGTCTGTTTGTAGTCTGTAACCACAGAGATATACAGCGCTGCATAGGAGCTGCAGACACAAAACGGCAGATTTTTTTAAGCTGCTGCTGTATTTATTTCAGATGCACTGGAGCAAAAGTCAACACACCCTTCAATATCAATGGTGAGACTATCCCACCAGTCAGTTATAAAACTATACTGTGAATACCCCCTTGAAGGGGGTGTCCAGACTGATGCCCCCATGGTGGGTCACGTCTGCAGAGTGCCCCCAGTTCAGCTAATTGGGGCGACTCCGGATGCTCCTGATAATCTGACCCCGTGTCACAGACCTGAGGGGTGGATAAAGGGGTCATTAGGGGAGGGGGCACTAAGTAATCCGAAAACTGCAGAGCAGCACATATTTGGGACCTGGGGGTGGGGGAGTGTAAATTTCCAGAAGTCAGAACACCCGTCTCAGCATCTTCCTATCTGCTCGCCCCCCCCCGCAAGAAACTCACTTGGACTCTTCCTCTTCTTTGGAGTTTTTCTTTGTTTGATATTTTTTTGAAAGATTTCTGCAAAAAAGAAGAAATAAAAGTCGTCAAGAAGTTCCCCTGCAACTGCGGCGCCCGCTCAATGCCCCCCCGGGGAGGGGGTTCGGTTCTCCTTTTAATTTTCATTCTGACTCCTGCACAGTAATGTCCAGACCTGACTCAACCTCAGGCAGCACCCCCAAAAACCCAGCTTTCCCACAGTCCTGAAGGGCAGAGTTATATCTGGTTTTAGGAAAGCTGGATGAACTTCCCCTTTAAGAGCCATAACAGGGACTCATTGTCACCCAGCTTTTCCAAGAACAGATAACATCCGGGATGCCGTGAGCTTTCTGTGACAATGAAGGACGAACTGGAGGGAGAGCTGGGTGGGACGGAGAGTTCAGGACAGCACAGAGCCGAGGACACCCGGGCCGAGGGAAGGGCTAAGGCCTTATTCACACGTCCGTAGTGTGTTTTGCGGAAACACGGAAACACGGATCCGCAAAACACGGAAACACGGATCTGCAAAACACGGATGGCTGCAATGTGCATTCCGCATTTTGTGGACCGCACATTGCTGTCACTATAGAAAGAATGCCTTTTCTTGTCCGCAATTGCGGACAAGAATAGGACATGTTCTATTTTTTTGCGGAAACGGAAACACGGATGCGGAAACACGGATGCGGAAACACGGATGCGGACGTCACATGGTGTGCTGTCCACATCCATTCCTGCCCCTATGAAATGAATGGGTCTGCAACCCTTCCGCAAAATTGCGGAAGGGATGCGGATCCATTTTGCGGACGTGTGAATTAGGCCTAAGGGAGTAGTCCTTGCCGGAACCACAACCCCCAACATGCCAGGGAGCATCAGTGTCCACATATCCCCAGCTTTCTGAGCCTCCTGAAGGGCATGCCGCCTTAGTTGGGCGACGAAGTTCAGGGTCTGCGGAAAGCTGGATGGAGTCTGATAATTAGGGACTTGTTATTTAAGCGTTTGCCGACGGACGCCTGTGATTTTCAGCGGGGCCCCGGGTAGATGGCACCCAGCCTCAGGACAGGCACTTCTATATTTGTCTAACAGGTCGGGCTGGGTGTCGTCTCACAACTTGACTGAGGTAAGATCATCTGCAGCTTCAATGTGCTCACCATCGCAGGGGGCAACAATGTAACAGGAGAAATCACAGGGAGCAAGAGATACAATGTATCAAGTCAGACAGAGTAGAGGGGGCGGAGCATGACACAGCAGGATATATGAGTGAAGGGACAGTAGGGGCAAATTACTATATGGGGGCTGTGTGGGGAGGCACTGTGGGGGCATTTCTATTACAGGGACATAATGGGGGACACTCTACGGGTATTATTACCTGGAGCACAACATTGGGTGTTATTACTGGGGGCACTCTAGGGGACATACCTGCTGTGGACACTATAGGGACATTTGGGGTAATTCATCAAACTGGTGTAAAGTAGAACTGGCTTAGTTCCCGATAGCAGCCAATCAGATTCCACCTTTGATTTTTGACAGCTCCTTTGGAAATCCTACTTCACACCATTTTGATAAATGACCCCATTATAATTACTGGGGTGACTATTTTTCAGCAGTATAGTACCTGGGACATTGGGGGGCCCCACGGGCACAGTATTGGGGGTGGCAGCAGGATGACACTGTGGGGACACCAGGATGGGGAGGTTGATAGAAAAATTTAGAAATCTAACGTGTCTGTGTAAGGCCTCATGCACATGAACATATTTTCTTTCGTGTCCGTTTCTGTGTCCGCAAAAAAAAACGGAAGTTACTCAGTGTGCATTCCGTTTCCGTACATCCGTATTTCCGTTCTGCAAAAAAATAGAACATGTCCAATTATTGTCCTCTTTACGGAGAAGGATAGGACTGTTCTATTAGAGGCCCCATGTTCCCTTGCGCATAATACGGAATGCACACGGACGTCCTCCATATTTTTTGCAGACCGCAAAATACATACGGTCGTGTGCATGAGGCCTAACAAACTCTGTAGACGACGAGATGCGGCTGAAGGAATTTGTCATGGCGGTCTGGGTCAGACGGAGGAGAAGAGGAAAGAGAAGCTCTACATGAGAGGAGACGTCCCTGGATGTAAGAGGAATGCGCGCTGTATTCTCCTCCAAGGCTTTTCTATTATAATTATATGTATTTTAAATTTGGCGACTAAATTTTTCAGTTTAGGAGCCAATTTGGGGTATTTTTTTTTGTCTGGAGCACAGTGTGCGGCTGTGTCCTAGATGTGATGTCATATGGCCTAGGAAGAGACTGGCGCTCCACAGCCTCTTTATACAAAAAAATAATAAAAATGGAGGGAGGGGCCCAAGTTGGGTAGACAGCCCCAGGCCTATCATGCACTTAATCCGCCCCTGCAGCAGAGGCAGCATAAGGGCGGAGCATGACACAGCAGTGGAGACGAGAGGGGCGGAGCAAGACACAGCAGAGAGGATATGAGAGGGGCGGAGCAAGACACAGCAGAGCGGATATGAGAGGGGCGGAGCAAGACACAGCAGAGCGGATATGAGAGGGGCGGAGCAAGACACAGCAACGAGGAGATGAGAGGGGCGGAGCAAGACACAGCAAAGAGGATATGAGAGGGGCGGAGCAAGACACAGCAAAGAGGATATGAGAGGGGCGGAGCATGACACAGCAGAGAGTAGATGAGAGGGGCGAAGCAAGACATAGCAGAGAGGAGACGAGAGGGGCGAAGCAAGACATAGCAGAGAGGAGACGAGAGGGGCGGAGCAAGACACAGCAGAGAGGAGACAAGAGGGGCGGAGCAAGACACAGCAGAGAGGATACGAGAGGGGCGGAGCAAGACACAGCAGAGAGGAGACGAGAGGGGCGGAGCAAGACACAGCAGAGAGGAGACGAGAGGGGCGGAGCAAGACACAGCAGAGAGGAGACGAGAGGGGCGGAGCAAGACACAGCAGAGAGGAGACGAGAGGGGTGGAGCAAGACACAGCAGAGAGTAGATGAGAGGGGCGGAGCAAGACACAGCAGAGAGGAAATGAGAGGGGCGGAGCAAGACACAGCAGAGAGGAGACGAGAGGGGAGGAGCAAGACACAGCAGAGAGGAGACGAGAGGGGCGGAGCAAGACACAGCAGAGAGGAGACGAGAGGGGAGGAGCAAGACACAGCAGAGAGGATATAAGAGGGGCGGAACAAGACAAAGCAGAGAGGAGACGAGAGGGGCGGAACAAGACAAAGCAGAGAGGATATGAGAGGGGCGGAGCATGACACAGCAGAGAGGATATGAGAGGGGCGAAGCAAGACACAGCAGAGAGGATATGAGGGCGGGCAGACAGCAGAGAGGTGAGAGCAAGACAGCAGAGAGGATGAGCGAGCATGACACAGCAGAGAGGATATGAGAGGGGCGGAGCAAGACACAGCAGAGAGGATATGAGAGGGGCGGAGCATGACACAGCAGAGAGGATATAAGAGGGGCGGAGCATGACACAGCAGAGAGGATATGAGAGGGGCGGAGCATGACACAGCAGAGAGAATGAGAGGGGCGGAGTATGACACAGCAGAGAGGAGATGAGAGGGGCGAAGCAAGACACAGCAGAGAGGAGATGAGAGGGGCGGAGCATGACACAGCAGAGAGAATGAGAGGGGCGGAGTATGACACAGCAGAGAGGAGATGAGACCGGGAGAGGTGGTAAAGAAAGGAGGAGCATTAAACTGCCAGAGAAGGTTAAAAGGGTGGAGCATGAAATTATGAGAAAGGGGGCAAGGGATGAGGAGCACGACACCAAACATCAAGAGCAAAGGGTGGAGCATGAATCCAGCAGACTTTTCCATGTTACACCCAGATATCACAAAATGGGGGATCAGGAGGATGAAAAAATATAGGGAGCACCCAACCTCCTTGCGAAATGGAGGCAAGGGGGAGTGAGGGTGTCTCCCACCAGTGCTACTGTCTCTTTAAGACTGTGGATGGAGTCTTCATTCCTATAGGTGAGAGTGTTTGGTCCCGGGGGTGGGGGGAGGTAGTTACTTGTGTCATGGATACACAGTAATGCCGGCACTATCCTCTGGGGTGCGCTGTCCCCCGAGCCCCAACTGCACGAGACACAAATAAACTGGCCATAATGGGGGTCACTGGTATATTCCACACTACATGTCCTTAAAGGAATACTCCCCCGTGTAAATATGTACGGTCTGACAGGGACCTGATGTAAGCTTCCAGGCAATCAGGAATTCGAGTGCAGCTTTGGATGTGACTGGAGTATGCAGTAACTGAAGGATAAGGATAATGTGGATGCACCTGAGAGGCGGAGCCAAAGCAGCGACTACGACACTAATCAGGTAGTCACCCACGGACTGATCCACCAGTCACACATCACACAAGAGCCCCCTGTAAGTGGAGACGACGTCACTTTAAGACGACTTGGTTCTTGCAGAGATTTTCATGACAAGCCGCAAAACAGGAAGTGAACTCCTGGGGGAAAGGATGATGAGAGTGATGAATCCCTCTTCCGCACTTACCGCAGCTGTTTTGCATAGTTGATCTCGATCTCTGCTCGCTCCTTCACAAACTTGATGTATTTTTCCAGCACCTCGATCCCCCACTGCGTGTGCTTCTCCAAGTTATCAAACTGATCCTGTAAGAACAAGGGGAGAAGACACATGAAGGGCGTCCCCAAACCTGCATTGTGGGGCGTGACCCCTCAGTAATACAATGTGCAAGAGAATGGGGAGGGGGGGGGGGGGGGTACTGGTGACCAGTTGAGCAGTGTACTGCTTATATATCATCATCATAACTAAGGCTGACCACCCCAGGAGATGTCAGCTCTGAAGCCAACACAGTGAGTGCAGCTCTGGAGTACAATACAGGATGTAACTCCAGGATCAGTACAGGATAAGTAATGTATGTACACAGTGACTGCACCAGCAGAATAGTGAGTGCAGCTCTGGAGTATAATACAGGATGTAACTCAGGATCAGTACAGGATAAGTAATGTATGTACACAGTGACTGCACCAGCAGAATAGGGAGTGCAGCTCTGGAGTATAATACAGGATGTAACTCAGGATCAGTACAGGATAAGTAATGTATGTACACAGTGACTGCACCAGCAGAATAGTGAGTGCAGCTCTGGAGTATAATACAGGATGTAACTCAGGATCAGTACAGGATAAGTAATGTATGTACACAGTGACTGCACCAGCAGAATAGTGAGTGCAGCTCTGGAGTATAATACAGGATGTAACTCAGGATCAGTACAGGATAAGTAATGTATGTAGACAGTGACTGCACCAGCAGAATAGTGAGTGCAGCTCTGGAGTATAATACAGGATGTAACTCAGGATCAGTACAGGATAAGTAATGTATGTACACAGTGACTGCACCAGCAGAATAGTGAGTGCAGCTCTGGAGTATAATACAGGATGTAACTCAGGATCAGTACAGGATAAGTAATGTATGTACACAGTGACTGCACCAGCAGAATAGTGAGTGCAGCTCTGGAGTATAATACAGGATGTAACTCAGGATCAGTACAGGATAAGTAATGTATGTACACAGTGACTGCACCAGCAGAATAGTGAGTGCAGCTCTGGAGTATAATACAGGATGTAACTCAGGATCAGTACAGGATAAGTAATGTATGTACACAGTGACTGCACCAGCAGAATAGTGAGTGCAGCTCTGGAGTATAATACAGGATGTAACTCAGGATCAGTACAGGATAAGTAATGTATGTACACAGTGACTGCACCAGCAGAATAGTGAGTGCAGCTCTGGAGTATAATACAGGATGTAACTCAGGATCAGTACAGGATAAGTAATGTATGTAGCACAGTGACTGCACCAGCAGAATAGTGAGTGCAGCTCTGGGGTATAATACAGGATGTAACTCAGGATCAGTACAGGATAAGTAATGTATGTACACAGTGACTGCACCAGCAGAATAGTGAGTGCAGCTCTGGAGTATGATACAGGATGTAACTCAGGATCAGTACAGGATAAGTAATGTATGTACACAGTGACTGCACCAGCAGAATAGTGAGGGCAGCTCTGGAGTATAATACAGGATGTAACTCAGGATCAGTACAGGATAAGTAATGTATGTACACAGTGACTCCACCAGCAGAATAGTGAGTGCAGCTCTGGAGTATAATACAGGATGTAACTCAGGATCAGTACAGGATAAGTAATGTATGTGCACAGTGACTCCACCAGCAGAATAGTGAGTGCAGCTCTGGGGTATAATACAGGATGTAACTCAGGATCAGTACAGGATAAGTAATGTATGTACACAGTGACTGCACCAGCAGAATAGTGAGTGCAGCTCTGGAGTATGATACAGGATGTAACTCAGGATCAGTACAGGATAAGTAATGTATGTACACAGTGACTCCACCAGCAGAATAGTAAGTTCAGCTCTGGAGTATAATACAGGATGTAACTCAGGATCAGTACAGGATAAGTAATGTATGTACACAGTGACTCCACCAGCAGAATAGTAAATTCAGCTCTGGAGTATAATACAGGATGTAACTCAGGATCAGTACAGGATAAGTAATGTATGTACACAGTGACTGCACCAGCAGAATAGTTAGCGCAGCTCTGGAGTATAATACAGGATGTAACTCAGGATCAGTACAGGATAAGTAATGTATGTACACAGTGACTGCACCAGCAGAATAGTGAGTGCAGCTCTGGAGTATAATACAGGATGTAACTCAGGATCAGTAGAGGATAAGTAATGTATGTACACAGTGACTGCACCAGCAGAATAGTGAGTGCAGCTCTGGAGTATAATACAGGATGTAACTCAGGACCAGTACAGGATAAGTAATGTATGTACACAGTGACTCCACCAGCAGAATAGTGAGTGCAGCTCTGGAGTATAATACAGGATGTAACTGAGGATCAGTAATGTATGCACACAGTGATGCCTCTGTTTTGGACATTTCTCCTGTATAGCTCCTCCTTGTGTTTCTTTATTACGTGTCGGATCCTTGGGTCTGGAGCACAGGGAAGGTGATACGATCTCAGGACATTAATACCAGGGTCTAATGGTGAGTTGAGCCATAAAATCCTACAGCAGAAGCACCGGTAAGCAGTCATCTCCAGATTGGTGCAGGCAGTGAGCAGTGGGAATATTAGGGGGACATCAGCCACAAAGAGGAATTTGGGGCCATTGTTTTCGGGGAGATGATGGGAGTAGACATGATTACAGGGTGCGAAGCTCTCCTGCAGTCACAGAAAAAATAATAATAGTTGCCATGAGTATTTGCAAATTTATGTCTTACTGGAAGGGGGCAGTGACATTGCAAAAGTCTTCACGTCCCCCGCCTCGGTCGCTCACAATGACTCAGAGCCATTTGCTGAGTTTATGTAGAAGGAATGTATTGAGACAATTCCCGACTTATTGAGTCCCAGCCAAAATCAGCTCACCCCAGGCGTCCATCACTGTCAGCACTGACCTCCTGGGTGACCGCCGGGGACAGGAAACACAATGCGGCCTAAATTTCCCCTCAGTGCAGTAAAAGCCACCATTTTAAAGGGATAGATCTGGAAAAATGATGCTAAAATCTCCAGTAAATGTAATCCAGTAAATTATATCTCCGAGAAAGCTGGGTGAAAGGCAAGCAATACTGTGCCTATTACAGCTCCCCTTGGGCTAATTACTCAGCCTTCCCAGCCTCTTGAAGGACACACCCCCTCTGAAGTACAGAGGCAGAACTAGACTGGGAAAGCTAGGTGACTAGGAGCTGGAATGGAGGCATATTGTGACCCATCCAGGTGATGAGTACTGAGGATGATGGTGGTGATGATACTGGATGATGATAATGGTAGTAATCATGGGTGCTGATAGTGGTGATGGTATTAATGATGATGGGTGATGATTTGTGCAGATGATCGTGGATACATAACATTGCTGGTTGGGTAAGGAAGATGGTCGGTGTCATAGTTGCAGCTCATCTTAGGAGGTAAGGTCGCTCAGCCATGGCTCTCCTAAGCCTGGGAGCAGGGCGTGGATGGCAGGGGTTATAGTAGTGGAGGGTGGTGGTTATGGAAAGGCTGGAATCACATCTGCAGAATCGAGAAAAACAAGAGTTGCTCATCCAGATGGGAGGAGAGATGAAGAAAGAGGGGCAGCCGCCAAAAACACGGAACCAGCAGTGAGAGCCGCACAGAGCGCATCAGAGGGACGATATATACCCCGCACACAGCACTCCAGGCAGATCACATGATCTACTCCATGGTCTCAGAAATTTCAGGCCGGAGAGAGGATGACTATAGGACAGGAGAATACAGTCTATTGCCCCCTGTTATCAGCCATTTCAGGGGAGAGGATGACTGTAGGACAGGAGAATACAGTCTATTGCCCCTGTTATCAGCCATTTCAGGGAGAGGATGACTGTAGGACAGGAGAATACAGTCTATTGCCCCTGTTATCAGCCATTTCAGGGAGAGGATGACTGTAGGACAGGAGAATACAGTCTATTGCCCCTATTATCAGCCATTTCAGGGAGAGGATGACTGTAGGACAGGAGAATACAGTCTATTGTCCCCTGATATCAGCCATTTCAGGGAGAGGATGACTGTAGGACAGGAGAATACAGTCTATTGCTCCCTATTATCAGCCATTTCAGGGAGATGATGACTGTAGGACAGGAGAATACAGTCTATTGCTCCCTGTTATCAGCCATTTCAGGGGAGAGGATGACTGTAGGACAGGAGAATACAATCTATTGCCCCTGTTATCAGCCATTTCAGGGGAGAGGATGACTGTAGGACAGGAGAATACAGTCTATTGCTCCCTGTTATCAGCCATTTCAGGGGAGAGGATGACTGTAGGACAGGAGAATACAGTCTATTGCCCCCTGTTATCAGCCATTTCAGGAGAGGATGACTGTAGGACAGGAGAATACAGTCTATTGCCCCTGTTATCAGCCATTTCAGGGAGAGGATGACTGTAGGACAGGAGAATACAGTCTATTGCCCCTATTATCAGCCATTTCAGGGAGAGGATGACTGTAGGACAGGAGAATACAGTCTATTGCCCCTATTATCAGCCATTTCAGGGGAGAGGATGACTGTAGGACAGGAGAATACAGTCTATTGCCCCTGTTATCAGCCATTTCAGGGAGAGGATGACTGTAGGACAGGAGAATACAGTCTATTGCTCCCTGTTATCAGCCATTTCAGGGAGAGGATGACTGTAGGACAGGAGAATACAGTCTATTGCTCCCTGTTATCAGCCATTTCAGGGGGAGGATGACTGTAGGACAGGAGAATACAGTCTATTGCCCCTATTATCAGCCATTTCAGGGGAGATGATGACTGTAGGACAGGAGAATACAGTCTATTGCTCCCTGTTATCAGCCATTTCAGGGGAGAGGATGACTGTAGGACAGGAGAATACAGTCTATTGCCCCTGTTATCAGCCATTTCAGGGGAGAGGATGACTGTAGGACAGGAGAATCTTCCCTGCATCAGCCATTTCAGGGAGAGGATGACTGTAGGACAGGAGAATACAGTCTATTGCCCCCTGTTATCAGCCATTTCAGGGAGAGGATGACTGTAGGACAGGAGAATACAGTCTATTGCCCCCTGTTATCAGCCATTTCAGGGAGAGGATGACTGTAGGACAGGAGAATACAGTCTATTACCCCTGTTATCAGCCATTTCAGGGAGAGGATGACTGTAGGACAGGAGAATACAGTCTATTGCCCCCTGTTATCAAGCCATTTCAGGGAGAGGATGACTGTAGGACAGGAGAATACAGTCTATTGCTCCCTGTTATCAGCCATTTCAGGGGAGAGGATGACTGTAGGACAGGAGAATACAGTCTATTGCCCCCTGTTATCAGCCATTTCAGGGGAGAGGATGACTGTAGGACAGGAGAATACAGTCTATTGCCCCTGTTATCAGCCATTTCAGGGAGAGGATGACTGTAGGACAGGAGAATACAGTCTATTGCCCCCTGTTATCAGCCATTTCAGGGAGAGGATGACTGTAGGACAGGAGAATACAGTCTATTGCCCCTGTTATCAGCCATTTCAGGGAGAGGATGACTGTAGGACAGGAGAATACAGTCTATTGCCCCTGTTATCAGCCATTTCAGGGAGAGGATGACTGTAGGACAGGAGAATACAGTCTATTGCCCCCTGTTATCAGCCATTTCAGGGAGAGGATGACTGTAGGACAGGAGAATACAGTCTATTGCCCCTGTTATCAGCCATTTCAGGGGAGAGGATGACTGTAGGACAGGAGAATACAGTCTATTGCCCCCTGTTATCAGCCATTTCAGGGAGAGGATGACTGTAGGACAGGAGAATACAGTCTATTGCCCCTGTTATCAGCCATTTCAGGGAGAGGATGACTGTAGGACAGGAGAATACAGTCTATTGCTCCCTGTTATCAACCATTTCAGGGAGAGGATGACTGTAGGACAGGAGAATACAGTCTATTGCCCTCTGTTATCAGCCATTTCAGGAGAGAGGATGACTGTAGGACAGGAGAATACAGTCTATTGCCCCTGTTATCAGCCATTTCAGGGAGAGGATGACTGTAGGACAGGAGAATACAGTCTATTGCCCCTGTTATCAGCCATTTCAGGGAGAGGATGACTGTAGGACAGGAGAATACAGTCTATTGCTCCCTGTTATCAGCCATTTCAGTGGAGAGGATGACTGTAGGACAGGAGAATACAGTCTATTGCCCCTGTTATCAGCCATTTCAGGGGAGAGGATGACTGTAGGACAGGAGAATACAGTCTATTGCCCCTGTTATCAGCCATTTCAGGGGAGAGGATGACTGTAGGACAGGAGAATACAGTCTATTGCTCCCTGTTATCAGACATTTCAGGGAGAGGATGACTGTAGGACAGGAGAATACAGTCTATTGCCCCTGTTATCAGCCATTTCAGGGAGAGGATGACTGTAGGACAGGAGAATACAGTCTATTGCTCCCTGTTATCAGCCATTTCAGAGGAGAGGATGACTGTAGGACAGGAGAATACAGTCTATTGCCCCTATTATCAGCCATTTCAGGGAGAGGATGACTGTAGGACAGGAGAATACAGTCTATTGCCCCTGTTATCAGCCATTTCAGGGAGAGGATGACTGTAGGACAGGAGAATACAGTCTATTGCTCCCTGTTATCAGCCATTTCAGGGGAGAGGATGACTGTAGGACAGGAGAATACAGTATATTGCTCCCTGTTATCAGCCATTTCAGGGGAGAGGATGACTGTAGGACAGGAGAATACAGTCTATTGTTCCCTGTTATCAGCCATTTCAGGAGAGAGGATGACTGTAGGACAGGAGAATACAGTCTATTGCCCCCTGTTATCAGCCATTTCAGGGGAGAGGATGACTGTAGGACAGGAGAATACAGTCTATTGCCCCCTGTTATCAGCCATTTCAGCCTCCCCCTTATGCTTTCCCTTCTTCCTGTCGGTGCCTCCTCTGCAGGGTCCTGGAGCTCCAGTCACTTATTTTCTTACAGACATAAAATATTTTGAGGATAAAATTCCAGGAATGCCAGGATCTTGTTTTCCTCATTCTTCCCGGGGGAGGAAACATTACGGAGAACAGCTCCACCTGAGACCTTTAAGAATGTGATTTTTATTATTCCTCCTCCACACTGTTTTACTGGTCTGTGTATGTGTCAGTCTTTACTGTAGTTCTGAAATGTATGCACCAGTTGGCTCAGGATGAACAGTTCTACAGGAAGACAAAAGCTCCAGTCTCAACTCTTCACGGCCATTAGTCATCAGTATTGGCGGAGGGGCGAACTGGAATTTGTGATCAGCTGGGATCCGCCCGTGCCTCATGCATTTGTTTGCAAAGCAAAGAATTAGAAAATAAGTATAATCCGCGGGATCACGTCACCACGCTGAGGAACCACATGCAGATGCGGTGTCGGATTCTCGGTGTAAACTAAAGGGCGATATCCCTTTAAGATCAGGCTGCATGGTTGGGGGTGAGGAAGATCTCTTAGAAAGCTTGGAAAGATGGGTGAAATCCATGTGGGTGATGTAACGGAGACCATATTGGTTGTCACCCAGCTTTCCCTGCATCCTTTTACTGCTGCAGGCATGAGCAGTGGGACATGGATCCTCCATTCTGGAGACTAGGAAAGTTGGGTAGCGACCCCCATGGAGGCTGTAACCACTGATGGTCAGAGCAGTCCTGAACCGCTTGCAGTGTAATAATATTTTCACATGGAGTCAAGGGCCCCGGGCCCCGCCAATGTGGCACAGATAAGACAGAGGTGGCTCTTTGTTTCTGGCTGGAAAGGAATGAGCCCGGTATGGCCGTAGGCGGGTGGAAAATGGGCGACATTTACAAAAGTGCTGAGCGGCTCCTGTGTGAGCGGGCCATGAATAAAACAACGCCACGACACCCACCCTTCACTGCCCTAAGCCGCTGACAACACTGCTCGTCTTAACTGTTTCAGGGAAAGCTGGGTGAACAGGAATATGGCTGCCTATACATCTGCCACAGGTTTTTATCCAGCTTTCCTAGACTCATCTGTCCTATTGGGCAGACTGGGACACAGATGGGTAGATAGGCCGATAGGGATGTCAGATCACCCAGCTTGCCTGGGAACAGATACACCAGTCATCCTCTCCCAGGCATGAAATAGCTGATAACAGGGGGCAATAGACTGTATTCTCCTGTCCTACAGTCATCCTCCCCCCTGAAATGGCTGATAACAGGGGGCAATAGACTGTATTCTCCTGTCCCACAGTCATCCTCTCCCCTGAAATGGCTGATAACAGGGGCAATAGACTGTATTCTCCTGTCCTACAGTCATCCTCTCCCCTGAAATGGCTGATAACAGGGGGCAATAGACTGTATTCTCCTGTCCCACAGTCATCCTCTCCCCTGAAATGGCTGATAACAGGGAACAATAGACTGTATTCTCCTGTCCTACAGTCATCCTCTCCCCTGAAATGGCTGATAACAGGAGCAATAGACTGTATTCTCCTGTCCTACAGTCATCCTCTCCCCTGAAATGGCTGATAACAGGGGCAATAGACTGTATTCTCCTGTCCTACAGTCATCCTCTCCCCTGAAATGGCTGATAACAGGGGGCAATAGACTGTATTCTCCTGTCCTACAGTCATCCTCTCCCCTGAAATGGCTGATAACAGGGGCAATAGACTGTATTCTCCTGTCCTACAGTCATCCTCTCCCCTGAAATGGCTGATAACAGGGGGCAATAGACTGTATTCTCCTGTCCTACAGTCATCCTCTCCCCTGAAATGGCTGATAACAGGGAGCAATAGACTGTATTCCTCCTGTCCTACAGTCATCCTCTCCCCTGAAATGGCTGATAACAGGAGCAATAGACTGTATTCTCCTGTCCTACAGTCATCCTCTCCCCTGAAATGGCTGATAACAGGGGGCAATAGACTGTATTCTCCTGTCCTACAGTCATCCTCTCCCCTGAAATGGCTGATAACAGGGGCAATAGACTGTATTCTCCTGTCCTACAGTCATCCTCTCCCCTGAAATGGCTGATAACAGGGGGCAATAGACTGTATTCTCCTGTCCTACAGTCATCCTCTCCCCTGAAATGGCTGATAACAGGGGGCAATAGACTGTATTCTCCTGTCCTACAGTCATCCTCTCCCCTGAAATGGCTGATAACAGGGAGCAATAGACTGTATTCTCCTGTCCTACAGTCATCCTCTCCCCTGAAATGGCTGATAACAGGGAGCAATAGACTGTATTCTCCTGTCCTACAGTCATCCTCTCCCCTGAAATGGCTGATAACAGGGGCAATAGACTGTATTCTCCTGTCCTACAGTCATCCTCTCCCCTGAAATGGCTGATAACAGGGGCAATAGACTGTATTCTCCTGTCCTACAGTCATCCTCTCCCCTGAAATGGCTGATAACAGGGGCAATAGACTGTATTCTCCTGTCCTACAGTCATCCTCTCCCCTGAAATGGCTGATAACAGGGGGCAATAGACTGTATTCTCCTGTCCTACAGTCATCCTCTCCCCTGAAATGGCTGATAACAGGGGCAATAGACTGTATTCTCCTGTCCTACAGTCATCCTCTCCCTGAAATGGCTGATAACAGGGGCAATAGACTGTATTCTCCTGTCCTACAGTCATCCTCTCCCTGAAATGGCTGATAACAGGGGCAATAGACTGTATTCTCCTGTCCTACAGTCATCCTCTCCCCTGAAATGGCTGATAACAGGGGCAATAGACTGTATTCTCCTGTCCTACAGTCATCCTCTCCCTGAAATGGCTGATAACAGGGGCAATAGACTGTATTCTCCTGTCCTACAGTCATCCTCTCCCTGAAATGGCTGATAACAGGGAGCAATAGACTGTATTCTCCTGTCCTACAGTCATCCTCTCCCCTGAAATGGCTGATAACAGGGGCAATAGACTGTATTCTCCTGTCCTACAGTCATCCTCTCCCCTGAAATGGCTGATAACAGGAGCAATAGACTGTATTCTCCTGTCCTACAGTCATCCTCTCCCTGAAATGGCTGATAACAGGGGCAATAGACTGTATTCTCCTGTCCTACAGTCATCCTCTCCCCTGAAATGGCTGATAACAGGGGGCAATAGACTGTATTCTCCTGTCCTACAGTCATCCTCTACCCTGAAATGGCTGATAACAGGGACAACAGACTGTATTCTCCTGTCCTACAGTCATCCTCTCCTCTGAAATGGCTGATAACAGGGACAACAGACTGTATTCTCCTGTCCTACAGTCATCCTCTCCCCTGAAATGGCTGATAACAGGGGCAATAGACTGTATTCTCCTGTCCTACAGTCATCCTCTCCCTGAAATGGCTGATAACAGTGCTGATCAGTATATGGAGAGGAGACAGACATCTGGATTTGCGTCCAGGACTTTTGCTCCTTTAAGACATGGCGGTGAGGCTTGCGATGTGGGCGACGTGTGAAACGCAACACAAATTAATCAACACCTCAGGAATGGGGTGAGGATGACTTTACGTAGTGGGGGGTGGGTTAAAGTTGCGGAAAAACGCGTAAGCACCACCAGGAATCAGTGAGAAAATTACCAAACTGTTAGAACAGGTGGAAATATCTGTAGCACTGGCGGCTCTGTGCCCCTCAATATTTTGCATTGCTGGCAAATTACATTGCGGCAGCCCTCAAAAAACTATGAAAGGGAACTAACCCCCTCTACTATAGTCCGGCTTCTTGGAGCACGCTGGAGTTGTATTTTGCAGCGGCTGTGCGGCTCTGTAAGGGGTACTGTTCTCTGATGTCAGCCAGGACGCACAAGGTTACTGGGGTGGGACTGCCTCCGCGGCGGAGATCATGATATCTGCAGTTACTGTAATTAAGTCAAACGCAGTGAAAACGATGAGAATATTAATGAGCCGAGGGAGACTGCGAATATTCCCTGCTAATTATTAGCTAGAACGTTAATTGCTGGCAGCGGTGACATCCGAATACCTGCCATTCCTCCTTCACTGCAAGGGAAATCCAGCTTTCCAAAGGCCCTGCAAACCTGCTACTTCTCATCTAATGCTCTAACTTTGTGTCAGTCTATACTGTAGATTGAGCATTCTATTTATGAACCAACCAGCTCAGGGTGAACAGAGCTATAGGTCCCCACCCAGTCAGGGACATCCTGCAGATGCCTAGGGGACAGATGTAGCATGTGTGGGGGTCTCCTCAATGTCCGATGATGGAGGCACCGAGGACAGGGACTGAATGTGACTCATCTTCAGGGAGAGGCTCCAAGGCGTGAGGTTAATCCCCGCCAAACCGTGCAGTGAATGTGCCGCTCCTTACAGCCCTCATCTACATGCATAGTTCTAGAGTTCAGTCAATGACTATTTATGAGGCTGCGTCACAGAAGACAGAGGGCGACACTGCTGCTGGGCGAGAGGAGGACGAGGGTCTGAGAAAGCAGGCTTAGGCAATGTGTGAGGGGGGCGAGAGACCAGAGCCCTGCACGGGTCACCTACCCAACCCGTAACCCAAGACCTGCACATGCATCACCTACCCAACCTGCACATGCAGCACCTACCCAACCTGCATATACATCACCTAACCAACCTGCATATGCATCAGCTAACCAACTTGCATATGCATCACCTACCCAACCTGCACATGCATCACCTACTTAACCGGCACATGCAGCACCTACCCAAACTGCACATGCATCACCTACTCAACCTGCACGTGCATCACCTACCCAACCTGCACATGCATCACCTACCCAACCTGCACATGCATCACCTACCCAACCTGCACATGCATCAACTACCCAACCTGCGCATGCAGCACCTACTCAAGCTGCACCCCAAGACCCCAATATCAGCTTCTAGGTCCATCTCATGCAGCTCATCTTCCCCGTCTCACGATCTATGTACCTCTAATCATCTTGGTCTCAGGTTCTAGGTCCCTCTTATGCAGCTCATCTCCCCAGTCCCAGGGTCCCTCTCATGCAGCTCATCTCCCCAGTCCCAGGGTCCCTCTTGTGCAGCTCATCTCCCCAGTCCCAGGGTCCCTCTCATGCAGCTCATCTCCCCAGTCCCAGGGTCCCTCTCATGCAGCTCATCTCCCCAGTCCCAGGGTCCCTCTCATGCAGCTCATCTCCCCAGTCCCTGGGTCCCTCTCATGCAGCTCATCTCCCCAGTCCCTGGGTCCCTCTCATGCAGCTCATCTTCCCAGTCCCTGGGTCCCTCTCATGCAGCTCATCTCCCCAGTCCCTGGGTCCCTCTCATGCAGCTCATCTCCCCAGTCCCAGGGTCCCTCTCATGCAGCTCCTCTCCCCAGTCCCAGGGTCCCTCTCATGCAGCTCATCTCCCTAGTCCCAGGGTCCCTCTCATGCAGCTCATCTCCCCAGTCCCAGGGTCCCTCTCATGCAGCTCATCTCCCCAGTCCCAGGGTCCCTCTCATGCAGCTCATCTCCCCAGTCCCAGGGTCCCTCTCATGCAGCTCATCTCCCCAGTCCCAGGGTCCCTCTCATGCAGCTCATCTCCCCAGTCCCACGGTCCCTCTCATGCAGCTCATCTCCCCAGTCCCAGCTGATCTGTTGCGGTTGGACATTTGTTAGAAGAGGAAGCAGTGAAAAATAATCCTGCAAAAAAAAAAAAAAAAGAAAGCGAGCCAAGAGGAAAACCCCAGCACAGAGCCAGAGTGATATAGAGGAGGAGGGGGCATAATATATACAATACCAGGTGATATAGAGGAAGAGGGGGCATAATATATACAATACCAGGTGATATAGAGGAGGAGGGGGCATAATATATACAATACCAGGTGATATAGAGAAGGAGGGGGAATAATATATACAATACCAGGTGATATAGAGGAGGAGGGGGCATAATATATACAATACCAGGTGATATAGAGAAGGAGGGGGCATAATATATACAATGCCAGGTGATATAGAGGAGGAGGGGGCATAATATATACAATACCAGGTGATATAGAGGAGGAGGGGCATAATATATACAATACCAGGTGATATAGAGGAGGAGGGGGCATAATATATACAATACCAGGTGATATAGAGGAGGAGGGGGCATAATATATACAATACCAGGTGATATAGAGGAGGAGGGGGCATAATATATACAATACCAGGTGATATAGAGGAGGAGGGGGCATAATATATACAATGCCAGGTGATATAGAGGAGGAGGGGGCATAATATATACAATGCCAGGTGATATAGAGGAGGAGGGGGAATAATATATACAATGCCAGGTGATATAGAGGAGGAGGGGGCATAATATATACAATGCCAGGTGATATAGAGGAGGAGGGGGCATAATATATACAATGCCAGGTGATATAGAGGAGGAGGGGGAATAATATATACAATGCCAGGTGATATAGAGGAGGAGGGATAATAATATATACAATGCCAGGTTATATAGAGAAGGAGGGGGCATAATATATACAATACCAGGTGATATAGAGGAGGAGGGGGCATAATATATACAATACCAGGTGATATAGAGGAGGAGGGGGCATAATATATACAATACCAGGTGATATAGAGGAGGAGGGGCATAATATATACAATACCAGGTGATATAGAGGAGGAGGGGGCATAATATATACAATGCCAGGTGATATAGAGGAGGAGGGGGCATAATATATACAATGCCAGGTGATATAGAGGAGGAGGGGGCATAATATATACAATGCCAGGTGATATAGAGGAGGAGGGGGCATAATATATACAATGCCAGGTGATATAGAGGAGGAGGGGGCATAATATATACAATGCCAGGTGATATAGAGGAGGAGGGGCATAATATATACAATGCCAGGTGATATAGAGGAGGAGGGGGCATAATATATACAATACCAGGTGATATAGAGGAGGAGGGGGCATAATATATACAATACCAGGTGATATAGAGGAGGAGGGGGCATAATATATACAATGCCAGGTGATATAGAGGAGGAGGGGGCATAATATATACAATACCAGGTGATATAGAGGAGGAGGGGGCATAATATATACAATGCCAGGTGATATAGAGGAGGAGGGGGCATAATATATACAATGCCAGGTGATATAGAGGAGGAGGGGGCATAATATATACAATGCCAGGTGATATAGAGGAGGAGGGGGCATAATATATACAATGCCAGGTGATATAGAGGAGGAGGGGGCATAATATATACAATGCCAGGTGATATAGAGGAGGAGGGGCATAATATATACAATGCCAGGTGATATAGAGGAGGAGGGGGCATAATATATACAATACCAGGTGATATAGAGGAGGAGGGGGCATAATATATACAATGCCAGGTGATATAGAGGAGGAGGGGCATAATATATACAATGCCAGGTGATATAGAGGAGGAGGGGGCATAATATATACAATACCAGGTGATATAGAGGAGGAGGGGGCATAATATATACAATGCCAGGTGATATAGAGGAGGAGGGGGCATAATATATACAATGCCAGGTGATATAGAGGAGGAGGGCATAATATATACAATGCCAGGTGATATAGAGGAGGAGGGGGCATAATATATACAATGCCAGGTGATATAGAGGAGGAGGGGGCATAATATATACAATGCCAGGTGATATAGAGGAGGAGGGGGCATAATATATACAATGCCAGGTGATATAGAGGAGGAGGGGGCATAATATATACAATGCCAGGTGATATAGAGGAGGAGGGGGCATAATATATACAATGCCAGGTGATATAGAGGAGGAGGGGGCATAATATATACAATGCCAGGTGATATAGAGGAGGAGGGGGCATAATATATACAATGCCAGGTGATATAGAGGAGGAGGGCATAATATATACAATGCCAGGTGATATAGAGGAGGAGGGGCATAATATATACAATGCCAGGTGATATAGAGGAGGAGGGGGCATAATATATACAATGCCAGGTGATATAGAGGAGGAGGGGGCATAATATATACAATGCCAGGTGATATAGAGGAGGAGGGGGCATAATATATACAATGCCAGGTGATATAGAGGAGGAGGGGGCATAATATATACAATGCCAGGTGATATAGAGGAGGAGGGGCATAATATATACAATACCAGGTGATATAGAGGAGGAGGGGGCATAATATATACAATGCCAGGTGATATAGAGGAGGAGGGGGCATAATATATACAATGCCAGGTGATATAGAGGAGGAGGGGGCATAATATATACAATGCCAGGTGATATAGAGGAGGAGGGGCATAATATATACAATGCCAGGTGATATAGAGGAGGAGGGGGCATAATATATACAATGCCAGGTGATATAGAGGAGGAGGGGGCATAATATATACAATGCCAGGTGATATAGAGGAGGAGGGGCATAATATATACAATGCCAGGTGATATAGAGGAGGAGGGGGCATAATATATACAATGCCAGGTGATATAGAGGAGGAGGGGCATAATATATACAATGCCAGGTGATATAGAGGAGGAGGGGCATAATATATACAATGCCAGGTGATATAGAGGAGGAGGGGGCATAATATATACAATGCCAGGTGATATAGAGGAGGAGGGGCATAATATATACAATGCCAGGTGATATAGAGGAGGAGGGGGCATAATATATACAATGCCAGGTGATATAGAGGAGGAGGGGCATAATATATACAATGCCAGGTGATATAGAGGAGGAGGGGGCATAATATATACAATGCCAGGTGATATAGAGGAGGAGGGGGCATAATATATACAATGCCAGGTGATATAGAGGAGGAGGGGGCATAATATATACAATGCCAGGTGATATAGAGGAGGAGGGGCATAATATATACAATGCCAGGTGATATAGAGGAGGAGGGGCATAATATATACAATGCCAGGTGATATAGAGGAGGAGGGGCATAATATATACAATGCCAGGTGATATAGAGGAGGAGGGGGCATAATATATACAATGCCAGGTGATATAGAGGAGGAGGGGCATAATATATACAATGCCAGGTGATATAGAGGAGGAGGGCATAATATATACAATGCCAGGTGATATAGAGGAGGAGGGGGCATAATATATACAATGCCAGGTGATATAGAGGAGGAGGGGGCATAATATATACAATGCCAGGTGATATAGAGGAGGAGGGGGCATAATATATACAATGCCAGGTGATATAGAGGAGGAGGGGGCATAATATATACAATGCCAGGTGATATAGAGGAGGAGGGGCATAATATATACAATGCCAGGTGATATAGAGGAGGAGGGGCATAATATATACAATGCCAGGTGATATAGAGGAGGAGGGGGCATAATATATACAATGCCAGGTGATATAGAGGAGGAGGGGGCATAATATATACAATGCCAGGTGATATAGAGGAGGAGGGGCATAATATATACAATGCCAGGTGATATAGAGGAGGAGGGGGCATAATATATACAATGCCAGGTGATATAGAGAAGGAGGGGGCATAATATATACAATACCAGGTGATATAGAGGAGGAGGGGAATAATATATACAATGCCAGGTGATATAGAGGAGGAGGGGGAATAATATATACAATGCCAGGTGATATAGAGGAGGAGGAGGGGGCATAATATATACAATACCAGGTGATATAGAGGAGGAGGGGGCATAATATATACAATGCCAGGTGATATAGAGGAGGAGGGGGCATAATATATACAATGCCAGGTGATATAGAGGAGGAGGGGGCATAATATATACAATGCCAGGTGATATAGAGGAGGAGGGGGCATAATATATACAATGCCAGGTGATATAGAGGAGGAGGGGCATAATATATACAATGCCAGGTGATATAGAGGAGGAGGGGGCATAATATATACAATGCCAGGTGATATAGAGGAGGAGGGGGCATAATATATACAATACCAGGTGATATAGAGGAGGAGGGGCATAATATATACAATGCCAGGTGATATAGAGAAGGAGGGGGCATAATATATACAATGCCAGGTGATATAGAGGAGGAGGGGGCATAATATATACAATGCCAGGTGATATAGAGGAGGAGGGGGCATAATATATACAATGCCAGGTTATCTAGAGGAGGGGGGATAATAATATATACTATGCCAGGGTGATATAGAGAAGGGGGGGGAATAATGATATATACCATGTCAGGGGGATATAGAGGAGGAGGGGGCATAATATATACTATGCCAGGGTGATATAGAGGAGGAGGGGGGATATAACAGATCGCTGCGTTCCTCCTGTGATGTGTGGCAGATGGTGGGGGAGGGGAGGGGGTATTAAGGACACAGCGTCTGCCCCCAGGATTATTCGCTAATCATCAGAGGAAACAGATCCTTGTATTGTATTACTTACAGGTCACGGACACGCAGAGGGGAAGACGTATCCCCCCCTGTACCCCAATGGCTGGACGTGGAGTATAATCCTATCATCTCTAGTCCCAGATCTATAGAATATAATGCCAGACCTGCAAGTCTAGACTGACACACAGGCAGAACAATTCTAGAAAGGCAGCAGGTGGGAGTACAAGAAAGCTGGGTGACACCTCCTACGGGCATCACGTTGTAGGAAATGGTTCAAAAACCCACCAACTACATAACCGTAGTGGCTTTAAGACACAGCATGGGCGGCACTACAGTCATGTGACCTCAGAGCACCACTCCCACAATGCACTGCTCTCTGGTAACAGAAATCCAGCAGGAGTCTTGCTTTAGGCATGAATGGAGAACAAAAACATCATATGACCAATAATAATCGAAGAAGCGTAAAAGATCCTCAGGGTCTGTTATAGAAAGCAGGATGCGCCGTGTACAGGCCTTTGGAGGGAAACGAGAACATTCCCATTCATTGACCACAAGCAGAGATGGTGAAAAAGGGTGAGAAACTGAACAATGTCCATAGAAACCTACCAATGTCCATACAATCTATTGCTCCCTGTTATCAGCCATTTCAGAGGGGAGAGGATGACTGTAGGACAGGAGAATACAGTCTATTGCTCCCTGTTATCAGACATTTCAGGGGAGAGGATGACTGTAGGACAGGAGAATACAGTCTATTGCCTCCCTGTTATCAGCCATTTCAGGGGAGAGGATGACTGTAGGACAGGAGAATACAATCTATTGTCCCCTGTTATCAGCCATTTCAGGGGAGAGGATGACTGTAGGACAGGAGAATACAGTCTATTGCCCCTGTTATCAGCCATTTCAGGGGAGAGGATGACTGTAGGACAGGAGAATACAATCTATTGCCCCCTGTTATCAGCCATTTCAGGAGAGGATGACTGTAGGACAGGAGAATACAGTCTATTGCCCCCTGTTATCAGCCATTTCAGGGAGAGGATGACTGTAGGACAGGAGAGAATACAGCCTATTGCCCCTGTTATCAGCCATTTCAGGGGAGAGGATGACTGTAGGACAGGAGAATACAGTCTATTGCCCACTGTTATCAGCCATTTCAGGGGAGAGGATGACTGTAGGACAGGAGAATACAGTCTATTGCTCCCTGTTATCAGCCATTTCTAGGGAGAGGATGACTGTAGGACAGAGAGAATACAGTCTATTGCCCCTGTTATCAGCCATTTCAGGGGAGAGGATGACTGTAGGACAGGAGAATACAGTCTATTGTCTCTCTGTTATCAGCCATTTCAGGAGAGGATGACTGTAGGACAGGAGAATACAGTCTATTGCCCCCTGTTATCAGCCATTTCAGAGGAGAGGATGACTGTAGGACAGGAGAATACAGTCTATTGCCCCTGTTATCAGCCATTTCAGGGAGAGGATGACTGTAGGACAGGAGAATACAGTCTATTGCTCCCTGTTATCAGCCATTTCAGGGGAGAGGATGACTGTAGGACAGGAGAATACAGTCTATTGCCCCCTGTTATCAGCCATTTCAGGGAGAGGATGACTGTAGGACAGGAGAATATCAACCTATTGCCCCTGTTATCAGCCATTTCAGGGAGAGGATGACTGTAGGACAGGAGAATACAGTCTATTGCCCCCTATTATCAGCCATTTCAGGGGAGAGGATGACTGTGGTGGACAGGAGAATACAGCATATTGCCCCCTGTTATCAGCCATTTCAGAGAGGATGACTGTAGGACAGGAGAATACAGTCTATTGCCCCTGTTATCAGCCATTTCAGGAGAGAGGATGACTGTAGGACAGGAGAATACAGTCTATTGCTCTCGTTATCAGCCATTTTAGGGGAGAGGATGACTGTAGGACAGGAGAATACAGCTCCATTGCCCCCGTTATCAGCCATTTCAGGGGAGAGGATGACTGTAGGACAGGAGAATACAGTCTATTGCTCCCTGTTATCAAAGCCATTTTAGGGAGAGGATGACTGTAGGACAGGAGAATACAGAACTATTGCCCCCAAGTTATCACTACTCTCAGGGGAGAGGATGACTGTAGGACAGAGAGAATACAATCTAGCTGCCCCTGGGCAGCCACAAACAGCCATTTCAGGGGAGAGGATGACTGTAGGACAGGAGAATACAGTCTATTGCCCCTGTTATCAGCCATTTTCAGGAGAGGATGACTGTAGGACAGGAGAATACAGTCGATCGCCCCTGTTATCAGCTTCATTTCCCAGGGGAGAGAGGACACTGTGGGACAGGAGAATACATAATCTATTGCTCCCTGTTATCAGCCATTTCAGGGGAGAGAGACGATCTGTAGGACAGGAGAATACAGTCTATTGCTCCTGTTATCAGCCATTTCAGGAGAGGATGACTGTAGGACAGGAGAATACATAGTCTGGCTGCCCCCCGTTATCAGCCATGTCAGGGGAGGATGACTGTAGGACAGGAGAATACAATCTATTGCCCCTGTTATCAGCCATTTCAGGGGAGAGGATGACTGGGCAGGACAGAGAATACAGTCTATCGCCCCTGTTATCAAAGCCATTTCAGGGGAGAGATGACTGTAGGACAGGAGAATTAGGCCCTGCCTCCCTGTTACCAGCCATGTCAGGGGGAGGATGACCGTAGGACAGGAGAATACAGCCCATTGCCCCTGTTATCAGCCATTTCAGGGGAGAGATGACTGGTAGGACAGGAGAATACAGGTCTATTGCCCCTGTTATCAGCCATTTCAGGGGAGAGGATGACTGTAGGACAGGAGAATACAGTCTATTGCTCCCTGTTATCAGCCATTTCAGGGAGAGGATGACTGTAGGACAGGAGAATACAGTCTATTGCCCCTGTTATCAGCCATTTCAGGGAGAGGATGACTGTAGGACAGGAGAATACAGTCTATTGCCCCTGTTATCAGCCATTTCAGGGGAGAGGATGACTGTAGGACAGGAGAATACAGTCTATTGCCCCCTGTTATCAGCCATTTCAGGGGAGAGGATGACTGTAGGACAGGAGAATACAGTCTATTGCCCCCTGTTATCAGCCATTTCAGGGGAGAGGATGACTGTAGGACAGGAGAATACAGTCTATTGCCCCTGTTATCAGCCATTTCAGGGAGAGGATGACTGTAGGACAGGAGAATACAGTCTATTGCCCCTGTTATCAGCCATTTCAGGGGAGAGGATGACTGTAGGACAGGAGAATACAGTCTATTGCCCCTGTTATCAGCCATTTCAGGGGAGAGGATGACTGTAGGACAGGAGAATACAGTCTATTGCCCCTGTTATCAGCCATTTCAGGGGAGAGGATGACTGTAGGACAGGAGAATACAGTCTATTGCCCTCTGTTATCAGCCATTTCAGGGGAGAGGATGACTGTAGGACAGGAGAATACAGTCTATTGCCCCCTGTTATCAGCCATTTCAGAGGAGAGGATGACTGTAGGACAGGAGAATACAGTCTATTGCCCCTGTTATCAGCCATTTCAGGGGAGAGGATGACTGTAGGACAGGAGAATACAGTCTATTGCCCCTGTTATCAGCCATTTCAGGGGAGAGGATGACTGTAGGACAGAAGAATACAGTCTATTGCCCCCTGTTATCAGCCATTTCAGGGGAGAGGATGACTGTAGGACAGGAGAATACAGTCTATTGCCCCCTGTTATCAGCCATTTCAGGGGAGAGGATGACTGTAGGACAGGAGAATACAGTCTATTGCCCCCTATTATCAGCCATTTCAGGGGAGGGGATGACTGTAGGACAGGAGAATACAGTATATTGCCCCTGTTATCAGCCATTTCAGGGGAGAGGATGACTGTAGGACAGGAGAATACAGTCTATTGCCCCCTGTTATCAGCCATTTCAGGGAGAGGATGACTGTAGGACAGGAGAATACAGTCCTATTGCCCCCTGTTATCAGCCATTTCAGGGGAGAGGATGACTGTAGGACAGGAGAATACAGTCTATTGCCCCTGTTATCAGCCATTTCAGGGGAGAGGATGACTGTAGGACAGGAGAATACAGTCTATTGCTCCCTGTTATCAGCCATTTCAGGGGAGAGGATGACTGTAGGACAGGAGAATACAGTCTATTGCCCCTGTTATCAGCCATTTCAGGGGAGAGGATGACTGTAGGACAGGAGAATACAGTCTATTGCCCCTGTTATCAGCCATTTCAGGGGAGAGGATGACTGTAGGACAGGAGAATACAGTCTATTGCCCCTGTTATCAGCCATTTCAGGGGAGAGGATGACTGTAGGACAGGAGAATACAGTCTATCGCCCCTGTTATCAGCCATTTCAGGGGAGAGGATGACTGTAGGACAGGAGAATACAATCTATTGCTCCCTGTTATCAGCCATTTCAGGGGAGAGGATGACTGTAGGACAGGAGAATACAGTCCTATTGCTCCCTGTTATCAGCCATTTCAGGGAGAGGATGACTGTAGGACAGGAGAATACAGTCTATTGCCCCCTGTTATCAGCCATGTCAGGGGGGAGGATGACTGTAGGACAGGAGAATACAGTCTATTGCTCCCTGTTATCAGCCATTTCAGGGGAGAGGATGACTGTAGGACAGGAGAATATAGTCTATCGCCCCTGTTATCAGCCATTTCAGGGGAGAGGATGACTGTAGGACAGGAGAATACAGTCTATTGCCCCCTGTTATCAGCCATGTCAGGGGGGAGGATGACTGTAGGACAGGAGAATACAGTCTATTGCCCCCTGTTATCAGCCATTTCAGGGGAGAGGATGACTGTAGGACAGGAGAATACAGTCTATTGCTCCCTGTTATCAGCCATTTCAGGGGGAGGATGACTGTAGGACAGGAGAATACAGTCTATTGCCCCCTGTTATCAGCCATTTCAGGGGAGAGGATGACTGTAGGACAGGAGAATACAGTCTATTGCTCCCTGTTATCAGCCATTTCAGGGGAGAGGATGACTGTAGGACAGGAGAATACAGTCTATTGCCCCTGTTATCAGCCATTTCAGGGAGAGGATGACTGTAGGACAGGAGAATACAGTCTATTGCCCCTGTTATCAGCCATTTCAGGGGAGAGGATGACTGTAGGACAGGAGAATACAGTCTATTGCCCCTGTTATCAGCCATTTCAGAGGAGAGGATGACTGTAGGACAGGAGAATACAGTCTATTGCCCCTGTTATCAGCCATTTCAGGGGAGAGGATGACTGTAGGACAGGAGGATACAGTCTATTGCCCCTGTTATCAGCCATTTCAGGGGAGAGGATGACTGTAGGACAGGAGAATACAGTCTATTGCCCCCTGTTATCAGCCATTTCAGGGGAGAGGATGACTGTAGGACAGGAGAATACAGTCTATTGTCCCCTGTTATCAGCCATTTCAGGGGAGAGGATGACTGTAGGACAGGAGAATACAGTCTATTGCCCCCTGTTATCAGCCATTTCAGGGGAGAGGATGACTGTAGGACAGGAGAATACAGTCTACAGCTCCCTGTTGTCAGACAGAAGGGTAATCACTACAGACCTCTTTATGCAGTGATTGGTACATTTAGTCGGATTTATTGTTTCCTGGGAAAGCCGGGCGACATCACAAATAACTAGCATTGCATAGTCATTCTTGCAGCCATAAGTGTTGTCATCCAGCTTTCCCAGGAACAGATAAAAGTGAGGAACCTCTGACTAAGGCCTCTTGCACACGGCTGTTGGGGGCCTGCTTCGGGGTCCCCAATGCACAGGCAACATCCGTGGGGTGGCCAGGACGAATCGAGACCCATTCAACTTAAATTGGTCCGTGATCCGTCCGCACTACAAAAAAATAGAACAAGTGCTTCCGTGGGGTTCCGATCCGTGCTTCCGTTCCGCGTCTCCGTGATTGCGGACCCATTCAAGTGAATAGGAGAATAGCACTGTTCTATTAGGGGCCCGCTGTGCCGTCCCACAAAATACGGAATGCACACGGACGTCATCCATATTTTTTGCGGATTTGTTTTTGCGGACTGCAAAATACATACGGTCGTGTGCATGAGGCCTAAAGCCTTCACTAACTTTCCAGAAGACGTAAGAGAAGTGCGGGGTGTTCCTGGCAGCGTCACGGGGCGAGTGCCGTGCAGCCAGAATTACGACACATCCTTCTGCAAGTCTCCAGCACACAGAGCAGAAGGCGGCTGCTGAGAGCCCCCCGCAGCTGCCATCACTGGGGGTCCCACCAGTCAGACGGAAAATGCATTCATTACACAGGTCTGCGACTAAAAAGCCGTTTGATTATTTTCATCTAATTTCCATGTATTTTGGGGTGCTGAAAACAAATAAAATATTGAAAAAACTCATAGACGTCATGATTTGCCCTAAAATGCAAAATTGTCTTCAAATTTATCAAATTTTTATTTTTGGTATTTTTTTTATATTATGGGTTTTTAACCAAATTTTAAGTCCAAATTAATTTATTCACATAAGTGCTTTTAAGATGCCGCTGAGTTACTCGGATCAAGGCTGAGAAGCAGGAATTTAGTGTTGCCAGGAGTGTCATCAGACATCGTGAAAAGGAGTCCGTTCCTTACTTCGCCCAGGAAGACAAGTTGGTTTATTGCATCGATGTCGAAGGTCTGATGGGTCAATTTAAAATCCAATGATTCAGAGTAATGGCGTCTTTTTATAGATTCTTCAAAAACAAGTCCCAAAGCAGTTTTACTCCACAGCGGTGGTTTTTACGCTTCCATACCTGTAGGTCATTCCGTACACTTGAGGGAAACCTACGAGAACTTGGAATTGGTTCTTCGTAAAGTGAAATATGAAGACCATGGTTGGCAAGTGTGTGGGGACTTGAAGGTCTTGAGCATGCTGCTCGGGCAACAGGCTGGGTATACCAAATACCCTTGTTTTCTGTCTATGGGACAGTCGAGACCGACAAAATCACTGGACCAAGAAGAGTTGGCAGCCGAGGGCGCTAACAGTCGGCGAAAAAAATGTCCTCCGAGAAACTTTGGTACCTTCCCGTAAAGTTCTTCTACCACCTCTCCACATGAAATTGGGATTGATGAAGCCATTCGTAAAATCACTTCCAAGAGATGGAGAATGCCTCAAATACTTGGTCACCAGGGCCTGTCGGAGGCAAAATTGAAGGAAGGTGCGTTCGTCGGACCAGACATAAGAAGGCTTATAGATGATCAAGAGTTTGTCAATACCCTGACGGATCCTCCAAAAGAAGTCGTACAGAGATTAACACAGATCCTCACTACAAAAAGATCGCCGGACGAATGCTGAAGGCCTTTCAAGCTTTAGGTTGCCTGATGAGTTTGTCCCACCTCGACTACTTTCCTGAAAATTTGGGAGCTGAGTGAGGAACAAGGTGAACGATTCCACCAAGACATTAGAGATGGGAAATGGAGCGTCAGTGACGGCAGACTACTGAGAGAGACGCTCCGGATGCTACTCACAAGCGTAGATGCACCAAGAAGGAGGATCGAGGTTAGTGTGTGTAGGCGAGCTCATTGCAGTTCAAAAAAGGATTTTCATGAAGAAATTGTAATAAAACTTTAATTTTATAAGTCTATTTCCATTTATTCTGAGGAATTACCTAAATTGACAGGAAACGTGATGTCCTATGAAAAAACTGGTCATTTTCGGATTCAGCGCACCAAAAAACATAAAGATTACGTGGAATAACCACAACAGCTCCATCCTGTGTTATCAGGATGGAACGTGCCATGCAGCAGCAATCACCCCCCCATGATCGTACAGTAATGGCACATCCCAGCAATATTGCAGATATGCACACAATAAGGAAAATCCCTTTAATTCCCGTTAAAGGGACGGCTGTAACTTCCTCTACAATACGAGTCTTCTGGCCGGCCGCCATTATTTGGAGATGGCTATAAACAAGTAAAATCAAACAAACAGAACCCATCCGGACAAGCCCGGCCGCGCGATCTCAGCACGACTGTACCGCGGCCAACACAAGAGTCCCAGGACGGCTACACTGCTCAGCAGATACCTCCCTTCAGTCTCCAGGTCCGGTATATATAAACATATCCTCTGATTTACTTACCTTGTAGAAATCTCATACTCCAGTCACATCCAGAGCTGCAATTGCTTATCTGAAGAGAACAGACAATTTCCATGGAGCCGATGTCCATGGGCAGCTCTAGTGCGGGCCTATAACGTGACGCCTAGAAGATGCTCTGAACAGACACCGAACCAGCAGCGAAGACTGGATCGTGAGAAGTGAAGACTGAATTGTGAACGCAGCTTTGGATGTGAATGGAGTAGATGACTGAAGACAGTAAAGTAGGGAGCACCAGCACTGAGACAGGCGGTTTAGTCCTGGGTGTAATAAGGGGCTGCCCGCAACGCACAGCCGCTCTCTACATGACCTTTAGGAATGGAGGGGATCCCCGGTTCTGGAAACCCCTCTATTAGTCAGCCCAGAGAGATGCAACTGCCCCTCCCCCACGTCAGACACCGTCCAATAGGAATCCATTATACAACATTGTATCAAATAGCAAATTACACAAAATACAAATAGAAGCAATTACAAGAGATGAGAAAACCTAGAAGATACAAAGTAACGCTGTCAGGGCATGCTGGAGGTTGTAGTCTGCTGGAGCGTCTCAGGTTGCAGAGTATTGCTCCGAGCAGACATCTTGGATGGAAGAGTGAAGCAGCAGCGCAGAGCACCCCCACCGGAGCCAGACCCCGAGACACGGAGGCCCTGACAACCCCCGATACACTCTGACACCTGGGATATATGACCACACTCGGGGCGCAGGACCACTCGTACATTGTGGAGCTGACATACATTTGGGGGGCCCGACAGCCGCTGTCTCGGGCCTCAGCCTATGTTTCCTATAGGTCCCTGTGTCCAGTATAGATGTCAGCGTGAGGTCAGACCTATCTACACGGAGGAGTCACTTACCTCTGTATAAGGACAGCACAGCTGTACATGGACCTTGTATACAGTATATAGAGACACTGGCTGTATACAGATAATACATCCGGGCTGTACTCCAGGTGACAAAGTACAACCGGCTGTATACAGGGGTATATAGTGGTGTCCTGTACCTGGTGCTGTATACAGGGGTGTATAGTGATGTCCTGGGTGTACCCGGTGCTGTATACAGGAGTATATAGTGATGTCCTGGGTGCACCCGGTGCTGTATACAGGGGTGTATAGTGATGTCCTGGGTGCACCCGGTGCTGTATACAGGGGTATATAGTGGTGTCCTGTACCTGGTGCTGTATACAGGGGTGTATAGTGATGTCCTGGGTGTACCCGGTGCTGTATACAGGGGTGTATAGTGATGTCCTGGGTGCACCCGATGCTGTATACAGGGGTGTATAGTGATGTCCTGGGTGTACCTGGTGCTGTATACAGGGGTGTATAGTGATGTCCTGGGTGCACCCGGTGCTGTATACAGGGGTGTATAGTGATGTCCTGGGTGTACCCGGTGCTGTATACAGGGGTATATAGTGGTGTCCTGTACCCGGTGCTGTATACAGGGGTGTATAGTGATGTCCTGGGTGCACCCGGTGCTGTATACAGGGGTATATAGTGATGTACTAGATGTACCCGGTGATGTATACAGGGGTGTATAGTGATGTCCTGGGTGTACCCGGTGCTGTATACAGGAGTATATAGTGGTGTACTAGATGTACCCGGTGATGTATACAGGGGTGTATAGTGATGTCCTGGGTGTACCCGGTGCTGTATACAGGGGTATATAGTGGTGTCCTGTACCCGGTGCTGTATACAGGGGTATATAGTGATGTCCTGGGTGTACCCGGTGCTGTATACAGGGGTGTATAGTGATGTCCTGGATGTACCTGGTGCTGTATACAGGGGTATATAGTGGTGTCCTGTACCCGGTGCTGTATACAGGGGTGTATAGTGATGTCCTGGGTGTACCCGGTGCTGAATACAGGGGTGTATAGTGATGTCCTGGGTGTACCCGGTGCTGTATACAGGGGTAGTGGTGTCCTGTACCCGGTGCTGTATACAGGGGTATATAGCGATGTACTGGATATACCCGGTGCTGTCTACAGGGGTATATAGCGATGTACTGGATATACCCGGTGCTGTATACAGGGGTATATAGTGATGTCCTGGATATACCCGGTGCTGTATACAGGAGTATATAGTGGTGCACTGGATGTACCCAGTGCTGTATACAGGGGTATATAGTGATGTCCTGGGTGTACCCGGTGCTGTATACAGGGGTATATAGTGATGTACTGGATGTACCCAGTGCTGTATACAGGGGTATATAGTGATGTACTGGGTGCTGTATAGCGATGTACTGGATGTACTCGGTGCTGTATACAGGGGTGTATAGCGATGTACTGGATATACCCGGTGCTGTATACAGGGGTATATAGCGATGTACTGGATATACCCGGTGCTGTATACAGGGGTATATAGTGATGTCCTGGGTGTACCCGGTGCTGTATACAGGAGTATATAGTGGTGCACTGGGTGCACCCGGTGCTGTATACAGGGGTATATAGTGATGTCCTGGGTGTACCCGGTGCTGTATACAGGGGTATATAGTGATGTCCTGGGTGTACCCAGTGCTGTATACAGGGGTATATAGTGATGTACTGGGTGCTGTATACAGGGGTGTATAGCGATGTACTGGATGTACCCGGTGCTGTATACAGGGGTGTATAGCGATGTACTGGATGTACTCGGTGCTGTATACAGGGGTGTATAGTGATGTCCTGTACCCGGTGCTGTACACAGGGGTATATAGCGATGTACTGGATGTACTCGGTGCTGTATACAGGGGTATATAGCGATGTACTGGATGTACTCGGTGCTGTATACAGGGGTGTATAGCGATGTACTGGATGTACTCGGTGCTGTATACAGGGGTGTATAGTGATGTCCTGTACCCGGTGCTGTACACAGGGGTATATAGCGATGTACTGGATGTACTCGGTGCTGTCTACAGGGGTATATAGTGATGTACTGGATGTACTCGGTGCTGTCTACAGGGGTATATAGTGATGTACTGGATGTACTTGGTGCTGTATACAGGGGTGTATAGCGATGTACTGGATGTACTCGGTGCTGTATACAGGGGTATATAGTGATGTCTTGTACCCGGTACTGTATATACAGGACCTCTGGGCTGTACATGTGGTATATAGATACACAGGATGCATAGAGCACCTATAGGTGTAAAGAGTGCTATGTGGAGGTATATACAGATATATAGTGCTATGTGGGGGTCTATATACATATATAGTGCTATGTGGGGGTATATACAGATATATAGTGCTATGTGGGGGGTATATACAGATATATAGTGCTATGTGGGGGTCTATACAGATATATAGTGCTATGTGGGGGTATACAGGCTGTATACAGGGTATATATACATATATAGTGCTATGTGGGGGTATATACAGATATATAGTGCTATGTGGGGGTATATGAGCTGTATACAGGGTATATATACATATATAGTGCTATGTGGGGGTATATACAGATATATAGTGCTATGTGGGGGTATATGAGCTGTATACAGGGTATATACAGATATATAGTGCTATGTGGGGGTCTATACAGATATATAGTGCTATGTGGGGGTATATACAGATATATAGTGCTATGTGGGGGGTATATACAGATATATAGTGCTATGTGGGGGTATACAGGCTGCATACAGGGTATATACACACATATACGGCAGTATACGGGGCAGCATCTGGTAACATACAGACGGGCACTCACCCACAGCTCCGTGCCCCAGCTCATGGTGACCCTGGGGCGGCGGGGACCGTCGCCCGCTTAGTGCCGCAGGATAACGGGCTGTCTCCCGGGGAGGCGTGTCTTCGTGGATGCCCGAGCCGCTCCTCTCCGGTACCCCCGCTCCCTTTACTGTCTCCTGATCACAGTCGGGTGTATTTCCGGGCGTCGGGTGTATCTCCGGGCGTCCCCCCCCCTTGAAGAGCGGAGAAGCGGGAACGCGGCCAGTGCGGGAGGAACCGCGGGAGCGCGCACCCTCAGAGATGCGCGTTCTCTTCATGGGCGGGGCCTGCAGCTGCGCGATAACAGGCTCCGCCCCCTGTTGCCTCAGTGGTGGCAACGGGTAGGAGGCGTTACAGACCGCGTCTTTTCCAAGATAGCAGGCTCCACCCACGGCTAATTTGTACAAGGGGCGGGGCCTAGCAGGCGGGGTCAGATTTGACAGCTCGGGAGCGCGGACTTCATAGTATAACGGTTTATCAGGAAGCTCCGAAAGGGGCGGAGTCTGAAAGTCTCAGGGGCAGGACTATATATGTGACGGGAGATGCTGGGGCGACCCCTGGTGGTCACAAGCTGTATAGCCACACGTAGTAATTTATTAGTAATATTTCTACACGGGGTATAATGAGGGGTCTCCCGGCCTGCTGACCACACTGCCCTCAAACAGGTGCCCCGGACAACCTTCCACAGATATGACGTCACACACCAAGTGAAGAGGAGGGGTCAGCGCTTGTATCTCCATAGTTTTGGTGGTCTGGAGATAATACGCAGTGTACCTAGTGGTCAAAAGTGATGAAGGGGTTAATGCTGATATCCAGTGGTGGTCTTAGGTGATGAAGGGGTTAATGTTGATGTCCGATGGTGGTCTGCATTGATGAAGGGGTTAATGCTTATGTCTGGTGGTGGTTGATGAAGGGGTAATGTTAATGTCCGGTGATGGTCTGCGGTGATGAAGGGGTTAATGTTGATGTCCAGTGGTGGTCTGCGGTGATGAAGGGGTTAATGTTGGTGTCTGGTGGTGGTCTGCGTTGATGAAGGGGTTAATGTTGATGTCCGGTGGTGGTCTACGGTGATGAAGGGGTTAATGTTGGTGTCTGGTGGTGGTCTGCGTTGATGAAGGGGTTAATGTTGATGTCAGGTGGTGGTCTGCGTTGATGAAGGGGTTAATGTTGATGTCTGGTGGTGGTCTGCGTTGATGAAGGGGTAAGTGTTGATGTCAGGTGGTGGTCTGCGGTGATGAAGGGGTTAATGTTGATGTCCGGTGGTGGTCTGCAGTGATGAAGGGGTTAATGTTGATGACCGGTGGTGGTCTGCGGTGATGAAGGGGTTAATGTTGATGTCCGGTGGTGGTCTGCGGTGATGAAGGGGTTAATGTTGATGTCCGGTGGTGGTCTGCGTTGATGAAGGGGTTAATGTCTCAATGACTATGTAATATGACGATTAGGGCAGCCGGTCTTGCTGTGTGTCCCCGGTATGTAGTGGTCGGTACAGGGTGATGGGTGCCCAAGGCTCATTGATGTGGGGGGAGGTGAAGGTGAGCAAACCGCTGACAACATTACTGCTAGTGATGATAGAAAGTTGTCAGGACTCACAAGACATCACAGTGTCCTGTCAAAAGTGACTAAAATGGACACATGAGCATCAGAGGTGGAGCAATAAAAGAAGAAGGCGGCCTGGTCTGAGGAATCAGGTTACATCATGTGGACGGCCAGGTGTGCGTCACTTACCTGGAGAAGACATGGCACCAGGTGCGCTATGGGAAGAAGATGGCCTGGTCTGAGGAATCACATTACATCATGTGCACGTCCGGGAGTGTGCGTCACTTACCTGGTGAAGAGATGGCACCAGGAGCACTATGAGAAGAAGGCGGCCTGGTCTGAGGAATCAGGTTACATCATGTGGACGGCCGGGTGTGCGTCACTTACCTGGTGAAGAGATGGCACCAGGAGCACTATGAGAAGAAGGCGGCCTGGTCTGAGGAATCACATTACATCATGTGGACGGCCAGGTGTGTGTCACTTACCTGGGGAAGAGATGACACCAGGTGCACTATGGGAAGAAGATGGCCTGGTCTGAGGAATCACATTACATCATGTGCACGTCCTGGAGTGTGCGTCACTTACCTGGTGAAGAGATGGCACCAGGAGCACTATGAGAAGAAGGCGGCCTGGTCTGAGGAATCAGGTTACATCATGGTGACGGCCTGGTGTGTGCGTCACTTACCTGGAGAAGAGATGGCACCAGGTGCACTATGAGAAGAAGGCGGCCTGGTCTGAGGAATCACATTACATCATGTGGATGGCCAGGTGTGTGCGTCACTTACCTGGAGAAGAGATGGCACCAGGTATACTATGGGAAGAAGGCGGCCTGGTCTGAGGAATCACATTACATCATGTGGATGGCCAAGTGTGTGCGTCACTTACCTGGAGAAGAGATGGCACCAGGTATACTATGGGAAGAAGGCGGCCTGGTCTGAGGAATCAGGTTACATCATGTGGACGTCCGGGAGTGTGTGCGTCACTTACCTGGAGAAGAGATGGCACCAGGTGCACTATGGGAAGAAGGCGGCCTGGTCTGAGGAATCACATTACATCATGTGGACGGCCGGGTGTGTGTGCGTCACTTACCTGGAGAAGAGATGGCACCAGGTGCACTATGGGAAGAAGGCGGCCTGGTCTGAGGAATCACATTACATCATGGTGAAGGCCGGGTGTGTGCGTCACTTACCTGGAGAAGAGATGGCACCAGGAGAACTATGGGAAGAAGATGGCCTGGCCTGGTGTGCGTCACTTAGGCTACTTTCACACTAGCTTTTCTATTTTCCGGTATTGAGATCGTCACAGGGGCTCAATACCGGAAAAAACGCTTCTGATTTGTGCCCATTCATTGTTAATGGGGACAAAACGTAACTGAACAGAACGTCTGCTCCAGAAATCCAGAATGCGTTCCGTTCCATTTGGTTGCGCTCCCAGACCGGAGAGCAGCATGCTGCGGTTTGCTTTCTTCCGGGAATGTTGAGCAAAACGGATCCGTCTTGGCTATGTTAAAGATAGCGTGCGCAGTGAGTTCTCCTTCACTTTCAGGGCTCCGTTCTCGATATAGGTGGGACCCGCACCTATCAAACAATGGGGGCATATCCTTGCGATTTGCCCCCATTGTCTGAGATGGGAAAACCCCTTTGAGTCTAGGTGATGTGAGCCCCACTAAAGTCGCCTCCGTATCCGACATCAAAAGTAACGACTAGTGCACAAATGTCCCTGAATAGCTCAGAGCAGTCAGTGTCGGAGATGAGCGACTGTAAACATCTAAAACAAGTGGCATGAAAGTCAAATACAGACCGGGGACCTGGAGGGAACACCCACCCCGCCGCGCGTTTCGCCTCGCTTCCTCTTGGGGGCGTACCCTACCGTCAGAGCTACCACCTATTTATACCCCTTCTTATTAAAACTTAACTCCTATATTTCATTATAATTTCACACACCTGGAAGCTGATCAACAAAACGTAAGTCGGAGCGACATCGCCGCAGACCTCCTCAGACACGGCCGCCTATTCTTGCCATACTTCGTGGTCATGTGATCAGCTTGCCCGCGTGATCTGCCCCACGATCACGGGCAGCCACAGAATAATCGCAGCGCCCAGAGGCAGTCATCGAGTCTCGCGAGAAATATCGCGGTCAAGTGACCAAACACGCGATGTCTGCAGACTCAGAACATCATACAGAGATACATGGCCGCCATTTTAAAAGAGGGCGTATATCCGTATTTATCAGGGGATATTCCCAATATTTCTATAAATATATGGATTTAAACCCAGATGCTCACTATAGGGCACAACGTGAGATACCAATGACTAAAAGTGATCCCGATCCAGCATACGCTAAAGGAGATATACGTGATACATCCTGAAAGTGGAACAATATGTGATCCGAATAATTGATATAACAAAACGCATAAATACCTGAGGCCTGAAGATAAAAAGCGTTCACAGATTTCAGCTGGAATACGTCCTCCGAACTGAGTTCTTCATCATCATAAGACTCCCGATTGGTCACCACAGTCCGAGATCAATATCTGAAATACACCATAATGGTTAGACGGAGGGTTCCAGGATTAGGGCGCTTTCACACTGGCGTTTTGGATTCCGTTTGTGAGATCCGTTTTAGGGCTCTCCGGTTAGTTAAGCCCCAATGCATTCTGAATGGATAAGGATCCGTTCAGAATGCATCAGTTCGGCTCCGTTCCGCCTCTATTCCGTTTTGGAGGCGGACACCAAAACGCAGCATGCAGCATTTTGGTGTCCGTCTGAAGAGGCGGAGCCTAACGGATCCGTTTTCAATTACAATGTAAGTCAATGAGGACGGATCCATTTTCAATGACACAATATGATGCATTTGAAAACGGATCCGTTCCCCATTGACTTTCAATGTAATTCAAAACGGATCCGTTTTGGACTTTGTCATTTTTCTTTAAAACTAATGCAAACGGATCCGTTCTGAACGGATACAAACGTTTGCATTATAAGTGCGGATCCGTCTGTGCAAATAAACAGACGGATCCGCACCAACGCAAGTGTGAAAGTAGCCTAAATTAACTGTTAAAAAACAATGAAACAAAATAAAAAACACATCGGTTACGATGACATGATGTGACGGTATCAGACCCAGGTCGGAGAGTCACACGCTGGATCACAGGATACATTGCCTAAAGAAATGGGGCAAAGCTATCGTCTCCATCTACGCCAAACGGTGTCACCGCGTTGAGGATAAAGATCATCTCCGACACTGACTGCTCTGAGCTATTCAGGGACCTTTGTGCACTAGTCGTTACTTTAGATGTTGGATACGGAGACGACTTCAGTGGGGCTCACAACACTTTTAGACAGGATCAGGGTGACTTAAAGGGGTTGTCCCATCAGCCCATTTCATACTTACCTGCGGCGAGCGCAACGTCCACTTCCTGGATTCAGCTGAGCGGGCTCACTCAGCTTGATTGACGTCTTCTCCCGGCCGGTCCGCGCGCTGTCTTGAACGTGAACGCCGCCGCGCATGCGCCATGGTGACATCTTCTTGGCTAGTATAGTACAGAGTTGGCGTACGCGTTCGCGGCTCTGTACTATACCGGCCAGGAAGAAGTCACCATGTCGCGTGTTCAGGACATGACGCGGACCGGCCGGGAGAAAATACGCAGTCTAATGCGCAAGCGCGGCCACAGGATGCGGGAGAAGAGCGGTGGCGGTAACTAGGGGAGACCGACCGACAACAATGAGGTAAGTGGGGATGAATTATCTCAAGAAGGGTGGGAATTGGGTAATAAGATGTATTCACAAAAATAATCGCTGTCAAATCATTAACAGATTTACCAGTGATCATTATGATGGGAATAGCCCTTTAATGTATGTGTGATACAAACACTGACACATCCTGCATACCCGGGCTGTGACCTGGTGGGCTGCGGGGAATTCTTTTGTCACAGCACCTCATGTATTGCCGCTATTTTTTAATTATGTTATGTATCATGTTTTGTATGAATTTCTATCAATAAATGAGGTTTTTACCTTATATGTGTGTGTTTAAACGTTTGGTGATGTTTTCTGTTTGGATGAAATGACGTCCGTGTTGTTTCTGGTGCTTCCCGCTCCTTCTTTCCCCGGGTGTGGCGATTATGGTCATTAAACCTTCTCTATTTAGTGTTGTTTCTCCCATTATGCTGTGCGGTTTATAGCTTCAGTCTTGTGGATAGCTGGAGTGTGGATCTCGGCTGAGTTCCTGGTGCTGCCATAGCCACTTGAAGTTAAGTGTTTTCTTTCCCTTTTGTATTTTGTGTGTTTTATTTCCCTGTCACTTATATTAAGGCCTGAGGGAGACTCCTGTTCGTCCTTCCTTTTGGAGGAACAGGTTGTCTCAGACCTGACATTAGTATCAGGGTCCTATAGGGTGAGAGGACATTAGGTATTCCTGTGTATGAACTCACCTACCTCTGGGGTCTGTTCATACTGGTAGTCAGTCAGGACTTTGATTAGGGTTTTACTAGGAGGTGTCCATCTCCTTTCCTTAGTTTCCAGGCCTTATTCCCTCACCCCTTTCCCTCCTATGTTCGGTGCAGTGTTTCCCGCCCACACCTAAACGTGACACCTGTGCTGATTGGCCGCCTACTCCCTGTACTGATTGGCAGCCTTCACCCTGCGCTGATTGGCAGACTTCTCCCTGCACTGACTGGCAGCCTTCTCCCTGCACTGATTTTCAGCCTTCTCCCTGCACTGATTTTTAGCCTTCTCCCTGCACTGATTGGCAGTGTTCTCCCTGCACTGATTGGCAGCCTTCTCCCTGAGCTGATTGGCAGTCTTCTCCCTGCACTGATTGGCAGCCTTCTCCCTGCACTGATTGGCAGCATTGTCCCTGCGCTGATTGGCAGCCTTCTCCCTGCGCTGATTGGCAGAATTGTCCCTGCGCTGATTGGCAGCCTTCTCCCTGCGCTGACTGGCAGCCTTCTCCCTGCGCTGATTGGCAGCCTTCTCCCTGCACTGATTTGCAGCCTTCTCACTGCTCTAATTGGCAGCCTTCTCCCTGCACTGATTTGCAGCCTTCTCCCTGCGCTGACTGGCAGCCTTCTCCCTGCATGGATTGGCAGCCTTCTCCCTGCGCTGATTGGTAACCTTCTCCCTGCACTGATTGACAGTCTTCTCCTTGGCAGGGAGAGATTTATTGCCAAAGAGAATAAAACTAACCCTAAAATGTTCTTTAATTATATAAATAGTAAAAAGTATAAATCTGAAGGTGTCGGCCCTTTACAGAGTGATGAGGGGAGAGTTGCAGAAAGCGACAAGGAGAAAGCAAAGCTATTAAATATTTTTTTCTCCCCTGTATTCACTGAGGAAAATAAACTGTCAGATGAAATGCTGAATGTAAATTCCCCATTAAAGTGTCCTGTCTGACCCAGGAAAAAGTACAACAGTGACTTAAAAAGATTAAAATAGACAAATCGCCAGGACCAGATGGCATACACCCCCGTATCCTAAGGGAATTAAGTGATGTCATAGCCAGACCATTATTTCTGATATTTACGGACTCCATACTGACAGGGAATGTTCCACAGGATTGGCGCATAGCAAATGTGGTGCCAATATTCAAAAAGGGTCCAAAAACAGAGCCTGGAAATTATAGGCCGGTAAGTTTAACATCTGTCCTGGGTAAACTGTTTGAAGGTTTTCTAAGAGATGCTATATTAGAGGACCTCAACGGAAATAAGCAAATAACGCAATATCAGCATGGCTTCATGAGGGATCGGTCATGTCAGACTAAGTTAATCAGTTTCTATGAGTTTCTTACTGTAAGAGCAGTAAGACTATGGACTCTTTACTGTAAGAGCAGTGAGACTATGGACTCTTTACTGTAAGAGCAGTGAGACTATGGACTCTTTACTGTAAGAGCAGTGAGACTATGGACTCTTTACGGTAAGTGCAGTGAGACTATGGACTCTTTACTGTAAGAGCAGTGAGACTATGGACTCTACTGTAAGAGCAGGGAGACTATGGACTCTTTACTGTAAGAGCAGTGAGACTATGGACTCTTTACTGTAAGAGCAGTGAGACTATGGACTCTATACTGTAAGAGCAGTGAGACTATGGACTCTATACTGTAAGAGCAGTGAGACTATGGACTCTTTACTGTAAGAGTAGTGAGACTATGGACTCTTTACTGTAAGAGCAGTGAGACTATGGACTCTATACTGTAAGAGCAGTGAGACTATGGACTCTTTACTGTAAGAGCAGTGAGACTATGGACTCTATACTGTAAGAGCAGTGAGACTATGGACTCTTTACTGTAAGAGCAGTGAGACTATGGACTCTATACTGTAAGAGCAGTGAGACTATGGACTCTATACTGTAAGAGCAGTGAGACTATGGACTCTTTACTGTAAGAGCAGTGAGACTATGGACTCTATACTGTAAGAGCAGTGAGACTGTGGACTATATACTGTAAGAGCAGTGAGACTATGGACACTATACTGTAAGAGCAGTGAGACTATGGGCTCTATACTGTAAGAGCAGTGAGACTATGGACTCTATACTGTAAGAGCAGTGAGACTATGGACTCTTTACTGTAAGAGCAGTGAGACTATGGACTCTTTACTGTAAGAGCGGTGAGACTATGGACTCTATACTGTAAGAGCAGTGAGACTATGGACTCTTTACTGTAAGAGCAGTGAGACTATGGACTCTTTACTGTAAGAGCAGTGAGACTATGGACTCTTTACTGTAAGAGCGGTGAGACTATGGACTCTATACTGTAAGAGCAGTGAGACTATGGACTCTACTGTAAGAGCAGTGAGACTATGGACTCTATACTGTAAGAGCAGTGAGACTATGGACTCTTTACAGTAAGAGCAGTGAGACTATGGACTCTATACTGTAAGAGCAGTGAGACTATGGACTCTTTACTGTAAGAGCAGCGAGACTATGGGCTCTTTACTGTAAGAGCAGTGAGACTATGGATTCTTTACGGTTTGATTGTAAGCTCTTGCGGGCAGGGTCCTCTCCCCGTCTCTAACAGTCTATTAATAAGTTCTTGCTTATGATACTTGTGTACCTTTTGAATTATGTATGTGACCCCCTCCTAGATGTACAGCGCCATTCATATAAATAATAATCCCCGTCGCCCACCTCTCCTGAGCGGCTGTATTCTCCGACTACTCGCTCTAAGTCACTACATAATCACCTGGAATAGGCCGCTGTCACATGTGCGTTACGGATTCTCTCAGGATCTGTTCAGAAAAAACGGATGGTTTTGCAGACAAGTTCAGTCAGTTTTACCTGCGATAGTGTTCAGTGTTTCGTTTTTTTCTGCGCAAGTGCAATCAGTTTTTGATGTGTTTTTCACAAGCGTGAAAAAAAAACTGAAGGATTACAAACCAAATCTCCTAGCGACCATCAGTGAAAAATGCATTGCATCCGGAGGCAATGCGGTTTTCACTGAAGCCCCGTTCACTTCTATGGAGCCAGAGCTGCGTGAGAAACGTAGAATATAGAATCTACTGCGATTTTTCCTGAACGCAGAACTGATGCGTGAAAAACGACACTCATGTAAACACACAGTGAAATGGGTCAGGATTCAGTCCAGAAGCTAGTCATTTGCGTCTCGCTGGTTTGAACGAGGCCTAATGTCGGATTGGGCCGAGGAGGGAAGGAGGTGCAGCCGCCACCCCTCCTTGAGAATATCCTGCGCATGCCCCTACGATACTACGTCCTGTATTTGACCATTACGGGTGCACGACCACAACTCAGTGCATAATCCTGAATCGTCCACAAGGTGGCGCCACACGAATATAGAGAGTATATTCACACAGCACAGTCGTTACGTTTTTGCTACGTTTTGCAGCATTCTGCGCGCCGCTGTTAATCCGCACAGTGTGAATAAAAGTGTAATCATTTTGGGGGCGCTCTCCTTCACCAGATTACCTCTCCTGTTATTCAGCGCCTCCATCACAGTAGGGTCCGTCAGGTGTCCGTCCCACAACCGTACTATAGCACAGGTGTGAACAGGGCCGTATTCTGTCGTGGGCGGTTTCTGGCGCCGCTGTAAACACGTTACTTATCACATTTTTTCTCGATCACCAACGCCAGTGATGGAAATGACGCTGCAGCTGGGAGACATTTTAATTGTCTATAGGTTTTGCAGCGCAATAATATCTGGAAGGCACAGCAGCTGGAAGTCATTCATATTGTGCATATTCTTTTCATGAGAGAGGGTCTTGTGGCAGCAGGGGAAGAATCCTTCTTGCTGACGTTCTCTACATCAGTGACAACTCTCCTTAATTCTGAACTACATGTCCCAGTATGCCTTTCTGCACTGAATGACCCGGAAACAATACGTCCCAGCGCCCCGGGGCATGCTGGTCCTAGCAGTTTGTCTGACGTCATCATCCAGGTCACGCTCAGCTTCAGGTAGAAGCGGCGGCGGGTCATGTGACAGGGGCGGGGCCGGCGCCCGGAAGTGAAAGCGATGCTGATGCTGGAATAAACATGGCGCTCCGGAGTGACGGCGGCCCGCTGCTCATCCTGAGCCTCCTGCTGCTGCCGCTGTGCTCGGCACGGCTCCATCACCTCATCCTGAAGGTACAGTCCGGAGCCCGGCAGGGAGAGGGGGACACAGGGGAGGCTGGAGGTGACAGCTGGGGCATGGGGAAGAGAGAGGGCGAGAAGGTGGAAGAGGAAGTAGGGGGACAGGAGGAGTGAGAGTGACAAGAGGGAGGGAGAGGGTGACTGGAGGAGAAATGGAGGGAGAGGGTGACAGGAGAAGTAATGGAGGGAGAGGGTGACAGGAGAAGTAATGGAGGGAGAGGGTGACAGGAGGAGAAATGGAGGGAGAGGGTGACAGGAGAAGTAATGGAGGGAGAGGGTGACGGGAGGAGTAATGGAGGGAGAGGGTGACAGGAGGAGAAATGGAGGGAGAGGGTGACAGGAGGAGAAATGGAGGGAGAGGGTAACAGGAGGAGTAATGGAGGGAGAGGGTGACAGGAGGAGTAATGGAGGGAGAGGGTGACAGGAGGAGTAATGGGGGGAGAGGGTGACAGGAGGAAAAATGGGGGGAGAGGGTGACAGGAGGAAAAATGGGGGAGAGGGTGACCGAAGAGAAATGGGGAGAGGGTGACGGGAGGAGAATGGGGGAGAGGGTGACGGGAGGAGAAATGGGGGAGAGGGTGACCGGAGGAGAAATGGGGGAGAGGGTGACCGGAAGAGAAATGGGGGAGAGGGTGACCGGAGGAGAAATGGGGGAGAGGTGACGGAGGAGAAATGGGAGACGGGAGGAGAAATGGGGGAGAGGGTGACGGGAGGAGAAATGGGGGAGAGGGTGACAGGAGGAGAAATGGGGGAGAGGGTGACGGAGGAGAAATGGGGGAGAGGGTGACGGGAGGAGAAATGGGGGAGAGGGTGACGGGAGGAGAAATGGGGGAGAGGGTGACGGGAGGAGAAATGGGGGAGAGGGTGACGGAGGAGAAATGGGGGAGAGGGTGACGGGAGGAGAAATGGGGGAGAGGGTGACGGGAGGAGAAATGGGGGAGAGGGTGACGGGAGGAGAAATGGGGGAGAGGGTGACGGGAGGAGAAATGGGGGAGAGGGTGACGGGAGGAGAAATGGGGGAGAGGGTGACGGGAGGAGAAATGGGGGAGAGGGTGACGGGAGGAGAAATGGGGGAGAGGGTGACGGAGGAGAAATGGGGGAGAGGGTGACGGGAGGAGAAATGGGGGAGAGGGTGACGGGAGGAGAAATGGGGGGAGAGGGTGACGGGAGGAGAAATGGGGGAGAGGGTGACGGGAGGAGAAATGGGGGAGAGGGTGACGGGAGGAGAAATGGGGGAGAGGGTGACGGGAGGAGAAATGGGGGGAGAGGGTGACGGGAGGAGAAATGGGGGAGAGGGTGACGGAGGAGAAATGGGGGAGAGGGTGACGGGAGGAGAAATGGGGGAGAGGGTGACGGGAGGAGAAATGGGGGAGAGGGTGACGGGAGGAGAAATGGGGGAGAGGGTGACGGAGGAGAAATGGGGGAGAGGGTGACGGGAGGAGAAATGGGGGGGAGAGGGTGACGGGAGGAGAAAGGGAGGGAGAGGGTGACGGGAGGAGAAATGGGAGGGAGAGGGTGACGGGAGGAGAAAGGGAGGGAGAGGGTGACGGGAGGAGAAAGGGAGGGAGAGGGTGACGGGAGGGAGAGGGTGACGGGAGGAGAAAGGGAGGGAGAGGGTTACAGAAGGAAGGGAGAGTGACTGGAGGGAGGGAGAGGGGGATCGGTATAATAAAAGTGACAGGAGGAGGAAGAGAGGGAGGCAGGTGAAAGGACAGTTGGGTGTGGGAAAAGCTGGCAGAAGGGTGAGGAGAGTGAAAGGCGGGTAACAGCTGGGTGAGACCAGTGTCTGGAGGGCGATATGTGGGCGATGTTTCAGGAGGTTGAGGAAAGATGGCTGACAGAACTAAATGCCTGGGCAGAGTGCGGGCGAGGAAAGAGGATGGTAAGTGACAGGAGGCTGTGAAGGCGGAAGCGGTGACAGGTGGCAGGAGGGTGAGGTGGGGGTTGTTGGGGGACCCGCTGACCCTGTGTTTCTCGCCCTCATTCAGGATGACCAGCGACAGAAGGTTCGTCTGAACACCTTCGGCTTCTTCACTAACGGTTACATGACCGTGAATGTCTCCGGCCTCTCCATAAAGGGGTACAGCAACCTCCCAGAAGTGGGTAACTGGCTGGTAAGTGTGAGCTATTACATTATCGGGCTCCACCCGCGGTGACAACCCATACGGCCGCTGTTCAGGGGCTGCCCCAGGCTTCTCTGGAGTCCTGAATATCACTCTGCCCTCATGGGCCCGGTCTCCATTCTGGTTTTAGGGACGTCTCTCTGCCGTTTTTGTGTTTTCTCATTGTTGTCTCCTCCGCAGTTTGGCTTCAGCTTGGACCGGACCAAAAATGATGGATTCTCCACATATCTGGTGAGCATCTTGGGGGTGGGGGTTCATTTGCATAACACTGGGACACCCCTAGAAATGCCCCTTCCTCCTGGTCCCTGCTGCCTCACTACATCCTTAGGTCTCTTTATAACTGGCAGCACATTACACACAGTAGGTGCCATAGCGGCGCCTCAAGTCCCCTTCTGGGCTCATTAGAGGCTTGGTTCTGTCCCTCCTCCATACTTTAAACTTCAGCTTTGATCTTTTACTCCAACTTAGCCATGTTACTTATTGTAGCCCACCTCTTCCTCATTATGTGCCCTTTCTTCACTAGGACCGAGAACTCCATGACTGTATCCTGAAGAACATGGACAGTCGCCCCAAGGATGCCGCCCTCCTGCAACTCAACTTCTCAGCTAGCAGGTGAACTTCTTGAGTCTTTTCTTTGCAGTCCTACATTTCTGATATAAATGTCTTCATCTCTGTTACTTCCTCTTTTCCTGCTCTTCTTCCTTTTGCAGGGTTTGTCTTAGCACCGCTGATGACAACCTCCTACCTCACATCGTCTTTACCGCCCCCAAGGAGGGCGACAAGGCATCTGACACCCCAAGCTCTCCGAAGAAACCTCAGAACAAGCAGTCAGCAGCAAAGAGAAGGCGCAGAGACGCAGGTAAATCCGGGGCTGGAGCAGACTCTGACGCCTCACTATCTGCTCTCAGGCTGCAGATCTGCTTGCTTAGGGGGTGCATGAGACCAGCTCTGCCATGCTGCATTGTTGGAGATGTAGTCATTACTGTACCGCACTATGGTGTCCTGCCTGTTGTCAACAATGCATCCCAGCAGCCAGTGGATGGCAGTGCAGCAGAGCGCCGCTTATTACAAGAGCATCTGCAAAAAGCAGTGATTGTTATCTATACTGATTGGAACTTGTATATACTTTAGATAATCCAGGGGCGGAAAGTCACACGATAAAGACCAAGGTGGAGGGTAACCAAGAAAACAAGAACGATGTAAAAACTAAGTCGGACCCTAAGGAAGCAGCCAAGTCGGACCCTAAGGAAGCAGCCAAGTCGGACCCTAAGGAAGCAGCCAAGTCGGACCCTAAGGAAGCAGCCAAGTCGGACCCTAAGGAAGCAGCCAAGTCGGACCCTAAGGAAGCAGCCAAGTCGGACCCTAAGGAAGCAGCCAAGTCGGACCCTAAGGAAGCAGCCAAGTCGGACCCTAAGGAAGCAGCCAAGTCGGACCCTAAGGAAGCAGCCAAGTCGGACGCCAAGGTGGAGAGCAAAGCAGAAACCAAGGTGGACCATAAGGGGTGTTTTTAAGACAAGTGTTTTACCGGTGGATGCGCCTAATATATGACAAGGCTGGCAACTCATCATAAATCAGGCGCATTCTCCGGCTGTCCGTGCTCAAGAGTGAAGTCTATGGCAGCTCGGCGCTGCCATAGATGTCTGTCTTCATTGACCCCTTGAACTGGCACAAACTAAGATAAATGTGGTGACCCCGCGTCTGAAAAAGTACTGAGTGTTTCGCAAAAACTCTCTCCGTCCTCCCTGTCACTCTCATCCGTCCTCCCTGTCACTCTCATCCGTCCTCCCTGTCACTCTCATCCGTCCTCCCTGTCACTCTCATCCTGTGACAATTTGCCACAAGTGGCCTTCTACACGACAAAAAAGTGGCTCGAGGAGATGATAAACCTCACTTTTTGCAGACCTAGGGTGAGAGCAGGAAAAATACATGGAAAAGAGAGTACAATTAGGGTCTTCAGTGAATGTGAAGATAGTTTTGCTTTCTATGATTTAGGCCTCTTGCACACGGCTGTTGTGGGTCCGTTCCGTGCATTAGGGACTGCAATTTGCGGTCCCCAATGCACGGGCAACGTCTGTGCGGCGGCCGGGACAGATCGAGACCCATTCGCACTGTAAAAACAAAAAACAAGTTCTATTTTTTTGCAGTCTGGAGGCACGGACAGAAACACCACGGAAGCACTCCATAGTGCTTCCGTTCTGCATCTCTGTGATTGTGGACCCATTCAAGTGAATAGGTCCGCATCCGTGATGCGGAGTGCACACCGGCCGGTGCCCCTTGTATTGCGGGTCGCAATACGGCCATGGGCACACAACGGCCGTTTGCAAGAGGCCTTAACCAGAACTTAAAGGGGTTGTGCAAGAATGAGGAGGGGGGAGGCGAACCCTGCCTCTTTGGCCAGACCTGTAAAGGGAAGCTTACTTACCCGCTCCTTCTCCTCCCTGCCTGCAGTGCCCCCTGGGCTCCCTCGATGTCAACATCCGGTTTGCAGCCAATCATTGACCAGCGGTGACAAGTTCCCCTTACGTTATCACAAATGATCACAAGACGCAAGGGGATCCGTCTCCGCCATGGCCAGTGATGTCAGACCAGATGCTGGCATCGAGGGAGCCCAGCGGAGCATTGCAGGCCTGGAGCCAATGCCAGGAAGCAGGACTGAGGCTGCACTACTGAGCAATTCCGATGACAGGTGGAGTAGTAGCTGCTGTGTGTGGACTGATATCGTGGAGACCTTGTGTGGGTTCATTTTGACAAATACATCAGTGTCCGCATATATAACGCGCCATTGGTGGCAGGCTGGATGTGGATGGTGATCTGAACCCACTGCAATGACCGTGCAGCACCTTCTCTATAACCCAGTAGTGCACGTTAGTCAGTGTTTGGTCCTCATGGGGCTGTCACCGGAGGTCCCCTTTACTCTCTGTTCTACCTGACACCCAGTCACTGGGAGCCCGCCCCCCCCTCCCTCACTGTAGAGACGCATGATTGAACCTCTGCTTGTAAAACCTGATCGGTCAGCGACCAAATGTTTATTTTCCAACTGAAGCGTCTCACCCTAAGAAGACATTCATATGGCGAGTTTTACCAGCAGAATTTTTGCTGAAATTTCGCTGTTCTTTCTGGGAGGCAGCCCTGAGGATCCTGGAGCGGCGGCCTAAAAGGGTTTTCCCATGTCAGACAATGGGGGCATATCGCTGAGAACAGAGCGCATGCACAGCCACTCTCCGTTCATTTTTATGGGGCTGCCGAAGATAGCCGAGCGCTGATACAAATGAATGGAAGCGGTGGCTGCGCAAATGCGGTGTGCTCACATTCAGTACTACGGGGAGAGAGCTTGGTGGTGGTCGGACCTCGGGAAACCAGGGGTCCTCCGGCCACCACCTTCCGTGCTCACAGAGGTGGGACCCGCACCTATCACACAATGGGGTATATCCTAGCAATATGCCCCCATTGTCTCAGATGGACCACGTCGAGGAGGGACACTCCTGTTCTCCCTGCGGCTTTAAGCCTTAGCGTTGCCTCCCATTGAAATGAGGGATGCAGAAAGGACGGGGCCACTGGTGGGTTTTCGGCAAAAGTTGTTTTTTTTTCCCCTTGCCAAAATTCCGATGTAAAACCCAGCGTGTGAATGTCCCCTTGTTATAATCTAGCAGGTGACGTTAATTTATGTCTTAAAGGGGTTTTCCAAGATTGTTTATTGGAAATTCAGCAGCCTGTGATCAGAATGAGGAAAGCACAGCAGCACCCAGGAGGTTGTGGCTCTGCCCGGTACTGCAGCCTCTTCCCATGGAACGGAGATAAAGGCACAGCCCTACATGTAGTCCTGTGCCCCCAGTGCTCAGATACTGACGTCCAGTCCTAGAAAACCAGTTTAAGTAGTTCATGGGGACGTCTGTGAGTGAGGAAGTAGTCAACTTCTCCTAATCGACTGCATGAAAGAAGGATGGGGCGTGAGATTTATCACTGACGGCGTTTTCTCTCACTTGCAGTGTTTTCCTATGCGGGTGCACGAGGGGGTGGCCTCCTTTCAGGTAAATGATGAGTATTTAATATCGCTCCTCTACATCTATAATTATCAGCGCTACGTGGCGGCTGGTCGGCATTGGTGCCTCCAGCGGGTTGTACGGTTTATATTCTGTTATTCCGTCCCCTCAGTTCTCGTTTAATGTGACTCAGCCGGAGATGGAGGGACAGTACAGCCTGTACTTCCACAGCTGCATCAGTGGGAACCGGCAGCAGAACCCCTTCAGCCTGGAGGTGAGTGTCCCCGCCACTAGGATTGTCCCGGTGGATCTTGCTTTGGATTCACGTATCTTCTGTTCTCTATCTTACAGATCCACATCACAGAGAGAAATCCTGACAGCTTCCTGTCTGCAGACGAGATCCCCCTGCCTAAGCTCTACATCTCCATGGCCCTGTTCTTCTTCATTGCCGGGCTCATCTGGGTTCACATCCTCCGGAAGCGCAGGTGCGGAAATGGCTGCCCCTTTGCATTGGCTTTCTTTAGGCTTATATGTCGCTTGCCGTCTGTCCGTTCATAGGGAATTGCAAAACCCTAGAGCCGGCAGATGAATAATGCCTCCAGGAATCTGCTGCAGCGTGAGGCCTCAGGGCTTATTTTCCAGCTCTGGGACGTCGCCAGGCTGCCCATACATATAACTGCTGCTATGTGAGATCCCATAATCGCAGGGTAGCAAGATAGGTGCATATTGTAAGTGACCGTATGGCTGCATCTGGACCCAACGACATGAACCCGTCTGCGCCCAGCGTTGCTTGTCTCCTATGTATGGCTCCAGTGTGTGAAGAGTTAATAATTGCTGCCCTTTCTATTCTAGAAGTGACGTCTTCAAGATCCACTGGTTGATGGCTGCGCTGCCCTTCACCAAATCCCTCTCTTTGGTGTTCCACACAGTAGGTGTCTCGTGCTCCGCTGCTCCAGAGACTGAGATTTATCTGACGCTGAAAACATGGCTGCTTTCTTCCAAAAACAGCACCACACCTGTCCACAGCTTGTATCTGGTGTTACAGCCCAGTGAGCTGCAGTAACGCACGTGGACAGATGTGGCGCTGGTTTTGCTAGAATGGAGCTATGTTTTTCTAATCCTGGACAACCCCTTTAATATTTTTTTTTCTCTCTAGATCGATTATCACTACATTGCGACTCAGGGTTATCCGATCGAGGGCTGGGCCGTGGTGTATTACATCACTCATCTGTAAGTGTGGCCACTGACACTCGGCAAGATGCACTTTGCAGTATCTGTCGGCGGTATACACCAGAAGGATTTCCCAGCATATACCTCCAACAGATGCTGTATGGTCACCTCCGTCACCCATGTTAGATATAACATACAATACACAGCATACATGTTTGCCTTTATGGAATGGTGCAGCAGACTATGGATGCCTTTTAGGTGTATGCTGGTACAGTGCTGGTAAAACACTTCAGTGCACAGTGTGAATGCTGCCTTAATCTGCAGAGACAGCTGGACTACACATAATACTGCTTCTATAGTTTCTCCAGTAATTCTCTACATGACTAGTTTAAAAAAAAAAAAATCTTTTTGCTGAAACATTTCACTAGAAATAAGGCTGGTTACACACTAGCGTTTACAGATCCTGGCAAGAACTGCCTGCCGGATTTGGAAATGCTGGACGCTGCCAGAATGCTGCCTGGCCCCTTTAACTATAATGGGGTCCGGCGGACATCTGGCCTTAATCTGACAAATCTGCCAAGAATTGGCTAGACAAATGCCGATTTTTCTCCGGCTGATTCCCGACATTCTCCGGCTGTAACGACAGTGTGACACTAGCCTAATAAAACGAAAAGTAGAAATAACATTAGCCATCACTTCTCTCCCCCACCCCCAAATAAGGCAGCCGCAGTAGCTACTGACACTGCCCCAGATATCTGTCCTTAAGCTAACTGTTCGACCCGAGCTCAGGCAGAAGTGGAGGGGGCGGGGGGCTGCTTATACTGTATGTCCTGGATGGTAGAAGCTAGAAGCATGGGAGTTGTCTTGTTTGAAAGCTGGCATTACTCCACGCAACAAAGGAGATATCGCTGTTAGGGAATAACAGTTGGGAATAATCGCAGTAAAACCTTTCACTTTCAGCTGCATTCACTGGATCCCGATTTCTAACTGTGATATCTTCCCATGTAGTGAAGATATTGCTGTCATTCTGGTATTGTTTGAAAGCTTGGAAAGCCAGCAGATATCTCTAGCTGCTACCAAACCAAAGATATGAGCATGTAAAGCAGTCTGCAGTTCCTTTCAGTCTGGAGGAGGGGAAGTGGGAAGTTGGGGAGTGGACAGGCTGCAGGAGGAAAGGAAAAATAATAAAACATATAGAAATCTGGCCTTATCACTGCAGTGACCACATAAAAAAAAAGTTATGTTATTTTTACCACGCAGTGAACGCCATAAATACATTCCACAAAATAGTTAAAATTGCTTTTTTTTTTTTTTTTTTTTTTTTTTTTTAAATCTTTCCCCCTAAAAATAAAATAATAAAAGTTATTTACTTCACTATATATACCCCAAAGTGGTTCCTAATAAACCTACAACTAATCCTGAAAAATCGGCACTGACCGCGGCATAGAAGGTGTCCGATACCCGGGCCTCCCAGCTGTTTTGAGAGGGCACCTGATCTCCTGTGAGCGCCACGACCTTCTCCGTGCCCACCAAGCATAGCGCCGTACACTGTATAGTGGCCGTTCTTGGTATCGCACTCGGTCTCATTCACTTTTATGGGGCTGAGCTGCTCCTAGGCCAAGTGACCGATAAACAATAAGGCTGCGGTGCTCAGTGCCTTCTCAAACAGCTGATCGGCATGGGAACTGGGTGTCGGACCCCCACCGATCAGATATTGAGGTCATCGGTATCTGATCGGTCGGTTCTGACACCCGAGACCCCCGCCATTCAGCTGTTTGAGAAGGCAGTGACCCTCCTGAGAGCACCCCGGCCATCTTGCAGCTTACTATGCACATCGCCGTACATGGTATAGTGGCTGTGCTTGGTGTTTCAGGTGCAGATTGCGGCGCACCGGAGAGGGCGGCGCCTCTTTACAGCTCCGGCGGATCCTCCACCAGCGTCGAAAACGCCGGTCTTAATAAATGACCCCCAAAGTTTATTAGATGGCCTGCACAAAGAAGAAGTGAAAGCACCAGTCACACATCTAGACGGTTAACCCTTTGTGACAGAACAGCTAAATATTTTTTTAATAAAGACCAATTGAAAAAGTTATTTTTTTTTAGGGCAACCCTGGTGCATTCCATCATATTCCTTGATAACGGAATCCTTAATCAAATTGCACAAATACCCAAACGCCGAAACAAAACTTGAAAAACACAAGTTTGCTCCTCCCTACACATGACTAACCTCCCCATGTGTTGGAGAAGAGTCGACCGCTCCGAATGTAGGCTTCTCTTTATCCGAACCAAGATCTGGGAAAGTAAACACTTGCTCACCACGAGAGCGATATGTACAGCCCCCATCATTTTAAGGAGTCGCCCCAGCTTGACAAAAAGCCATGGTGTTTTGGAGTGGGCCTTTAACGGACCTAACATGTCCCAGGAGCTCTGTGACCTCCCTCCAATATTCTGTTGGTTTAGGGCTGCGATGGCTGACCTCCGGCAGGGGTACAAACTACAACTCCCAAGATGCACACTTGCTTAGCTGTTCTCAGAACTGCATAGAAATGAATGGAGCAATGCTGGGAGTCGTAGTTTCACCTGGAGTGCCGGAGGTTAGCCATCACTGGTTTAGGGCATGACCACAAACCATGGTATAGGTCCGGTTTCTGCTGTTGGCACTGTGTCACTCCGACGCGGGAGGTCAACTGCAGACAAGGCACGGTGAATGATATTTAACCCCTTCTGTCCCAGTGCTATATATCTATCTATCTATATCAGAGCTGTAGTTCACATGGAAGCCTGCAGGTGGCAGGGCTCTACGGGATAATGGAGCTTCGATACTAGTTCTACTGACCTACAGTGTGAGCTGAAGCGTTCTGAAGATCGCATACTCCAGCCTCCTTGGGGCTAAAGAAAAAGTAAAAAAATATATATTTTAAAAAATATAGAAATTTAAATCCACTGAATTAAAGGCCATGAACATCGTAACAGCGTAATTTTTTTTTTATGATTGCACTTTACTCGTTTTGGGCTAAAAATATATTTTTTCAATTGGTCTTTATTACAAATATTGAGCCGTTCTGTCACAAAGGGTTAACAGTTTTTCTAGCTGTTTGACGGGTACTTTCAGTCTCGCTTTGTGCAGGTCATCTAATAACCCTGAAGTCTAAATTACTAAGCGGTGATAAACACTTACTATGCCGCAGTCTTAGGCTGCATTCACAAAACGGATCCACAAAACACGGATACCGGCCCGTGTGCGGACTGCGCATGTCACCGCTATCATAGAAAATGCCTATTCTTGCCAAGAATAGGATATGCTTTATTATTTTTTTTTTGCAGGGATGCGGAATTACGGATGCGTACAGTACACTGTGTGCTGTCCGCACCTTTTGCGGCCCCATTGAAATTGCGGAACGGATGCGGAATCGTTCATACAGTCGTGTGAATGTAGCCTTGTCAGTATAATGAGTGTTTATAGGTTCGGAGATCCGAGATAAGGAGTCCGTCAGCTCCCTGTCTGACGGAGCAGAAAGAAAATACAGATCCGGCTAGTAGATAAACTCTAAGCTGTGCAGGGATAAGGGCTCATCATTTTTAATAAAGACCAATTGAAAAAATCATTTTTAGCTCAAAATGAGTACAAAACTATAATAAAAAAAATTGCCACCAAAGGTGTACATAGGCTGTAAGATAAAAATAAATGAACAATAGAAAACAGAAACACCACGGACATCGCTGCGACTCAAAATGCCTGAACTATTAAAATCTAAAAATATTTATCCCATCAGGCATAACAGAACAAAAAGCAAAATGGCCAATTCGTCGTTTTTTCATCGCTTCGTTTAAAAAAACTCAATAACGTGATCAAGCAGTCATACGCTCTCTAAAATGATATCAATAAAAACTACAGATCAGCCCGCAAAAAATGATTCCTATAAAAAAGTTATGGGGTCTTATGATGATGAAAAGGAAAAAAATTTATTTTTATTTTTTTACCAATTTTTTTTTTTTGTTCAGTTTTAAAACACAAGAAAAACGATATAAATGTGGTATCTCTGTAATCGTACTGAGCCGGAGAATGAAGGGAACAGGTCAGTTTTATCTCATAGGGAACGCTGTAGAGACAAAACTCGTAAAACTGTGGTGGAATTGAATTATTATTTTTTTCTTTATAATTTCACCCCATTTGGAATTTTTTCCTGCTTCCCTTTACGTTGCAGTATTAAGTGGTCTCATTAGAAAGTACAACTTGTCCTACAAAAAACAAGCCCTCATACGGCGGTGTGAACGGAAAAATAAGAAAGTTATGGCTCCGGGAAGGCAGGAAGGAAAAATGAAAAATCCCCCGGGACTCGTCTCATTAACTGTGTTTCCTAATGGATTGAATACCTTCAGCATCAGCCACCGTCCAGTTAAAAACGCCTTTTTATTGGCATCTTCTGAAAACGTAAACCTGTATAGCACTTGTCTGATGAGCAGTGCAGTAAATCCAAGTTTACGCGTTTCAGCTGGGCGCCTTTATCATAACCTGGATTACCATGTTTTATATAAGACGCTACGGCGGAAACGCGGAAGCTTGTATTTACTGCACTGGATGGTGGCTGCTGATTACCTTACTCCCGGAGTTCAGAGCGGCGGAGGGCGGGATGACCGCTTCATCTTGGATACCTTGTCGGATCAGAAGGGTAGCGGCTCTGCCCCCCAGATTGTCATCACATTTGCTGAACTTAAAGGGGTCCTCTCACATTAGTAAGTGCCATTTATCATGTAGAGAAAGTTAATACCAGGCACTTACTAATGTATTGGGATTCTCCATGTTGCTTCCTTTTTCCATCACATTATACACGGCTTGTTTCCATGGTTACGACCACCCTGCAATCCATCAGTGGTCGTGCTTGCACACTGTAGGAGAAAGCACCAGCCTATGTGCGCTCCCGGCCACCAGGGAGGCTGACGCTTTCTCCTATAGTGTGCAAGCACGACCACCGCCGATGGATTGCAGGGTGGTCGTAACCATGGAAACGAGCAGTGTATAATGTGATGGAAAAAGGAAGCAACATGGAGAATCAAAATACATTAGTAAGTGCCTGGTATTAACTTTCTCTACATGATAAATGCAACTTGCTGAGAGGACCCCTTTAATGTCCGGAGTTGGTGCAACTCATCCATCCCTGAGCTCTTCATATGGAGACGTTGGGTTGGCCAGTGCACGAGAGGAAAGCATCCCAGGCACTTTGCTTTACTGCTCCTGAGTTACATTCTTCTCCATTCACACCCAGAGCTGCATTCACCAACAGCTGAGACGGAGAGTAGAGTATATTCACATGCGGCAGGTTGTGCAAATACCTGTGATCGGAGCCATGTTTGCAGGACAGACACAGACGTTTCTGCAGCAGATCTGCGCAGTGTGAATATACCCTACGGTGTGATATTTTATTGGTCAATGCATTGATTACACTAATCGTCATCCTCAAGGCATCGGCAGCTTAGAATCCGGAGCCTCTTTACTGTAATGCAGACTATCTGGTCACGTCCAAGCCGTTCACGCTCGTTGCAGCACTAACCGCCGGATCGTTGCAGGTTGAAAGGTGCGCTGCTGTTCATCACCATCGCTCTCATCGGAACGGGCTGGGCCTTTGTCAAACACATCCTCTCCGATAAGGATAAGAAGATCTTCATGATTGTGATCCCGCTGCAGGTGAGAGCGATATCCTGTTACCTTTGTGCTGCCTTGATCCTTGGCCAGTGACAGCGGTAATGCAGCCCTATGGCAGATGTCTGTAGTGCCGTATAACGCAAGCGGAGTCTGCAGGAAAAACTCCAGCCTGCTCCATTTTATTGCACTGTAAATCTAGCAGGGATACGGTATGATGTGCGGACGGATACAGACTGCAGTACGTTATCCCAGTCTGTAATACAAGCGTCCAGCGTGCAGCAGCAGCGTTATATCCGGAGCTTATAACAGATCAGCAGCGTTATATCCGGAGCTTATAACAGATCAGCAGCGTTATATCCAGAGCTTATAACAGATCAGCAGCAGCGTTATATCCAGAGCTTATAACAGATCAGCAGCAGCGTTATATCCAGAGCTTATAACAGATCAGCAGCGTTATATCCAGAGCTTATAACAGATCAGCAGCAGCGTTATATCCAGAGCTTATAACAGATCAGCAGCAGCGTTATATCCAGAGCTTATAACAGATCAGCAGCGTTATATACAGAGCTTATAACAGATCAGCAGCAGCGTTATATCCAGAGCTTATAACAGAGTAGCAGCAGCGTTATATCCAGAACTTATAACAGATCAGCAGCGTTATATCCAGAGCTTATAACAGATCAGCAGCAGCGTTATATCCAGAGCTTATAACAGAGCAGCAGCAGCGTTATATCCAGAGCTTATAACAGATCAGCAGCGTTATATCCAGAACTTATAACAGATCAGCAGCAGCGTTATATCCAGAGCTTATAACAGATCAGCAGCAGCGTTATATCCGGAGCTTATAACAGATGAGCAGCGTTATATCCAGAGGTTATAACGGAGCAGCAGCAGCGTTATATCCAGAGCTTATAACAGAGCAGCAGCGTTATATCCAGAGCTTATAACAAATCAGCAGCAGCGTTATATCCAGAGCTTATAACAGATCAGCAGCAGCGTTATATCCAGAGCTTATAACAGATCAGCAGCAGCGTTATATCCAGAGCTTATAACAGATCAGCAGCAGCATTATATCCAGAGCTTATAACAGAGCAGCAGCGTTATATACAGAGCTTATAACAGATCAGCAGCAGCGTTATATCCAGAGCTTATAACAGATCAGCAGCAGCGTTATATCCAGAGCTTATAACAGATCAGCAGCAGCGTTATATCCAGAGCTTATAACAGAGCAGCAGCGTTATATCCAGAGCTTATAACAGATCAGCAGCAGCGTTATATCCAGAGCTTATAACAGATCAGCAGCGTTATATCCAGAGCTTATAACAGATCAGCAGCAGCGTTATATCCAGAGCTTATAACAGATCAGCAGCAGCGTTATATCCAGAGCTTATAACAGATCAGCAGCGTTATATCCAGAGCTTATAACAGATCAGCAGCAGCGTTATATCCAGAGCTTATAACAGATCAGCAGCAGCGTTATATACAGAGCTTATAACAGATCAGCAGCAGCGTTATATCCAGAGCTTATAACAGATCAGCAGCAGCGTTATATCCAGAGCTTATAACAGATCAGCAGCAGCGTTATATCCAGAGCTTATAACAGATCAGCAGCAGCGTTATATCCAGAGCTTATAACAGATCAGCAGCAGCGTTATATCCAGAGCTTATAACAGATCAGCAGCAGCGTTATATCCAGAGCTTATAACAGATCAGCAGCAGCGTTATATCCAGAGCTTATAACAGATCAGCAGCAGCGTTATATCCAGAGCTTATAACAGATCAGCAGCAGCGTTATATCCAGAGCTTATAACAGATCAGCAGCAGCGTTATATCCAGAGCTTATAACAGATCAGCAGCAGCGTTATATCCAGAGCTTATAACAGATGCAGCAGCGTTATATCCAGAGCTTATAACAGATCAGCAGCAGCGTTATATCCAGAGCTTATAACAGAGCAGCAGCGTTATATCCAGAGCTTATAACAGATCAGCAGCAGCGTTATATCCAGAGCTTATAACAGATCAGCAGCGTTATATCCAGAGCTTATAACAGATCAGCAGCGTTATATCCAGAGCTTATAACAGATCAGCAGCAGCGTTATATCCAGAGCTTATAACAGATCAGCAGCGTTATATCCAGAGCTTATAACAGATCAGCAGCAGCGTTATATCCAGAGCTTATAACAGATCAGCAGCGTTATATCCAGAGCTTATAACAGATCAGCAGCAGCGTTATATCCAGAGCTTATAACAGATCAGCAGCAGCGTTATATCCAGAGCTTATAACAGATCAGCAGCAGCGTTATATCCAGAGCTTATAACAGATCAGCAGCAGCGTTATATCCAGAGCTTATAACAGATCAGCAGCAGCGTTATATCCAGAGCTTATAACAGATCAGCAGCAGCGTTATATCCAGAGCTTATAACAGATCAGCAGCAGCGTTATATCCAGAGCTTATAACAGATCAGCAGCAGCGTTATATCCAGAGCTTATAACAGATCAGCAGCAGCGTTATATCAGAGCTTATAACAGATCAGCAGCAGCGTTATATCCAGAGCTTATAACAGATCAGCAGCGTTATATCCAGAGCTTATAACAGATCAGCAGCGTTATATCCAGAGCTTATAACAGATCAGCAGCAGCGTTATATCCAGAGCTTATAACAGATCAGCAGCAGCGTTATATCCAGAGCTTATAACAGATCAGCAGCAGCGTTATATCCAGAGCTTATAACAGATCAGCAGCAGCGTTATATCCAGAGCTTATAACAGATCAGCAGCAGCGTTATATCCAGAGCTTATAACAGATCAGCAGCAGCGTTATATCCAGAGCTTATAACAGATCAGCAGCAGCGTTATATCCAGAGCTTATAACAGATCAGCAGCAGCGTTATATCCAGAGCTTATAACAGATCAGCAGCAGCGTTATATCCAGAGCTTATAACAGATCAGCAGCAGCGTTATATCCAGAGCTTATAACAGATCAGCAGCAGCGTTATATCCAGAGCTTATAACAGATCAGCAGCAGCGTTATATCCAGAGCTTATAACAGATCAGCAGCAGCGTTATATCCAGAGCTTATAACAGATCAGCAGCAGCGTTATATCCAGAGCTTATAACAGATCAGCAGCAGCGTTATATCCAGAGCTTATAACAGATCAGCAGCAGCGTTATATCCAGAGCTTATAACAGATCAGCAGCAGCGTTATATCCAGAGCTTATAACAGATCAGCAGCAGCGTTATATCCAGAGCTTATAACAGATCAGCAGCAGCGTTATATCCAGAGCTTATAACAGATCAGCAGCAGCGTTATATCCAGAGCTTATAACAGATCAGCAGCAGCGTTATATCCAGAGCTTATAACAGATCAGCAGCAGCGTTATATCCAGAGCTTATAACAGATCAGCAGCAGCGTTATATCCAGAGCTTATAACAGATCAGCAGCAGCGTTATATCCAGAGCTTATAACAGATCAGCAGCAGCGTTATATCCAGAGCTTATAACAGATCAGCAGCATTATATCCAGAGCTTATAACAGATCAGCAGCGTTATATCCAGAGCTTATAACAGATCAGCAGCAGCGTTATATCCAGAGCTTATAACAGATCAGCAGCAGCATTATATCCAGAGCTTATAACAGATCAGCAGCGTTATAAGTTTCAGGGGGGTGCGATATTCTGCACACAGGGGATTCCTTCAAGTGCATGAAGGAGGATGAGGAGTCGCCGGGCTGGTCCGTATAAATTGAGGAATTCGTTCTCCAGTGTTGCTCATACAAAATTTTAATGGATTTTTATTAAATATGGATTTTAACGCGACTGATGCCGGGGGACCGCTTCCTCCGTTTATGTGGACTCTCTAGGAGCCTCATATTCTGAGTCTTCTCCTGAGTGATTTTTGGGTCCGGAACCTGAGGTTAATGTCTCGCTTTTCTTTAGGTTCTGGCCAACGTGGCTTACATCATCATTGAGTCCACAGAAGAAGGCAGGACAGATTCCAGCCTGTGGAAGGAGATCCTGTTCCTCGTCGACCTCATGTGCTGTGGCGCCATCTTGTTTCCAGTTATATGGTAATTTATCGGACAGTGTCCACGTCCAGAACCATTCTCTCCGGGGCTGCGATGTGCATTGAGCCTTGTGCTCCCCCCTTATAGGTGGCTGCGACTTCCAAAGTCCGTGTGGACCGCGGGGTCTCCACAGAGCTACGTGTAATAGAACGTGTGCTCTACTGTCTGAAAGGCTCCTGTAACAGCATTATGTGGTCGCTGTTTGTGGATCTTTAGGACTTTACAAAGGAAAGTCCTTGTGCATGTTGTTTACATGATGCTTTGAGGCATTCAGAAATATGGATGCATGTGCACATAGGCTGCAGCTGCTCTAGGAGGTGTATGTTTTAATTGCCGTCCTATATATCCTATACCAGGGATCAGCAGCCTCCGGCACTCCAGCTGTTCTGAAACTACAACTCCCAGAATGCTCCGTTCACTTCTATAGGAGTTAGAAGAACAGCCAAGCATGCTGGGAGTTGTAGTTTCACAGCAGCACTATGTATGTACTATGGGTACGCTGCTACAGTTAGTGATTACTCATTTCTGTCATTACACTTCTGCTTACTGTGGCTTTCTCTCGTTCCAACCAGGTCCATCCGCCATCTGCAGGAAGCGTCTGCAACAGATGGGAAAGGTAAGTCTCTTATGTGCTGACATTAGTGAATCCTCAGTGCTGATGGCCTTATGCTATGGGCTCCGTGTAGGAAGCTGGGTCATTGCCGCAGCCTCTGGCCCAGCAGGCACCACCTTGTGCTGCTGCATTGCTGATGTAAATCGGTTCTTCTCCACCAGGTGGCGATGTGCCGTGTTGTGCAGTGCATCCACTTAATCACCGGGGCCAGATGCAAGTAGATTGAGCCGGGGATTGTTTGTCTTCCATGGCTGCAGCTTGTGTATAACACTGTGTATTATGCGTCATCGGCACAGGATTTGTGTCTGGAGAATGCAAACACGTTGGCACCTGTTCCTTGCAGAGTTTGGTTGGAAGTGATGTGGCGGGCACAGGTATCCAAGGGTCACTGCCCCTAAGTCTCCTTTGCTTTTACCCCAAGGCATTGTTATTCTGGTACTTTAACTCCCAACATGCGTGATTGGATACTACATCTCAGTGGGTCATCAGACTTATTGTATATTGTATACTGCAGCAGATTGCACCGACCCTCAGATATCTTATACACACACTTATGGTCCGCAGACGATTCTCGTGCCCCCCTTCCCCCATCTCCTCCGTTTTATGTGACTCTTGTCTTTTGGGGCAGAAGTGTGTGCCACTGTGCGCAGGCTGAGCGTACGGTGCCCCCTTCTACCGCCCTGTAGTCCCACCAGCTCCACAATCTTGGCCGTGAAATGACTTATGACGGAGGTTTGTACCGACGCATCACCTACAGGGAGCCGTTGGCAGCTGTGCACATTCTACAGATTTAAACCATAAATATAAATTGCCGCCATTGTTTTTTGTGAGGCGTTGCTGGGAAATGGCATCCATCCTGTACGTCTCTGCTGGGAGCTCTTGCCGGAGCCAGCGTAACCCTTTCTCTCCCCTGCAGACACGTGCCAGTCATCCTGCATTGGCCGCTCCACCCTTTCTATGCTGGCAGCCAGCTATCGATCGCTGACGCTGATTTAATGGTCTTTGTGGCCATTAATGACACCCCCGGTAATTGTGCCGGGGGCGGCTGAGAGCGCAGATTGGAGTAGATATGAAGACGTCTCCCGGGGCTGAAGTCAGACATGTTTACTCCTACAGGGGTGATTGGACTGTAATGGCGCGTTAGTGCATTGTGGCTTCTGGAATAATGGCCGGAAGGAGGGAGGTGGAGGCTATAGTGCAGCATCGTAGACGGCTTACACGTGCTAGAAATCGGCTGGCGCGTGACTACAACTCCCAGCATGTCATCGGCTGCCAGGGCATGCTGGGAGATGAGGCTTCACAGCGTCAGGGAGTGGGGGACTGCAGCTCTGGAAGGACCTGCTGTACTGTCAAAGGGGCTTTATTACCTGGCTCCGAAAAACCTAAAGGGGTCATCTGCGTTACAGGGGCCCATCTTCAGGAGGGTCACCCAATAACCAGAGCGGAGAGCAGCTACTAAAACCACCACTCCCCTCCCATAGATTTCAGTGAGAACCGGGTAATACCTAATGACTCCAGTGGGGGCGCTGTAGGAGCCTTCAGCTGATTGCAGGGGGACCCTTTACCACTATGTGAAGCCGAGAACCCGTGACATCAATGTAAAATAATGTACTTTGCTTCAGTCCCTCACCGTTTTCTTGATTTCCCTGCCGACCTGATACTTCTCACAGCAGAGGGTTTGTTACAATTGTATCCATTCTTCACATGTGAATTCAGCACATCGGCTGCCTACATCTCTCTCCTGTCCACACAATTGTAGCAAAGAAGAGAAGTATTTGCACTACTCAGGTTTGAATGTAAAGAAGCATGCTCGTATTCACTGACAGCAAGCAGTGATCTGATGCATAAAGTCCAACTTTTCATTCTACAGTGATTAATGAAAACGTAGTAAATGCCAAACTAAACTTCTCAGTGGTTTTAGATATTGACTAAAGGTCCATCCGCTGTGAAACATGTCATGTGACCGTCCTTGAAGATGGCCGACGGTGCGCGCCTTTCTCTCCATCACTACATATAGTCTGCTTGGTCTCGGGGTGTCATTAATAATCTTGGTTTAGGTAGCAGATCTGTGCCGTCACATACCTCTCCCTGACCTGTCTATATAAGGGCTGCTTGCTGTTCCTCCGCCTGACGCGGTGACCCCGGGACACCACATGTTTACACACATAAACACAACCTCCATTACTTCCATTGGCGCGGACCCTTCGGCAGCGGCTGCTGCGTTTTATTTACTGTCATCTGTCAGCGCGTCATTTCACGAGGTTTTCCAAGAGCGAGGGCTAATTAGGAAGGATGCTGTGCTGGAGGAATGATAGGTGTGATGATCCATACAGTCATGCCATCATCTATACCAGCATACAGTAAATGCAGATCTCCTATCCATAAGGCCTCTTGCACACGACCATGAGCGTGCTATATGTCCCTGAGCGGCATCGATCGGGAGCACACAGCATCGATCCCGCTCTCGGACCGTATGTCTCGGAGGGCATATGGTCGTGTGCATGAGCCCTAGGGGTCTAGTGCAGGAGACGTAGACCTTCCTTCCATAATAGCAAGTGGATATATGGTGGTATATTGTGATGGTGGTATAGTGGTTGGCGCTGTTATGGGGCACTGCAGTCTGTATGGTTATGGGGGGCTGTGATGGATAACATGGCGGACACTTTGGGGGCACTGTGGTCTGTATGGTTATGGGGGGCTGTGATGGATAACATGGCGGACACTTTGGGGGCACTGCAGTCTGTATGGTTATGGGGGGCTGTGATGGATAACATGGCGGACACTTTGGGGGCACTGTGGTCTGTATGGTTATGGGGGGCTGTGATGGATAACATGGCGGACACTTTGGGGGCACTGTGGTCTGTATGGTTATGGGGGGCTGTGATGGATAACATGGTGGACTCTTTGGAGGCACTGTGGTCTGTATGGTTATGGGGGGCTGTGATGGATAACATGGCAGACTCTTTGGGGGCACTGTGGTCTGTATGGTTATGGGGGGCTGTGATGGATAACATGGCGGACACTTTGGAGGCACCGTGGTCTGTATGGTTATGGGGGGCTGTGATGGATAACATGGCGGACACTTTGGGGGCACTGTAGTCTGTATGGTTATGGGGGCTGTGATGGATAACATGGTGGACTCTTTGGGGGCACTGTGGTCTGTATGGTTATGGGGGCTGTGATGCATAACATGGCGGACACTTTGGAGGCACTGTGGTCTGTATGGTTATGGGGGGCTGTGATGGATAACATGGCAGACTCTTTGGGGGCACTGTGGTCTGTATGGTTATGGGGGCTGTGATGGATAACATGGCGGACACTTTGGAGGCACTGTGGTCTGTATGGTTATGGGGGCTGTGATGGATAACATGGCAGACTCTTTGGGGGCACTGTGGTCTGTATGGTTATGGGGCGCTGTGATGGATAACATGGCGGACACTTTGGGGGCACCGTGGTCTGTATGGTTATGGGGGGCTGTGATGGATAACATGGCGGACACTTTGGGGGCACTGTAGTCTGTATGGTTATGGGGGGCTGTGATGGATAACATGGTGGACTCTTTGGGGGCACTGTGGTCTGTATGGTTATGGGGGCTGTGATGGATAACATGGCGGACACTTTGGGGGCACTGTAGTCTGTATGGTTATGGGGGGCTGTGATGGATAACATGGTGGACTCTTTGGGGGCACTGTGGTCTGTATGGTTATGGGGGGCTGTGATGCATAACATGGCGGACACTTTGGAGGCACTGTGGTCTGTATGGTTATGGGGGGCTGTGATGCATAACATGGTGGACACTTTGGAGGCACTGTGGTCTGTATGGTTATGGGGGCTGTGATGGATAACATGGCGGACTCTTTGGGGGCACTGTGGTCTGTATGGTTATGGGGGCTGTGATGGATAACATGGCGGACACTTTGGGGGCACTGTAGTCTGTATGGTTATGGGGGGCTGTGATGGATAACATGGCGGACTCTTTGGGGGCACTGTGGTCTGTATGGTTATGGGGGGCTGTGATGCATAACATGGCGGACACTTTGGAGGCACTGTGGTCTGTATGGTTATGGGGGGCTGTGATGGATAACATGGCGGACTCTTTGGGGGCACTGTGGTCTGTATGGTTATGGGGGGCTGTGATGGATAACATGGCGGACACTTTGGGGGCACTGTGGTCTGTATGGTTATGGGGGGCTGTGATGGATAACATGGCGGACTCTTTGGGGGCACTGTGGTCTGTATGGTTATGGGGGGCTGGTTTGCATAGGGATCAGGCACTATGACTACCTGGTATACTGGCGCTCAGCTCGATGCCCGCACAGTAAATCATTTATCGTCGGCTGTTACTTCTTCTCTGAAGTGCAATACTCTGAACGAGAGCCTTGAAGCACCAGAACATCAACATGAGACAGTCTCCACATGGCCCCACCGAGTCCGGAGATCTCCCAGCTGCCCCTCCTCAGTTCGCTCTTTTCTTAAAGGATTTTTTGGCAGCTATCAGTTGTTCAATTAGCAAAGCAGAACTTGACAAGTATGGATCTCGTCAGTGCACTAATCGGCCCTCTGGAGAGTTCGCGTTAATTCTGGGATCTGATCATGGACGCACTGGTTAAAGGAGAACTCCACCTTATATGGAGCTAGAGGTCAGGAGACAATTTAAGGTGCAATTCATCCTTAAGTAGCGCTGATGTTTTTGCCTGTCTATTAATGTGTCTGTATAATATTTTAACCATTTCTTGACATGCTGGACATCAGACTGTAAGCAGCCTCCATGTTTGATCATGGTGATTATTAGACGTACCCCATTCAATACCCGCCTCTTGGAGGGTTACTCAGTCCCACCGAATAGTAACTATAGCGGCGTGATCCCGGGGTTCATGGCCCCGCCACGTTACGTGCACAGCCGGGAAAAGCCTGTAATTATTTGCATCCAGCAGATTGTGAGGACGAGTCTGACATTACCCTCCTCATCATGTGTCATGTTTCTTCTTTTTGTCAGCTGCTATCAACTTGGCGAAACTGAAGCTTTTCAGACACTACTATGTGATGGTGAGTAAGACGGGAACGAGAAGATGGAGTGATCTCCAGCCAAAAAACCCAATATGGGCTTTTTTTTTTTTTTTCTTATTTCAGCAATAGATGGGCTGGAGATGTGGAAGGTTCAGGCCTACTGTATACTGTTATTATACTGCCCCCTGTGTGCAAGTATATAACTGCTATAATACTGCTCCTATATACAGGAATATAACTACTATAATACTGCTCCTATGTACAGGAATATAACTACTATAATACTGCTCCTATGTACAAGAATATAACTACTATAATACTGCTCCTATGTACAAGAATAGAACTACTATAATACTGCTCCTATGTACAAGAATATAACTACTATAATACTGACTCCAATGTACAAGAATAGAACTACTATAATACTGCTCCTATGTACAAGAATATAACTACTATAATACTGCTCCTATGTACAAGAATATAACTACTATAATACTGCTTCTATGTACAAGAATATAACTACTATAATAGTGCTCCTATGTACAAGAATATAACTACTACAATACTGCCTCCAATGTACAAGAATATAACTACTATAATACTGCTCCTATGTACAAGAATATAACTACTATAATACTGCTTCTATGTACAGGAATATAACTACTATAATACTGCCTCCTATGTACAAGAATATAACTACTATAATACTGCTCCTATGTACAAGAATATAACTACTATAATACTGCTCCTATGTACAAGAATATACCTGCTATAATACCACTCCTATGTACAAGAATATAACTACTATAATACTGCTCCTATGTACAGGAATATAACTACTATAATACAGCCTCCTATGTACAAGAATATAACTACTATAATACTGCCTCCTATGTACAGGAATATAACTACTATAATACTGCCCCCTATGTACAGGAATATAACTGCTATAATACTGCTCCTATGTACAAGAATATAACTACTATAATACTGCCCCCTATGTACAGGAATATAACTGCTATAATACTGCCTCCTATGTACAGGAATATAACTACTATAATAATACTGCAGTTATTTTCCTCCCCGTTCCACAGATTTTTGATGACCCTCCCTCGTTAGTCTCTTCTTATAGAGTTCTCGCCCGTTTTCCGCCCACTCCCAGCAGTGACATTGGCGCTCTTGCCTCTTGACGAGGGTGGCAGTCGGGATGGATAGTTGGCTCCTGCAGTAATTGCATTACTTTCATCTATCTGTGAGATGGCGGTGGGTCCTTGAGATGCAGCTCAGGGAGCAATCTATTAAGTGGGTGCCATAAATTCCTCTCAGGGAGATTAATCCCAGATCCACAGGCTGACATGTGCCTCTCAGAGATGGCAGCGCAGACGGGGTGGGGGGCCGGAGTGCTGCTCTACGGGAGGGGCCCGCCCTGCAGATGGCGGGGATACTGCTCATATCTCCCAATCTCTCCTCTTTTGCCGCAGGTCGTCTGCTTTATTTACTTCACCCGGATCATTGCCTTAGTCATCAAGTTAGCAGTCCCATTCCAGTGGAAGTGGATGTACCAGGTAGGTGCCCCCCAGCTCGGTGCCTGCGGTGTTCTCCAAGGCCTCTTCACTGATGTGGAATGCAGTGCAATTCCTTACCATTTACAACATCTCTGCTACCTGTGCGAAAATAGAAAGATGTTTGTGCATACATGCAGATGATAAATACCCGTTCTTATACAATTCTTTTTCACAGCAGAGGGTTTGTTACAGTTGTATCCAGTCCTCCACACATACATTTGTAACGAATGTGCTGATACATTGTAACAAACCATCCGGACAGTTGAGAGATTTGCGCTTCTGCTGTGTTTAGCTCACAGAGGATGGTGTGGGCTGGACACCACTGTAACAAACTCTCAGCTGTGAGAAGTATTAGGTTAGTACGGGGTTTTAGCTTCTGTGGTCACATTCAGTGACAGCAAGCAGAGATGGTGAAGATTTGAGACCCATAATAATGCCCTGATTTTCCTGCAGCTTCTCAATGAATTGGCCACCTTCGTCTTCTTCGTGTTGACCGGATACAAGTTCCGGCCGGCTTGTGACAACCCGTACCTGCAGCTTCCCCAGGACGAGGACATGGATGACCTGGAAATGGAGGCCGTGTGAGTAGAAGACACCAGTGGCAGAGCCCGGGGTGATACTGGGTGTGCTGGAGCCGGTGAGGACAGGCGTTTTGCCTCTCACTGGAGTATTTCCATTCACTGATCGAGTTACAGCCTATCAGCACTGCATGACTATTAGACCAGATTACTGCAGCAGGGGGATAAGAAGCCGCCGGGCCCCTTGTGCCGCTTATCTCAGGGCACAAGGAGACCAGTCGTTGAGGTGGGTGACCATGAGACCTGACTACATTGCTGGTGGGTGACCATGAGACCTCACTACACTGCTGGTGGGTGACCGTGAGACCTCATTACATTGCTGGTAGGTGACCATGAGACCTCACTACATTGCTGGTAGGTGACCATGAGACCTGACTACATTGCTGGTGGGTGACCATGGGACCTCACTACACTGCTGGTGGGTGACCGTGAGACCTGACTACATTACGGGTGGGTGACCATGAGACCTGACTACACTGCTGGTGGGTGACCGTGAGACCTGACTACATTACGGGTGGGCGACCATGAGACCTGACTACATTGCTGGTGGGTGACCATGAGACCTGACTACACTGCTGGTGGGTGACTGTGAGACCTGACTACACTGCTGGTGGGTGACCGTGAGACCTGACTACACTGCTGGTGGGTGACCGTGAGACCTCACTACACTGCTGGTGGGTGACCATGGGACCTCACTACACTGCTGGTGGGTGACCATGAGACCTCACTACACTGCTGGTGGGTGACCGTGAGACCTCACTACACTGCTGGTGGGTGACCGTGAGACCTGACTACACTGCTGGTGGGTGACCGTGAGACCTCACTACACTGCTGGTGGGTGACCGTGAGACCTGACTACACTGCTGGTGGGTGACCGTGAGACCTGACTACACTGCTGGTGGGTGACCGTGAGACCTGACTACACTGCTGGTGGGTGACCGTGAGACCTGACTACACTGCTGGTGGGTGACCATGGGACCTGACTACACTGCTGGTGGGTGACCATGGGACCTGACTACACTGCTGGTGGGTGACCGTGAGACCTGACTACATTGCTGGTGGGTGACCATGGGACCTCACTACACTGCTGGTGGGTGACCGTGAGACCTGACTACACTACGGGTGGGTGACCGTGAGACCTGACTACATTACGGGTGGGTGACCATGAGACCTGACTACACTGCTGGTGGGTGACCGTGAGACCTGACTACATTACGGGTGGGCGACCATGAGACCTCACTACATTATGGGTGGGTGACCGTGGGACCTGACTGCATTGCTGGTGGGTGAGCTGTCTAGGACCCTGCCTTTACAATGTGACCTTCATCCTCAAGTCCTCACCTCTATGGAAGGAGTCCCGAGTCTCTCCTCCAGCAGAGGGGGGTTTTGGCTCCTTTCCTTCCCCCAGGTAGAGTCCGGCCCAGTCCGGGTGTCTGTTCAGTGTCCGCCCGGTCAGAAGTCCTAGTTTAGGCAGCTCAGTCCTGTTTCTTCCAACATCAAAGCGTCATACGTGCCTGGTTCCTGCAGCCGCTGTATACACACACAGTGGCTGCCGCCCAAGTTTCTTCTTAGGCTTAAGTGACGCTCGGCATAGTTTTCTCCTCTTCCTGCAGCCAGGTGCTGGAGTCAAACACCAGATATACTCCCCATGTCAATGAATCACCCTCTCCAAGATCTCTTCTTGCTCTCAGTGACTGGAAACATTCTTGTTTACATCCAGAGCCCATCCTGACCGGTATCCAGTCATTGGACTGATACATTGTAACAAACTGTCAGGACAGGAGCGATCCGTGCTGCTGCTGCAGATCGTCTAGACCCGATACATTGTAACAAACACTCAGCTCTGAGAAATATCCGGTCATGAAGTAATTCCAGCATCTGGAAGTAAACATGAAGGTCCCTAATCGGGACAGGAGAGAGATTTGTGCTGCTGATGTGTTAGTTTGGGTACAGTTGTAACAAACCTTCTGCTGTGAGAAGATTCTGCCCTCAGGATGCAAACAAGAATATTTCAATTCACTGACAGCAAGCGATTCCAGACGTAATGTTCACTTCAAGGCCTAAACCGTGTAGAACATTTTGAGATTTATGGGGTCTGGATGGGTTATCAGCTAGACACAAGTGCTCTTATGGACAGCAAGCAGAGATCTTGAAAATGGTGATTAGTTGACAGAACAGCCTATTAGCGAGTCACGCGACTTTATTTACTTCCGCTCTGTCTTTAACCCTAACCTTTCCTTCCTATTTCAGAGTCACGACCACAGGATCCACAGAGGGCATCAAGAAAGTGAAAAAAGTCCAGAATGGGTCGTCGGAGGGGCGCTCCGAATGGGAGAACTCCGCCTGAAAGGACAAATGACCTGGATTTTAATTTATTATTTCCTCCTATTCTTCATGCAAGGACAATTCACTGAAAAACAGTGCAGACGGACCGAACACAGCCCCTCAACCTGCACCCCAAAAATCAGCCAGCGCAGCCCCTGTGTTTGGAGACCCCCCCCCCTCCAGCCCTGGTGCTTGTAAGAGGAGCTTTAAAAAAATATTAATCTGATGAGTTTTGTACCTCGGGGGCCGACAAGCGGCAATACACGCAGGCGGCTGCTGAGGATGCTGCTTGTGATCTGCGGGGACTGCTGGGAATCCTCCGCCGCCGCCGCCTGTACATACACCGATTTTGTAGCAGATCTATACGGTCTCTAGAGCGTCCTGCTCCATATCCCGGAGGTGGACGTGCCGAGCTGCGCACATTGTGCTTCCAGGACCTTTCTCCCTCTATCATTACTGTGTGCGCTCCGCGTAGTCGCAGGAAGACTCTGCTTTCCTAAGCTCAGCCGCCACCATGTTCCCATCTCCTAAAGTGACAGTATGGTGCTGGGACAGACCCCGGGACTGCAGGGGGCCCCATGTTAATGCAGCACTGTGGTCCTGAGACTGCAGGGGCCCCGTGTTATAGCAGCACTGTGGCCCTGAAAATGCAGGGGCCCCGTGTTATAGCATCGCTGTGCCCCTAGACTGCAGGGCTGTCATGTTATAGCAGCACTGTGCCCCTAGACTGCAGGGGCCCCGTGTTATAGCAGCACTGTGGCCCTGAGACTGCAGGGGCCCTGTGTTATAGCATCGCTGTGCCCCAAGACTGCAGGGGCCCCGTGTTATAGCAGCACTGTGCCCCTAGACTGCAGGGGCCCCGTGTTATAGCAGCACTGTGCCCCTAGACTGCAGGGGCCCCGTGTTATAGCAGCACTGTGGCCTTCTGTGTTTTTACAGCTCCAGTCAGGTGAATGGGGCCGGCTACAGCTCCCTGCGCTGTTATATCAGCACTGTGGCCCTTTCATTCTCAGGATCTGTGGGGCCCCCCTATTGATCATAGAGTAACATGTCCTAGTGATATTCCGATGCTTTACGAGATGACAATACTGCTTAAATTTGGGTTTTTTGTTCTGTTTCTGGGAAAGCTGGGTGATTACTAATGGCTGCCATCACAGCTCTACATCACTCAGCTTTCCCAGACAGCAGATGGGGCCCCCTCCTCCTTCTGGGAGGTGTCATGGGGGCCAGATTGGTTGTCACCCAGCTTTCCCAGATTCAGATAGAAAATGGCTGAACAGAATTGTGAAAGTGAGTGGAGTCCAGAACCGCTGTAGTGTATCTGATGGCCGCCGGGGTGATGATCACAGCCCGCCCCCATTATTACCTCATGCACAGCCTCGCCTGGACCCTCCGACCACCTGTAGTGCAAAGACTGAATATTCGGGGGTTGGTTGTACGGTTTGGCGGTGGAGCGGATACGGTAGAGAATGGACCCTTTCAGTGCTGCTTTATAGCACGTGCTGAGAGGTGGCTGGTCATGGAGAGGTCCAGGGTCAGCTGCTGCAGAACTTCTTGGACACGTTCATCGGGTCTACATCGCCATGGAAGGGGTTTCCGGTGCTGTAAACTCAGCTAATGAAGTTACACAACTTTCTAAGACACCTTATTTCAATCCTCTCCATTTTCAACATCTCTTCTTGCTGTAACGGAATAAAAACACTTGCTTTATGTTCAGAAGCAAAAAAAAAAAAAAAACACATCCTGTTGATGCAGGTGTATGTATGATTGTAGACAGTTTCTATTCACCCACAGCAAGCAGAGCTTTCCAAAACTGAGACCGTTGCAGGATTTATCGACATTCAGCCAGCGGACCAAAGGGTTAAAACCATTCTCGGCCAGTGGGGTTTGGTACGAGGGACAGTTCGGGTGTTTTGTTTGTGGTGGGTTTTTTTTTTCTCTTCCATTAACCTTTTCTTTCCAGTGCTGAAAGGGTTAAAGCGCAAGGTCTGGAAGGGCGAGTGTTAAAGAAGCAATTATTTCTTTTGTGAATAAAAAATATATATATATTCTGGCTTTATTAACCCTCGCTTGCTGTCGTACATGTAGCCGTGGACCCGGGGGGGCCCGAGGTGCAGAGCGGGGGTCTCTGCTTTACCTTCTATGCAAGTGAAATAAAAGGGGAGCGACAGAAAAGCGTCTTCTTTTCTTACCACAGAGAATGTACCGTGCCGAGTGGGGTCATCGGCTGTCGGACCTCCACCACGGAGATCCCCTTTAAGGGGGCCGCCACACATGGTTTGTGTTCTTCGGTTTTTGGGGCAAACTCCTGACTTGCTCGTCATTTTTTGGGTCGTTTTTACCCATACAGTTTATTGTACTACCTTACGTTATTATTTTTTTGTATGCCTGCATTTTTTTTTTTTTTTTTATGGGAAAGTATGTGCCCCCCTACTGTCTCGTAGCGCAGCACAGGGAAAATACATTGGTACAAAAAATGTCATTAAAAAAATACAACACGTGCTGGCAATGGAATTCTTTTCAAGCAGGGTAAAAAAAAAGCCAGAATCGGAACATGCTGTGATATAAAAAAAATCCCCAAAAATCGGCCTCAGGGGTGGAAAATCCCCACTGTGAGTAAATACCCTTTTATCCTGCGTTTAAGGCTACATTCACACGACCGTATGAATGGCTCCGCATCCGTTCCGCAATTTTGCGGAACAGGTGCGGACCCATTCATTTCAATGGGGCCGCAAAAGATGCGGACAGCACACAGTGTGCTGTCCGCATCCGTAGATCCGATCCGCGGCCCCGCAAAAAAGATAGAAATGCCTATCATAGGACATGCTCTATCATAGGGCCGGCTACATTCACACGGCCGGTATCTGTGTTTTGCGGGTCCGCAATTTGCGGACCGCAAAACCCATACGGTCGTGTGAATGTAGCCTAAAGGGGGTTTTCCAAGTGTTTAATTCTCCTGCACCCCCGCCAATTGGCTGTTTGAAGAGGCTGCGGCGATCCGCTGAGAACCGCGGCCTCCTTGCAGCTCACCCAGCACAGCGCCATCCATTGTATAATGGCTGTGCTTGGTATTGCAGCCCAGGCCTAGTCACTTGAATGAGACTGAGTTGCGCCTAGGTCATGTGACCAATGAATGGTGATGTCACTGGGCTGGAGTGCCGCGGCCTCTTCTAACAGCTGATTGGCAGGTGCTGGGAGCCAGACCTCCACCAGTCTGATATTGATGACCAATCCTGGGGATAGGTCATCCGTATTGAGCACTCGCACGAACCCCTTTAAGACAGGGCTCGACAAATCCCAGGCGCCGGCCCCCTTCATGCTGCAGCCGCCCGAGCGCTCTGTATAGAGCCTCAGGCGGCTGCAGCACTGCCCGGGCTGGCGCGTCCATGAGGGCGCACCGCCTGGGCACAGCATGTAGAGAGGAACTGACAGGAGGGAAGCGCTTAGCGCTCCCTCCTGTCAGTTCCTCATTGTAGCGTGGCCGAGCCTACCGTGGTCCGCGGTACAGGAGCATCTGTCTCTGTACTCGGCCGACTGACATGAAGTGCGCACACAGTGTGCACTTCCTGTCAGTCCGCCCGGGTACAGGAAACTAAAGCTCCTGTACCCGTGGGACGCTACACTAGAGGCAGGGGGTAGAAAGTGAATGACAAGGGGGGAAAGAGATTGACAAGACGGACCCCTCTGCCCTCTCCTCCGGACCCCTCTGCCCTCTCCTCCGGACCCCTCTGCCCTGCCCTCCGGACCCCTCTGCCCTGCCCTCCGGACCCTCTGCCCTGCCCTCCGGACCCTCTGCCCTCTCCTCCGGACCCCTCTGCCCTCTCCTCCGGACCCCTCTGCCCTCTCCTCCGGACCCTGTAATCCTTGTAAGGGTTTCCACATATAATGGCGGCCGCAAGTGGCGATCACTTAGACGCTGGCAGCATCTGACGTGTCATATAACCTATTGAAAAGGGGAAGCATTATGGGGGGCCCTATATACTCGCACATTATGGGGGGCACTATGGAAAACAGGGGTAGGAACACTATGGGGGCATCTACTGGGGGCCCTATGTACTGGCATGCATTATTGGGGGGCTCTATAGAGAAGTGGGGGGGGGGGAGGAGCACTATGGGGGCATCTATTGGGAGCTTTATGACGCGGCTCCGCCTGGCTCCTAACTTTTTTAGCTGGCTCCTAGATTCCAAGGAAATTTGTCAAGCCCTGCTTTAAGACTTCCACATCTGCCTTGACCGGATGCGGACCCCTTATAGGACGTTATTGGGGGTCATTAGGCCGCACGCTCCTCTGCTCAGATTCAGTCCATTGGCTTGCGTAATTTTAACCCTTTCTGCTGCGGTTCATCATAGGAAGAGCAATAAGAAACTACTTTCTTGTGATCATCCTCGTGGCGTGCCGTGCAGGGCTTCCATCGTTTTTTATTGGGCCTCCCTGGCATGTGAAGGGTTAGCACGGTGACAGGGAAGGAGCGCGGTTGTGTCACAGCTCAGCATGAAGCGAGGAGGGTGCTGCATTGCAGTAGGAGGCAGATCAACCCCGTATAGAGGGGAACCCAAAACCGTTGCTGTGTGACATTTCCTACAACCCCTCAGGTGCCCGCTTAACCCGCGGTCCGGTATATGGACCGGAGCACAGCAATAGTTCACATGTAATTACCTTAAGATCACTGGGGTCCGACCGCTGGGACCCCCACTGATCATGAGAACAGGTACCCGGGCCCCTCGGGTGAAAAAAAACAGCTGCAGGTCGAGCATGTTCGCTGCTGCTCTGTTCATCTCTATGACAGCTGAATACAGCGCTCCGCTATTCCGAAACTCGTCATGAATTAGGCGCATTTACTGCAGCCCCAGGCTGGAGCCGTTTCTCGGCAACATTTAAGCTGGTTTTCCTGCCCTACCATACATTACTTATCCTGTACTGATCCTGAGTTACATCCTGTATTATACTCCAGAGCTGCACTCACTATTCTGCTGGTGCAGTCACTGTGTACATACATTACTTATCCTGTACTGAGTCCGAGTTACATCCTGTATTATACTCCAGAGCTGCACTCACTATTCTGCTGGAGTCACTGTGTACATACATTACTTAGCCTGCACTGAGCCCGAGTTACATCCTGTATTATACTCCAGAGCTGCACTCACTATTCTGCTGGTGCAGTCACTGTGTACATACATTACTTATCCTGTACTGATCCTGAGTTACATCCTGTATTATACTCCAGAGCTGCACTCACTATTCTGCTGGTGCAGTCACTGTGTACATACATTACTTATCCTGTACTGATCCTGAGTTACATCCTGTATTATACCCCAGAGCTGCACTCACTATTCTGCTGGTGCAGTCACTGTGTGCATACATTACTTATCCTGTACTGATCCTGAGTTACATCCTGTATTATACTCCAGAGCTGCACTCACTATTCTGCTGGGGCAGTCACTGTGTACACACATTACTTATCCTGTACTGATCCTGAGTTACATCCTGTATTATACTCCAGAGCTGCACTCACTATTCTGCTGGTGCAGTCACTGTGTGCATACATTACTTATCCTGTACTGATCCTGAGTTACATCCCGTATTATACTCCAGAGCTGCACTCACTATTCTGCTGGTGCAGTCACTGTGTACATACATTACTTATCCTGTACTGATCCTGAGTTACATCCTGTATTATACTCCAGAGCTGCACTCACTATTCTGCTGGTGCAGTCACTGTGTACATACATTACTTATCCTGTACTGACCCTGAGTTACATCCTGTATTATACTCCAGAGCTGCACTCACTATTCTGCTGGTGCAGTCACGGTGTACATACATTACTTATCCTGTACTGATCCTGAGTTACATCCTGTATTATACTCCAGAGCTGCACTCACTATTCTGCTGGAGGAGTCACTGTGTACATACATTACTTATCCTGTACTGATCCTGAGTTACATGCTGTATTATACTCCAGAGCTGCACTCACTGTTCTGCTGGTGCAGTCACTGTGTGCATACATTACTTATCCTGTACTGATCCTAAATTACATCCTGTATTATACTCCAGAGCTGCACTCACTATTCTGCTGGTGCAGTCACTGTGTACATACATTACTTATCCTGTACTGATCCTGAGTTACATCCTGTATTATACTCCAGAGCTGCACTCACTATTCTGCTGGTGCAGTCACTGTGTACATACATTACTTATCCTGTACTGATCCTGAGTTATATCCTGTATTATACTCCAGAGCTGCACTCACTATTCTGCTGGTGCAGTCACTGTGTACATACATTACTTATCCTGTACTGATCCTGAGTTACATCCTGTATTATACTCCAGAGCTGCACTCACTATTCTGCTGGTGCAGTCACTGTGTACATACATTACTTATCCTGTACTGATCCTGAGTTACATCCTGTATTATACTCCAGAGCTGCACTCACTATTCTGCTGGTGCAGTCACTGTGTACATACATTACTTATCCTGTACTGATCCTGAGTTACATCCTGTATTATACTCCAGAGCTGCACTCACTATTCTGCTGGTGCAGTCACTGTGTACATACATTACTTATCCTGTACTGATCCTGAGTTACATCCTGTATTATACTCCAGAGCTGCACTCACTATTCTGCTGGTGCAGTCACTGTGTACATACATTACTTATCCTGTACTGATCCTGAGTTACATCCTGTATTATACTCCAGAGCTGCACTCACTATTCTGCTGGTGCAGTCACTGTGTGCATACATTACTTATCCTGTACTGATCCTGAGTTACATCCTGTATTATACTCCAGAGCTGCACTCACTATTCTGCTGGTGCAGTCACTGTGTACATACATTACTTATCCTGTACTGATCCTGAGTTACATCCTGTATTATACTCCAGAGCTGCACTCACTATTCTGCTGGTGCAGTCACTGTGTACATACATTACTTATCCTGTACTGATCCTGAGTTACATCCTGTATTATACTCCAGAGCTGCACTCACTATTCTGCTGGTGCAGTCACTGTGTACATACATTACTTATCCTGTACTGATCCTGAGTTACATCCTGTATTATACTCCAGAGCTGCACTCACTATTCTGCTGGTGCAGTCACTGTGTACATACATTACTTATCCTGTACTGATCCTGAGTTACATCCTGTATTATACTCCAGAGCTGCACTCACTATTCTGCTGGTGCAGTCACTGTGTACATACATTACTTATCCTGTACTGATCCTGAGTTACATCCTGTATTATACTCCAGAGCTGCACTCACTATTCTGCTGGTGCAGTCACTGTGTACATACATTACTTATCCTGTACTGATCCTGAGTTACATCCTGTATTATACTCCAGAGCTGCACTCACTATTCTGCTGGTGCAGTCACTGTGTACATACATTACTTATCCTGTACTGATCCTGAGTTACATCCTGTATTATACTCCAGAGCTGCACTCACTATTCTGCTGGTGCAGTCACTGTGTACATACATTACTTATCCTGTACTGATCCTGAGTTACATCCTGCATTATACTCCAGAGCTGCACTCACTATTCTGCTGGTGCAGTCACTGTGTACATACATTACTTATCCTGTACTGATCCTGAGTTACATCCTGTATTATACTCCAGAGCTGCACTCACTATTCTGCTGGTGCAGTCACTGTGTACATACATTACTTATCCTGTACTGATCCTGAGTTACATCCTGTATTATACTCCAGAGCTGCACTCACTATTCTGCTGGTGCAGTCACTGTGTACATACATTACTTATCCTGTACTGATCCTGAGTTACATCCTGTATTATACTCCAGAGCTGCACTCACTATTCTGCTGGTGCAGTCACTGTGTACATACATTACTTATCCTGTACTGATCCTGAGTTACATCCTGTATTATACTCCAGAGCTGCACTCACTATTCTGCTGGTGCAGTCACTGTGTACATACATTACTTATCCTGTACTGATCCTGAGTTACATCCTGTATTATACTCCAGAGCTGCACTCACTATTCTGCTGGTGCAGTCACTGTGTACATACATTACTTATCCTGTACTGATCCTGAGTTACATCCTGTATTATACTCCAGAGCTGCACTCACTATTCTGCTGGTGCAGTCACTGTGTACATACATTACTTATCCTGTACTGATCCTGAGTTACATCCTGTATTATACTCCAGAGCTGCACTCACTATTCTGCTGGTGCAGTCACTGTGTACATACATTACTTATCCTGTACTGATCCTGAGTTACATCCTGTATTATACTCCAGAGCTGCACTCACTATTCTGCTGGTGCAGTCACTGTGTACATACATTACTTATCCTGTACTGATCCTGAGTTACATCCTGTATTATACTCCAGAGCTGCACTCACTATTCTGCTGGTGCAGTCACTGTGTACATACATTACTTATCCTGTACTGATCCTGAGTTACATCCTGTATTATACTCCAGAGCTGCACTCACTATTCTGCTGGTGCAGTCACTGTGTACATACATTACTTATCCTGTACTGATCCTGAGTTACATCCTGTATTATACTCCAGAGCTGCACTCACTATTCTGCTGGAGCAGTCACTGTGTACATACATTACTTATCCTGTACTGATCCTGAGTTACATGCTGTATTATACTCCAGAGCTGCACTCACTGTTCTGCTGGTGCAGTCACTGTGTGCATACATTACTTATCCTGTACTGATCCTGAGTTACATCCTGTATTATACTCCAGAGCTGCACTCACTATTCTGCTGGTGCAGTCACTGTGTACATACATTACTTATCCTGTACTGATCCTGAGTTACATCCTGTATTATACTCCAGAGCTGCACTCACTATTCTGCTGGTGGAGTCACTGTGTACATACATTACTTATCCTGTACTGATCCTGAGTTATATCCTGTATTATACTCCAGAGCTGCACTCACTATTCTGCTGGTGCAGTCACTGTGTACATACATTACTTATCCTGTACTGATCCTGAGTTACATCCTGCATTATACTCCAGAGCTGCACTCACTATTCTGCTGGTGCAGTCACTATGTACATACATTACTTATCCTGTACTGATCCTGAGTTACATCCTGCATTATACTCCAGAGCTGCACTCACTATTCTGCTGGTGCAGTCACTGTGTACATACATTACTTATCCTGCACTGATCCTGAGTTACATCCTGTATTATACTCCAGAGCTGCACTCACTATTCTGCTGGTGCAGTCACTGTGTACATACATTACTTATCCTGAACTGATCCTGAGTTACATCCTGTATTATACTCCAGAGCTGCACTCACTATTCTGCTGGTGGAGTCACTGTGTACATATATTACAGGAAAAGTCATTAATAAGATCGGGTTATTTTGGAATTAACCTCAGTGTCCAGTGATTGGCTCCTAAGTCACCTGTAAATGGCCCTTTCTTCAGCGGGCCCTGTATTATTCGGAGCCCGGCCTTGTGTACGGTCAGACATAACCGCCGGTCACTCCCCTTCCCTCCATACACATGCACACTCGGCTCCAGGTCCTCTCGGTTGACTCCTCTGGCAGCGGCTTATCTCCTGGATTGGGCACTGTGCTCTGCCATGCTGCTGCCGCCGGCCTGGCGGATACAGAAGGGAAGAAATGCTTGGATTTAAAGCGTCTTTCTCCTCCACGTTGCAGAGAGGCGTCGCCAGCCCTGGAGAATCGGCATTGCCAGGCAACAGGGCTGTTATGATGCACATTAACTGCTGCAGACAAATGTGTGACGGGAACTTCCCCGCCCTGCGTGTGCAGCAGCCGTCGTGTTTCAGCAGGCCTAGCTCCTGGTACATGTCTGCTGGCCCAGGGTATAGACGTGGTGAGCACGAGACTGAAATCATCCCTGTAAATGGCACCTGTACCCTGGAGTAGAGCTTGCGCCCTCCATCCCTGTAAGTGGCACCTGCACCCTGGAGTAGAGCGTGCGCCCTCCATCCCTGTAAATGGCACCTGTACCCTGCACTAGAGCATGCACCCTCTATCCCTGTAAGTGGCACCTGCACCCTGCAGTAGAGCATGCACCCTCCATCTCTGTAAGTGGCACCTGTACCCTGGAGTAGAGCATGCACCCTCCATCCCTGTAAGTGGCACCTGTACCCTGGAGTAGAGCATGCACCCTCCATCCCTGTAAGTGGCACCTGTACCCTGGAGTAGAGCATGCACCCTCCATCCCTGTAAGTGGCACCTGTACCCTGGAGTAGAGCATGCACCCTCTATCCCTGTAAGTGGCACCTGCACCCTGGAGTAGAGCATGCGCCCTCTATCCCAGTAAATGGCACCTGCACCCTGCAGTAGAGCGTGCACCCTCCATCCCTGTAAGTGGCACCTGTACCCTGGAGTAGAGCGTGCACCCTCCCTCCCTGTAAGTGGCACCTGTACCCTGCAGTAGAGCATGCACCCTCCATCCCTGTAAGTGGCACCTGTACCCTGGAGTAGAGCGTGCACCCTCCCTCCCTGTAAGTGGCACCTGTACCCTGCAGTAGAGCGTGCGCCCTCCCTCCCTCCCTGTAGGTGGCACCTGTACCCTGGAGTAGAGCATGAGGAGAGCGCTATCTTACATGTAGTGTTTCTGTCACCTCTCTCTCTCTTTTCCCCTCTTTATTTGTGTGTCTTTTCTGTCCTTTATCTCTTCTTTGTCCCTCTCTACTCTTCCTACTCTCTACTCTCTTTTTTGCTCTTTTCTCTCTGCCCTCCATCCGCTTTAACTTTCTATCTTTTCCCTTTTGATCCCTCTCTTTTTCCTGTCTGTCTCTCTCCCCACCCTTTTTTACTGCCTTTACCACAAGATTCTGTCTACTCTCTTATCTCTCTTTGATTTCCCCTCTCCCTACCCTTTTTTGCTTTTCTCTACTCCCTTCCCCTCTCTCTCCCTCACTTTTCCCCCTGCTCCCATCTCTTTTCCTTTCTTTCCTCTATTTCCTCTTGGTCCTTCTCTCTTCCACCCTCTTTTCCTGTTATCTCTTCTTTCTTCTTCTTCTAGATTCTGTTCTCCTTAACTTTTCTCACTTGCTGTCTTTCCCTTTTCTCTCTTCTCTCTTACCTCTCTCCTACTTTTTCTCTCCTACTTTCTCTCACCTGCTTTTTCTCTTTCCCTTTGTCTTTCTCTCTTGTTTTGGACCCTCTCCCTTTTTCACACACCCTCTCTTACCTGATCACTCACTTGCTTTTTTATCTCTTTGTCTTTCTCCTCGCTGTCCCTCTCTCCCCCATCTTACCTTCACTTTCCTGTCTCTCTCTGCCTTCTTTCCCTCGGTCCCCTCCTCAATCATCTCTTCTTTCTCTCCTTTTGGCCCCTGTTCCCACCCACTCTTATTTTCTTTCTCTCTCTGCTCTCTATTTCCTCTCTCCCCTATTCTCTGTCTCCATACTCAGCCCCTCTCTCCCTAACTTCTTTCTTACTCAGCCCCCTCACCCCACTCTTTCTCCTCATGGCCTCTCTCCTCCCGCATACACACTCTACTCTCTTTCCTCAGTCCTTTTGGCCACTATCTCCACTGCTCTCTTTTACTCTCTCTATCCTCTCTCCTCTGATGCTTTTCTCCTCCACCCGCCCTCACTTTCTAACCTATTTCCTCTCCTCATTCTCTCTCACTATCCTTGTGACCACTCTCTCCCCCACTCTTTCTCACTCTCCTCTAGGCCCCTCTCTCCACTGTCTTCCGCAGTCCTTTCAGCCACTCTATCCCCCACACTGACTCTCTTTCCTTTCTCCCTGCGATCCCTCTCTCCCCTACACTTTCTAACTGTTTCCTCTCTCTTTACCGTCCCTCTTTTTCCCTCCTCTGTCACATGCTCTACTATCTTCTTCAGTCCTTTCGGCCGCTCTCTCCTCTTGGCTCCTCTCTCACTCTCTTTCCTCTCATCCCCTCTCACTCTCTTTCCTCTCATCCCCTCTCACTCTCTTTCCTCTCATCCCCTCTCACCTCCACCCTCTCTCTCTTCTCCCGGCCCCTCTCTTTTTCTCTCGGCCCCTCTCTCCCCCACCCTCTCTCTCCTCTCGGGCCCTCTCTCCTGCACCCTCTCTTACTCTCTTTCCTCTTGGCCCCTCTCTCTCCCAACCTCACTCACTTTCTCTCCTCTCGGTCCCTCTCTCATCCACCTTCTCTCACTCTCTCTCCCCCACCTTCTCTCACTCTCTCTCCTGTCAGTCCCTCTCTCCTCTTGGCCCCTCTCTTACTCTCTTTCCTCTCGTCCCCTCTCACCTCCACCCTCACTCTCTTTCCTCTCCCTCTCATCTCCACCCTCTCTCTCTTCTCTCGGCCCCTCTCTCCCCCACCCTCTCTTACTCTCTTTCATCTTGGCCCCTCTCTCTCCCAACCTTACCTCACTTTCTCTCCTCTCGGTCCTTCTCTCACTCTCTCTTCTGTCTGTCCCTCTCTCCCCCACCCTCTCTCCTGTCAGTCCCTCTCTCCTGCACCCTCTCTCACTCTCTTTCCTCTTGGACTCTCTCTCCTGCAGCCTCTCTCACTCTCTTTCCTCTTGGCCACTCTCTCTTGCACCCTCTCTCACTCTCTTTCCTCTTGGCTCCTCTCTCCTGCACCCTCTCTCACCTCCACCCTCACTTACCTCCACCCTCACTTTCTCTCCTCTCTGCCCCTCTCTCCTGCACCCTCACTCACCTCCACCCTCACTTACCTCCACCCTCACTCTCTCTCCTCTCTGCCCCTCTCTCCTGCACCCTCACTCACCTCCACCCTCACTTTCTCTCCTCTCTGCCCCTCTCTCCCCCACCCTCTCTCACCTCCACCCTCACTCTGTCCTCTCTGACCCTCTCTCACCTCCACCCTCACTTTCTCTCCTCTCTGCCCCTCTCTCCTGCACCCTCACTCACCTCCACCCTCACTCTTTCTCCTCTCTGCCCCTCTCCCCCACCCTCTCTCACCTCCACCCTCACTCTGTCCTCTCTGACCCTCTCTCACCTCCACCCTCACTTTCTCTCCTCTCTGCCCCTCTCTCCTGCACCCTCTCTCACTCTCTTTCCTCTTGGCCCCTCTCTCCTGCACCCTCTCTCACCTCCACCCTCACTCTGTCCTCTCTGACCCTCTCTCACCTCCACCCTCACTTTCTCTCCTCTCTGCCCCTCTCTCCTGCACCCTCTCTCACTCTCTTTCCTCTTGGCCCCTCTCTCCTGCAGCCTCTCTCACTCTCTTTCCTCTTGGCCACTCTCTCCTGCACCCTCTCTCACTCTCTTTCCTCTTGGCCCCTCTGCTCTCTGCACCCACCCTCTCTCACCTCCACCCTCACTTACCTCCACCCTCACTTTCTCTCCTCTCTGACCATCTCTCCTGCACCCTCTCTCACCTCCACCCTCACTTTCTCTCCTCTCTCCCTCTCTCACCTCCACCTCACTTACCTCCACCTCACTTTCTCTCTCTCTGACCATCTCTCCTGCACCTCTCTCACCTCCACCTCACTCTCTCTCTCTCTGCCCTCTCTCCTGCACCTCACTCACCTCCATCCTCACTCTTTCTCTCTCTGCCCCTCTCTCCCCACCCTCTCTCACCCACCCTCTCTCACCTCCACCTCACTCTGTCCTCTCTGACCTCTCTCACCTCCACCTCACTTTCTCTCTCTCTGCCCCTCTCTCCTGCACCCTCTCTCACTCTCTTTCCTCTTGGCCCCTCTCTCCTGCACCCTCTCTCACTCTCTTTTCTCTTGGCCCCTCTCTCCTGAACCCTCTCTCACCTCCACCCTCACTCTCTCTCCCACTCTCTTTCCTCTGGGCCCCTCTCTCCTGCACCCTCTCTCACTTCCACCCTCACTCTCTCTCCTCTCTGCCCCTCTCTCCTGCACCCTCACTCACCTCCATCCTCACTCTTTCTCCTCTCTGCCCCTCTCTCCCCCACCCTCTCTCCCCCACCCTCTCTCACCTCCACCCTCACTCTGTCCTCTCTGACCCTCTCTCACCTCCACCCTCACTTTCTCTCCTCTCTGCCCCTCTCTCCTGCACCCTCTCTCACTCTTTCCTCTTGGCCCTCTCTCCTGCACCCTCTCACTCTCTTTCTCTTGGCCCTCTCTCCTGAACCCTCTCTCACCTCCACCCTCACTCTCTCTCTCACTCTCTTTCCTCTTGGCCCCTCTCTCCTGCACCCTCTCTCACTCTCCACTTGGACCCTCTCTCCTGCACCCTCTCTCACTCTTTTTCCTCTTGGCCCCTCTCTCCTGCACCCTCTCTCACCTCCACGCTCACTCTCTCTCCTCTCTGCCCCTCTCTCCTGCACCCTCTCTCACTCTCTTTCCTCTTGGCCCCTCCCTCCTGCACCCTCTCTCACTCTCTTTCCTCTTGGCCCCTCTTTCCTGAACCCTCTCTCACCTCCACCATCACTCTCTCTTCTCTCTGCCCCTCTCTCCTGCACCCTCTCTCACTCTCTCTCCTCTCTGCCCCTCTCTCCTGCACCCTCTCTCACTCTCTTTCCTCTTGGCCCCTCTCTCCTGCACCCTCTCTCACTCTCTTTCCTCTTGGCCCCTCTCTCCTGCACCCTCTCTAACTCTCTTTCCTCTTGGCCCCTCTCTCCTGCACCCTCTCTCACCTCCACCCTCACTCTCTCTCCTCTCTGCCCCTCTCTCCTGCACTCTCTCTCACTCTCTTTCCTCTTGGCCCCTCTCTCCTGCACCCTCTCTCACTCTCTTTCCTCTTGGCCCCTCTCTCCCGCACCCTCTCTCACCTCCACCCTCACTCTCTCTCCTCTCTGCACCTCTCTCCTGCACCCTCTCTCACTCTCTTTCCTCTTGGCCCCTCTCTCCTGCACCCTCTCTCACCTCCACCCTCACTCTCTCTCCTGCACCCTCTCTCACCTCCACCCTCACTCTCTCCTCTCTCCTGCACCCTCTCTCACTCTCTTTTCTCTTGGCCCCTCTCTCCTGAACCCTCTCTCACCTCCACCCTCACTCTCTCCTCTCTGCCCCTCTCTCCCCCACCCACTCTCTCTTTCTCATGTGTTTCTCTGGATTGTCATCCCATTTATTTCAACAGTTCCTCTGTCACATTTTGCTCATCTCTGTTGAGTCTTATCATAGAAATATTTAACAAGCTTGTCTCATGGGTTGTGATGTCGGAACGCGGTGCGGCTGTCAAACAGCGCTGCCTGATGATGAACAGCCCCCCCCCCCCCAATAACCAAATGTCATATCTGACACCTGCCCGGCGATTATTGCTCTGTCCCCCCTCCCCTGACTGCTCCTCTGGCCCCCTCCCCCTCTTTTCTCCGTCCTCTTCCCTGATAGAGAGACCTCTCCTTGGGGAATGGGAAGAAGAACCCCGCAGAATCTGGACTGAAATCACACTATGGATGTGACACCTACGCTGCTTCCACTGTAATAATTCTAGGTGTGGGGGGGTGTCTGGACACCGCAGATTTATAGGAAACTCCTAAAATCTCAATTACTTAAACATGTCCTCTTTCTTCCAAAAACAGCGCCACCCCCGTCCATAGTTTGTGTGTGGAACTGCTGCTGGGCTCCGGTAACTGGGAGCAGCCATACCGGACAGCACCCACGGGCGGTGCTGACGTTTCTGGAAGAAAGCCGCCATTCTTTCCTAATCCGGTAGAAAACCCAGGGTCGCTAATGGCAGGAAGAAAACATTAAAGACATTTTTGGTTAATTACTTCAGGTCGACGCAGATCCAAGCGAATAAAGATTTCCAGTGAAGCGGAAGGACATCCTCCATCACCGGCCGTTACAGCAGAGGAGGGGAGGCCGAGAGCGCCGCTACTGGACGGTGCGACGAGCAAAGGCCCACGATGGATCGGTCTGATCGTCAGTCATGTCACTTATTAATGTAGATCTCTGGCTTTCTGGCTGCAGACTGACATCTATCAGTCTGTCTGTCTAACTACTGATGTCACTTCCAAGACATGCTGAGCCTTGCAGTCCTCCAACCACTGACCCTCTGGCACTCGTCCACAGGGCGCTCTGGACGCCGCACTTCCTCATCTCAGATATCATCAGATGGCGACGCCTCGTGTTAATCAGCTGTTGGGGTGCAGCCAGCACACAGCGCTCCCCCATACTGTTCTCACCCACAGTGCAGTCCCGCTCCAGTGAAAACCACGCTCCTCTCTTCACAGATAACATGATCTTACCGCTGCTTATAGGTGACCAGAGACCACCGTGCAGACCCCCGCAGGGTGACATTCGTGTGCTGTCCATAATTTTCTTCTTTTGCGGACTCATAGAAATGAATGATCCTGTGTATAATCCACAAAAAAACTGGATCTGAAACAGGTGCAAAACACAGACATGTGCATGAGGCCTTAGCTGCACTGGGCATTGGACAGGTAGTCTAAGCGCATATTCACATGTTACGGATTTGTTTGCAGAATTCCATGCGCTTCCTGCCAAGTTAGCTTTATTCAGTTGAATGGAACTGGTTTTCGGTCACTGACATTTCTGCAGCAATTAAATATACCCTAAATTCACTTCATCGGAGCCGCAGACTGCTGCGTTGTCCATCCCCCATGGTTTACACTGCAGCTCTGCTCAGATCGATTGATATGTACCATATAAGCTCAGTCTCATCAGACATTGTCACATGCCTCAGACCCCGGCTGCACTATGATAATGTGATTATAATAAGCGTGTAACATAAAGCCATGTGCTCCGCTAATGACGTCCTCAGAGCCGCGGTCGGCAGGAGATTTCGTCCGCCTCTCAGCGTATTGATCCGGAGCCTGCGGAGGCCACTAATTCACCACTAGTATATTAAATGTCATCAGTTTACAGTCCCCCCTACTCACACCGGCCGTCCATCAGACATCTCCAAGCCGTCACCTATAGCCTTCCACGCTGTACAATGCCGCAGTCAGTACTGACGCCTCCTTAAACATGACAGGCCGTTAGAAAACAGCGCCGAGGGAAAAAGTGCAAAGCATCATGGGAAGTGCAAGTTTAACCGCAGATCTCCAGTTGTAGGGATCAGTCCTGATTTACATGGGACTGCTCTAAATGAATCCCTTTGTCATACTCTGAAAGTCTTTCCATCATACCTTGGGATTGTTTTTTTTGCTCATTGTCGCCCCTCTTTTGAGTAATGATGAGCTGCAAAAACGAGCGGGGGAAGGGAAGTGACAACTGCTGTATAACTGCTGCTGGCAGATCGAACTGCATGTGCAGGGAGACAGATTCTCCTGTACACACATGGCCGTCCACATGAGGTAACCTGATTCATCAGACTACTCTGTCTTCTTCCCATAGTGCACCTGGTGCCTTTCTTCTCCAGGTAATACACATGTACCTGGCCGTCCACATGATGTAATGTGATTCATCAGACCACCCTGTCTTCTTCCCATAGTGCACCTGGTGCCATCTCTTCCCCAGTTAAGTGACACACACACCCAGCCATCCACATGATGTAATTTGATTCATCAGACCAGCCCTCCTTCTCCCCATAGTGCACCTGGTGCCATGTCTTCTCCAGGTAAGTGACACACACACCTGGCTGTTAATATGATGTAACCTGATTCCTCAGACCATAGTGCCATAGTGCACCAGGTGCCATTTCTTCTCCAGGTAAGTGATACACATGTACCTGGCCACCCACATGATGTAATGTGATTCATCAGACCAGGCCTCCTTCTTCCCATAGTGTACCTGGTGCCATGTCTTCTCCAGGTAAGTGACACACACACCTGGCTGTTCATATGATGTAACCTGATTCCTCAGACAATAGTGCCATAGTGCACCAGGTGCCATTTCTTCTCCAGGTAAGTGACGCACACACACATGGCCGTCCACAAGATGTAACAAGATTCATCAGACCACCCTGTCTTCTTCCCATAGTGCACCAGGTGCTATTTCTTCTCCAGGTAAGTGATACACATGTACCTGGCCATCCACATGATGTAATGTGATTCATCAGACCACCCTGTCTTCTTCCCATAGTGCACCTGGTGCCATCTCTTCCCCAGGTAAGTGACACACACACCTCGCTGTTCATATGATGGAACCTGATTCATCAGACCACCCTGTCTTCTTCCCATAGTGCACCAGGTGCTATTTGTTCTCCAGGTAAGTGATACACATGTACCTAGACATCCACATGATGTAATGTGATTCATCAGACCACCCTGTCTTCTTCCCATAGTGCACCTGGTGCCATCTCTTCCCCAGGTAAGTGACGCACACACCCAGCTGTCGACATGATGTAACCTGATTCATCAGACCACCCTGTCTTCTTCCCATAGTGCACCAGGTGCCTTTCTTCTCCAGGTAATACACATGTACCTGGCCGTCCACATGATGTAATGTGATTCATCAGACCACCCTGTCTTCTTCCCATAGTGCTCCTGGTGCCATCTCTTCCCCAGTTAAGTGACACACACACACCCGGCCATCCACATGATGTAATGTGATTCATCAGACCAGCCCTCCTTCTCCCCATAGTGCACCTGGTGCCATGTCTTCTCCAGGTAAGTGACGCACACACCCGGCTGTCCACATGATGTAACCTGATTCATCAGACCACCCTGTCTTCTTCCCATAGTGCACCAGGTGCTATTTCTTCTCCAGGTAAGTGATACACATGTACCTGGCCGTCCACATGATGTAATGTGATTCATCAGACCAGGCATCCTCCTTCCCATAGTGTACCCGGTGCCATGTCTTCTTTAGGTAAGAAACGCACACGCTCCCGGCCAACCAAATGATGCAATGTGATTAATCAGACCAGGCTCCATTCCTCCAGCTCTGATGCTTAAAGCCTATGTACACCTTTGGGGGCATTTTTTTTATTATTGCATTGTACTCATTTTGAGCTAAAAATCTTTTTTTGAATTGGTCTTTATTAAACATGTCTTCGTACGGTTTATCTAGGAGCAGGATCTGAATTTTCACTCTGTTCCGTCAGGCAGCTCGGCTGATGGCTCCTTATCTCTGCTCTCTGACCTTATAAACATTTATTAAAACTTAATTCTTATCTTACTGATAAGAACGTGTCTTAAATAGTGTTGATGACCCATCAGTAATTTAAAGATCAGGGTTATTATATGGGCACAGAGCGAAAGTAGGATTTACACAGCTAGAAAAAAAAAACTGTTAACCCTTTGTGACAGAACAGCTCAATATTTTTTAATAAAGACCAATTTAAAAATGATTTTTAGCCAAAAATGAGTAAAATGCAATCATAAACAAATTGCCCCTGAGGGTGTACATAGCCTTTAAAAGGGTTGTCCAGGTTCAGAGCTGAACTTGGACATATCCCCTTCTTCCCCTACTCGGCCTCCCTCATATTAGCAACGAAGCATTTCATGCTCCGATGCTCTCCCTTGCCCTGTGCTGAATCGTGCAGGGCAAGGTCTTTTTCTGGAGATCTACTGACGTACCAGGCTCTCCATAGGGACTGCTAGGCAGAGGCTTCAGCCTAGCAGTGAGCCCGGGTAGACCAGCAGCACTAATGGGCAGCCTTTAGCACTGCCCTAGTCAGTGAAATGGCTATTGGCCGCCCATTAGTGCCGGTGATGTCACCGGGAACACTGCTAGGTGGAAGCCCCTGCCTAGCAGTGTAAACAAATATAAACAAAAAAGCCATGAAATACTCTGATATCAGGGGGGCTGCTCGGGTGAAAATGGGGATATGTCCGAGCGCAGCTCTGAACCCAGGTAGTCACTTTCGGCAGTGGGCAGAGGTCACATGGGTGCTCTGCAGGTACACAGCCCTACCCACAAGCTGCAATGTCCTCTGTGTCCTGACACCTTTTAATCATTGCCGGCAGTAATGTTGTCAGCAGTTTTCTGTACAGAAAGGCTCGTCTTCAGGCCCCAGCCCACCCCGTTGAGCATTGGGCGCCTATCACCCTATCTTCATGTTGTGGCTGTATACAGACGTCTGCTCTGACGGGCGTGTTACACGTAGCCCCCTATCTTCTGAGCCTCTATACGATGTTAGTTGCTCACGCAGTACAGGAGTGAAGGAGAGACAGATGTTAGGGCCCCCCCGGGGGTCCGGACAGAGATGAATGAGCTCATGCCTATGTTTATCAGCATAATGTAGAGGACTGAGGCTCGACGCATCAAAACCCACGAGAGTCTGGAGTCAGCCTTAAAATAGCAGCAACAGCGTATTCTCAGAAAGTCGTCACTTGGTTTATTTGGGTGTGGATGTATGTGAAATAACGGTGCCCCGATCGGCATCTTGGCCAGTGGAACTTTAGCCATAGAGCATGTAGGTTATCATTGGGCTTTAACTACAGCTGGTGGGCATTGAGCTGTGCCCCTATTGGTGCGTCCAACACCTTGGACGAGTGGATTCCTTAGAAGTGTGGACTAAGTACTGCGGTCTTGGGGGCCGGTTCCATCAATAAGCCCACCATGAGCTAGGGCATTGGTAGTACAGTCTCATTCGGTGCTTCGCCTAGCATCGGCCTCCTGCTTCCGGGCTTGTTCCCAGATCCCTATTCCTCAGTATCCTGCAGCTTTGGTCCTGAAAGCCTCTGACTTGTTCTTTCTCCTCTACTTTGCTTTTCTGGGCTCCATTTGTTTGGTGCACATGAGCTTCTGGTAGGGTCGACCACTGACATGACATGTTGGAAGGAATTTTAGAAAAATCTGGAGGTAACGCAATATCCATGAAAGGTCAATGCTGGCCGGATCTCACACCTAGAGCTGACCATGACCCCCTAAATAAATATGCATGCCAAGGAATCCCCTCTACCCCTCCAGGGAAAACAGGATTGAGCATGCTGAAATCGGACATCATTTACTATTTATTAACCCTTCATGGTGCTCTCCATATCGGAGTACACAGAGATGTACAAATCCGGCCGTGTTGTGAGTCTGAGTGCGGGGGTCACAGTTTATAACGTGTGAGCTGGAGCAGCGTGTAGCTGGAGGCCTATTACCTTGTATCTTCCTCACGGCGTGAGCTGGCAGCGGCTGTATGTGTCAATCTACTACCCGCGATTCCTAAATCACTTTCCGGCGCTGCGCTCGGCCGTGTCAGCGGTGGTGCAGAAAACAAAACTCTGTATTATGACAAAAATGTGATCTACTTCCCTTACCGTATCAACAAGCCCTTATGTATAAGCACCAGTTTATATACCGTGTGTTGTGACCACCCACCGTGCGCAGCACAACACGGAAAAAGCTGTTATCTTTATTCGTAAAACCAGGCGACATAAACATCTGAGTGACTCCGGACTACGCTAACACTAATATTTGCAGAAAAAAGAGAATTTCTCTTTACATAAACTTATACTAAGCTTTTCTGTGCCAGGTGCATAATTGGTGTATATATAGGGGGTAGACCAGAGATGTAGGGGTTCTCTGGTCTCCATTATAGCAAACTTGCCAAGCCAGGCTATATTCACAGAATAAATACAGTCCATATACATAAAGCACGATATGGAAGTCATACTATATTACTACACAATTACTGCCTCTATGTACAACAATATAACTACTATAATACTGCTCCTATGAACAAGAATATAACTACTATAATACTGCCCCCTATGTATAAGAATATAACTACTATAATACTGCTCCTATGTACAGGAATATAACTACTATAATACTGCTCCTATGTACAGGAATATAACTACTATAATACTGCTCCTATGTACAGGAATATAACTACTATAATACTGCTCCTATGAACAGAAATATAACAGCTATAATACTGCTCCTATGTGCAAGAATATAAGTACTATAATACTGCTCCTATGTACAGGAATATAACTACTATAATACTGCCTCCTATGTACAATAATATAACTACTATAATACTGCTCCTATGTACAAGAATATAACTACTATAATACTGCTCCTATGTACAAGAATATAACTACTATAATACTGCTTCTATGTACAAGAATATAACTACTATAATACTGCTCCTATGTACAAGAATATAACTACTATAATACTGCTCCTATGTACAAGAATATAACTACTATAATACTGCTCCTATGTACAAGAATATAACTACGATAATACTGCTCCTATGTACAGGAATATAACTACAATAATACTGCTCCTATGTACAAGAATATAACTACTATAATACTGCCTCCTATGTACAAGAATATAACTACTATAATACTGCCTCCTATGTACAAGAATATAACTACTATAATACTGCTCCTATGTACAAGAATATAACTACTATAATACTGCCTCCTATGTACAAGAATATAACTACTATAATACTGCTCCTATGTACAGGAATATAACTACTATAATACTGCTCCTATATACAGGAATATAACTACTATAATACTGCTCCTATGTACAAGAATATAACCACTATAATACTGCCTCCTATGTACAGGAATATAACTACTATAATACTGCCTCCTATGTACAAGAATATAACTACTATAATACTACTCCTATGTACAAGAATATAACTCCTATAATACTGCTCCTATGTACAGGAATATAACTATTATAATACTGCTCCTATGTACAAGAATATAACTACTATAATACTGCTCCTATGTACAAGAATATAACTACTATAATACTGCCTCCTATGTACAAGAATATAACTACTATAATACTGCCTCCTATGTACAAGAATATAACTGCTATAATACTGCTCCTATGTACAGGAATATAATTACTATAATACTGCTCCTATGTACAATAATATAACTACTATAATACTGCTCCTATGAACAAGAATATAACTACTATAATACTGCTCCTATGAACAAGAATATAACTAATATAATACTGCCTCCTATGTACAAGAATATAACTACTATAATACTGCCTCCTATGTACAAGAATATAACTGCTATAATACTACTCCTATGTACAAGAATATAACTGCTATAATACTGCTCCTATGTACAGGAATATAACTACTATAATACTGCTCCTATGTACAAGAATATAACTACTATTAAACTGCTCCTATGTACAATAATATAACTACTATAATACTGCTTCTATGTACAAGAATATAACTACTATAATACTGCCTCCTATGTACAGGAATATAACTACTATAATACTGCCTCCTATGTACAAGAATATAACTACTATAATACTGCTCCTATGTACAAGAATATAACTACTATAATACTGCTCCTATGTACAGGAATATCACTACTATAATACTGCTCCTATGTACAAGAATATAACTACTATAATACTGCTCCTATGTACAAGAATATAACTACTATAATACTGCTCCTATGTACAGGAATATAACTACTATAATACTGCCTCCTATGTACAGGAATATAACTACTATAATACTGCTCCTATGTACAAGAATATAACTACTATAATACTGCCTCCTATGTACAAGAATATAACTACTATAATACTGCCCTTTTCATTTAAATGGACGCCATTATCAGTGGATATTGTTAACCCTTTGCTTTCTTTTCTGCATTGTGTTAATGTCTTCATTTTTTATAAATAAGTATAATTTCAGATTTCTGATCATTTAGATGATTGATAAGAAGTTAAATTCTGAGGCTATAAGACGCCCGCGATGCTGTTACTGAGCGGTTAAGCTTTCATATGATGAAGTGGCAGCATGTCTGTTACTATGCTCTGAACATGGAGATGATTATGTCTTTATTAAAGGGACTTCTCCAATTAAACGGGTTGTGTGATGTCCAGGATGTGCTGGTAGGGGCCCTAAAATCATCTAGAGCCACACCCTGTGCTCAGCATATTCTGTACAGTATGTGAGAAGTTATTGTCTTCACCTGTAGTTTATTTACGTCAGGGGTTTCACTCTCCGGCTGTTAGGGTACGCTGGGAGTTGTAGTTTCCAAACAGCTGGAGAGCCACAGGCTGAATAACCACTGAAGCGGCAGCAATTTCATGAGGGTCTTAATGACTCAGGGATCGTAGACCCTCCCCCCAGACGCATAAGTAGGAAGACAGATGATGAAGACATCATATATACGATGATATCATCAGACCGCCATCCTTTATATACACCCTGATCTCCTCAGACCAGACTGGAACATAAATATCCTGTTAGAAAACCTACAGAATCATGTCATTACTTGGATCTAGAAGTCCTCAAAAAGTCCCCATGGAAACGGTGCGCGGAGTCATAATTACAGAAATTATATATCTGCCAGCATATCATTTAATGGTGGCGACCTTCTGCCCAAATCACACTGCACAGCACTTACTAATCCGTGCAAAACATTCAACTGGTGAGAGCGACAGACCTTCACATGGTGGATATCCACAGAGGGACAGCACCCTGGCTACAACAAGGCCCCCATACTGGGGCCGGTCAATGATACGTGATTATTATTATAGAGTAGCGTATAGCTGATAACAGGTAGCAATAGACTGTATTCTCCTGTCCTACAGTCATCCTCTCCCCTGAAATGGCTGATAACAGGCAGCAATAGACTGTATTCTCCTGTCCTACAGTCATCCTCTCCCCTGAAATGGCTGATAACAGGGGGCAATAGACTGTATTCTCCTGTCCTACAGTCATCCTCTCCCCTGAAATGGCTGATAACAGGGGGCAATAGACTGTATTCTCCTGTCCTACAGTCATCCTCTCCCCTGAAATGGCTGATAACAGGGAGCAATAGACTGTATTCTCCTGTCCTACAGTCATCCTCTCCACTGAAATGGCTGATAACAGGGGGCAATAGACTGTATTCTCCTGTCCTACAGTCATCCTCTCCCCTGAAATGGCTGATAACAGGGGGCAATAGACTGTATTCTCCTGTCCTACAGTCATCCTCTCCCCTGAAATGGCTGATAACAGGGGGCAATAGACTGTATTCTCCTGTCCTACAGTCATCCTCTCCCCTGAAATGGCAGATAACAGGGAGCAATAGACTGTATTCTCCAGTCCTACAGTCATCCTCTCTACTAAAAAGGCTGATAACAGGGAGCAATAGACTGTATTCTCCTGTCCTACAGTCATCCTCTCCCCTGAAATGGCTGATAACAGGGGGCAATAGACTGTATTCTCCTGTCCTACAGTCATCATCTCCCCTGAATTGGCTGATAATAGGGGCAATATACTGTATTCTCCTGCCCTAGAGTCATCCTCTCCCCTGAAATGGCTGATAACGGGGAGCAATAGACTGTATTCTCCTGTCCTACAGTCATCCTCTCCGCTGAAATGGCTGATAACAGGGGCAATAGACTGTATTCTCCAGTCCTACAGTCATCCTCTCCCCTGAAATGGCTGATAACAGTGAGCAATATACTGAATTCTCCTGTCCTACAGTCATCCTCTCCTCTGAAATGGCTGATAACAGGGAGCAATAGACTGTATTCTCCTGTCCTACAGTCATCCTCGCCCCTGAAATGTTTGATAACGGGGCAATAGATTGTATTCTCCTGTCCTACAGTCATCCTCTCCCCTGAAATGGCTGATAACAGGGAGCAATAGACTGTATTCTCCTGTCCTACAGTCATCCTCTCCCCTGAAATGGCTGATAACAGGGAGCAATAGACTGCATTCTCCTGTCCTACAGTCACCCTCTCCCCTGAAATGTCTGATAACAGGGGGCAATAGATTGTATTCTCCTGTCCTACAGTCATCGTCTCCCCTGATATGGCTGATAACAGGGGGCAATAGACTGTATTCTCCTGTCCTACAGTCATCCTCTCCCCCCCTGAAATGGCTGATAACAGGGGGCAATAGACTGTATTCTCCTGTCCTACAGTCATCCTCTCCCCTGAAATGGCTGATAACAGGGGGCAATAGATTGTATTCTTCTTCCTACAGTCATCCTCTCTCTCCCCCCCCCCCCCTGAAATGGCTGATAACAGGGAGCAATAGACTGTATTCTCCTGTCCTACAGTCATCCTCTTCCCTGAAATGGCTGATAACAGGGAGCAATAGACTGTATTCTCCTGTCCTACAGTCATCCTCTCCCCTGAAATGGCTGATAACAGGCAGCAATAGACTGTATTCTCCTGTCCTACAGTCATCCTCTCCCCTGAAATGGCTGATAACAGGGGGCAATAGACTGTATTCTCCTGTCCTACAGTCATCCTCTCCCCTGAAATGGCTGATAACAGGGAGCAATAGACTGTATTCTCCTGTTCTACAGTCATCCTCTCCCCTGAAATGGCTGATAACAGGGGGCAATAGACTGTATTCTCCTGTCCTACAGTCATCCTCTCCCCTGAAATGTCTGATAACAGGGGGCAATAGATTGTATTCTCCTGTCCGACAGTCATCCTCTCCCCTGAAATGGCTGATAACAGGGGGCAATAGATTGCATTCTCCTATCCTACAGTCATCCTCTCCCCTGAAATGGCTGATAACAGGGAGCAATAGACTGTATTCTCCTGTCCTACAGTCATCCTCTCCCCTGAAATGGCTGATAACAGGGAGCAATAGACTGTATTCTCCTGTCCTACAGTCATCCTCTCCCCTGAAATGGCTGATAACAAGGGGCAATAGACTGTATTCTCCTGTCCTACAGTCATCCTCTCCCCTGAAATGGCTGATAACAGGGAGCAATAGACTGTATTCTCCTGTCCTACAGTCATCCTCTCTCCTGAAATGGCTGATAACAGGGAGTAATAGACTGTATTCTGCTGTCCTACAGTCATCCTCTCCCCTGAAATGGCTGATAACAGGGGGCAATAGACTGTATTCTCCTGTCCTACAGTCATCCTCTCCCCTGAAATGGCTGATAACAGGGGGCAATAGACTGTATTCTCCTGTCCTACAGTTATCCTCTCCCCTGAAATGGCTGATAACAGGGAGCAATAGACTGTATTCTCCTGTCCTACAGTCATCCTCTCTCCTGAAATGGCTGAGAAAAGGGAGTAATAGACTGTATTCGGCTGTCCTACAGTCATCCTCTCCACTGAAATGGCTGATAACAGGGAGCAATAGACTGTATTCTCCTGTCCTACAGTCATCCTCCCCACTGAAATGGCTGATAACAGGGGGCAATAGATTGTATTCTCCTGTCCTACAGTCATCCTCTACCTTGAAATGCTTGATAACAGGGAGCAATAGATTGTATTCTCCTTTTCTACAGTCATCCTCTCCCCTGAAATGGCTGATAACAGGGAGCAATAGACTGTATTCTCCTGTCCTACAGTCATCCTCTCCCCTGAAATGGCTGATAACAGGAAGCAATAGACTGTATTTTTCTGTCCTACAGTCATCCTCTCCCATGAAATGGCAGATAACAGGAAGCAACAGATTGTATTCTCCTGTCCTACAGCCATCCTCTCCTCACCTGAAATGGCTGATAACAGGGGGCAATAGACTGTATTCTCCTGCCCTACAGTCATCCTCTTCCCTGATATGGCTGATAACAGGGGGCAATAGACTGTATTTTCCTGTCCTACAGTCATCCTCTCCCCTGAAATGGCTGATAACAGGGAGCAATAGACTGTATTCTCCTGTCCTACAGTCATCCTCTCCCCTAAAATGGCTGATAACAGGGAGCAATAGATTGTATTCTACTGTCCTACAATAATCCTCTCCCCTGAAATGGCTGATAACAGGGAGCAATAGATTGTATTCTCCTGTCCTACAGTCATCCTCTCCCCTGAAATGGCTGATAACAGGGGGCAATAGATTGTATTCTCCTGTCCTACAGTCATCCTCTCCCCTGAAATGGCTAATAACAGGGGGCAATAGATTGTATTCCCCTGTCCTACAGTCATCCTCTCCCCTGAAATGGCTGATAACAGGGGGCATTAGATTGTATTCTCCTGTCCTACAGTCATCCTCTCCCCTGAAATGGCTGATAACAGGGAGCAATAGATTGTATTCTCCTGTCCTACAGTCATCCTCTCTCCGATCTGAAATGGCTGATAACAGGGAGCAATAGACTGTATTCTCCTGTCCTACAGTCATCCTCTCCTCTGAAATGTCTGATAACAGGAGGCAATAGACTGTATTCTCCTGTCCTACAGTCATCCTCTCTCCGGCCTGAAATGGCTGATAACAGGGAGCAATAGACGGTATTCTCCTGTACTATAGTCATCCTCTCCCCTGAAATGGCTGATAACAGGGGCCAGTAGACTGTATTCTCCTGTCCTACAGTCATCCTCTCCCCTGAAATGGCTGATAACAGGGGGCAATAGATTGTATTCTCCTGTCCGACAGTCATCCTCTCCCCTGAAATGGCTGATAACAGGGAGCAATAGACCGTATTCTCCTGTCCTACAGTCATCCTCTCCCCTGAATTGGCTGATAACAGGGGCCAATAGACTGTATTCTCCTGTCATACAGTCATCCTCTCCCCTGAAATGACTGATAACAGGGGGCAATAGATTGTATTCTCCTGTCCGACAGTCATCCTCTCCCCTGAAATGGCTGATAACAGGGGGCGATAGACTGTATTCTTCTGTTCTACAGTCATCCTCTCCCCTGAAATGGCTGATAACAGGGTGCAATAGTCTGTATTCTCCTGTCCTACAGTCATCCTTTCCCCTGAAATGGCTGAGAACAGGAAGCAATAGACTGTATTCTCCTGTCCTACAGTCATCCTCTCCACTGAAATGGCTGATAACAGGAGGCAATAGATTGTATTCTCCTGTCCTACAGTCATCCTCTCCCCTGAAATGGCTGATAACAGGGGGCAATAGACTGTATTCTCCTGTCCTACAGTCATCCTCTCCCCTGAAATGGCTGATAACAGGGGGCAATAGATTGTATTCTCCTGTCCTACAGTCATCCTCTCCCTTGAAATGCCTGATAACAGGGAGCAATAGATTGTATTCTACTTTTCTACAGTCATCCTCTCCCCCTGAAATGACTGATAACAGGGAGCAATAGACTGTATTCTCCTGTCCTACAGCCATCCTCTCCTCACCTGAAATGGCAGATAACAGGGAGCAATAGACTGTATTCTCCTGCCCTACAGTCATCCTCTTCCCTGATATGGCTGATAACAGGGGGCAATAGACTGTATTTTCCTGTCCTACAGTCATCCTCTCCCCTGAAATGGCTGATAACAGGGAGCAATAGACTGTATTCTCCTGTCCTACAGTCATCCTCTCCCCTAAAATGGCTGATAACAGGGAGCAATAGATTGTATTCTCCTGTCCTACAATAATCCTCTCCCCTGAAAAATGGCTGATAACAGGGGGCAATAGACTGTATTCTCCTGTCCTACAGTCATCCTCTCCCCTGAAATGGCTGATAACAGGGGGCAATAGATTGTATTCTCCTGTCCTACAGTCATCCTCTCCCCTGAAATGGCTAATAACAGGGGGCAATAGATTGTATTCCCCTGTCCTACAGTCATCCTCTCCCCTGAAATGGCTGATAACAGGGAGCAATAGACTGTACTCTCCTGTCCTACAGTCATCCTCTCTCCGATGTGAAATGGCTGATAACAGGGAGCAATAGACTGTATTCTCCTGTCCTACAGTCATCCTCTCCCCGGCCTGAAATGGCTGATAACAGGGGGCAATAGACAGGATTTTACTGAGAGATTAGTTTTGTCATGTTTATTTACAGTCGCTGATACATTGTTTCATCCTGTGGCTACACTAGTAACAATTCTCTCTTCCAGCTGCAGTGATTTCCGGTCTCTTGATGTGTCTGCCCTGGAGGAGATGGAGGTGCACCCTCGCCCCCTGAGGTCAGTGCCCTGGCTGTCACCCTCCTAATGGCAGCACACAGAGGGACAGGAGCTTAGCCCCCACTGACAGGGCTGCTAATGAGCTGCTGCTGAGGTTAATGGAGAGACTCAGCAGATAACTGGGGATGAGGACATGAAAGAGAAGTGATTGTGAGAGAACAGAGAGGCGTTATCTGCAAAGGGTGTCAGGAAGAGGGTAGGGACATACAGAGGGGGGAGTAGGGAGCTGCAGCCAGTGAATGGGAGACATAGGAGGAGACTGCAGGGACAGAGCATGTGTAACAGAGTCCAGTAACCAGGGACAACCACACAAGCAGCACAGACACTGCCTGCACAGTAAGCAGAGAGTCTGCAGAGAGGAGAGGCCACAGTGTGCAGCAATCAGAGAGGGGAGGCCACAGTGTGCAGAAAGCAGAGGGGCTGCAGAAAGGAGAGGCCAAGGTGTTCACCAAGCAGAGAGACTACAGAGAGCAGAGGCCCAGTGGGCAGGCAGCAGAAGCCGCAGAGAGGGAGCAGAGTGCAGGCAGCAGAGGGGGAGCAGTGTGCAGACAGCAGAGAGGGAGCAGTGTGCAGACAGCAGAGGCCGCAGAGAGGGAGCAGTGTGCAGGCAGCAGAGGGGGAGCAGAGGCAGCAGAGTGCAGGCAGCAGAGAGGGAGCAGAGTGCAGGCAGCTCAGGGGCCTCCACCATTGTCGGCACCGAGGAGAGAGGCGGAAACCTGAGCTGCAGGAGCCTCATCTCCCACCCAGCAACACACTCCCATACACACACAGACGCTGCGACTTCGGGGAGGCTGCAGGAAGCACCTCGTCTGCCCGGGGACATCTGGAGGCTGCGATTCATGAATTAATCATCAGGCTCCGAGACAATGGGCAAATCGAACAGCAAACTGAAGCCGGAGGTGGTGGAGGAGCTGACCAGGAAAACCTACTGTAAGTGCTCCCTGGGGTGCTTGTTCTGGGGTCAAATTTGAGGGTGTATAATGAGGGGTTGCATGTAATCAGAGGTGGGGGTCTCTGTGTACAGAGGAGCTGAGGCTTCTGTGCAGGTAGTCATGGGCTACAGACCTGGGTGTGTGCCGGAGGCGGGCTAGTCACTGACCGGTAACAGAGGTGGTGTGTAAAAACCTGATTATAATAACAGGGGCCCCAATGTATAGCCCCCCAACACTGTCCCATTGAAGCCAATTATTATGATGTGGAGTCTCCAATGTGGAGTCTGTCTGTCTGTCTATCTATCTATCTCCTGTAGTAATTGAGGAATTTTGTGTGGAAGGTTTGGATCTTGTCCTGATCTTCATGTAACTTGCTGTAGATTTCTGGCTTTTTGGCTGCAGACTGGCATTTCACATATTAAGGAGGAAATCCCATCCCCCCAGAGGACCCTCATGTCTCCTGTGAGAGGCCTGCAGTCTGGATGTGGAGCGGAGATTTCCTGCATACTCCATGCCTGATAATACCTATGGACGCCTTGTACACACGCTGCTCCTATTCTGTGTTCTGGAGACAAGGTGGGATCCAAACAAGAGAAAGGAGCCACTGACAGCGGTGCTCAGCGAGCCACATTGTGCCTTATGCCTCAGTGTTGTCACAGGTACCAGCTACATGGAGCCAATGACTACTAACCATCATGCTGACTGCATCGGCCCCTGGGATCTCGCAAACCCTGTCTAATTCTCTTCACCCGCTGAGAATCTGCTCCTCAGGATCTGTGCTGTTTATGGGCAGCCTGTGAGCTCAGGACGGAAAATACAACTCAGCCGAGGCCTGCATCCATGGGGCCCAAAATGACTACTGTCTGCATGACCCCAGGGGGCCGCATACTGCCACCACCAAGATAGATCCAGCTGGCAGTGCTCTTTACTCAAAGCCAATTCGGAACATTTTCTGCAAACTGTAAAAGCCTGACAGACTGTGCCATGTGCTGTAGAAGGATGACTGTAGGACAGGAGAATATAGTCTATTGCCCCCTGTTATCAGCCATTTCAGGGGAGAGGATGACTGTAGGACAGGAGAATACAGTCTATTGCCCCCTGTTACCAGCCATTTCAGGGGGGAGGATGACTGTAGGACAGGAGAATACAGTCTATTGCTCCCTGTTATCACCCATTTCATGGGAGAGGATGACTGTAGGACAGGAGAATACAGTCTATTGCTCCCTGTTATCAGCCATTTCAGGGGAGAGGATGACTGTAGGACAGGAGAATACAGTCTATTGCCCCCTGTAATCAGCCATTTCAGGGGAGAGGATGACTGTAGGACAGGAGAATACAGTCTATTGCCCCCTGTTATCAGCCATTTCAGGGAGACGAAGACTGTAGGACAGGAGAATACAGTCTATTGCCCCCTGTTATCAGCCATTTCAGGGGAGAGGATGACTGTAGGACAGGAGAATAGTCTATTGCCCCCTGTTATCTGCCATTTCAGGGGAGAGGATGACTGTAGGACAGGAGAATACAGTCTATTGCTCCCTGTTATCAGCCATTTCAGGGGAGAGGGTGACTGTAGGACAGGAGAATACAGTCTATTGCCCCCTGTTATCAGCCATTTCAGGGAGAGGATGACTGTAGGACAGGAGAATACAATCTATTGCCCCCTGTTATCAGCCATTTCAGGGGAGAGGATGACTGTAGGACAGGAGAATACAGTCTATTGCTCCCTGTTATCAGCCATTTCAGGGAGAGGATGACTGTAGGACAGGAGAATACAGTCTATTGCCCCCTGTTATCAGCCATTTCAGGGAGAGGATGACTGTAGGACAGGAGAATACAATCTATTGCTCCCTGTTATCAGCCATTTCAGGGAGAGGATGACTGTAGGACAGGAGAATACAGTCTATTGCCCCTGTTATCAGCCATTTCAGGCGGAGAGGATGACTGTAGGACAGGAGAATACAGTCTATTGCCCCTGTTATCAGCCATTTCAGGGGAGAGGATGACTGTAGGACAGGAGAATACAGTCTATTGCCCCTGTTATCAGCCATTTCAGGGAGAGGATGACTGTAGGACAGGAGAATACAGTCTATTGCTCCCTGTTATCAGCCATTTCAGGGGAGAGGATGACTGTAGGACAGGAGAATACAGTCTATTGCCCCTGTTATCAGCCATTTCAGGCGGGAGAGGATGACTGTAGGACAGGAGAATACAGTCTATTGCCCCTGTTATCAGCCATTTCAGGCGGGAGAGGATGACTGTAGGACAGGAGAATACAGTCTATTGCCCCCTGTTATCAGCCATTTCAGGGAGAGGATGACTGTAGGACAGGAGAATACAATCTATTGCTCCCTGTTATCAGCCATTTCAGGGGAGAGGATGACTGTAGGACAGGAGAATACAGTCTATTGCCCCTGTTATCAGCCATTTCAGGGGAGAGGATGACTGTAGGACAGGAGAATACAGTCTATTGCCCCCTGTTATCAGCCATTTCAGGGGAGAGGATGACTGTAGGACAGGAGAATACAGTCTATTGCTTCCTGTTATCAGCCATTTCCGGGGAGAGGATGACTGTAGGACAGGAGAATACAGTCTATTGCCCCCTGTTATCAGCCATTTCAGGGGAGAGGATGACTGTAGGACAGGAGAATACAATCTATTGCTTCCTGTTATCAGCCATTTCAGGGGAGAGGATGACTGTAGGACAGGAGAATACAGTCTATTGCTCCCTGTTATCAGCCATTTCAAGGGAGAGGATGACTGTAAGACAGGAGAATACAGTCTATTGCCCCCTGTTATCAGCCATTTCAGGAGAGAGGATGACTGTAGGACAGGAGAATACAGTCTATTGCCCCCTGTTATCAGCCATTTAAGGTCAGGGAGAGGATGACTGTAGGACAGGAGAATACAGTCTATTGCCCCCTGTTATCAGCCAATTTAGGGGAGAGGATGACTGTAGGACAGGAGAATACAGTCTATTGCTACCTGTTATCAGCCATATCAGGGGAGAGGATGACTGTAGGACAGGAGAATACAGTCTATTGCTACCTGTTATCAGCCATATCAGGGGAGAGGATGACTGTAGGACAGGAGAATACAGTCTATTGCCCCCTGTTATCAGCCATTTCAGGGGAGAGGATGACTGTAGGACAGGAGAATACAATCTATTGCTCCCTGTTATCAACCATTTCAGGGGAGAGGATGACTGTAGGACAGGAGAATACAATCTATTGCTCCCTGTTATTAGCCATTTCAGTGGAGAGGATGACTGTAGGACAGGATAATACAGTCCATTGCCCCCTGTTATCAGCCATTTCAGGAGGGGAGAGGATGACTGTAGGACAGGAGAATACAATCTATTGCCCCCTGTTGTCAGCCATTTCAGGGGAGAGGATGACTGTAGGACAGGAGAATACAGTCTATTGCCCCCTGTTATCAGCCATTTCAGGGTAGAAGATGACTGTAGGACAGGGGAATACAATCTATTGCCCCCTGTTATCGGCCATTTTAGGCCGGGAAGAGGATGACTGTAGGACAGGAGAATACAATCTTTTGCTCCCTATTATCGGCCATTTCAGGAGAGAGGATGACTGTAGGACAAGAGAATACAGTCTATTGCTCCCTGTTATCAGCCATTTAAGGAGAGAGGATGACTGTAGGACAGGAGAATACAGTCTATTGCTCCCTGTTATCAGCCATTTCAGGGGGAGAGAGGATGGCTGTAGGACAGGAGAATACAACCTATTGCCCCCTGTTATCAGCCATTTCAGGGGAGAGGATGACTGTAGGACAGGAGAATACAGTCTATTGCCCCCTGTTATCAGCCATTTCAGGGGAGAGGATGACTGTAGGACAGGAGAATACAGTCTATTGCCCCTGTTATCAGCCATTTCAGGGGAGAGGATGACTGTAGGACAGGAGAATACAGTCTATTGCCCCCTGTTATCAGCCATTTCAGGGGAGAGGATGACTGTAGGACAGGAGAATACAATCTATTGCCCCCTGTTATCAGACATTTCAGGGGTAGAGGATGACTGTTGGACAGAAGAATTCAATCTATTGCCCCCTGTTATCAGCCATTTCAGGGGAGAGGATGACTGTAGGACAGGAGAATACAGTCTATTCCCACTGTTATCAGCCATTTCAGGGGAGAGGATGACTGTAGGACAGGAGAATACAATCTATTGCCCCCTGTTATCAGCCATTTCAGGGGAGAGGATGACTGTAGGACAGGAGAATACAGTCTATTACCCTCTGTTATCAGCCATTTCAGGGGAGAGGATGACTGTAGGACAGGAGAATACAGTCTATTGCCCCCTGTTATCAGCCATTTCAGTGGAGAGGATGACTGTAGGACAGGAGAATACAGTCTATTGCCCCCTGTTATCAGCCATTTCAGTGATGACTGTAGGACAGGAGAATACAGTCTATTGCCCCCTGTTATCAGCCATTTCAGGGGAGAGGATGACTGTAGGACAGGAGAATACAGTCTATTGCCCCCTGTTATCAGCCATTTCAGGGGAGAGGATGACTGTAGGACAGGAGAATACAGTCTATTGCTCCCTGTTATCAGCCATTTCAGGGGAGAGGATGACTGTAGGACAGGAGAATACAATCTATTGCCCCCTGTTATCAGTCATTTCAAGGCCAAAGAGAGTGTCTAACTGTAGTGTATTTCAATCAGATAAATGACAGTGTGGAATTGTCTCTGCCCTATGACAACTACCACGTCACATATCTACGTTTTTCAAACTCTTCCGAATTTTTTTTTATCCATATGTGACTGATATCAGCCACTTTTCTTAGGCCTAATTCAGACAGTTGTACTGTGAGTACATACAGTATTACATTATTAGTGTCCATATTGCAGTCGCAAATTTTGGCCTGACAATGGGTCCAATAACCTAACCTAGCAGTATCATATGGGACCATTAGTGGACTGGCCATAGACCCTACAGGGAAATTTCCTAGTGGGCCAATTCCCAGAGGGCCATCCAATTAGGCCCCTTACACACGGGCGAGTTTTCCGCGCGGGTGCAATGCGTGAAGTGAACGCATTGCACCCGCACTGAATCCTGACCCATTCACTTCTATGGGGCTGTGCACATGAGCGGTGATTTTCACGCATCACTTTTGCGTTGCGTGAAAATCGCAGCATGTTCTATATTCTGCGATTTTCACGCAACGCAGGCCCAATAGAAGTGAATGGGGATGCGGGAAAATCGCAAGCATCCGCAATCATGTGCGGATGCGTTGCGATTTTCCCGCATGGTTGCTAGGATACGATCGGGATGGGGACCCGATCGTTATTATTTTCCTTTATAACATAGTTATAAGGGAAAATAATCGCATTCTAATTACAGAATGCAATGTTCCCCGGGCTATAGAGGGTTAAAAATAATAAAGAGTTAACTTACCTTCTCCCATTGTATGCGCAGAGCCCCAGAATGTCTTCTCTCTTGATGGTTGGGATGCTTCAGGACGTGTGGTGACGTCACAGGGTCACATGGTCCAATCATAGAAGCATTTGAGTGGACCATGTGACCCATATGATCCTGTGACATCACGGCAGGTCCTTCATCCAACAGATCCAACAGATGTTGGATGAAGGACCTGCCGTGATGTCACAGGATCACATGGGTCACATGGTCCACTCAAATGCTTCTATGATTGGACCATGTGACCCTGTGACGTCACCACAGGTCCTGAAGCATCCCAACCATCAAGAGAGAAGACGTTCTAGGGCTCTGCGCCTGCACTGTGGTAACTGGTTTTGCTAGGGCAGTATATTGTGCTGCACTGTGGTATCTGGTTCTGCTGGGGCGGTATATTGTGCTGCACTGTGGTATTTGGTTCTGCCGGGGCAGTATATTGTGCTGCACTGTGGTATCTGGTTCTGCTGTGGCAGTATATTGTGCTGCACTGTGGTATTTGGTTCTGCCGGGGCAGTATATTGTGCTGCACTGTGGTATCTGGTTCTGCTGGGGCGGTATATTGTGCTGCACTGTGGTACTGTTGGCCCTTGCTATAGCTGTTGCCTTGACTTCTGTCAATTTGGACACCGACTACAACATGGGGCCACTTTTAGTTTTTCTTGCAGGGCCACTTGAAGTTCCCAGTCCGCCCCTGATAGTCCTGTTGTCAGTCGGATTAGCAGCTGTAATGCGGACGGTAATGTTGGTCGTCTGAATTAGCTCCCGCAGTATGGCGGTATTATTGTCATAAAAGGTAAATCCTGATATTAGAATGGCAGAACAGATTGCGTTCATCCATACATTTATCATCAGATGTGGCGCTGGACATGTGCGTTTATGGGTGACGCCTGTCAGTGAATTCATCAGCAGCAAACCCGAACTACAAGTCCCAGAAATCACCATAAATAAGATCCCGCTAGCCTTAATCATCGCCATATTGGTTCTTTTTGACGACTGACGCTACTGATTTCAAAGGGCGATGATTTTGTTCCCGTAATTGCTCGGATCTGTCACATTGGCGCATTTTCCTGTGCATCTTTGGGTTTTCATGGAGATAATGGGACGCCAAAAACAGGAGGTTTCCATGGCAATGAGGCGTGAACGCCCAGGCAGCAGAATGTCAGATCCAGAAAATCGCCTCCATCATGTTCCGTTCTGCTGGATCCATTCTCACTTGTAAAGCTGGAGCGAGCTGCGCTCTTTGTCACTGACCCCCAGGGGCCTCACGGGGTTAATATGCTATATTCATATCCTAAGCATCGTGAAGCTTTCTGAGTGTGTTCATCAGCACAGGGGGCTGCGCTGGGTGCTTCTCCGTCCCGGCAGTGCAGGTTTAACACTCTCTGGAATACTGCAGTTTTTACAATGGAAGGATCACCCCCATCATTGACTAGCAGGGTGTTTTTAAACACCTATGATCAGGTGGCCACCCTGTCGGATGGTTGGCAGCCATTTTGACCAGTGCTAACTGTGGCCGTGTCGGTGGGTTGTTTCTGCAGCTGTTGTGAAACTAGAACTCCCAGCATGCTCCATTTATTTCTCTGGGAGTTCCAAGAACAGTCAAGCAAGCGTGAATGCTGGGAGATGTAGTTTTTCAGCATCTGGAGTGCTGACCCCTGGTTTATGGCCTTTTGGCGTCAGGGAAATTAGATTGCAGGCTCCTGCGGTGCAGAGATGGGCGAGTTGGTCCAGGTAGACATTCCTGTCGGGGTCAGGCCGGTGCGGCTGTATTATATCCACTGCAGCCATTACGAGAAGCGTTTCCAGGACATTCATGGTCCTTGAGCGTCCTGCAGGGATCGGCCGCTGCCTCGTGTAAAGGACAGGGTGACCGGGAGAGCAGACACACGGCTGTCAGGATGACGACTAATATGGCTGCATTTACAGCTCCCTCTCGGTGGTCGCCCTGCTTGGTAAATCTGCCCGCTCCCATAGAGCTGCATGGGAGTACAACTCCCATTCTGTTGATGATATCCGTCTATGGAGATTGCAGACCTGTATGCTGGGTGTTATCAATGGGCGTGGCTTCAGAGGTGAATTGGGGAGAGGGTCACATACTTTTGGCCTGGCATGCTGCCCCTCCATTAGATGCTCCATTTCCTGGGGCAGTTAATGAGCGGCTCTGGTGCGACTATCGCCCGATGATCCAGTTATGTATCTTCTGCACGATGTCTCAGGATGGGAAGAAGATGAAGGTTTTCAGGTCTGCACTGTGTGAACAAGGCCGCAGGGGGAGACAAAACTTAAAGGGGTGTCCCATAACTTAGCATTTTTGTTTCCTGAAACAGCGCCACTCTTGTCTGTGGGCAGCGTGGGGTATTGCAGCTTATCCCTGTACGAGTGGGACTGAGCTGCAAGACCAGATACAACCTGAGGTGGTAATAATGCAGGCCCTTTATCTTCTGATCCCTTTAACACTAGTCACCTGTCGCCCCATTGGCAGCGCTGGCAGCAGGTGCCATGAGGACGATGTCACTCGGGGGTGTCCCCGCTGTAGTGGTAGCCTGCAACTGCTTCCATTGCCTTTTTTCCATTCTTCTTTGTGGAGACATTGGGTCGAGTTCACACTGTGCAGTTCTGATGCAGTTATTTCTCGTGCGGCTGAACCTTCGGGGAGGCTTCCCGGGTTCTTGCACTGATCTTAATCTGGTCCCGGAGAACGGCAGGAGCCCGTACTGTATTCAGATGCGTCATTAAGTGGTGATTTCAGGCGGTTTCTCCGGGTCTGGTCCCTACACATGATTTTGGGGCGTCCCCCTCACCCTAATCCTGCGTCACATACATATAAAGTCTCTTCCAGACACATTTAGATTTTCCACCTCATTATCGCCTCCTCATGTCTTTTCTTCGCCCTCTCGTGTTTAAGAAGTCGTCATTTTTGGCGTCTCTCACCTTCGCTCATCCCTCTATTATCCAGTCAGAACCAGGAACTCTCGGTAAGATTTCTATTTCAAGGCTATTTGGTGATGGAAAGTAACACGTGATATTAGGACAATAATGTTCACAGCAACACAGAGGATTTCAGGAGAGGAGTGTGGGGTCACTGACCTGTCTGCTGATGAGGTGATAGAGAGGAGAGGGCTGCAGGGGGGGCACAGATGGCGTACTGTATAATAGGGTTTCTTATTTGTAGTCACTCGGCGGCGTCTCCTCCTGGTGGAGAGTGAAGTGCGCTCTCGTAATCTCTTCTCTGTTGTCTCTTCTACTATTGGGAATTAGAACAGGTTCTTGTAAATTGCTTCTGTAAAATTGCTTCTCTCTTCCCATGAGACTGTGCCCCCCCACGGCTCCGTCGCTATCACCCCCCTCCTGCATCCATTCCTCGGCTCTATCACCCACCATATGTGTCTATCACCCTCCATCTTTCCCTGTTTATTTTCTCATTGTCAGTAATGATGGGGGTCGCTCTCCCAGCCGCACCTCTCTTTATGTCCTGTGTATCTGGAAAGGAAAGCTCATCATCCCCACTTACATCACCGGCGCCGTCACTCGGATATTTGTAGGTTCTGACCCGACAGCTCCTGGAAGGTTTACATCCAAGGAGACGCGAGCAGTTTGAGTGCAATTAGTGTCACGTGAGTTTCTACAGTGTCCAAATAATACCACCATACAGTGCCCATATAACAGTGCCATATAGTGCCCAACTAATGGTACCGCACAGTGCCGATATAACCGTGCCATATAGTGTCCATCTAATGGTACCGCACAGTGTCCAATACCACCATATAGTGCCCAACTAATAGTACCGCACAGTGCCCATATAACAGTGCCATATAATGCCCAACTAATGGTACCGCACAGTGCTGATATAACCGTGCCATATAGTGTCGATCTAATGGTACCGCACAGTGTCCAATACCACCATACAGTGCCATATAGTGCCCAACTAATAGTACCGCACAGTGCCCATATAACATTGCCATATAGTGTCCATCTAATGGTACCACGCAGTGTCCAATACCACCATATAGTGCCCAACTAATGGTACCGCACAGTGTCCAATACCACCATACAATGCTCATATACAGTGCCATATAGTGCCCAACTAATGGTACCGCACAGTGCCAATATAACAGTGCCATATAGTGTCCATCTAATGATACCACACAGTGTCCAATACCACCATAGAGTGCCATATAGTGCCCAACTAATGGTACCGCACAGTGCCGATATAACAGTGCCATATAGTGTCCATCTAATGATACCACACAGTGTCCAATACCACCATACAGTGCCATATAGTGCCCAACTAATGGTACCGCACAGTGCTGATATAATAGTGCCGTATAGTGCTCAACTAATGTTACCACACAGTGTCCACAGTGCTTATAGCATAGCAATACCACCATAAGTTCCTAAATAATACCACCATCCAGTGCACAAATAGTCTCACTATACAGTGCCACAGAAATGTCCATAATACCACAAGTGCCCACATAATGAGCAGCACCATGGAGTGCAGAACAAACCAGAGTGGCATACATTGCCCAAATAATACCAACATACGGTGCCCAAGTACCATATGACACCCAGACAGGATTATGGAGGCCCCTTAATATCGGGGTCCCCGGTATAATCTGGCCGGGGCAGGGTTTTCATCCACTCCACCAGTTTGGGGTGATAGTCTCCCGATCCGCGCAGTATTTCTCTCCTCTCTTGTGATATCGGCTGCTGTGAAGAGACAGAGAAGCTCCATGAACCCCAGAACTATAAACTGAATTTTGGGGACCGTGTAGAGTCCTGGTCAGTACCCATTACTGCTGTGTGCCCCCTCCTCACACGTGACGTGTCCCTGGTGCCAGGCCGTCTCTTCCTTGCAGACCCTCATGTCGCTTTCTCTGCGCTCTCTCCAGGTTCTGCTCTCTATTTGTGACCTCCACCTGCAGTGCGGTAATTGCTAATTGCTCAGAGATGTCTCACGCTTGGGCTGAGATTGCTGTCGTCTGTGAGGACGCGGGGGGCTCAGCTAAATCCAGTGCAGGGCCTGCAGGCAGTGTCTGGGGGCTGCCGGGGGGGTCTAGGTTCACATGCAATGACTGCAGCAGACCCAGGGCGTATTCACACGGAGCATCACAACCGCGCCATTCCTGGCCGCACTGCAGAAATCACAGTACAGGATGGGAGATGTAGTGCACACAAGCCTATGATGTGAAATGTATCCCACATGATAAGCTTAGATACACCCTGTCTGTATCACATGATGTGGATGTTGTGATTTGTAGTCCTCTAGGGCAGTATCACACATTATAAGCTTAGATACACGCTGTCTGTATCACATGATGGGGATGTTGTGATTTGTAGTTCTCTACACTGCCCTAGCATTAAGTGACAGGGATGTGGTGCAACATGGTTCTCTGGGACTGTATCACACATAAGCTTAGATACTCTGGCTCTGCGGTGTGTCCGGTGTCTGCGTTCAGCCGTATTCCCCGGATGTGACACTAAGCAGACGGATCAGAGGGGATTAAGAGGGACCTTTGTATCGACCAAAATAGGATTCTACCCCCGAAACTGTCAGGGAATGAGGCGGTGAAGGAGCAGGAGGGAAGCCTATTCCACCGGTGACATCATACCAGCAAAAGTACAGTCCACCTTTCTACCTGCTCTCCTGAAATCCTCTGTGCTGCTCAGACCCTGCTCCTCCCACTATGTAACTTTCAGCCTGTGACCCCCCACAGGATCAGCACACTCCTCTCCTGAAATCCTCTGTGCTGCTGGGAGGACCCTGCTCCTCCCACTATGTAACTCTCACCCTGTGACCTCCACAGGATCAGCACACTGCTCTCCTGAAATCCTCTGTGCTGCTGGGACCCTGCTCTTTCCACTATGTAACTCTCAACCTGTGACCCCCACAAGATCAGCACACTCCTCTCCTGAAATCCTCTGTGCTGCTGGGACCCTGCTCCTCCCACTATGTAACTCTCATCCTGTGACCTCCACAAGATCAGCACACTCCTCTCCTGAAATCCTCTGTGCTGCTGGGGCCCTGCTCCTTCCACTATGTAACTCTCATCCTGTGACCTCCACAAGATCAGCACACTGCTCTCCTGAAATCCTCTGTGCTGCTGGGACCCTGCTCCTTTCTCTATGTAACTCTTATCCTGTGACCTCCACAGGATCAGCACACTCCTCTCCTGAAATCCTCTGTGCTGCTGTGGCACAGTCCCGGTTGCTTTAGGCACCTTTACATGACATTGCTGAGGGCGGTCCTCTCATGGATGGAATCGTCCTCCGTGTCCTTGTGTTGTCAGCATCCGATGACATCTGTCCTTCGATGAGCGGTGTGATACGACTTCACGTCTCCTTCCTGCGCCCCGAGGCTCCATGTTTACATCTTGGGGGTCGGGGGCAGCCCCATCTGTTCATCAGAATCTAGTAATGAGCTCATATTTCACCGCCGCTTCTGTCTCTTATTTCTCTCTGCCTGCACGTGCTGCCTCCAGTGGCAGAAATGGAGCGCCCCTTTAAGACCTCTGGCATGGTGGTAATAATGGGGTAATAATTCCCGGTTCTGTGGCGTCTTTGAGTCCATGGCACCTCAGAGACAGAAGTGGCAGACTGCATCACATGATCCTTTTCATATCATCTGATTGGCTGAGACGGATCATGTGATGTACATTTCTCCGCAGCGCTATCCTTCCATGTAGGCGTCTGTTCACACAGGGGTGAGCTTTGCTGGGCGAGAGCTGCTTTACCACAGACGACCTACGCGTCATGTAAATCCCCCAGATGATCACAGACGGCGACGCGGTTCAGGCTGGGCTAATCGCAGGCTGGATCAGTAGGATATGGGGGCAGTGCCATCTGTAACTGGTCTGTACTGGGGGGTTCTGTGGAGTAACTGGTCTGTACTGGGGGTTCTGTGGAGTTACTGGTCTGTACTGGGGGGTCCATGGAGTAACTGGTCTGTACTGGGGGGTCCATGGAGTAACTGGTCTGTACTGGGGGGTTCTGTGGAGTAACTGGTCTGTACTGGGGGGTCCATGGAGTAACTGGTCTGTACTAGGGGGTCAGGGCTCCCCCACATTGTAGTCGCACCCCTCCAGACCATGCCCGATCTCTCACCTGGGTCTCTGATTTATAATAGAGCAGTGGTCTCCGGTCTGTAGACCTCCAGCTGTTGCAAAACTACTACTCCCAGCAGTCCGAGGCCTTTGAGTTGTAACGCAGCACTTGTCTGCAACCGGTGGCTCAACAGCTGTTGTAAACTACAACTCCCAGCAGCTTGATGCTTTAGACTTAATAAGAGCAGTGGTCTTCAATCCAGCTGTTGCAAAACTACTACTCCCAGCAACTTTAGCCTTTTGAATTATGTCGTGTTTTCCAACCGTTGTAAAACTACAATTCTCAGCATCCTTAAACTTCGGAATTATCACTGTGGTTTCTTTAGCTTTTGCAAAACTATAACTCCCAGTAGTTTGTCTCCTGAGTTTTAATAAAGCAGTGATGTCCAACCAGTGGTTTTCCAGCTGCTGTAGAACTACAACTCCTAGCAAGCCCAGATAGACTCTGGCTGTTAGGACATGCTAGGAGTTGTAGTTTTGTGGTAGCTGGAGAGTACAAGAAGCCAGAGGTAAATGATTTGTCGGCGCTGAGAGACTGATGTGAATTTTATCACTACGTTAAGTCATAATACGGAGGATGCTGGGAGTTCATGAACCGCTGCCCGGACGCTGAGAGTTTCCCTTCCTTGTGACTGGAGTTTGGATTCAGATGATCCATGTTTCTGTAATTTTGTTTTCCGGAAAGCTCTGTGATTCATTGGTAAAACCTTCATGGGGTGTTAATGATTAGTCCCGAGATAGCGCTGACGCCGCCGGCTGCTCCCTGGGAGGTCTGCGGTGGGGGGGGGGGGGGTGTTTGGTGCAGAGGAGCTTGCAGTCTAATCGTATTCATCTCCTTGTCTTGCAGTTACAGAGAAGGAAGTGCAGCAGTGGTAAGTCGCAGTTTTCTTCCTGCTTTTTTTCTTGCATGCATAAACTTTGATGTACACGTAAAGCGCTCATGAAATGAAGTAGTCACAGCTCCTCCCACGCTGAGCTCCGCCCATTTACCGCATAAAGCACAGTGGGTGTAAAATCAAATCTGGGCGGTTTTTGATGTCGTTCGGACAGGTTTGTAGACTGGTTGGCCGTAATTTTACCTTCATGGTGTGTAAATCTGGGGCGCACGTTCCTGTCGCTGTCCTGACATTAAATGACCAGGAGATGACTCTGATGACTTTAGAATGAATTGCCAACTGGGTTTATCATTTCGGGGTGTGTCCCTGCATAGTGTGACTCCAATCTGCGCTGCTGGTTGCAGACTGTGCAGGGACACACCCTGAACTGGAAACGCACAGTTGGCAATTCAACGCAAAGTGGTATGAAAAGATGCGTTATGCCATGGAAAATGGAAGTAGTTACTGAAACAGACATGTCACCATTTTCAAGATCTTTACTTGCTGTCAGTGACTGGGGGTCATCTGTTTACAAACCTGTACAGACCTCAAACTTCTCACAGCTGAGGGTTTGTTACAATTATATCATGCACATGCCCGTCCGCGTATTGGGGACCGCATTTGCGGATCCGCAATACACGGGAAACCGTTTTGAGTGTATTCCGCATCACGGATGCGGACCCATTCACTTAAATGGGTCTGGAAATGCAGAACAGAATCACGGAACGGAACACTATGGAGTGCTTCCATTCCGCAAAAAGATAGAACTTGCTCTACCTTTTTGGGGAACAGACGAATGCAGGCCTATTCAAGTTGAATGGGTCTGGATTCATATCCGGCGGTCGTACGGAGGTTGCCTGTGCATTGGGGACCGCAAATTGCGGTCCCCAATGCACGGAAGAGCCCACCTAAGCCCGTGTGAATGAGCCCTAACAGATTCTCCGTTGCAGAAATGTCGGCAGCAAATCTGCTGCATGTGAATAGATCCCTACTGTGCGTTGAACTTTTCCTCGTGTATCTTGCCGTGTAGCTGTGTGAGCAGTGCGTGTTCATATCACTTTTGGGCGTCTGCATATAAAATACATGTTCTGATTCACTGACAGCAAGTAGGGATGTTAAAGGGCAATTTTTTATTTTTACATTTTACTCATTTGATAAGAATTTATAAATAATAAGTGTTTATGGGAGGACAGGAATTCAGAGATAAGGGCTAACTGATTCAGTCTGAAACTGAAGGCAAGATACTCCATAGATAGGCTGAAACATAACCCTGTCAGGAGTTCAGAGGTAAGGGCTATACATGGAGCCGTCAGAGCAGCAACCTGATGGCTTAGTGTGAAACTAAAGGCAAGATACTCCATAGATAGGCTGAAATATAACACTGTCAGGAGTTCAGAGATAAGGGCTATACATGGAGCCGTCAGAGCAGCAACCTGATGGCTCAGTGTGGAACTAAAGGCAAGATACTCCATAGATGAGCTAAGACATAACCCTGTCAGGAGTTCAGAGGTAAGGGCTATACATGGAGCCATCAGAGGAGCAACCTAATGGCCCAGTGTGGAACTGAAGGCAAGATACTCCATAGATAGGCTAAAACATAACCCTGTCAGGAGTTCAGAGGTAAGGGCTATACATGAAGCCGTCAGAGCAGCAACCTGATGGCCCAGTGTGGAACTAAAGGCAAGATATTCTATAGCAGGTCAGCAACCTCTGGCACTCCAGGTGTTGTGAAACTACATCTCCCATCATGCACAGTTGCTTGGCTGCTCTCTAAACCCCCACACAAGTGGAAAGAGCATGCTAGGAGTTGTAGTTTCACAACAGCTGGTGTGCCGAAGGTTACTGATCCCTGCGGATAGATAGGCTGAAACTTAAACCTGTCAGGAATTCAGAGATAAGGGCTATACATGGAGCCGTCAGAGCAGCAACCTGATGGCTCAGTGTGGAACTGAAGGCAGAATACTCCATAGATAGGCTAGAACTTAACCCTGTCAGGAGAGAATCCAGTGTGCATGCTCGGCCACTACCCCATAACTCCCAACAGGACAAGTCGGGATCTGTAGCTCTAGCCCCTGACTACACATTATATTGGTGGGAGAATTTTCTTGACATTTTGTTCAGAATTTTTATAGACTTTTCATTTTGTTTATAAATATTATAAAACATTTTTGTTACATTGATCTAAAATGTAACTAATCTCATCGTCTGCCCCTCCCTTGGAGGCTGCAGAGTCACACAGGCCAATGTGCAAAAAAATAAGTAAAACTTGGGAGCCCCGCAGAGCGCAGCCATGAGCTCAGTAATTGAATGCAGCCGTCCGTGTCCTGGGAGGGGGAGGCATCCTTCCCTGCGACCGGCGGCCATTCCAAGAGGCGGAATATTCTGTGGGATGTGGAGAGATGCACTTATCAAATATTAATTCTGCAGAGCTGTATTTATCCCGCACTGTGTGGTGCAATATATATTTATAATCGAATCGGGAAATATTTTTCCATTGTGGTATTGTATCAGCAGAAGACACAATATAAGTGCTTAAAGGGACGCTCCAACCAGAACAAATTGTTTTCTTAAGCGGCGGGGCAGGCAGATGCCAAATTGATAATGTTATGCGCCGCCCCCTCAAACAGAACATATAGTGCATTTGTTTTGCTTGACGCGTTTCTTTACTTTTCCTCTTCGTGTCCTAAAACCTGAAAACCAGGCAGAGGTTTCCAGAGACCCCGCTGTATGACGTCCATATGTAAAGATACGTATTGGGCAGGGCTCTGACAACCTCAGGGGTTCCACGTGACTACCCCTTACATCAGCGTTTTTGCAGGGAATCTCCTGCTGTATAATTACATTCCCCTCATGGGTCCCTGAGGATCCAGTCCCTGGATGATGTCTCACGATGGTGTGAAATGACGGACTGCGACCAGCAGGCTAGACGGTAAATTGCTGCGAAGCTGCTGAGTTCCCATGACAACCAGGGACATCATGGCCGTCTCCCTGACCTGTGCCCGTTCCTCCAGCGCATAAACGATGATGTCTGCGGCTCCGACATAATAAGGGCCTTGCCTCTGCTATATCATTATACTCTTCAGCGTCGTCTATTTCAGGGTCTGCTTCGTGTAATTACAGCGCCAGGAAAATGAGAGCGCGCTGGATACAGCGTCATATAATGTCAGCGCGGCCGCTCTATACTGGGCACATCCTGTGTTTTCATCTACATCTCCCCCTCTACGAGCAGATCGGCCTGAAACTCCCTGCTGCTCAAAGAATGCAAACTGAGATTCACTCACGCTGCCGTCCATCTGCCGACTACGTGTATCTGCCGAGGCGCAAGAGGCAGCGAGAGGAGGCGCCTCCACATCAGTGCTGAGATATAAACACCAGCCATACCCCACTGTATATAGCTGTACATATATAATTATATACAGGAGATGCCCAGGTTATACCAGCTGTACATATATAACTATATACAGGAGATACCCAGGTTATACCAGCTGTACATATATAATTATATACAGGAGATGCCCAGGTTATACCAGCTGTACATATATAATTATATACAGGAGATGCCCAGGTTATACCAGCTGTGCATATATAATTATATACAGGGGATACCCAGGTTATACCAGCTGTACATATATAATTATATACAGGAGATACCCAGGTTATAGCAGCTGTACATATATAATTATATACAGGAGATGCCCAGGTTATACCAGCTGTACATATATAATTATATACAGGAGATGCCCAGGTTATACCAGCTGTACATATATAATTATATACAGGAGATACCCAGGTTATACCGGCTGTACATATATAATTATATACAGGAGATGCCCAGGTTATACCAGCTGTACATATATAATTATATACAGGAGATACCCAGGTTATACCGGCTGTACATATATAATTATATACAGGAGATACCCAGGTTATACCAGCTCTACATATATAATTATATACAGGAGATGCCCAGGTTATACCAGCTGTACATATATAATTATATACAGGACATACCCAGGTTATACCAGCTGTACATATATAATTATATACAGGACATACCCAGGTTATACCAGCTGTACATATATAATTATATACAGGAGATACCCAGGTTATAGCAGCTGTACATATATAATTATATACAGGAGATGCCCAGGTTATACCAGCTGTGCATATATAATTATATACAGGAGAGGCCCAGGTTATACCAGCTGTACATATATAATTATATACAGGAGATGCCCAGGTTATACCAGCTGTACATATATAATTATATACAGGAGATGCCCAGGTTATACCAGCTGTACATATATAATTATATACAGGAGATGCCCAGGTTATACCAGCTGTACATATATAATTATATACAGGAGATGCCCAGGTTATACCAGCTGTACATATATAATTATATACAGGAGATGCCCAGGTTATACCAGCTGTACATATATAATTATATACAGGAGATGCCCAGGTTATACCAGCTGTACATATATAATTATATACAGGATATACCCAGGTTATACCAGCTGTACATATAGAATTATATACAGGAGATACCCAGGTTATACCAGCTGTACATATAGAATTATATACAGGAGATGCCCAGGTTATACCAGCTGTACATATATAATTATATACAGGAGATGCCCAGGTTATACCGGCTGTACATATATAACTATATACAGGAGATGCCCAGGTTATACCAGCTGTACATATATAACTATATACAGGAGATGCCCAGGTTATACCAGCTGTACATATATAATTATATACAGGAGATACCCAGGTTATACCAGCTGTACATATATATTTATATACAGGAAATGCCCAGGTTATACCAGCTGTACATATATAATTATATACAGGAGATGCCCAGGTTATACCAGCTGTACATATATAATTATATACAGGAGATGCCTCGGTTATACCAGCTGTACATATATAATTATATACAGGAGATGCCCGGGTTATACCAGCTGTACATATATAATTATATACAGGAGATACCCAGGTTATACCAGCTGTACATATATATTTATATACAGGAAATGCCCAGGTTATACCAGCTGTACATATATAATTATATACAGGAGATACCCAGGTTATATCAGCTGTACATATATAATTATATACAGGAGATGCCCAGGTTATACCAGCTGTACATATATATTTATATACAGGAAATGCCCAGGTTATACCAGCTGTACATATATAATTATATACAGGAGATGCCCAGGTTATACCAGCTGTACATATATAATTATATACAGGAGATACCCAGGTTATACCAGCTGTACATATATATTTATATACAGGAAATGCCCAGGTTATACCAGCTGTACATATATAATTATATACAGGAGATGCCCAGGTTATACCAGCTGTACATATATAATTATATACAGGAGATACCCAGGTTATACCAGCTGTACATATATAATTATATACAGGAGATACCCAGGTTATACCAGCTGTACATATATATTTATATACAGGAAATGCCCAGGTTATACCAGCTGTACATATATAATTATATACAGGAGATGCCCAGGTTATACCAGCTGTACATATATAATTATATACAGGAGATACCCAGGTTATACCAGCTGTACATATATAATTATATACAGGAGATACCCAGGTTATACCAGCTGTACATATATATTTATATACAGGAAATGCCCAGGTTATACCAGCTGTACATATATAATTATATACAGGAGATACCCAGGTTATACCAGCTGTACATATATATTTATATACAGGAAATGCCCAGGTTATACCAGCATGCTCCATATCCCTATATACAAGGAGATGCCCAGTGGATATAAAAAGTCCCCCTGTTAAAATGTCAGGTTTCTGTGCTGTAAAAAATTAGACAAAGATAAATCATTTCAGAACGTTTTCCACCATTAATGTGACCTATAAACTGTACCACAATTGAAAAACAAACTGAAATCTTTTAGGTGGAGGGAAGAATATAAATGGTTGTGAGGCACCAAAATACGAAAAAAGTCAAATACTTTTGCAAGGCACTGTATACACACACCTACAGATTATCTGCCGCACTTTGCATACTACTACTTCTGCGTCCTGTGTGAGGAGATGATGGGTGTGATGGGGGACCTCAGCTATGTTTACTGATGCGACCGCGGTTTAGTCTCTTCACGCGTTCTTTACGTGTCTATGGTCTCGCAGTCTGGCGCCGTGCCCAGAGTCATACTAATTCCATGTACCCGCAGGTGTGTATCCAGAATACTGACACAGTGATGAGCCTTGGAGAAATGCAGGCGCTGCTTGTGTTCATTATCCAGACCCCAGTCTAATGTATACACACAGGAGCCTATAGATGAGTGGTGACGGACCTATGGCACGGGTGCCAGAGGGGGCACTCATAGCCCTGTCTGTGGGCACCCACACCCGAGAATCACTCTGTGTACCAATATGCCCTAAAGATTCCCTGCCATTCATCAGCGCAGGGCGCGCTATGAACAGCGCAGGCAGCGAGCGCACTGAATGCAGGCAGGGTATTATAGCTAATGATAAAGTACATGGAAGCTATACTATACCGGACTGTGGTACTCGGGGCACTTTACTATAAATAAGTGGGCTTTGGGTTCCAGATTGGGCACTCGTCCTCTATACGGTTCTCCATCACTGCTCTAGATGTATATGTGCTGTATACAGCCTGAGAAGTATCCTGCTGCAGAGTAATGGCCAGTGATAGTACGCTGCTGTATCTAAGCCTGTCACATGTGATACTGTCTGCCGAGCCGCTGTATCGAATTCTATCATGTGTGATACTGTCTGCTGAGCTGTGTATCTAATCCTATCCTGTGTGATACTGTCTGCTGAGCCGTGTATCTAATCCTATCCTGTGTGATACTGTCTGCTGAGCCGTGTATCTAATCCTATCCTGTGCGATACTGTCTGCTGAGCTGTGTATCTAATCCTATCCTGTGTGATACTGTCTGCTGAGCTGTGTATCTAATCCTATCCTGTGTGATACTGTCTGCAGAGCTGTGTATCTAATCCTGTCCTGTGTGATACTGTCTGCTGAGCTGTGTATCTAATCCTGTCCTGTGTGATACTGTCTGCTGAGCGCTGTATCTAATCCTATCCATTGTGATACTGTCTGCTGAGCTGTGTATCTAATCCTGTCCTGTGTGATACTGTCTACTGAGCTGTGTATCTAATCCTGTCCTGTGTGAAACAGTCTGCTGAGCCTGTGTATCTAATCCTATCCTGTGTGATACTGGCTGCTGAGCTGTGTATCTAATCCTATCCTCTGTGATACTGTCTGCAGAGCTGTGTATCTAATCATATCCTGTGTGATACCGTCTGCTGAGCTGTGTATCTAATCCTATCCTGTGTGATACTGCCTGCTGAGCTGTGTATCTCATCCTATCCTGTGTGATACTGTCTGCTGAGCTGTATATCTAATCCTATCCTGTGTGATACTGTCTCCTGAGCTTTGTATCTAATCCCATCCTGGGTGATACTGTCTGCTGAGCTGTGTATCTAATCCTATCCTGTGTGATACTGTCTCCTGAGCTTTGTATCTAATCCCATCCTGGGTGATACTGTCTGCTGAGCGGTGTATCTAATCCTATCCATTGTGATACTGCCTGCTGAGCTGTATATCTAATCCTATCCTGTGTGATACTGTCTGCAGAGCTGTGTATCTAATCCTATCCTGTGTGATATTGTCTGCTGAGCTGTGTATCTAATCCTATCCTGTGTGATACTGTCTGCTGAGCTGTGTATCTAATCCCATCCTGGGTGATACTGTCTGCTGAGCGGTGTATCTAATCCTATCCTGTGTGATATTGTCTGCTGAGCTGTGTATCTAATCCTATCATGTGTGATACTGTCTGCAGAGCTGTGTATCTAATCCTATACTGTGTGATATTGTCTGCTGAGCTGTGTATCTAATCCTATCATGTGTGATAGTGTCTGGTGAGCTGTGTATCTAATCCTATCCTGTGTGATCCTATCTGCTGAGCTGTGTATCTAATCCTACCCTGTGTGATACTGTCTGCAGAGCTTTGTATCTAATCCTATCCTGTGTGATACTGTCTGCAGAGCTGTGTATCTAATCCTGTGTGATACTGTCTGCAGAGCTTTGTATCTAATCCTACCCTCTGTGATACTGTCTGCAGAGCTGTGTATCTAATCCTTTGGGACACTACAACACCCATCATGTAACTGAAGTTAATACGGGGCTCTGGGTGATACGGGGCTGTAGATACATCTATTTCCCTGACAGATTCCTCCACAGACGGACAGACTGCTCCCTCCTACACTTCCTCCTTGTTTTCAGGGATTTGGCGCGATGCACATATTATGTATTTTTGCTCCATCTTGTGCAGTTTAGGGTGAAATTGGGCGATTTCCAGTTTATACTTAATTAGGAGCTGGAAGGAGGAAGTGAGATTTGGATGAATGTGTGGAGGAGGCGCCTGCGCCCTGTTGCCATCCGAGGGCACTGCCAGTAAGAGACAAGATGGTGACTGCGAAAAGCAGAAATACAAGGCACTGTGTGAGGTAACCCGGTAGTGATGGCCGGAGGATTAGACTGGGGGGCACTGTAAAACTGTCCGGTCACCCGGCACACAGTGATCTGCATCTCCTGCTAATTCAGTGAAGTCAGAAATAGTCAGTGTGGTCACTGCGGTGTCCGCCTGCCTGTAATTCAGAGCTGCATTCACAATTCTGTAATATCTATACAGGTGCCATTGAGCTCAATAATAAATCTGTATGTAGTGAGCTCCCTCTAGTGGTGGCTGTATAATCTGTATGTAGTAATCTCCTGAGCTCCCTCTAGTGGTGACTGTATATATCTGTATGTAGTAATCTCCTGAGCTCCCTCTAGTGGTGGCTGTATATATCTGTATGTAGTAATCTCCTGAGCTCCCTCTGGTGGTGGCTGTATATATCTATATGTAGTGAGCTCCTCCTAGTGGTGGCAGTATAATCTGTATGTAGTGAGCTCCCTCTAGTGGTGGCTGTATAATCTGTATGTAGTGAGCTCCCTCTAGTGGTGGCTATATAATCTGTATGTACTGAGCTCCCCCTAGTGGTGGCTGTATAATCTGTATGTAGTGAGCTCCCCCTAGTGGTGGCTGTATAATCTGTATGTAGTGAGCTCCCCCTAGTGGTGACTGTATAATGTGAATGTAGTGAGCTCCCTCTAGTGGTGACTGTATAATCTGTATGTAGTGAGCTCCCTCTAGTGGTGGCTGTATTATCTGTATGTAGTGAGCTCCCTCTAGTGGTGGTTGTATAATCTGTATGTAGTGAGCTCCCTCTAGTGGTGGCTGTATAATCTGTATGTAGTGAGCTCCCTCTAGTGGTGGCTGTATAATCTGTATGTAGTGAGCTCCCCCTAGTGGTGGCTGTATTATCTGTATGTAGTGAGCTCCCTCTAGTGATGGCTGTATAATCTGTATGTAGTGAGCTCCCTCTTGTGGTGGCTGAATAATCTGTATGTAGTGAGCTCCCTCTAGTGGTGGCTATATAATCTGTATGTAGTGAGCTCCCTCTAGTGGTGGCTATATAATCTGTATGTAGTGAGCTCCCTCTAGTGGTGGCTGTATAATCTGTATGTAGTAAGCTCCCCCTAGTGGTGGCTGTATAATCTGTATGTAGTAAGCTCCCCCTAGTGGTGGCTGTATAATCTGTATGTAGTGAGCTCCCTCTAGTGGTGGCTGTATAATCTGTATGTAGTGAGCTCCCCCTAGTGGTGGCTGTATAATCTGTATGTAGTGAGCTCCCTCTAGTGGTGGCTGTATAATCTGTATGTAGTAAGCTCCCCCTAGTGGTGGCTGTATAATATGTATGTAGTGAGCTCCCTCTAGTGGTGGCTGTATAATCTGTATGTAGTGAGCTCCCTCTAGTGGTTGTTGTATGATTTTACTGTGGGATTTACCCTGACAGTTAATAACCTTATAATATACCAGGCTGTGTGAATTTAAAGGGAAACACCCTCAAATAGATGACACACCTAGACTGGAGCTATGAAAGTGATATGTATGCTTCACTCTGCAGCCCTGTTGTATGGATGATGGGGGTCTGCTGGGTTCATAGCATGCAGTGAGCCCGTCATTGGGGACCCATTTGGAGGATTCTATGGATACAAGCACCGGGTCCGCAGCATTATTTCTGCATGTATTGGCGCTGTGTAATTATGATGGTTGTGATACTCTCTTCCTCTGTGTCCTGCAGGTATAAAGGCTTTATCAAGGACTGCCCTAGTGGTCAGCTGGACGCCGCCGGATTCCAGAAGATTTACAAGCAGTTCTTCCCATTTGGAGACCCCACAAAATTTGCCACTTTCGTCTTTAATGTTTTTGATGAGAACAAAGTAAGTGAGCTGCGGACCCCGTCCGGGGACACGTGTGGCTGTGCCCCACCCACGGCTCCCATTACTGATATCAGATTGTTGTGGATGGAGACTCCAGTCTGTGAGGGAATAGCCATGCAGTTGCCCGTACAGACTGAGGTGTGCCGGGATGATTGTGCTCAGCCTGTAATGGGGGCCGCTCCAGTAATAATGTTCCTCTTTGCAGGATGGGAGGATTGAATTTGCGGAGTTTATCCAGGCCTTGTCGGTGACTTCACGTGGGACGCTGGATGAAAAGCTGAGATGTGAGTGATGTCTAGATTACAGTATCTGCATTGTAAGGCTGCGTTCACACACTGCAGTCTGCAGGGCGTGGGCTCCTCCTAGTACTCTGTTCACACCTGCAAGGTGGTTACCGTCACAATTGTAAAGGCAGCTGCAGATCTATCGCCCAGCGCACCCGGCGTCTGTAACGGAGTCCGTCAGGTCACCCCGAGGCGTCTGTAACGGAGTCCGTCAGGTCACCCCGAGGCGTCTGTAACGGAGTCCGTCAGGTCACCCCGAGGCGTCTGTAACGGAGTCCGTCAGGTCACCCCGAGGCGTCTGTAACGGAGTCCGTCAGGTCACCCCGAGGCGTCTGTAACGGAGTCCGTCAGGTCACCCCGAGGCGTCTGTAACGGAGTCCGTCAGGTCACCCCGAGGCGTCTGTAACGGAGTCCGTCAGGTCACCCGAGGCGTCTGTAACGGAGTCCGTCAGGTCACCCCGAGGCGTCTGTAACGGAGTCCGCCAGGTCACCCGAGGCGTCTGTAACGGAGTCCGTCAGGTCACCCCGAGGCGTCTGTAACGGAGTCCGTCAGGTCACCTCGAGGCGTCTGTAACGGAGTCCGTCAGGTCACCCCGAGGCGTCTGTAACGGAGTCCGTCAGGTCACCCCGAGGCGTCTGTAACGGAGTCCGCCAGGTCACCCCGAGGCGTCTGTAACGGAGTCCGTCAGGTCACCCCGAGGCGTCTGTAACGGAGTCCGTCAGGTCACCCCGAGGCGTCTGTAACGGAGTCCGTCAGGTCACCCCGAGGCGTCTGTAACGGAGTCCGTCAGGTCACCCCGAGGCGTCTGTAACGGAGTCCGCCAGGTCACCCCGAGGCGTCTGTAACGGAGTCCGTCAGGTCACCCCGAGGCGTCTGTAACGGAGTCCGTCAGGTCACCCCGAGGCGTCTGTAACGGAGTCCGTCAGGTCACCCCGAGGCGTCTGTAAAAGTGACAGGAAATACTGCTGTGTGCAAGAAAGACAGAGCCTCCAATGCAGAACATAGCCTTAGATACACACAAAAAGCAGATACTATTAGATACACAAGAATAGCAGACAGTATCACACATAACTGGTTTAGATACACTGGTGCATTAAGCAGCATCGCACATATTTTGTTTAGATACACTGGTGCATTAGGCAGTATCGCACATACCTGGCTTAGATACACAGCCGAATGCTGTTCTTTGTGGTGATACGGCGGGTGACTGATCTCTTCCACTTTCCTCTCCAGGGGCTTTTAAGCTGTATGACCTGGACAATGACGGATACATCACACGGAACGAGATGCTGGACATAGTGGACGCCATTTATCAGATGGTGGTGAGTTTACCTGCACATACATGTATAGTACGCGCACATCCACGGGCGTGTATAGTACGCGCACATCCACACGCATGTATAGTACGCGCACATCCACACGCATGTATAGTACGCGCACATCCACACGCATGTATAGTACACGCACATGCACGGGCATGTATAGTACGCGCACATCCACGGGCATGTATAATACGCGCACATCCACGGGCATGTATAGTACGCGCACATCCACGGGCATGTATAGTACGCGCACATCCACGGGCATGTATAGTACGCGCACATCCACACACATGTATAGTACACGCACATCCACACGCATGTATAGTACATGCAGATGAAATCTTGTCATTTGCTACAACTGTAGTGACAGAACATAACTGGACAGCCTATTTGCAGCGCATTGCACCACAGTATCTGCAGCGCATTGCACCAGTCAGTGGCCACACTGGACATCACCTTCAGCGTCGCCTCCGGGCTATGATGAGTGACTCACATGGAGCCTGGAGTAGTATGAAAGCTGCGTCCTGTCTGAACACAGGCTTACAGCGCTGCTCGGCTCCTCCGTCTTGCTTTAGGCTACATTCTCACTGGCCACGCATACGTTTTCTGGATTTTTGTTCGCTTTTAATATCATTGTTTTTTTTACATCCCAACCCCTGCAGTGCCCTCAGTATATATTATACACCCCCACAGTGCCCTCAGTATATATTATACACCCCCACAGTGCCCCCAGTATAAACAATAGCCACCATATTGCCCCCACTATCTATAATGGCTCCCATAGTGGCCCCAGTATATATAAGGCGCCCCAGTGCCCCCAGTATAAATACTGCCACCAGTGGTGCCCCCAGTATAAATACTGCCACCAGTGGTGCCCTCCAAGATAAATACTGCCACCAGTGGTGCCCTCCAGTATAAATACTGCCACCAGTAGTGCCCTCCAGTATAAATACTGCCACCAGTAGTGCCCTCCAGTATAAATACTGCCACCAGTAGTGCCCTCCAGTATAAATACTGCCACCAGTAGTGCCCTCCAGTATAAATACTGCCACCAGTAGTGCCCTCCAGTATAAATACTGCCACCAGTAGTGCCCTCCAGTATAAATACTGCCACCAGTAGTGCCCTCCAGTATAAATACTGCCACCAGTAGTGCCCTCCAAGATAAATACTGCCACCAGTGGTGCCCCCAGTATAAATACTGCCACCAGTAGTGCCCTCCAGTATAAATACTGCCACCAGTAGTGCCCTCCAGTATAAATACTGCCACCAGTAGTGCCCTCCAGTATAAATACTGCCACCAGTAGTGCCCTCCAGTATAAATACTGCCACCAGTAGTGCCCTCCAGTATAAATACTGCCACCAGTAGTGCCCTCCAGTATAAATACTGCCACCAGTGGTGCCCTCCAGTATAAATACTGCCACCAGTGGTGCCCCCCAGTATAAATACTGCCACCAGTAGTGCCCTCCAGTATAAATACTGCCACCAGTAGTGCCCTCCAGTATAAATACTGCCACCAGTAGTGCCCTCCAGTATAAATACTGCCACCAGTAGTGCCCTCCAGTATAAATACTGCCACCAGTAGTGCCCTCCAGTATATTGTCCTCAGTAGTGCCCTCCAGTATAAATACTGCCACCAGTGGTGCCCTCCAGTATAAATACTGCCACCAGTGGTGCCCCCAGTATAAATACTGCCACCAGTGGTGCCCCCAGTATAAATACTGCCACCAGTGGTGCCCTCCAAGATAAATACTGCCACCAGTGGTGCCCCCAGTATAAATACTGCCACCAGTAGTGCTCTCCAGTATAAATACTGCCACCAGTAGTGCCCTCCAGTATTAATACTGCCACCAGTAGTGCCCTCCAGTATAAATACTGCCACCAGTGGTGCCCCCAGTATAAATACTGCCACCAGTAGTGCTCTCCAGTATAAATACTGCCACCAGTAGTGCCCTCCAGTATAAATACTGCCACCAGTAGTGCCCACCAGTATAAATACTGCCACCAGTGGTGCCCCCCAGTATAAATACTGCCACCAGTGGTGCCCACCAGTATAAATACTGTCCCCAGTAGTGCCCTCCAGTATAAATACTGCCACCAGTAGTGCCCTCCAGTATTTTGTCCCCAGTAGTGCCCTCCAGTATAAATACTGCCACTAGTGGTGCCCTCCAGTATAAATACTGCCACCAGTAGTGCCCTCCAGTATAAATACTGCCACCAGTATAAATACTGCCACCAGTATAAATACTGCCACCAGTGGTGCCCCCAGTATAAATACTGCCACCAGTTGTGCCCTCCAGTATAAATATCACCCCCAGTAGTGCCCTCCAGTATAAATACCGCCCCCAGTAGTGCCCTCCAGTATAAATACTGCCACCAGTTGTGCCCTCCAGTATAAATATCGCCACCAGTAGTGCCCTCCAGTATAAATATCACCCCCAGTTGTGCCCTCCAGTATAAATACTGCCACCAGTTGTGCCCTCCAGTATAAATATCGCCCCCAGTAGTGCCCTCCAGTATAAATACTGCCACCAGTTGTGCCCTCCAGTATAAATATCACCCCCAGTAGTGCCCTACTTGATTTCATTGGGGTCCGTCTGGCCTTGAAAATCACCAAAGATGGGACATGTCCTATTTTGATGGCCGCTATTCCCTGGCCACATGCATGGCCCCATAGACTTCTATTGGTTCTGAGCACGGCCGTTTTCCCGTTAGTGTGAATGCTGCCTTAGTGATGGATTTTACCCCGATCCTTGTGCATCAGCGCCGCAGGGCCAGCAATGGAAGGGACAGCTGTTCTTGTGCACGGCGATGGTCACAAGGGGCTGGTATTAATGTGTTTGTCCTGGCAGGGGAACACGGTAGAGCTTCCCGAGGAGGAGAACACCCCAGAGAAGAGAGTAGATCGGATTTTTGCAATGATGGACAAGGTGAGAGACGTGATGGTTTTTCTACTTATGCATAAGGGTGAATTCACATGCAGCAGTTTTGGTGCAGAAGTTCTGCGACGGGTCCATACATCTGAATGGAGTTTGCAGAAATTCGCGCTCCTGACCCCGTTCAGATAAATGGAACCAATTCTTGGTCACAGAGATTTCTGCTGTGTGTGAATTTGCTCTCATAGTGGCTGTAGGTGGCTCCCCCGGGGGCAGATGTTATAACCTACCTTGCGTCTTCTTCCCAGAACTCAGACGGTAAACTCACTCTGCAAGAATTCCAAGAAGGATCAAAGGCAGACCCCTCAATTGTGCAAGCGCTGTCACTATATGACGGGCTGGTATAGAGACCACCGACCACAACTGTGTGTAAGTGACCTGATTGTATAACATTTGTATATGAATGTGTAGCTGCCGGGACATCAGGGGTTACTGTGCAGAGGTGTGATGACATCACATGATAATTGCGCCCTCTGCAGACCAGACCCTACAAAAGGACGCCTCACTCGGAGCGGGAAGCCATTGCAGTGAATGGATTCCGCTCACATAATGCAGGGCATGCCGCTGATTTCAGTGGGGAAGCACAAGTATCATCAGGTGTCGGTGCATTGCCCCTGGTATCGGCGGATAGACACCCACAGGAGCTTCCCCTGGGAATCATCTGCTGCCCAGTGTGAGCTGCCCTACATAACAGCACTGAGGTGTGAAGGAAGCGATGGCTCTGCCGCCCAGATCCACTGCTGTATGTGCACTGCATCACCACAAGGGAGCGCTGCAGTGCCAAAATCCTTAATGATAACAGTGCTGCTGTATATCTAATCCTGTCTGCTGAGCTGTGTATCTAATCCTCATTATGCGTGATACTGTCTGCTGAGCTGTGTATCTAATCCCATCATGCGTGATACTGTCTGCTGAGCTGTGTATCTAATCCCATCATGTGTGATACTGTCTGCTGGGCTGCTGTATGTAGTCCTATTCTGCGTGATACTGTCTGCTGAGCTGTGTATCTAATCCCATTATGCGTGATACTGTCTGCTGAGCTGTGTATCTAATCCTATCCTGTGTGATACTGTCTGCTGAGCCGTGTATCTAATCCTATCCTGTGTGATACTGTCTGCTGAGCTGTGTATTTAATCCCATCATGCGTGATACTGTCTGCTGAGCTGTGTATCTAATCCCATCATGTGTGATACTGTCTGCTGAGCTGTGTATCTAATCCTATCAGGTGTGATACTGTCTGCTGAGTTGTGTATCTAATCCCATCATGTGTGATACTGTCTGCTGAGCTGCTGTATATAATCCTATCCTGTGTGATACTGTCTGCTGAGCTGTGTATCTAATCCCATCATGCGTGATACTGTCTGCTGAGCTGTGTATCTAATCCCATCATGCGTGATACTGTCTGCTGAGCTGTGTATCTAATCCCATTATGCGTGATACTGTCTGCTGAGCGGTGTATCTAATCCTATCCTGTGTGATACTGTCTGCTGAGCCGTGTATCTAATCCTATCCTGTGTGATACTGTCTGCTGAGCTGTGTATTTAATCCCATCATGCGTGATACTGTCTGCTGAGCTGTGTATCTAATCCTATCCTGCGTGATACTGTCTGCTGAGCTGTGTATCTAATCCATCATGCGTGATACTGTCTGCTGACCTGTGTATCTAATCCTTTCATGTGTGATACTGCCTGGTTCGCTGCCGTCAGTATTTTACAGTCTCTTTCACTTCCCGGTGACGATTCCTGGGATCATAAATCTGCTCCCGGCGTCTGGTAAACCTCACAGGAAGGAACTGTACCTGGAATCTTGATTCTAGGAAAATAACCTGCGAGGAGCAGAAGCCATCATGACTCTCCTTAAAACAAAACACAACGGGGCGCTGCGCCATTACTGCAGGGTTATACCGAGGACGACGGGGCGCTGCGCCATTACTGCAGGGGTATACTGAGGACGAGGGGGTGCTGCGCCATTACTGCAGGGGTATACTGAGGACGAGGGGGTGCTGCGCCATTACTGCAGGGGTATACTGAGGACAAGGGGGCGCTGCGCCATTACTGCAGGGTTATATTGAGGACGAGGGGGTGCTGCGCCATTACTGCAGGGTCATACTGAGGATGATGGGGTTGAGCTGCAATACCATACATGTCCTGAGGACCAGGGTGGTGCTATTCCTAGAAGGAATAGCACAGCGTTCTTCTTCTCTGAGCTAACTGTTGTTTTTGTCTTTTTTTGCAGATGCCCTGGGTAATAGTGTTGTTCCTGTGCCACCAGACAAATGTCAGCAGCTTATCTCCCTCTTACCAATCACTCCCATACAGTGCAAGGACGAGGACGCCCATTATTTTTGACATGCCCTTTTCTCCCCGATCACCTTCACTCAGCACTGGCGGCCTGCAGGTGGCGCTGCAGCATCTGCCTGTGCACCCCGGTACCTGACATGCATCTCTTTTTACAGCGTCCCGTCTCCTTCTTGCTGCTTCTTGTGTTATCTTGCACTTGGAGAGGATTGCTTATTCACAAGGAAGAGCTCGCCCAAATATCCAGCACCAGGGGCCCCAAGACCTTCACTTTCTGGAGGGCCACAACTCCTCAAACTGTCCCTTCTGCGGAGGAGCATTAACCCTATAGGTAGAAGGGGAGGATTGTAAGAGGCAACGTAAGAGACTGCGATGAGGCCTTCCCGCTCCTGCAGTATTTAAGACTTTTTGGAAGAGGGATCTCAGAGGAGGGGGTCGGGCCTGCGCCCGTGCACTGCCCCCCCGCAATGAACGGCACGCCATGGGTCAATTACATGATGCTGAATTGTGCTTTTTTTGTGAATACGTGATGATTTTTTTATACATATATATATAGCATATCTTTTTATTTATTCTTTATGTAGTTGTCGTGTCACATGCTTCGGGGAGGGGGCGCGTATTGGCTGCGATTCACCTTCTTTTGTTTAAAGCATTCACGGTACATTAACCTTATGCAGCTAAAGGGTTAAAAAAAAAAAACAGGTACCGACTTGGGTCGGTCTGGAAGTAAATTTTTCTTTTCCCGGATGTGTAGCTTTTAGTTTCTGTGTCCTGATCATTTCTGTGCACTGCTGATCAAAAGTTTGAAACCATTCCCTAACTACTGGGACTGCGATCCATCACCGGACCATGCCAAACTAAAGTAAACCCCCCCCCCCCCCCCCCCCATGTCCTGTGGCAGTGTGCTAGTGACGAGGAGGTAAGCGTGTGCGTATATATATACACATACATGATCCTGACCGGCTGTGCGTATTGCAGGCGGTTTAACCCCTCTGCTGCTGGACCGCTATGAATGTAATTGAATATGTAATGCTGTGTAGTGGCCGCAGGACCATGGTCTGTTCTGCTAATACTGCAGCTGGGCCATGTACATAATTAACGCCAAAAACTATGATAAGCGGACGGCAGAGGCGTCTGACAGCTGCCTATTCTCCTCTCCTTATTGAGAACACATGCACGCTCAGCTGAACTAAGCCTGCATGTCTATTGAGGGATTGGAAGGGGTAGGGCTGAAGATTGACGTCCTTAACAAAACATTACTGAATGCCAGCCATGATGAGATTAGTTGGAGAGATGCAAATTGGAGGCTAATGCTTTAGAAAATCATAGGGTTACATGATAACATCCTGTCTGTGTGCAGTCACCACTAGGGGGAGCTCACTACATACAGATCATACAGTCACCACTAGAGGGAGCTCACTACAGACAGATTATACAGCCACCACTAGAGGGAGCTCACTACATACAGATTATACAGTCACCACTAGGGGGAGCTCACTACATACAGATCATACAGTCACCACTAGAGGGAGCTCACTACAGACAGATTATACAGCCACCACTAGAGGGAGCTCACTACATACAGATTATACAGCCATCACTAGAGGGAGCTCACTACATACAGATCATACAGTCACCACTAGAGGGAGCTCACTACAGACAGATTATACAGCCACCACTAGAGGGAGCTCACTACATACAGATTATACAGCCACCACTAGAGGGAGCTCCCCACATACACATTATACAGCCACCACTAGAGGGAGCTCACTACATACAGATTATACAGCCACCACTAGAGGGAGCGCACTACATACAGATTACACAGCCACCACTAGAGGGAGCTCACTACATACAGATTATACAGCCACCACTAGAGGGAGCTCACTACATACAGATTATACAGCCACCACTAGAGGGAGCGCACTACATACAGATTACACAGCCACCACTAGAGGGAGCTCACTACATACAGATCATACAGTCACCACTAGAGGGAGCACACTACATACAGATTATACAGCCATCACTAGAGGGAGCTCACTACATACAGATCATACAGTCACCACTAGAGGGAGCTCACTACAGACAGATTATACAGCCACCACTAGGGGGAGCTCACTACATACAGATTACACAGCCACCACTAGAGGGAGCTCACTACATACAGATTATACAGCCACCACTAGAGGGAGCTCACTACATACAGGTAATACAGCCACCACTAGAGAGCTCACTACATACAGATTATACAGCCACCACTAGGGGGAGCTCACTACATACAGATTATACAGCCACCACTAGAGGGAGCTCACTACATACAGATTATACAGCCACCACTAGAGGGAGCTCACTACATAAAGATTATACAGCCACCACTAGGGGGAGCTCACTACATACAGATTATACAGCCACCACTAGAGAGAGCTCACTGCATACAGATTATACAGCCACCACTAGAGGGAGCTCACTACATACAGATTATACAGTCACCACTAGAGGGAGCTCACTACAGACAGATTATACAGCCACCACTAGGGGGAGCTCATTACATACAGATTACACAGCCACCACTAGAGGGAGCTCACTACATACAGATTATACAGCCACCACTAGGGGGAGCTCACTACATACAGATTATACAGCCACCACTAGAGGGAGCTCACTACATACAGATTATACAGCCACCACTAGAGGGAGCTCACTACATACAGATTACACAGCCACCACTAGAGGGAGCTCACTACATACAGATTATACAGCCACCACTAGAGGGAGCTCACTACATACAGATTATACAGCCACCACTAGATGGAGTTTACTACATACAGATTATACAGCCACCACTAGAGGGAGCTCACTACATACAGATTATACAGCCACCACTAGAGGGAGCTCACTACATACAGATTATACAGCCACCACTAGAGGGAGCTCACTACATACAGATTATACAGCCACCACTAGAGGGAGCTCACTACATACAGATTATACAGCCACCACTAGAGGGAGCTCACTACATACAGATTATACAGCCACCACTAGAGGGAGCTCACTACATACAGATTATAGTCACCACTAGGGGAGCTCACTACATACAGATTATACAGTCACCACTAGAGGGAGCTCACTACATACAGATTATACAGTCACCACTAGAGGGAGCTCACTACATACAGATTATACAGTCACCACTAGAGGGAGCTCACTACATACAGATTATACAGCCACCACTAGAGGGAGCTCACTACATACAGATTATACAGCCACCACTAGAGGGAGCTCACTACATACAGGTTATACAGCCACCACTAGAGGGTGTTCACTACATACAGATTATACAGCCACCACTAGAGGGCGCTCACTACATACAGATTATACAGCCACCACTAGGGGAGCTCACTACAAACATGATTATACAGCCACCACTAGAGGGAGCTCACTGCATACAGATTATACAGCCACCACTAGAGGGAGGTCACTACATACAGATTATACAGCCACCACTGGAGGGAGCTCGCTACATACAGATTATACAGCCACCACTAGAGGGAGCTCACTACATACAGATTATACAGCCACCACTAGAGGGAGCTCACTACATACAGATTATACAGCCACCACTAGAGGGAACTCACTACATACAGATTATACAGCCACCACTAGAGGGAGCTCACTACATACAGAATATACAGTCACCACTAGAGGGAGCTTACTACATACAGATTATACAGCCACCACTAGAGGGAGCTCACTACATACAGATTATACAGTCACCACTAGAGGGAGCTCACTACATACAGATTATACAGTCACCACTAGAGGGAGCTCACTGAATACAGCTCCTAGTGAACTCCCTAATAAATCCTTCATTGGTCAGCCATCCTTTGCTATAATTATTTACAGGTCAGGTTGACAGTCTCTGCTGCATTAGGCAACCTGAATGTTGAAACTATCACGCTATCCGAGTCAAGAAACCTACTCCCCTTTTAAATCTCGTGGAAAATTATTTTTTGGGTAGCATGATATTTATGCAATGATGTCTGTGAGTCATTTTGTGCAGGAGACTGTGCAGAAGTTGGAACTGGTAATTGTCTGCAGAAGATATAGGTGGAATGCAGTATGACAGCATGAAGTACAGTGAATGTGGCGCAGTGTGGGAACACAGCTCCAGGACGAGTGGTGCACAATTCCTATTAATCCCTCTAGTTCAGGACATAGCTGCTGATTGCTCCGGGACCCAGCATTACTGAGAGGTTTCCTCCAAACACATGGCGGCCATTTCCTATTAAAGTGTTAATAATTTATTAGCAGAAGCACTTCTATTCCTCTGCTTCACGTGGCCCGATTCTGGTGCAATGCTCTCATGTGCTGGAGGTGTTGTCTGCTAAGGCAGAATAGAATGTAGATGAAATGTACTAACGACCCACCCTGCGCACAGGACCGAATCCACCATCTTGGCTTTCACTTCATTCCCTATAGTGCAGTGTAAGGAGGAGTAATACCGGAGGTGTCCTCCACGGATGTAACATGCATGGCACTGGGGGCTATTCTGAGCACTGTATGTGTAAGGGTACCTTTATATGAATCGCCCATCACGGTTTGTCTTTGTAAGGATCCTCTTTTGTTTTTTTTATACAGAGATCCAGAAGTTTCATGATCATATCCCAGCTTCCTGCAGCCACCACTAGGGGGAGCTTAAGAGCTATAGAAAAAAATTATGTTCAGGGAACAAAAAAAGAAAAAAGTGTGGCTTGATGGATGGGGTCAGGACAACTTCTGGAGCACAGGAGGCGAATACGCTTGTGCCATCTCCTTCCATGCGACTCTACTTTTCTTCTGCATGTCTTGTTGCCTTGTCTACGGTTTCATCAAAACTAAGAGACTAAATCTGCGTCAGTGTGAAGAAATTACGTAAAAGCGCTCGTCTGTCAGTGTTACAGTCCGCATGTGGGAAATGCTACAAAGATGCAAATATTTTTTATTAAAATGGAGATAAGGGGGAGGCCGCTCCGCTCCACGGTGTGGCTTCAGGGGGGAACGAGACACAATTGTACGATATTTATAAATTGTATTTTTATTTGATTGGAAGTTTATTTTATTTTTTATAAATGTTGAATAAAACACATCCGTCATCAGCACTTTACAGCTCTCCCTCCTTTCATTGCTTTCGTGTGTATGGGATGTGATCAGGTTTGAGGGAGTGACGGAGGGAGCCCGATGTGCTTTTGCTAAGAACAACCTGTTAAGTAAAGGTTTAGATTTTAACTACATGCCATGTGCGGATCAATTCTCCAATATATCTCTATAGCCGTCAGCACTCTGGTTAGCTATAAAGTTGTGACTACCTGCACCCAGCAGTAGGGGGAGCTTGTGAGCCTCATTATACATTGAATTCAATAACACAGCATACAGTAAGCTCCTGAGCTCCCTCTAGTGGTGGCTGTATATATTTATATGTAGTAATCTCCTGAGCTCCCTCTAGTGGTGGCTGTATATATCTGTATGTAGAAATCTCCTGAGCTCCCTCTAGTGGTGGCTGTATATATTTATATGTAGTAATCTCCTGAGCTCCCTCTAGTGGTGGCTGTATATATCTGTATGGAGTAATCTCCTGAGCTCCCTATAGTGGTGGCTGTATATATCTGTATGTAGTCATCTCCTGAGCTCCCTCTAGTGGTGGCTGTAAATATCTGTATGTAGTAATCTCCTGAGCTCCCTCTAGTGGTGGCTGTATATATCTGTATGTAGTAATCTCCTGAGCTCCCTCTAGTGGTGGCTGTATATATCTGTATGTAGTAATCTCCTGAGCTCCCTCTAGTGGTGACTGTATATATCTGTATGTAGTAATCTCCTGAGCTCCCTCTAGTGGTGACTGTATATATCTGTATGTAGTAATCTCCTGAGCTTTCTCTAGTGGTGGCTGTATATATATGTATGTACTAATCTCCTGAGCTCCCTCTAGTGGTGGCTGTATGTATCTGTATGTAGTAATCTCCTGAGCTCCCTCTAGTGGTGGCCGTATATATCTATATGTAGTAATCTCCTGAGCTCCCTCTAGTGGTGGCTGTATATATCTGTATGCAGTAATCTCCTGAGCTCCCTCTAGTGGTGGCTGTATATATCTGTATGTAGTAATCTCCTGAGCTCCCTCTAGTGGTGGCTGTATATATCTGTATGTAGTAATCTCCTGAGCTCCCTCTAGTGGTGGCTGTATATATCTGTATGTAGTAATCTCCTTAGCTTCCTCTAGTGGTGGCTGTATATATCTGTGTGTAGTAATCTCCTGCAGCTCCCTCTAGTGGTGACTGTGTATATCTGTATGCAGTAATCTCCTGAGCTCCCTCTAGTGGTGACTGTGTATATCTGTATGCAGTAATCTCCTGAGCTCCCTCTAGTGGTGGCTGTATATATCTGTATGTAGTAATCTCCTGAGCTCCCTCTAGTGGTGGCTGTATATATCTGTATGTAGTAATCTCCTGAGCTCCCTCTAGTGGTGGCTGTATATATCTGTATGTAGTAATCTCCTGAGCTCCTTCTAGTGGTGGCTGTATATATCTGTATACAATAATCTCCTGAGCTCCCTCTAGTGGTGGCTGTATATATCTGTATGTAGTAATCTCCTGAGCTCCCTCTAGCGGTGGCTGTATATATCTGTATGTAGTAATCTCCTGAGCTCCCTCTAGTGGTGGCTGTATATATCTGTATGTAGTAATCTCCTGAGCTCCCTCTAGTGGTGGCTGTATATATCTGTATGAAGTAATCGCCTGAGCTCCCTCTAGTGGTGGCTGTATATATCTGTATGTAGTAATCTCCTGAGCTCCCCCTAGTGGTGGCTGTATATATCTGTATGTAGTAATCTCCTGAGCTCCTTCTAGCGGTGGCTGTATATATCTGTATGCAATAATCTCCTGAGCTCCCTCTAGTGGTGTCTGTATATATCTGTATATAGTAATCTCCTGAGCTCCCTCTAGTGGTGGCTTTCTGGATATATATGGGTATGAGCCATTCATAGTTGTTATTGTTGTTACACAATATATTATACCACCAAAATCCACTAATTGAATACAAAAGTGTCAGTGTCTGTAGCTGTGCAATTTATACACGTCTGATGGTCCACTTTGTATAAGTATTTGTATATATCGATTAATAGTCCCTGAGGGGAGTTTAGTGACTCCTGATAATGTTAATGTCCGTAACTTAGTTTATAGTTGTACACATCCCTCCATTAGTAGTGTATTGGCAGAGTTTGCGTACTTACTATTGGTGGTTTTTATAATAGCATGCCGGCCGTGGCGTCCCACGTGGCTATTACGTTCACCGCTTGCCTCCACCTCCTTCAACAATTACAGGCGGGCAACCCTGCTATCTGGATTGGGATGTTTAAGCATAGCTTTGTGTTGGCGCCCCACGTGGTGTCCGGGGTTGCTCTGAGGCTGTGCAGGGACTATCAGGATTCCTATGATCACGGAATGAAATGTCCATGGAGCGCTCCACTATGGCTTTACTATTGTCTAATATCTGCCGAGGCTTCACAGTAGGTTTCATTCTTCATAAGATTTCCTGGCTACAGCTCTGGACCAGACACGTTTCGAAGTACTCTCACTACTTCCTCAGTGGTCGTACTTATCCTGTACTGATCCAGAGTTAAATCCTGTATTATACTCCAGAGCTGCACTCACTAGTCTGCTGGTGCAGTCACTGTGTACATACATTACTTATCCTGTACTGATCCTGAGTTACATCCTGTATTATACTCCAGAGCTGCACTCACTATTCTGCTGGTGCAGTCACTGTGTACATACATTACTTATCCTGTACTGATCCTGAGTTATATCCTGTATTATACTCCAGAGCTGCACTCACTATTCTGCTGGTGAAGTCCTTATGTACATACATTACTTATCCTCATGTAAGGAACGAGCTGTACATTCCTGATTATTCTAATGACCCTACAAATGTACCATCACTTCATCGCTCTTTAAGATGCAGAGCAAGGATTTGCCACCATTAACCACCAGAGGGCGCTCTTACTCCACAGGGGGCCACGGTATTGTCCATTAGTCTGGGCAGCTTTTGACAATGTGCATTAAGCATCAGATTTGAGTGATGAAATTCTCTTGGCCATAATCCGCCATAGATGTAATAGCCTGCTGCTGTTAGTGTATACTGAGAGTTGTAGTTTCTCAACTGACAGGGGAAGGTGAAGCTATAGGGGGGCTGAGGAAGACCATGGTGCCTGAGGGGACCAAAAGGAACCTCTGCCACATAAGAGGACACCAGTATTATAAACGGCACGTGGGGCCCTGGAGCTTGAGGCTGCACCGCTGGGTAGACAGTAAAAGGTTGGAGACCACCGCTGTCCACCAAGAAGAGGGAGATGTTGCAGACGCTTGTTGAAATGGGACTCAGAGTGTCTCTGCCCGAGGCACCTATATATTATACTGGGGTTGTATAGAAGCATTGGGCACCAAACTGTACAGGGGTACATGCCGCTCCTGGTTTCACATTATGTACTAATACTTAGCTGTTACACACTGTGTCTGACTACAACTCCCATTAGGCTGTCCTAGCCAGGTGGTGTAGTCTGGCAGCAGCTGTTCCTGATGGGAGTCATTATCACACACAGATGTGCACTGGAAGATAAAAGGCGTGTAACCTGACATTATGTGCAGACCAAAGCCCGAGACGCCAAAGCCGAACCTCATTTACTGGAACTGTAAAATAAAATGACCGTCCTCCGGGTGGGAACCACTGCCGACTAATCACATGATCAGCGGGTCTTAGGGGGTCAGTATTACATATACAGATCACATGATCAGCGGGTCTTAGGGGGTCAGTATTACATATACAGATCACATGATCAGCGGGTCTTAGGGGGTCGGTATTACATATACAGATCACATGATCAGCGGGTCTTAGGGGGTCAGTATTACATATACAGATCACATGATCAGCGGGTCTTAGGGGGTCAGTATTACATATACAGATCACATGATCAGCGGGTCTTAGGGGGTCAGTATTACATATACAGATCACATGATCACTAGCCATGACTCCACAGAAGCAGGAGGAGTCCTGGGGGCAGGGCTCACTTCTTGATACTTTGGGGGGCCGCTTACTGAGTGCACTTGTTCCCCTGGTTCAGTTCTCTCCCGGAGACGTGTTCCCTTTAGGAGCTTTTCTAAGGTTGTGATTATTTTCTTAATATGTGAAAAATGCCATAATGAGCGTCTTCTGTTTACATCTCACAGCGCCTTATCATGGAGACGTGATGGGAGAGGCCGCAATGTGAGAGATGGGGGGGCAGGAGACAGAACGCAGCCAGAGGGGGAGTCATAAAAGGACGACTGCGGAGGGGCGCCATTATACCAGAGGGTTAATATCAAGGCTATGCAGGCAATTAAAGCCATATATCAAGGTGGAGAGATCGCCCACAACCTACGCCAGCCGGGCGCTGCCCGAACCTGAGTGTTTATGGAGGGCAGCAAAAAATATTCAGAGTATTCAGAAAATGTCTCTCATATACAGAAGCCAAGTGTCTACATGTGAGCCTGAAGACCGCCAGTATCACACCTGATAGGCTTAGATACACAGGCTCAGCAGACAGTATCACCTCAGTGTCTATATGTGAGCCTGAAGACCTCCAGTATCACACATGATAGGCTTAGATACACAGGCTCAGCAGGCAGTATCAATTTAGTGTCTACATGTGAGCCTGAAGACCGCCAGTATCACACATGATAGGCTTAGATACACAGGCTCAGCAGACAGTATCACCTCAGTGTCTATATGTGAGCCTGAAGACCTCCAGTATCACACATGATAGGCTTAGATACACAGGCTCAGCAGGCAGTATCAATTTAGTGTCTACATGTGAGCACCGCCACAGGACAGGATTAGATACACAGCTCAGCAGGCAGCATCACACATGACTGGATTAGATACACAGCTCAGCAGACAGTATCACACAGGATAGGATTAGATACAGTGTCTCAGCAGGCAGTATCACACAGGACAGGATTAGATATACAGCTCAGCAGACAGTATCACACAGGATAGGATTAGATACACAGCTCAGCAGACAGTATCACACAGGACAGGATTAGATACACAGCTCAGCAGGCAGCATCACACATGACTGGATTAGATACACAGCTCAGCAGACAGTATCACACAGTATAGGATTAGATACACTCCTCAGCAGACAGTATCACAGGATAGGATTAGATACACAGCTCAACAGACAGCATCACACAGGATAGGATTAGATACACAGCTCAGCAGGCAGTATCACACAGGACTAGATTAGATACACAGCTCAGCAGACAGTATCACACAGGAGAGGATTAGATACACAGCTCAGCAGGCAGCATCACACATGACTGGATTAGATACACATCTCAACAGACAGCATCACACAGGATAGGATTAGATACACAGCTCAGCAGGCAGCATCACACATGACTAGATTAGATACACAGCTCAGCAGACAGTATCACACAGGAGAGGATTAGATACACAGCTCAACAGACAGTATCACACAGGATAGGATTAGATACACAGCTCAGCAGGCAGCATCACACATGACTGGATTAGATACACAGCTCAACAGACAGTATCACACAGGATAGGATTAGATACACAGCTCAGCAGACAGTATCACTTAGGATAGGCTTAAATACACAGCATCACACAGGATAGGATTAGATACACAGCTCAGCAGGCAGCATCACACATGACTGGATTAGATACACAGCTCAGCAGACAGTATCACACAGGATAGGTGAGAACGGCCACGATGATCGGCAATTCAATGAAAAGACCATCCTGCTTCTCTCAGTCCCCCCCCCCCCATTAATCTGTCAACTGGGTAAACTGTCCTTGAGTGATTTAAAGAGACATGTCTAGCAGTTAACGATCTCTCACCAAAGAGGTACACTGCCCAAAAGTAGCCACTGGAAGCCCTTTTATAGGACAGCAGGGGAAGCACTTTTACACCCCCTTGTGGTAAGACCTAGTGTCTAATCAGACCTCACCTGTAATCATCTACATATCTGCCTAAAATAGAACCCGACATTTCTATCCGGGTGCAGGATTATTTTCACAACGAGCGTGTATCAGATAAACCAGTGGGTTTGGCTAACCATCTAATGTGAATGGTGGCTTATGTCTACTCGGACGAGATATTGCAGGATTGGGAGAGATAACCTGAGCTGTGGCCGCCAGTTCTCATATTTATGGCCAGCTTCATAAAGGAACCTTGAGTAAGGATCACCGCCATAATCCCAACTGCTCGGCCAGCGTCGCACCAGCACCCTGAAAGGATTCACCGCCCCATCGTGTCAATCTAAGGCCCCATTCACACGTCCGCAAGTGTTTTGCGGATCCACGGATCCGCAAAACACGGACATCCGCAATGTGCGTTCCGCAATGTGCGGACCGCACATCGCTGGCACTATATAGAAAATGCCTTTTCTTGTCCGCAATTGCGGACAAGAATAGGACATGTTCTATTTTTTTGCGGAACGGAAGTGCGGATCCGCAATTCCGGGTCCGGGCAGGACATAGCGTGTCCCCATAGGAATGAATTGGTCCGCAATTCCATTCTGCAAGATGCGTAACAGAATTGCGGACATGTGAATGGGGCCTTAAGAGGCCATGACGGTTAGACTCAGGGCCTGGGGGTTCCTGTAACGCGACCTCTGTAACCCACATGCAGGTAAACACCTATTTCCACTTTTTTTCATCCCTCACACAAATCACAGCACCAACACCCTGAGATGGGCACATGCGGAGCGCACCGGTCATGAGCGGCCTGCACGATCAGGTTACAATGCATCCTACTGAATAATGTGCGTGCCATCAACATGGAAGGTGTAATAATTCACTTTACATAAACGGCACCGTGTGCAAGTATTTATCCATTTATTACAATCAGGAGCTAATTATACGTTAGAAAAATCATGAGGCGCCACTAATCCTGCCTAATGTGATGCCTACGCCATTTTTAAGCATGTAATAGATGAAAGTTGTCACAAAAGCCGACCTACTGTGAGCGTGCGCAGCTCTGTCATTATACAGGTACAGGGGAATGGCAGCGCAGTGTGGGGGCTACGAGAACACGACGTCTCTCGGATAAATCGGATTTCAAGGCGCTTTGACACTTAAGGCAAACAGAGACTAGTCAGAGACAGAAACACAAGGGCATCTATAAGAGAAGGATAGCCTGGGGGGTGGTATGCAGGGCCGGATTATGGAGCGGGCACACCACTGGAGAGCATTATCTTAAAATAAAAGATTGAGACCCCGCTTACTTTTGGCTGGGTTACTAGGAAGAGAAAAAAGTTGCAAAGAAAATAATTTTCGGGGGGAAATAATAGAAGTGGGACGAAATGAATGGGGAGAACACGTAGGAAGGAATTATATTTACACAATCTGAACGTCTATAAAGCTCCTTTCATTTTTCCGTGACGGCATCCATTCATTTCCAAGCTTAGCGATTCCCGTGTCCCAGATTGTAGCCGGACATGTGTATTAATGTCTCGCTAAGCCTAATCCGCAACCTACACTCCGTGATGTTGGCTTACGTTTCTTATTTTCTTCAACATTTCCAAAATGCCAAATTCGTGAGCAATCGATTCAGGAAGATAGCACTGGAAGGGCTATGGGACGGATCCGGTTATCCCGGCGCTGTTTGCTGCAGCTTTGGATGTGAATCTGCACTACATGAGAAGCAGAAAGACTTTGCATCATGGAAGGTTCTGTGCTCGGAAAATGAGAAGAGAGGGACCCAGGGTGCTGTAAGGAGAAGCAGGGGGGTGTCCTAGCAGGATGAGGGGCATGTTCCAAATTCACCCCCTCTCAGGTATCCAGAGACTTTGGCTTCTTCTGGGCCAGCTCTGTGCAGGAGGCAGGGAGGGGTCTCTTTGTTTGCTGTAAGGGGCTGAGCTTCTCTTTCCAAAAGTTTGTAAGAAGAAGCAGTGGGGGCAGGTTTCTCCTATAAAGCTGCACTGAGGCTGCAGGAGAAAGCACCGCATAGACTGGACATGTATGCTCTATAGCAGCCTGGGCACACTAAGGACACAGCACTGCAGGGACCTTCTCTGCCCCAAAGCATCTGGGCACATTTCGGGTGATGGCTTCAGGACATCTGTACCCTCTACTCTTCACCCTTGCCTTGGCCCAGGTGAGCTGTGGGGAGCCTCAAGACCATGATGCCCCTTCTTTAGCCTTCGTCTTTGATGTGACCGGCTCTATGTATGACGACCTCAGACAAGTGATTGAAGGAGCCAACCGGATTTTGGAACGTACTCTGACTCGCAGGACCAAAGCCATCAGCAGCTATGTACTGGTCCCGTTCCATGACCCAGGTAAGAGTGTAACTTTAGATTACCCTTGGAGTACTACAAGTCTCAGCATATCCTATTGGAGTTTTTCTGACAGGGCATGCTAGGAGGTTGTTGCTTCTCTTCTACCTTTCGCTGTGAATGGGTTTATGCTTTATACAGTCTACACTATTTTCTATGGTCCTATAGATGTCTAGCATCTCTATGTGAGAGGGACCCCCCTAGGAGATGCATGAGCCCCCTGCACAGAACATGCATGTACAGCACGCCACATTCTGAATTATTTTTCCCTTGGTAGACTGCGCCAATCAGAATTCACTACCATTATATAATTAGATTTTAGAAGTGTAAATTATGGCTGCAAGTGACCATATGGTCACCACGGGTGCAGGGATTATCTATGCCCATGCAGATTATGGATCACATCAATCAAATGTTGCCCAGTTTACAGGCATCTGTATGTCACACACTAATTTTTTATGCAGCATTTTTCATCCATGCGCCATTCACTTTTTTGCAGCAAGCCGCCCCATTCATTTCTATGAGACTATGCACACATCTGTATTTTTTGTTGAGTGCCCATTGCACAAATTATAAAACATGTCCTATTCTGGTCTGTATTGTGGACACGAATAGCCCTTTCTACTGACTGAAGTAAGAAAAATGCGGAGCGCACACGGAAGGTATCCATATTTTGCAGATTGTGAATCGAAATACGGCCATAGCTGTGTTCATGAAGTCTTAGTGTGTGGTCATCATTACATCTGAGTGGCCTGAAGCCTCCAACAAACATCCTTCAGTCTATAGAGCGTCCTTGGACCTATGGACTCAGATACCGGTTAAGCTTCTGCACATGTTCTCGATGTAAGATCCTAAGACGTGTGTTCTGTATTCACTGGAGAATGAAGTCTCAGATCTCAGCTTCTGGGTGAAGAATATCTGCCCTGCACGTTTTACTGGGGTCACCTCTGGTTACGGGGATTCCGTTCCCACGTAGGTGAAGCCACTGATGGTTCCACACATATTACCATAGATTGCTATTGAATGGCCATGTGTATTACGCTGCAATCTACTTCTCCAACCACAGATGCAGGTCAGGGCTGGTTTTATAGAAAGTCAATTAATCTGTAAATGCGCATAAACACATGGATAACGGTGAAGTGCATCCCTTCATCTGACAATACAATAGTGCTGTCAGGGACGCCATACCCATCTTGAAAAAGGGTTCCCCGATACTGAATGTTCCTAGACATGAAAGAATCGTCACCTTGTAATATTCAAAATTATAAATTTTAAAGATTGGATTTTGAAGCTGAAATGCATATGTTGAAATAAAGGGCAGCTCCACCTCTGGGGAGCCTTTTAGATAACATTACTGCATTGCTTAAAGAACAACTCCCTAATTCTGTGAACAGCTGCAGGAACAACCCAGCAGGGTTCAAGTTCCCCTGTAACCTCATGAGCAGAATGTTTTATGACCGTCTTACAGCTATCAGGGCATGCTGGGAGTTGTAGTTGCAACAGCTGCAGGGCTATGGGTTTGACATTCATGATCTAGATCACTGGACATTACCTGGTAATTTGCCAGTTATGGTGAAACCACAACTCCCAGCATGCTCAGCACAGCTGGACCCAGTGACTTGACACGAGGGATATGTGACCACTGTGGTCAGTCATTTGTGTCCGCCAACAAATCAGGAGTTGGCGCAGCAAGACCCGAGAACTACTGCGCTCGACGGGGAGTGATTGAGCCAGAACCCCGTGTAAGAGATCATATAATCATGATTTCTCCTGCTGGGGCAGTAAAGGCCCTCCGGGTGAAAAGCCCCTTCAAAGGGGTTATCCCAGACTATAACAGACCTTCGAGAGTGGCCGACCTGTGGTGGTGATCAAACTTACCTGGTCCCCGCCACTGGGTTCAGTCTCCATCACTCCAAGGCCGGATCTTCCTCTCCCTGCCACACTGAAATCCTGTTAACATTGGTGGAAGGGACATATAATCGCCACAGTCAATCACTGGCCGCAGCAGTGACCTGCTCCCATTGCGTCACCTATAATACATGGGGCGCAGGTCACCCCAGGATGGTGACTTCACTCCGGCAGGGAGGGATGAGTCAGCCCTAGAGGGATGGAGACCAAACGCAGTCTTGGATAACCACTTTAAGTCTAAAGTGTAAAATGCTGGTCTTAATAAATGCCGGCTTACAGTTTATTCACACGACCTTGTCTGATTTTCTGCTTGCAAGAAATGGATCCGTGAAAAGTTACCGTGTACAATTGCTTTTCTTTCTCACTCCCATCAATAGCTATTCTGATCTGCAAAGAAAGAGAGTACATGCAGTGAGTTTCTTCGATCAGTTGAAAAAAAAAATAAAGAAGTATAATGAGCACCACTGACTTGTACGGTACAGGTTCCATCCGTTTTAAAAATGGAAAGCACACCGAAAAAATTGGGTTCACATCACCGTTTAGCTTTCCGTTCTTCTGATCCGTCAGAAAAACAGAACTCCCCCAAAAAAGAACGGATCCTGTATTTTAAGCATCTGTAATGCTCAGTTTCTGTCTGAGATCCGTTATGTTATACAAGAAAAAAAAAGTCCTGCATTTAACTGGGCATAATGGATGCCTAAAATACAGGACCTGTTTTTTTGGTTTTGATGGATCAGGAGAACAAAAAACTAAACTGTGATGTGAACCCAACTGGTGTACTGTGAGGTGTGAGAAATCCTCCTGCAACCTTACCACTGTCCCAGCAGCATAATGTTAGGAAATATTAGTGAATTTCCATTTAAGCAGCTTTACAAAAGGTAGAGCCGTGCTAGTAATTGCCCAAACCTGCATAAATAAACCTCCACATACCACGGGAGTGCGAATACACAAACAGCAAATGTGCTCCGCACACATCTGCCTTCTCACACTTGTGCCCCCTGATGAGCGGCTATCATCTCGGCGTGATACAATGTGTCAAGATCAAACGCGGCTCATTGTGTCTGTGTGTTTTGTCACTCACTGTTTGTTCCTTTGACACAGGGGTCCTTGAATCAGCTGCGGCTGGGCCCTTTATCTCTCTGAGCTGCTGTGTGAGCGGTGACACTGCTGAGCGGACACAACATGTACACCGCTTCATTCATTCACACACATTATGCTGCTGGGCCCCATTCAACGCTGATGATGTCAAAAGAGCTAATGGCCTCTAGCAGATTGTCCGCTCCTTCCAGACAATCGGCTAGTGACGGAGACACATTTACATGCAGCGATCTCCTCCAGAGTATGGGGAGGAATGATCGCCAATGCCATCGCTCTTCCCCATACGGCCTCATTGTTTACACAGCACGATCCATCACTGAGAAACGAATGAGCGTTTCGTTTGGTCATCGGCGGTGCACTTACACGAGTGTTACTGGTAACGCTCGCCAGCAATAATCTGTTCAATGATCGCTCCGTGTAAAGGGCCCTTAAGGCTACATCCAAACCTGCGTTATGGCATGACGAAAGCGGGCGTCCTTGCTGGAATGCCGACAGATCCCATTATAATGCACTGGCATCCGGCAGACTCCAGATCTGTATGGCCATGCCGATACGGCAGCTCTGGAATTCCGCACCTCTGACGGAATGCCCTAACAGATGTGGACGCAGCCGTACGCTCCGTCACGCAAGCTGATCGCCCAAGGATTTATGACAGATGCCAGAGCGGGGGATTTAAGGGGAAGTATCACAGTAATGGTCCATTCACACGTCCGTGTGTGTTTTGCAGATCCACGGATCCGCAAAACACGGACACCGGCAATATGCGTTCCGCATTTTGCGGCCCACACATCGCCGGAACTCTCATAGAAAATGCCTTTTCTTGTCCGCAATTGCGGACAAGAATAGGACATGATCTATTTTTTTGCGGAACGGAAGTGCGGACCCGGAAGCGCGGATCCGCAATTCTGGATCCGGGCGGGACATAGAGTGTCCCCATAGGAATGAATGGGTCCGCAATTCCGTTCTGCAAAACAGAATTGCGGACGTGTGAATGGGGCCTATATATAAAGGCTTTTTGTCTCGTACGTTGTTAAAGACGTTTTCCAGACTTAGAACAAAAAAGAAAAGTCTTGTAACTTTCCAATATTCATTGTGTGTGAATTCAGCACCATTACCAAGACCTCTGCTTGTTGTCAGTGGCTGAGATTAAGAAAACAAACCTGGCTGACCTAATACTTCTCACAGCGGAGGACGGGTTACAATACATGCTGTCTAGACCAGTGTTTCCCAACCAGTGTGCCTCCAGCTGTTGCAAAACTACAACTCCCAGCATGCCCGCACAGCCAAAGGCTGTCCAGGGATGCTGAGAGTTGTAGTTTTGCAACAGCTGGAGGCACACTGGTTGGGAAACACTGGTCTAGACAATCCTCTGAGAGCTAAGCAGCAGCAGAAATAGGCAGACATCTGACACATTGTAACAAACTATCAGAAAACGTAGCTAACAATAGCTTGGATACAATTTATACTGACTCCTCCATGCACATGTATGAGGTCTCCGGGAGTCTGTATGTATATAATGTACAGGTCAGTGCCGGTATAATGGTCTCCGGGTGTCTGTATGTATATAATGTACAGGTCAGTGCCGGTATAATGGTCTCCGGGTGTCTGTATGTATATAATGTACAGGGCAGTGCCGGTATAATGGTCTCCGGGTGTCTGTATGTATATAATGTACAGGTCAGTGCCGGTATAATGGTCTCCGGTGTCTGTATGTATATAATGTACAGGGCAGTGCCGGTATAATGGTCTCCGGGAGTCTGTATGTATATAATGTACAGGTCAGTGCCGGTATAATGGTCTCCGGGTGTCTGTATGTATATAATGTACAGGTCAGTGCCGGTATAATGGTCTCCGGTGTCTGTATGTATATAATGTACAGGGCAGTGCCGGTATAATGGTCTCCGGGTGTCTGTATGTATATAATGTACAGGGCAGTGCCGGTATAATGGTCTCCTGGTGTCTGTATGTATATAATGTACAGGTCAGTGCCGGTATAATGGTCTCCCGGTGTCTGTATGTATATAATGTACAGGTCAGTGCCGGTATAATGGTCTCCCGGTGTCTGTATGTATATAATGTACAGGTCAGTGCCGGTATAATGGTCTCCCGGTGTCTGTATGTATATAATGTACAGGTCAGTGCCGGTATAATGGTCTCCGGTGTCTGTATGTATATAATGTACAGGTCAGTGCCGGTATAATGGTCTCCGGTGTCTGTATGTATATAATGTACAGGTCAGTGCCGGTATAATGGTCTCCGGTGTCTGTATGTATATAATGTACAGGTCAGTGCCGGTATAATGGTCTCCGGTGTCTGTATGTATATAATGTACAGGTCAGTGCCGGTATAATGGTCTCCGGGTGTCTGTATGTATATAATGTACAGGTCAGTGCCGGTATAATGGTCTCCGGGTGTCTGTATGTATATAATGTACAGGTCAGTGCCGGTATAATGGTCTCCGGTGTCTGTATGTATATAATGTACAGGTCAGTGCCGGTATAATGGTCTCCGGTGTCTGTATGTATATAATGTACAGGGCAGTGCCGGTATAATGGTCTCCGGGTGTCTGTATGTATATAATGTACAGGTCAGTGCCGGTATAATGGTCTCCGGTGTCTGTATGTATATAATGTACAGGTCAGTGCCGGTATAATGGTCTCCGGGTGTCTGTATGTATATAATGTACAGGTCAGTGCCGGTATAATGGTCTCCGGTGTCTGTATGTATATAATGTACAGGTCAGTGCCGGTATAATGGTCTCCTGGTGTCTGTATGTATATAATGTACAGGTCAGTGCCGGTATAATGGTCTCCGGTGTCTGTATGTATATAATGTACAGGTCAGTGCCGGTATAATGGTCTCCGGTGTCTGTATGTATATAATGTACAGGTCAGTGCCGGTATAATGGTCTCCGGTGTCTGTATGTATATAATGTACAGGTCAGTGCCGGTATAATGGTCTCCAGGTGTCTGTATGTATATAATGTACAGGTCAGTGCCGGTATAATGGTCTCCGGTGTCTGTATGTATATAATGTACAGGGCAGTGCCGGTATAATGGTCTCCGGGTGTCTGTATGTATATAATGTACAGGTCAGTGCCGGTATAATGGTCTCCGGTGTCTGTATGTATATAATGTACAGGTCAGTGCCGGTATAATGGTCTCCGGTGTCTGTATGTATATAATGTACAGGTCAGTGCCGGTATAATGGTCTCCGGGTGTCTGTATGTATATAATGTACAGGGCAGTGCCGGTATAATGGTCTCCGGGTGTCTGTATGTATATAATGTACAGGTCAGTGCCGGTATAATGGTCTCCGGGTGTCTGTATGTATATAATGTACAGGTCAGTGCCGGTATAATGGTCTCCAGGTGTCTGTATGTATATAATGTACAGGTCAGTGCCGGTATAATGGTCTCCGGTGTCTGTATGTATATAATGTACAGGTCAGTGCCGGTATAATGGTCTCCGGTGTCTGTATGTATATAATGTACAGGTCAGTGCCGGTATAATGGTCTCCGGTGTCTGTATGTATATAATGTACAGGTCAGTGCCGGTATAATGGTCTCCGGTGTCTGTATGTATATAATGTACAGGTCAGTGCCGGTATAATGGTCTCCGGTGTCTGTATGTATATAATGTACAGGTCAGTGCCGGTATAATGGTCTCCGGTGTCTGTATGTATATAATGTACAGGTCAGTGCCGGTATAATGGTCTCCGGTGTCTGTATGTATATAATGTACAGGTCAGTGCCGGTATAATGGTCTCCGGTGTCTGTATGTATATAATGTACAGGTCAGTGCCGGTATAATGGTCTCCGGTGTCTGTATGTATATAATGTACAGGTCAGTGCCGGTATAATGGTCTCCGGTGTCTGTATGTATATAATGTACAGGTCAGTGCCGGTATAATGGTCTCCGGGTGTCTGTATGTATATAATGTACAGGTCAGTGCCGGTATAATGGTCTCCGGGTGTCTGTATGTATATAATGTACAGGTCAGTGCCGGTATAATGGTCTCCGGTGTCTGTATGTATATAATGTACAGGTCAGTGCCGGTATAATGGTCTCCGGTGTCTGTATGTATATAATGTACAGGTCAGTGCCGGTATAATGGTCTCCGGGTGTCTGTATGTATATAATGTACAGGTCAGTGCCGGTATAATGGTCTCCGGTGTCTGTATGTATATAATGTACAGGTCAGTGCCGGTATAATGGTCTCCGGTGTCTGTATGTATATAATGTACAGGTCAGTGCCGGTATAATGGTCTCCGGGTGTCTGTATGTATATAATGTACAGGTCAGTGCCGGTATAATGGTCTCCGGTGTCTGTATGTATATAATGTACAGGTCAGTGCCGGTATAATGGTCTCCGGTGTCTGTATGTATATAATGTACAGGTCAGTGCCGGTATAATGGTCTCCGGTGTCTGTATGTATATAATGTACAGGTCAGTGCCGGTATAATGGTCTCCGGTGTCTGTATGTATATAATGTACAGGTCAGTGCCGGTATAATGGTCTCCGGTGTCTGTATGTATATAATGTACAGGTCAGTGCCGGTATAATGGTCTCCGGGTGTCTGTATGTATATAATGTACAGGTCAGTGCCGGTATAATGGTCTCCGGGTGTCTGTATGTATATAATGTACAGGTCAGTGCCGGTATAATGGTCTCCGGTGTCTGTATGTATATAATGTACAGGTCAGTGCCGGTATAATGGTCTCCGGTGTCTGTATGTATATAATGTACAGGGCAGTGCCGGTATAATGGTCTCCGGGTGTCTGTATGTATATAATGTACAGGTCAGTGCCGGTATAATGGTCTCCGGGTGTCTGTATGTATATAATGTACAGGTCAGTGCCGGTATAATGGTCTCCGGTGTCTGTATGTATATAATGTACAGGTCAGTGCCGGTATAATGGTCTCCAGGTGTCTGTATGTATATAATGTACAGGTCAGTGCCGGTATAATGGTCTCCGGGTGTCTGTATGTATATAATGTACAGGTCAGTGCCGGTATAATGGTCTCCGGTGTCTGTATGTATATAATGTACAGGTCAGTGCCGGTATAATGGTCTCCGGTGTCTGTATGTATATAATGTACAGGTCAGTGCCGGTATAATGGTCTCCGGTGTCTGTATGTATATAATGTACAGGTCAGTGCCGGTATAATGGTCTCCGGTGTCTGTATGTATATAATGTACAGGTCAGTGCCGGTATAATGGTCTCCCGGTGTCTGTATGTATATAATGTACAGGTCAGTGCCGGTATAATGGTCTCCTGGTGTCTGTATGTATATAATGTACAGGTCAGTGCCGGTATAATGGTCTCCAGTGTCTGTATGTATATAATGTACAGGTCAGTGCCGGTATAATGGTCTCTGGTGTCTGTATGTATATAATGTACAGGTCAGCGCCGGTATAATGGTCTCCAGGGTCTGTATGTATATAATGTACAGGGCAGTGCCGGTATAATGGTCTCCGGGTGTCTGTATGTATATAATGTACAGGTCAGTGCCGGTATAATGGTCTCCGGTGTCTGTATGTATGTATATAATGTACAGGGCAGTGCCGGTATAATGGTCTCCGGTGTCTGTATGTATATAATGTACAGGTCAGTGCCGGTATAATGGTCTCCGGGTGTCTGTATGTATATAATGTACAGGTCAGTGCCGGTATAATGGTCTCCGGGTGTCTGTATGTATATAATGTACAGGTCAGTGCCGGTATAATGGTCTCCGAGTGTCTGTATGTATATAATGTACAGGTCAGTGCCGGTATAATGGTCTCCGGTGTCTGTATGTATATAATGTACAGGTCAGTGCCGGTATAATGGTCTCCGGTGTCTGTATGTATATAATGTACAGGGCAGTGCCGGTATAATGGTCTCCTGGTGTCTGTATGTATATAATGTACAGGTCAGTGCCGGTATAATGGTCTCCAGTGTCTGTATGTATATAATGTACAGGTCAGTGCCAGTATAATGGTCTCCTGGTGTCTGTATGTATATAATGTACAGGTCAGCGCCGGTATAATGGTCTCCGGGTGTCTGTATGTATGTATATAATGTACAGGTCAGTGCCGGTATAATGGTCTCCGGTGTCTGTATGTATATAATGTACAGGTCAGTGCCGGTATAATGGTCTCCAGGGTCTGTATGTATATAATGTACAGGGCAGTGCCGGTATAATGGTCTCCGGGTGTCTGTATGTATGTATATAATGTACAGGTCAGTGCCGGTATAATGGTCTCCTGGTGTCTGTATGTATATAATGTACAGGTCAGTGGCGGTATAATGGTCTCCGGGTGTCTGTATGTATATAATGTACAGGTCAGTGCCGGTATAATGGTCTCCGGGTGTCTGTATGTATATAATGTACAGGTCAGTGCCGGTATAATGGTCTCCGGTGTCTGTATGTATATAATGTACAGGTCAGTGCCGGTATAATGGTCTCCAGTGTCTGTATGTATATAATGTACAGGTCAGTGCCGGTATAATGGTCTCCCGGTGTCTGTATGTATATAATGTACAGGGCAGTGCCGGTATAATGGTCTCCGGGTGTCTGTATGTATATAATGTACAGGTCAGTGCCGGTATAATGGTCTCCCGGTGTCTGTATGTATATAATGTACAGGTCAGTGCCGGTATAATGGTCTCCTGGTGTCTGTATGTATATAATGTACAGGTCAGTGCCGGTATAATGGTCTCCTGGTGTCTGTATGTATATAATGTACAGGTCAGCGCCGGTATAATGGTCTCCGGGTGTCTGTATGTATGTATATAATGTACAGGTCAGTGCCGGTATAATGGTCTCCGGTGTCTGTATGTATATAATGTACAGGTCAGTGCCGGTATAATGGTCTCCAGGGTCTGTATGTATATAATGTACAGGGCAGTGCCGGTATAATGGTCTCCGGGTGTCTGTATGTATATAATGTACAGGGCAGTGCCGGTATAATGGTCTCCTGGTGTCTGTATGTATATAATGTACAGGTCAGTGCCGGTATAATGGTCTCCGGGTGTTTGTATGTATATAATGTACAGGTCAGTGCCGGTATAATGGTCTCCGGGTGTCTGTATGTATATAATGTACAGGTCAGTGCCGGTATAATGGTCTCCGGTGTCTGTATGTATATAATGTACAGGTCAGTGCCGGTATAATGGTCTCCAGTGTCTGTATGTATATAATGTACAGGTCAGTGCCGGTATAATGGTCTCCCGGTGTCTGTATGTATATAATGTACAGGTCAGTGCCGGTATAATGGTCTCCGGGTGTCTGTATGTATATAATGTACAGGTCAGCGCCGGTATAATGGTCTCCGGGTGTCTGTATGTATATAATGTACAGGTCAGTGCCGGTATAATGGTCTCCTGGTGTCTGTATGTATATAATGTACAGGTCAGTGCCGGTATAATGGTCTCCAGTGTCTGTATGTATATAATGTACAGGGCAGTGCCGGTATAATGGTCTCCGGTGTCTGTATGTATATAATGTACAGGGCAGTGCCGGTATAATGGTCTCCGGTGTCTGTATGTATATAATGTACAGGGCAGTGCCGGTATAATGGTCTCCGGGTGTCTGTATGTATATAATGTACAGGTCAGCGCCGGTATAATGGTCTCCCGGTGTCTGTATGTATATAATGTACAGGTCAGTGCCGGTATAATGGTCTCCTGGTGTCTGTATGTATATAATGTACAGGGCAGTCACTTTATCCCGTATCTGAGGTGATGTCTCACTTTCCCTCCTCGTTCCCGCTCTTTTCCTCTGCAGTTTCTCTCAGGATCCTCCTGACATCGTTTCACCTCACCTCCACTTTACCTCACAGATTATGTCTCACGGAGAAACTCCGCCCCCTCCTAACACGCACTAGTATGGAGCCTACTGATTGGTCAGTATCCCTCACGTGATCATCCTGTGGTCAGTTCCGGTGCTGCTGAGGTGAAGGTTGCCATGGTTACTGTCGGCGGCGGGAAGTTTGAATTCCTGCTGCACTAGTACATACACAGGCAGAGCCGGGAGGGTTAACCCTGGTATAATGGCGGTCTGGGGTCTCCACGGATTTACCTCCCAACGCTTGATAAGTCCAAGTTTGTTTCGCTAAGCCGTGTCTAACTGCCCCTGCACGGTAGTTATTGCCCCGCACAGTCAAACCCCCTAATTGCTCCCTCACAAAAGTGCTGCCCCCTTAGTGCTCTTTGTAATAGTGCAGCCCCCTAGTGAATATTGCCCCCTCATAGTACTTTGGCTTAGTTCCCCTCCAAAATTCCCCCCCCCTACATACAAGTGCTTTACAAAATAATGCTGCCCCCTTAGTGCCCCATCATAATATTGGCACCCCCCTCATAACAGTGCCACCCTTTAGTACCCTCCATAATAGTCTCTTTTGTGCCCCCCAAATAATAGTGTTGCCCCTTTAGTGCCCCCTCATATTAGTGTTGCCCCTTTAGTGCCCCCTTATATTAGTGCTGCCCTCTTGGTGCTCTGCATAATAGTGCTGCCCTCCTCATAAAAGTGCTGCCCCCTTATTCCCCCCATATTAGTGCCGCCTCCTTAGTGCCCTCCTCATATTATTGGTGCCCCTCATATTAGTGGTGCCCTTATCATAATAGTGCTGCCCCCTTATTGCCCCCATAATAGTGCTGACCTCTTAGTGCCCCTTATAATAGTGCTGTCACCTTAGTGCCCCCATAATAGTGCTGCCCCCTTCGTGCCCCCTTACAAAAGTACTGCTCCTTAGTGCCCCTTCAGAGTGGTGCTGCCTACCTTCAAGATCTGCCCCCTTAATTCTGCCTTACAAAACTGCTGTCCCCTTCACAGAGGTGTGCTGCTGCCCCATTAGTGCCCCCCTTACAAGAGCTGCCCTACCCCGAAATAAAATAAAAAGCCCTGCTCCCCCGATGCACAGAGCAGATCCTCTGCGGCCTGGGCTGTGTCACTTCAGGGCCCCTGCTGCTGGGGAGCTCACCGATGGCTCTCTGTCAGGCGGAGGCCATGATTGCGTCCTCTCCCCAGGATGTGTTGCGGTGGGGCTTGGGCAGTATTATATAGTGCTGTAGACGGTGCTGCTCCTGTACAGTTCTTTTTTTGCAATGGTAGCCTAAGGCCGATATATGCAGGTATGGCGCTATGGGGAGATTTATCCAATCAGTGTGAAGTAGTCGCCCCTAGCAACCAATAAGATTCCACCGTTCATTGTGGACAACTCCTTTGGAAAATGAACGGAGGAATCTGATTGGTTGCTATGGGCGACTAAGCCGATTCTACTTTATACCAGTTTAATAAATGAACTGCTATATGTTAGTATTGATATGGGCACTGTATATTACTATAGATATGGGCACTGTATATTACTATAGATATGGGCACTGTATGTTAGTATTGATATGGGCACTATATGTTAGTATTGATATGGGCACTGTATGTTGGTATTGATATGGGCACTGTATGTTGGTATTGATATGGGCACTGTATATTACTATAGATATGGGCACTATATGTTAGTATTGATATGGGCACTATATGTTAGTATTGATATGGTCATTATATGTTAGTATTGATATGGGCACTATATGTTAGTATTGATATGGGCACTATATGTTAGTATTTATATGGGCACTATATATTAGTATTGATATGGGCACTGTATGTTAGTATTGATATGGGCACTATATGTTAGTATTGATATGGTCATTATATGTTAGTATTGATATGGGCACTATATGTTAGTATTGATATGGGCACTGTATATTACTATAGATATGGGCACTGTATGTTAGTATTGATATGGGCACTATATGTTAGTATTGATATGGGCACTATATGTTAGTATTGATATGGGCACTATATGTTAGTATTGATATGGGCACTGTATGTTAGTATTGATATGGGCACTATATGTTAGTATTGATATGGGCACTATATGTTAGTATTGATATGGGCACTGTATATTACTATAGATATGGGCACTGTATGTTAGTATTTATATGGGCACTATATATTAGTATTGATATGGGCACTATATATTACTATAGATATGGGCACTATATGGCATCTCTATTGCATTCTTACTTGTGCACAGTATATAGGGCATGCTCCTTATTCCCGGTGTTATTGTGGACAGACTTCCCATCTATTATTAATATAGACAGAATGGATTTAGGAGATTTGTCTTCCTTTATTTCCCCAGCTTGGCCTCTACCCCCCACACTGAGCGGCCGCCCTATGAGTCCACCGCTCTCTACAGTTCCCTCCATTTCCCCTGATATTCCTGCCGTCCCAAAATCCAAGCTGTCATTGTGTGCCCCTACCGTGCTGTCATTGTGTGCCCCTACCGTACTGTCATTGTGTGCCCCTACCGTACTGTCATTGTGTGCCCCTACCGTGCTGTCATTGTGTGCCCCTACCGTGCTGTCATTGTGTGCCCCTACCGTGCTGTCATTGTGTGCCCCTACCGTGCTGTCATTGTGTGCCCCTACCGTACTGTCATTGTGTGCCCCTACCGTACTGTCATTGTGTGCCCCTACCGTACTGTCATTGTGTGCCCCTACCGTACTGTCATTGTGTGCCCCTACCGTACTGTCATTGTGTGCCCCTACCGTACTGTCATTGTGTGCCCCTACCGTACTGTCATTGTGTGCCCCTACCGTACTGTCATTGTGTGCCCCTACCGTGCTGTCATTGTGTGCCCCTACCGTACTGTCATTGTGTGCCCCTACCGTACTGTCATTGTGTGCCCCTACCGTACTGTCATTGTGTGCCCCTACCGTACTGTCATTGTGTGCCCCTACCGTACTGTCATTGTGTGCCCCTACCGTACTGTCATTGTGTGCCCCTACCGTACTGTCATTGTGTGCCCCTACCGTACTGTCATTGTGTGCCCCTACCGTACTGTCATTGTGTGCCCCTACCGTACTGTCATTGTGTGCCCCTACCGTACTGTCATTGTGTGCCCCTACCGTACTGTCATTGTGTGCCCCTACCGTACTGTCATTGTGTGCCCCTACCGTACTGTCATTGTGTGCCCCCTACCGTACTGTCATTGTGTGCCCCTACCGTACTGTCATTGTGTGCCCCTACCGTACTGTCATTGTGTGCCCCCTACCGTACTGTCATTGTGTGCCCCTACCGTACTGTCATTGTGTGCCCCTACCGTGACTGTCATTGTGTGCCCCTACCGTACTGTCATTGTGTGCCCCTACCGTACTGTCATTGTGTGCCCCTACCGTACTGTCATTGTGTGCCCCCTACCGTACTGTCATTGTGTGCCCCCTACCGTACTGTCATTGTGTGCCCCTACCGTACTGTCATTGTGTGCCCCCTACCGTACTGTCATTGTGTGCCCCCTACCGTACTGTCATTGTGTGCCCCTACCGTACTGTCATTGTGTGCCCCCTACCGTACTGTCATTGTGTGCCCCCTACCGTACTGTCATTGTGTGCCCCCTACCGTACTGTCATTGTGTGCCCCCTACCGTACTGTCATTGTGTGCCCCTACCGTACTGTCATTGTGTGCCCCCTACCGTACTGTCATTGTGTGCCCCCTACCGTACTGTCATTGTGTGCCCCCTACCGTACTGTCATTGTGTGCCCCCTACCGTACTGTCATTGTGTGCCCCCTACCGTACTGTCATTGTGTGCCCCCTACCGTACTGTCATTGTGTGCCCCCTACCGTACTGTCATTGTGTGCCCCCTACCGTACTGTCATTGTGTGCCCCCTACCGTACTGTCATTGTGTGCCCCCTACCGTGCTGTCATTGTGTGCCCCTACCGTACTGTCATTGTGTGCCCCCTACCGTGCTGTCATTGTGTGCCCCCTACCGTACTGTCATTGTGTGCCCCCTACCGTACTGTCATTGTGTGCCCCCTACCGTACTGTCATTGTGTGCCCCCTACCGTACTGTCATTGTGTGCCCCCTACCGTACTGTCATTGTGTGCCCCCTACCGTACTGTCATTGTGTGCCCCCTACCGTACTGTCATTGTGTGCCCCCTACCGTACTGTCATTGTGTGCCCCCTACCGTGCTGTCATTGTGTGCCCCCTACCGTACTGTCATTGTGTGCCCCCTACCGTGCTGTCATTGTGTGCCCCCTACCGTACTGTCATTGTGTGCCCCCTACCGTACTGTCATTGTGTGCCCCCTACCGTACTGTCATTGTGTGCCCCCTACCGTACTGTCATTGTGTGCCCCCTACCGTACTGTCATTGTGTGCCCCCTACCGTACTGTCATTGTGTGCCCCCTACCGTACTGTCATTGTGTGCCCCCTACCGTACTGTCATTGTGTGCCCCCTACCGTACTGTCATTGTGTGCCCCCTACCGTGACTGTCATTGTGTGCCCCCTACCGTACTGTCATTGTGTGCCCCCTACCGTGCTGTCATTGTGTGCCCCCTACCGTACTGTCATTGTGTGCCCCCTACCGTACTGTCATTGTGTGCCCCCTACCGTACTGTCATTGTGTGCCCCCTACCGTACTGTCATTGTGTGCCCCCTACCGTACTGTCATTGTGTGCCCCTACCGTGCTGTCATTGTGTGCCCCCTACCGTGCTGTCATTGTGTGCCCCTACCGTACTGTCATTGTGTGCCCCCTACCGTGCTGTCATTGTGTGCCCCCTACCGTGCTGTCATTGTGTGCCCCCTACCGTGCTGTCATTGTGTGCCCCCTACCGTACTGTCATTGTGTGCCCCCTACCGTACTGTCATTGTGTGCCCCCTACCGTACTGTCATTGTGTGCCCCTACCGTGCTGTCATTGTGTGCCCCTACCGTACTGTCATTGTGTGCCCCCTACCGTACTGTCATTGTGTGCCCCCTACCGTACTGTCATTGTGTGCCCCCTACCGTACTGTCATTGTGTGCCCCTACCGTACTGTCATTGTGTGCCCCCTACCGTGCTGTCATTGTGTGCCCCCTACCGTGCTGTCATTGTGTGCCCCCTACCGTACTGTCATTGTGTGCCCCCTACCGTACTGTCATTGTGTGCCCCCTACCGTACTGTCATTGTGTGCCCCCTACCGTACTGTCATTGTGTGCCCCTACCGTACTGTCATTGTGTGCCCCCTACCGTACTGTCATTGTGTGCCCCCTACCGTACTGTCATTGTGTGCCCCCTACCGTACTGTCATTGTGTGCCCCCTACCGTACTGTCATTGTGTGCCCCCTACCGTACTGTCATTGTGTGCCCCCTACCGTACTGTCATTGTGTGCCCCTACCGTACTGTCATTGTGTGCCCCCTACCGTGCTGTCATTGTGTGCCCCCTACCGTACTGTCATTGTGTGCCCCCTACCGTACTGTCATTGTGTGCCCCCTACCGTACTGTCATTGTGTGCCCCCTACCGTACTGTCATTGTGCCCCCTACCGTACTGTCATTGTGTGCCCCTACCGTACTGTCATTGTGTGCCCCTACCGTACTGTCATTGTGTGCCCCCTACCGTACTGTCATTGTGTGCCCCCTACCGTACTGTCATTGTGTGCCCCTACCGTACTGTCATTGTGTGCCCCCTACCGTACTGTCATTGTGTGCCCCCTACCGTACTGTCATTGTGTGCCCCCTACCGTACTGTCATTGTGTGCCCCCTACCGTACTGTCATTGTGTGCCCCTACCGTACTGTCATTGTGTGCCCCCTACCGTACTGTCATTGTGTGCCCCCTACCGTACTGTCATTGTGTGCCCCTACCGTACTGTCATTGTGTGCCCCTACCGTACTGTCATTGTGTGCCCCTACCGTACTGTCATTGTGTGCCCCTACCGTACTGTCATTGTGTGCCCCCTACCGTACTGTCATTGTGTGCCCCTACCGTACTGTCATTGTGTGCCCCTACCGTACTGTCATTGTGTGCCCCTACCGTACTGTCATTGTGTGCCCCTACCGTACTGTCATTGTGTGCCCCTACCGTACTGTCATTGTGTGCCCCTACCGTACTGTCATTGTGTGCCCCTACCGTACTGTCATTGTGTGCCCCTACCGTACTGTCATTGTGTGCCCTACCGTACTGTCATTGTGTGCCCCTACCGTACTGTCATTGTGTGCCCCTACCGTACTGTCATTGTGTGCCCCTACCGTACTGTCATTGTGTGCCCCTACCGTACTGTCATTGTGTGCCCCTACCGTACTGTCATTGTGTGCCCCTACCGTACTGTCATTGTGTGCCCCCTACCGTACTGTCATTGTGTGCCCCTACCGTACTGTCATTGTGTGCCCTACCGTACTGTCATTGTGTGCCCTACCGTACTGTCATTGTGCGCCCTACCGTACTGTCATTGTCGCCCCTACCGTACTGTCATTGTGCGCCCTACCGCACTGTCATTGTGCGCCCCTACCGTACTGTCATTGTGTGCCCCTACCGTACTGTCATTGTGCGCCCCTACCGTACTGTCATTGTGCGCCCCTACCGTACTGTCATTGTGCGCCCCTACCGTACTGTCATTGTGCGCCCCTACCGTACTGTCATTGTGCGCCCCTACCGTACTGTCTTTTTGCGCCCCCTATCGTACTTTCATTGTGTGCCCCCTACCGTAATGTCATTGTGTGCCCCTACCGTACTGTCATTGTGCGCCCCTACCGTACTGTCATTGTGCGCTCCTACCGTACTGTCATTGTGCGCCCCTACCGTACTGTCATTGTGTGCCCCCTACCGTACTGTCATTGTGTGCCCCTACCGTACTGTCATTGTGCGCCCCTACCGTACTGTCAGCAACCTGCCGGGAACATCGTCCGTAACTGAACTGAATGTGTATTAAGAGGTAGGAAAGAGAGCGATCAGGGCGGTGCGTTCTCCTGGATGCCTGGGAGTTGCATGATGAGCAATTGCCCATCAGAATGATCTTCTCAGGACCATGTCACTGTCAGTGCAGCTCAGGGCACCGGCACGGTCTCTAAATAATTCAGCCACACGTCAAGGCGATCCCTGTAAGACGGAACCTAACACTAAATGCTACCTGTTATGTGGCATAACGGCCACCATAAAATTCAGGGAGTGCAGGTTCCTCGTGCATGCTGGGCCCACCTTAATTTTTGTCATTTTTGGTGCCAAAATGGCCTTCATTGAATCCAGGTAATCCTGGGAGGTTTGGAGTGGGCTCGGCATGCATGTTGGTACCTGCATTCCCTGGATTCAATGGAGGCCATTTTGGCACCAAAAATGACAAAAATTAAGGTGGGCCCAGCATGCATGTGGAACCTGCACTCCCTGAGTTTTATGGTGGCTGTCATGGCACATAACAGGTAGCATTTAGTGTTAGGTTCCCGTCTTACAGAGATCACCTTGACGTTTGGCAGATGGGCCCAAATAATTTTGTACAAAATGTATTTGCCGAGAATCTCAAATTTACAAAATACGCGTCGCATTAGCACCAGAAGACTTTCTTGTACTGTATGTGGTGTGCAGGGCGCTGGTGCATTGTATGTTTTACCTTGTGTTTTCAGCCATAGCGACGAGCACCTGCGCATTGGGATGTGCTGACTGACCCCCTTTTTTTCTTTACTGTATATATACTGTTGATAGATCATAACTACTCCATAAAATGTTATTGTGGCCCTTGAAATTGTTCCCCCTGACTAAGACCTCAGGTATTCCCCTTTATGTGATGTAGAACAGCCACGTGTCCTGAATACACGGCATTTATATGTGACTCATATCTGCAGTGACGCGTGAGATGCTGCAGAAAACCATTAGTGACTGAACACTTAGACGCGGCTGCTAAGTGCACATTATCCTGATTTCATGGAGACGTGAGGGCGACGTTGGGGGCACGGCTGTGGGACCGGACGCTGCACAGCTGGGTAACCCAGGTCCAGGGATGACGTATTCAGCCCAAGAAGAGGCGCCGTACCACGCTAATAATACACTAATACTAATACACCACCATAGAGGCAGGGGTACATAGCATAGAGCCTCTATAGAGGCAGGGGTCTATAACAGAGGGGCAGGGGTACATAGCATAGAGCCTCTATAGAGGCAGGGGTCTATAACAGAGGGGCAGGGGTACATAGCATAGAGCCTCTATAGAGGCAGGGGTACATAGCATAGAGCCTCTATAGAGGCAGGGGTCTATAACAGAGGGGCACGGGTACATAGCATAGAGCCTCTATAGAGGCAGGGGTACATAGCATAGAGCCTCTATAGAGGCAGGGGTCTATAACAGAGGGGCACGGGTACATAGCATAGAGCCTCTATAGAGGCAGGGGTACATAGCATAGAGCCTCTATAGAGGCAGGGGTACATAGCATAGAGCCTCTATAGAGGCAGGGGTCTATAACAGAGGGGCACGGGTACATAGCATAGAGCCTCTATGGAGGCAGGGGTCTATAACAGAGGGCACGGGTACATAGCATAGAGCCTCTATAGAGGCAGGGGTACATAGCATAGAGCCTCTATAGAGGCAGGGGTCTATAACAGAGGGGCACGGGTACATAGCATAGAGCCTCTATAGAGGCAGAGGTCTATAACAGAGGGCACGGGTACATAGCATAGAGCCTCTATGGAGGCAGGGGTACATAGCATAGAGCCTCTATAGAGGCAGGGGTCTATAACAGAGGGGCACGGGTACATAGCATAGAGCCTCTATGGAGGCAGGGGTCTATAACAGAGGGCACGGGTACATAGCATAGAGCCTCTATAGAGGCAGGGGTACATAGCATAGAGCCTCTATAGAGGCAGGGGTCTATAACAGAGGGGCACGGGTACATAGCATAGAGCCTCTATGGAGGCAGGGGTCTATAACAGAGGGCACGGGTACATAGCATAGAGCCTCTATAGAGGCAGGGGTACATAGCATAGAGCCTCTATAGAGGCAGGGGTCTATAACAGAGGGGCACGGGTACATAGCATAGAGCCTCTATGGAGGCAGGGGTCTATAACAGAGGGGCACGGGTACATAGCATAGAGCCTCTATGGAGGCAGGGGTCTATAACAGAGGGGCACGGGTACATAGCATAGAGCCTCTATAGAGGCAGGGGTCTATAACAGAGGGGACCGGGTACATAGCATAGAGCCTCTATAGAGGCAGGGGTACATAGCATAGAGCCTCTATAGAGGCAGGGGTACATAGCATAGAGCCTCCATAGAGGCAGGGGTCTATAACAGAGGGGCAGGGGTACATAGCATAGAGCCTCTATAGAGGCAGGGGTCTATAACAGAGGGGCACGGGTACATAGCATAGAGCCTCTATAGAGGCAGGGGTCTATAACAGAGGGGCAGGGGTACATAGCATAGAGCCTCTATAGAGGCAGGGGTCTATAACAGAGGGGCACGGGTACATAGCATAGAGCCTCTATAGAGGCAGGGGTCTATAACAGAGGGGCACGGGTACATAGCATAGAGCCTCTATAGAGGCAGGGGTACATAGCATAGAGCCTCTATAGAGGCAGGGGTCTATAACAGAGGGGCACGGGTACATAGCATAGAGCCTCTATAGAGGCAGGGGTCTATAACAGAGGGCACGGGTACATAGCATAGAGCCTCTATAGAGGCAGGGGTCTATAACAGAGGGGCACGGGTACATAGCATAGAGCCTCTATAGAGGCAGGGGTCTATAACAGAGGGGCACGGGTACATAGCATAGAGCCTCTATGGAGGCAGGGGTCTATAACAGAGGGGCACGGGTACATAGCATAGAGCCTCTATAGAGGCAGGGGTACATAGCATAGAGCCTCTATAGAGGCAGGGGTCTATAGATTAGATTCTCTACATAGGCAGGAGGTATATAACATAGAGCCTCTATAGCGGCAGGGGTATATAGCATAGAACCTCTATGGAGGCAGGGGTATATAGCATAGAAACTCTATGGAGGCAGGGGTATATAGCATAGAACCTCTATGGAGGCAGGGGTATATAGCATAGAAACTCTATGGAGGCAGGGGTATATAGCATAGAAACTCTATGGAGGCAGGGGTATATAGCATAGAACCTCTATGGAGGCAGGGGTATATAGCATAGAACCTCTATGGAGGCAGGGGTATATAGCATAGAAACTCTATGGAGGCAGGGGTATATAGCATAGAACCTATATGGAGGCAGGGGTATATAGCATAGAACCTCTATGGAGGCAGGGGTATATAGCATAGAACCTCTATGGAGGCAGGGGTACATAGCATAGAGCCTCTATAGAGGCAGGGGTCTATAGATTAGATTCTCTACATAGGCAGGGGGTATATAGCATAGAACCTATATGGAGGCAGGGGTATATAGCATAGAACCTCTATGGAGGCAGGGGTATATAGCATAGAACCTATATGGAGGCAGGGGTATATAGTACAGCTTCTGTATAGATGGGGGACATATAGCATGGATCCTCTATAGCAGGCATGCTCAACCTGCGTCCCTCCAGCTGTAGTTTTGCAACAGCTGGAGGGCCGCAGGTTGAGCATGGGTCCTCTATAGAGATGTTCCTTTGCGCTGTATAGTCTTGTCTTGTATATTTCTTTGTGTTTTCTTAGCAGGGCCGGATCCAGGTCTGTCGGGATCCTGTGTCATTTTGCATATATAATGGATAAATAGTACCGTCATACAGTGCTAAATATCAGTATCATAAAGTGGCCATGTGACATTTCTATATTATAACTCCATATTACTGCAACTACTAATATGCTTCATTGGATAACTGCATAAAGCATATTAGTGCCATGTAGTGGAGAAATAATAGTGCCATACAGCGCCCAAGTAATAATCCTGTAAGAATTCCTAGACCTGATTATGATGGAGGTGGAGGTCTTCTAATGTCGGGGACCACAGGGCAATGTCTTCTTTTGGCCACGTTATCATCCAGCTTTATTGGTATCAATTCCTTCCTCGGTTTCGGACCATTGTATTATTGTGGGTAACATTAAAAACACGTATTTCATATCATCTGGCAGCCGCTCTGACTATGGATTTTGCTCCTGTAGGGTAAGAGTTTATTACAACATCTGGACTGCAAATGGCAAATAAAGTTTTTACAATTTGATACAGTGTGGTAAGTGAAGGCTCCTCCGGACGCCGAAAAGACGTCGTAGGGCGAGCGTGCAGGACCATTCTGCTGCTGTATGGACAGGTGCACTAGGGAGGGAATCCCGATTAACCTTAGGAACCTTGTTTGCAAAGGTGACCCATAGGGGCTGTAGGTCCGACCTCATGTACTTAGCCTTCCACATATAAACCCTAGAGGCTCCGGCTTCAAGGGAAGCAATATAACAGCATCAGGATTTTTACAAAACATTCACATACCTAGCACCGGCATGGCGGGTCTTTTCATAGAAAATCAGCTGTGCCGGATATTTACTGGAAGAAGACACCCTGGAGGGCTCAGGGACATAAAATATCAGCTGAGCTTAGGCGTACAAGAACAGCAGAGAGGACCGTGTCCTGTGAACAGACCTTCATAAAGGGTGCATGTAGTGGCCCTCATGGGGCTTTTACACCCGGTTTAGTAATTTTTCTCCTGTTTTATGCTGAGGCCGCACATTTATAAGATCTACCATCTGCACACATGGTAGAACTTGTATGTGATGTGCTCAGAAACGTTGCATTCATGTTTGCAAATTTTCTTTGCTCTCTCTGCAGAGATCGGACCTGTCACCATTACAACAGACCCAGAAAAATTCAAGATGGAATTGGAGGAGCTGTACGTCCAGGTAGAGTCACAGTTTCTCTCATTATGAGAATATTGTGAGCACAAGACGGGTTAAAGCAAATCTTCTTCCTCCAAATGAGCAGGGCGGGGGCGACTGTCCCGAGATGAGCGTGGGAGCTATTAAAACAGCCGTGGAGGTCTCTCAGCCTGGCTCCTTCATCTACGTCTTCACTGACGCCCGGGCCAAGGATTTCAGGAAGAAGCAAGAGGTTCTGCAGTTACTACAGCTCAAACAGTCTCAGGTTGGTGCATATGGGTGGGCAGGCACTATTATGTGCAGGACACAGAGATCACCTGCTCCATGCAATTGTTACAGCAGTGGGTGTGGAACCAACAGATCTGGCTTTATCCTGGCAGTCCCCTGGTATTTATCCTTTAACCCCTATACAGGGATCAGGACTTCGGTTCAGGGAAGCAACCAGACTGCTACCTCATGGAATAGTCTCTGTGTGATTGACAGCTGATCCACAGGCAACAGAGACATTAGTGCGGGACACGTAGAGATCAGGCAACACCATAGTCAGGGACAGGTTGAGGTCAGGGTAGCCAAAGTACGAGGGCAGGCAGCAATATGGAATTCAGGCACAGGTCGGGTCAGGTGGAGGGTCAGAGTATAAAAATCGGGCTTAAGTCTGTACACAAAGAGACAAACCGATACAGCACATCTTTGCAGGCGCTACCAGACTAGAAAACCTATTGCTCAGGCACCTTCCCATAGGGGAAGGTGCCTTAAGTACCCAGAGGATGGGGTGAATTAGGGTGCGTGCGCACTGGCGCTATAGGAGCCAGAGACAGCACACATCCCTACAGGCACAGGGACGAGGCCTTGCTGGAAGGAAGCAGGCAGCGGCGACACTGGCAACAGGAGCACACTGCATGGGAGTAGAGGGAGGCCTACAGATCCGGGCTGCCGAAGAGGAAGAAGGGTGAATGAAGCGGTGCTGGTGCCCACCCAGGAGAGCGGCGGGCATTGGCTGCTGATGTAACAGCAATTGCCAAGTGTCTTTTAGGCTGTAACCATCTGCATGTGCAGCTGCTCCAGGTAGTGGACCATTCAGGGGCAGTCACACTTGTAGACCAAACCTTCTTTCTGCCATTGTCTTGCAGGTTGTGTTTGTGCTGACCGGAGATTGTGGTGATCGGAGCCACCCAGGGTATCGTGTATATGAAGAGATAGCAGCCACCAGCTCTGGGCAAATATTCCACTTGGACAAGCAGCAAGTTAATGAGGTGAGTCCAGCAGTGCATAGGCTTTACCATATGGTACAATACAATAAAAGTCTACTTACCTGACACCTGATGGGGCAGATATTCTGAGCCATGGAATTTACCCAATAATCGGAAATCCAGAGTAGCAGGGTCTTCTTCATCTTGGGTCCTCATCTACAGGGGCTCCATGTGTTGCTAATGATGTTTGTGCATCACTGGCCATGTAGGTGCACCCATTTTCAGAGCGCCCCCATCATTTTTGTGGCAGAGGCTGCGGAGTACATAGAAGCCCTGAAGACAGATGAGGATCCTGGATGATTTGGACCCTTGGAAGACACCTTTCCTGCTGCCATATGACCCATTACCAAGGATTTAGGTACATGCAGAATTTCCATTTATTATGAAGGCTCCGGTTGTTAATTGATGCTTTGTGTTAAGACGTGCATCGAATGTAATCGTCACAGACAGATCTGCAGGGGCTGCAACGAGTTTAGATGAGCAATTAAAATCACAACTGCAAAAACAAATAAAACCTCACACCTCTGGATAGGTCATCGGTATCTGATTGTGGGGGTCCCAGGACCCCCGCTGATCAGCTGTTTGGAGGAGGCACCGGCGCTCCTGTGAGCACCGCGGCCCTCTCCCTGCTCACCAAGTACAGCGCCGTACACTGTATAGTGGCCGTGCTTGGTATTGCGCTCTGCCCCATTCACTTCTATGCGGCTGATCTGCTCCCAGGCCAAGTGAACGATGAACGTGATGTCACTGGTCTAGCAAAAGCAGAGAGAAGGCTGTGGCACTCACAGGAGCGCTGCTGCCTTCTCAAAGCTGATCGGCGGGGATCCCAGTTGTTGGACCCTCACTGATCAGATACTGATGACCTATCCTGAGGATAAGCCGTCAGTACAAAATCTCGGAAAACCCCTTTAAGCCAGAATGGATTCAAAAGGAATGGGAAATAGATAGAATAGACATATATGGGGTCATTTATCAAACTGGTGTAAAGTAGAACTGGCTTAGTTGCACATAGCAACCAATCAGATTCCACCTTTTATTTTCCAAAGGAGTTGTCAAAAGTGAAAAGTGGAATCTGATTGGTTGCTATGGGCAACTAAGCCAGTTCTACTTTACACCAGTGTCATAAATGACCCCAGTACTTCTGCTGCTGAATCTATGTCTGGCTTTTGCTCCAACAACTTCATCAAAAACTGGTGCAGAATATAACCCATCCCATTTCCACCTCTGGTCCGACTTGCTGACATGATGACTCTATTAGCCAATAATGGGCTTGAACCCCTTTGAACACCTCGATTAGCCCAGCCACTCTGAGTCGCTCTACCCTTGATCTGAACGCACTCATCCAGTCTGATTGTTCCTCACGGACACTTTGATTTCCTCTCACAATCCATACTTGTAGGTTAATTGGTTTCCATGAGACGTTAACCCTGGAGGATGACCTAGGAAAATTACATTAACAGCTCCAGCCTAAAGTATGAATGCATCCTTTGTAAGCCTTTTTTCTGGGGATTTTGGAGGCAGAGATGTAGCAGAGCTCAGGATGTCATCATTCGCATATCTTCATAGGCCCCGGTCACCTGCAGAGTTGCTTGTAGATCTGTGAGAGAGGGGGTCCCAATCAGAACATTTGCTTGCGGATATTTCCAGTTTCAGAAACTTCTCAGCATGCCAAGTGGTCTGTTTAGTTTGGAAATCAGCCGTGGTCCCAGCTCATGGACTCCCTGCCATGTTATCTAGGTAGAAATCAGCTTTAACAGTCAGTCCACCGGACAGGTCGTGACGGCAGAGGCAATGCTTCCGTCCTTAATGGTCTCATCGTGTGACCGCAAGGCTTCGCTAAGTCACTGCGGCCCCATTGAAGTTTGTAAAGTCACACCACACAGGGGCTATTTTACGCTGCATCTACTTTGACCAAATGCTCCAAACAGAGGCGCTTTGTGCCCCCACAACACCCCCACCCCCTCAGCCCGGCTCACATCTGTTTGCTTTTTATGACAAAAAGGAAAGCTGAAGCCTGTGTGTCTCCGGCCTGCTGGCGCAGTTCGCCCATATGACTATAATTATAGATGGTTCCCTAATTCCATCACACGGTCACAGTATAGTGCTGAGTAACCATATCCGCACCCCCTACCACGGAGCGCCATGCCACGGCTTGGTGACTTTCCTCTTTTTTTAATATATATGAATGGAGAACACACTGTTGTTGCAAAAGTAAAGGCACCCTGTGTGTTTTATTTGCTCATGATAAGCCATCCATTTCACAATAGGCAGATAATTATCAATGCTGCGCTGTGATCTCTCTACCGATGGCTGAGATTTCTCTCCCATTGGATGCGGTCACTCACTTGATGGCTGTGGTCACTCTCTTGATGGCTGTGGTCACTCTCTTGATGGCTGTGGTCACTCTCTTGATGGCTGTGGGCACTCTCTTTATGGCTGTGGGCACTCTCTTGATGTCTGTCGTCACTGTCTTGATGGCTGTGGTCACTCTCTTGATGGCTGTCGTCACTCTCTTGATGGCTGTGGTCACTCTCTTGATGGCTGTGGTCACTCTCTTGATGGCTGTGGGCACTCTCTTGATGGCTGTGGGCACTCTCTTGATGGCTGTGGGCACTCTCTTGATGGCTGTGGGCACTCTCTTGATGGCTGTGGGCACTCTCTTGATGGCTGTGGGCACTCTCTTGATGGCTGTGGGCACACTCTTGATGGCTGTGGGCACTCTCTTGATGGCTGTGGGCACTCTCTTGATGGCTGTGGGCACTCTCTTGATGGCTGTGGGCACTCTCTTGATGGCTGTGGGCACTCTCTTGATGTCTGTCGTCACTCTCTTGATGGCTGTGGTCACTCTCTTGATGGCTGTGGTCACTCTCTTGATGGCTGTGGTCACTCTCTTGATGGCTGTGGTCACTCTCTTGATGGCTGTGGTCACTCTCTTGATGGCTGTCGTCACTCTCTTGATGGCTGTGGTCACTCTCTTGATGGCTGTGGTCACTCTCTTGATGGCTGTGGTCACTCTCTTGATGGCTGTGGTCACTCTCTTGATGGCTGTGGTCACTCTCTTGATGGCTGTGGTCACTCTCTTGATGGCTGTGGTCACTCTCTTGATGGCTGTGGGCACTCTCTTGATGGCTGTGGGCACTCTCTTGATGGCTGTGGGCACTCTCTTGATGGCTGTGGGCACTCTCTTGATGGCTGTGGGCACTCTCTTGATGGCTGTGGGCACACTCTTGATGGCTGTGGGCACTCTCTTGATGGCTGTGGGCACTCTCTTGATGGCTGTGGGCACTCTCTTGATGGCTGTGGGCACTCTCTTGATGGCTGTGGTCACTCTCTTGATGGCTCTGGGCACTCTCTTGATGGCTCTGGGCACTCTCTTGATATATGTGGTCACTGTCTTGATGGCTGTGGTCACTCTCTTGATGGCTGTGGTCACTCTTTTGATGTCTGTCGTCACTCTCTTGATGTCTGTCGTCACTCTCTTGATATATGTGGTCACTCTCTTGATATATGTGGGCACTCTCTTGATGGCTGTGGGCACTTTCTTGATGTCTGTGGTCACTCTTTTGATGTCTGTCGTCACTCTCTTGATGGCTGTGATCACTTTCTTGATATATGTGGTCACTCTCTTGATGGCTCTGGGCACTCTCTTGATGTCTGTCATCACTGTCTTGATGGCTATGGTCACTCTCTTGATGGCTGTGGTCACTCTTTTGATGTCTGTCGTCACTCTTTTGATGTCTGTCGTCACTCTCTTGATATATGTGGTCACTCTCTTGATATATGTGGTCACTCTCTTGATATATGTGGTCACTCTCTTGATGGCTGTGGTCACTCTTTTGATGTCTGTCGTCACTCTCTTGATATATGTGGTCACTCTCTTGATGGCTGTGGTCACTCTTTTGATGTCTGTCGTCACTCTCTTGATATATGTGGTCACTCTCTTGATGGCTGTGGTCACTCTTTTGATGTCTGTCGTCACTCTCTTGATATATGTGGTCACTCTCTTGATGGCTGTGCTCTTGATGGACGTGGTCACTCTGCTGGTGCACTACATGTGCTCGATTATTTTGTAGGTATTATTATAATGTTTTCTGCTTTCCCAGGTGCTGAAATGGGTGGAGGAAGCGATCCAGGCGTCCAAGGTCCATCTATTGTCCACGGATCACGAGTCGTCAGGGGAGAGACAGTGGGAGATACCATTTGATCCAAGCCTTAAAGAGGTGACCATCTCTCTGAGCGGCCCCGAGCCCCTTATTGAGGTCACTGACCCCACTGGTGAGTCCCTTCCCCTCTTCTCATTAGTGGCTTGTCTTTCGTAACAGTTGAACGAAAAATGCATCAAGACCTGTTCGTGTGAATAAATCCTTAGGGCCGAGGGAAGGAAGATGGCAGCCATTTCTGTTTTTGATCCCTGTATTTTATTATCCACGCTTTTCTTATCACAGTTACTTTGGAAACATAACAGTGAAATTTCACAGTGACATTTTCTGATTGGAGGCTTCCCCCAGGGCTTCATGTTCCCGTCTGGCCTCTCCTGCTGTAATCTTTATTGTGTACTTGGCGGCTATCACTGCACAGAGACAGAACTGACCCCTAATTTCTCTCCTGGCAGGAAAAGTGCTCTCCGTTAGCCAGGGGCTGGAGGAGCTGCTCAGGATCCCTAATTCAGCTCTTGTGTTGGGACTGAAGCCGACTGTGTCTGGAATATGGGTCATCAAGGTAACGTACCCTCCACTGTGTTCCCTGTGTGTTGCGCCCCACGCAAGAGCTCAAGAGGTCCCCATACAAGAAGGGCCGAAACCGTTTTATAGGTCATCATTACGTTATAATTTGTGTTATGTGTTTCAATTTTGCACTATTTTCAAGATCTCTGCTTACTTTCAGTTGATAAAAACATGCTGTATTTACCTCCCCTCCGGAGGTAGTCCTGCTCACACAGATGAGATCTTGTTACAATGTATCCAGTCTTGTTACGATGTATCCAGTCTGGACAGTCCTGTGAGACACATGAGCAACAAGATCTTCTGTCCTGATAGTTTGGTACAATGTGTCAGTGTGTTAGGGTTCAGAAGATTGTCTAGACAGAACATAAATGTATCCGAGGTCAGGACAGAGATTTACAACCTGTTCAGCTGCGCCATATGATGGCCATATGTCTCTGGTCAGCTTTACTGCCCTGCTGACAACATATCAAAGGAAATGACCTCAGAGAAATGAGCACATTTTTTTCAGAAACAATGTGATTTCTTTGTCACAAAATGCCCCAAAATTTGGTACATTTCTGGTGCATAATATCACAGCGACTTTACACCTAATTAATAATAATCCATTGCGCCTTGACTGATGGGGGAGTTAACAGCAAAGTGGAGGTGGAGTAGCAGAAAGAGTGCGTCTGAAACTTTTCCCACCATTTTATGTACTTTCAGCAGTTTTAGTACTAAATATAAAGAATGAGCAGGAATTTAAATGAATAAAATACAATTTATACTGAATCTTTACCTACAAAAACTATACACCAATCTGCTCAGCTCCTCCTGCTCTATAACATTGCATTTTCATGGAAATCTGTCGCCATGATCTTGGACTATTATCTACAGCCGGGGTAGGCAACCTCCGGCACTCCAGCTGTTGTGAAACTACAACTCCCAACATGCATATTTCCTCTGCTTTTCTCAGAACTCTCACAGAAATAAATGGAGCATGCTGGGATTTGTAGTTTCACAACAGCTGGAGTGCAGGAGGTTGCTGATCCCTGATCTACAGTAATACATAGCAGTACTGCACATAAGGAGTCCGGATCCACAATTTTTTTACTTTCCTGCCTTCCCCAGTTACCCTGCTGTCAGTCTGTACTCTGCTAGCACAAGAGAGAGGACTCCTAAGCGCATGCACAGCAGTCCTGACAGTGTCTTTTACTGCAGCTCTGAGTGCTGACAGCGGTTAACAGAGGGCAGTAGGAAAATAAAACATAGTGATCTACTGTTCATGAGGCACATTTACTAACAGACTTGCGACTATTTTAGCTGTTATATAGTCGCTATTCTCCAATATTTAGTCGCATGGCCGGTTTTACGCCGTGTCTGATAGTTGGACGTGGCAGGGACTTCAATCCTGGCAAATTTACCGACATTTACACGTGGAAACAGGCGTAAATGACAGTGAAAAACTAAGCCAGCCAGTGGGAGTTCCAAAAATAGCCATAAGCCATTAATGTCTGAGAAGGGAAAACCCTTTTAAATATACCATGGGACGGATGCTCAATGTCAGTCTGCAGCTTAGAAAGCCGCCAAAATTGTATCTTGTATAGGAAGTAAAGCTAATTTTCTGGAGGAAGCGTGAACGCTTCATTTACAACTAATATCATGTAAATCACCCTTTTCATATTCTGAATAGTCCATTAAAAGAATATTCGCTTTGAAATTAGTGCTTATTAGGTAATCATTCATTTAACCCAGGCATGCTCAACCTGCGGCCCTCCAGCTGTTGTAAAACTACAACTCCCACGATACCCTTCTGTAGGGTGATAGGTTTAGGTTGTCAGGGAATGATGGGAGTTGTAGTTTTGCAACAGCTGGAGGGCCGCAGGTTGAGCATGCCTGATTTAACCCAATTTTATATTAGATTTGAGAATTTACAATATTTTCAGTATCTAAGGGTACTTTCACACTTGCGTTATTCTTTTCCGGCATAGAGTTCCGTCAAAAGGGCTCTATGCTGGAAAAGAACTGATCAGGCAGATCTCCATGCAATCTGAATGGATAGAAATCCGTTCAGTTTGCATCAGTATGCCTTCCGTTCAGTCACTGTCAGGCGTTTTGGCCGGACATAATACCGCAGCATGCCGGCATTGATTTACATTGACTTGCATTAGTGCCGGATCCGGCATTGCAAAACAACTGAAGGACGGATCCGTAAAAACTGTGAAAAAGACTGCAGGACGGATCCGCCCATCCGCATGACAAGCGGAGAGACGGATCTGTTCTTGCAATGCATTTGTAGACGGATCCGCACCCGGATCCGTCCACAAATGCTGCCAGTTGTCACACTGAACGGCGGCTGGCAGCTCCGACAACGGAACTGCGCGCCGGCTCACACTAACGCTAGTGTGAAAGTACCCTAATAAAATGTTGCGCCTCCCCCCACTGATTCTAGGCTGAGGGCAGTGGAAGGTGGCAGGATCTCCTCCCTCCCGGCCGCTCCTTTGATGTCTGGATTGCTCCAGCTTGTGACTTAGTTTATTGTTACTTGGTTTTGTTCCATTTCTCTCTGTCACTTCCCCCCCAAACATTGAGAGAAGGAGCTCGTTACCCTAATGAAGCTGCACAGCGGACAGGCTCACAGACGCGGCGAGTCCTCCCCTCGTTTACCCCTCGTGCCCTGCTTCTCATTTTCTGCTCTTTTTTGGGTTTGCTGTTTGCTTTGATTTCCTTCGTTCTGATCATTCCCGTTGATCTGCCATCTTTCTTCTTGCTGCAATTTGTTTGCACGGCAGGAACGCAGCAGATGGGACTGCTTAGGAATTTCAAGGGAAGCTTTGTTCATGATATGACACACAATGGACCAATAAAGTTATTCAGAACATGTTCTCTCTGAATATTTCTGTTTTTGCCTTTAAATATGAAATTACAATAATCCGGGCTCAGAGTGACACTATGGGGCACATTTACTAATCCTGGCCTAAACATAGGCTTGAAATCAGACGGATTTCAACCACTAAAAAAACACCATAGAAAACCTTAGCGTTTTTTTTCCAGACCGCGTGCGGCCTAAAAGGTGCTTTTTTCAGCAACATTTTTTTTTCCTATAGAGAAGGAGATGTCAAAACGCCTAAAAACCCCAAAAGCTTCAGCATGAGATGTGATATTATGCTTCAGAAATGTGCCAAATTTTGTCACATTTTACGAGAAAGTCTGGGTGCAATCTTGTTACTAAATTTGCCTTGATATCCTTTTTGCTTGCAGAAATCATAAATTTTGGAAAGAGGGGTAAATAAGGGCACATTCACACATGACATAAGAATACGCCACAATAGCCTACCACAGTAAACGGATTTTCAGTGGCTAAATCTGCTGCGTGTGAATATCCCCCAGTAGGTGGCCGGTGGTTGCTGTTCCTGTACGGACCGTTGATGCAGGTTCAGCTTTTGAAGGAGCTGTAATTCACCAGTTTCAATAGGCTGGTCTCTTATATCTTTCCATATGTTTTGCAGATCGGCAGCAGTGGGCGTCACACAGTCAGGGTCACTGGGGTCAGCAACTTGGATTTCCGTGCTGCTTTCTCCACCACAGCCATTGTGGACCCTCTGAAAGTCATTGAGCGCCCAATAAGAGGTAATGAAAATCAGGTCCTACAGACATATCATGTATAGTGCACATCGGTGCAGGCCTAGTGCATTACAAGGCGGTAATAATAACGCAATATAAGTACAGAGAAACCAGTACAATACAAGACTATACAAAGAAGACAGAGAGCCCAGTGCGACTGTAATTATCTATCAACAAGCAGAACAGTGAGTGCAGCTCTGGAGTATAATACGGGATGTAACTGAGGATCAGTAATGTATTGTATGTACACAGTGACTCCACCAGCAGAATAGTGAGTGCAGCTCTGGAGTATAATGCATGATAGATTGCAGGATCTGAGAGCTAACAAGGCTTTTCATAAGCATTAAATGGGACAAAATATATCTCACTGTGATCCTAAGCTGCAAACTTCATGCCATTAAGAATATTAACTGTTTTATTTGCCCAATTACACTCATTACCTGGTAAGTAGTACCATTAGGATAGCCCTGTATACAGAACTATTTCCTCTACATGACGTCGTTTTCCTTGTATTAGACGCCTTTGTTTCATGTATTATTTCCTGCTTCATCTACTTTTCAGGAATCCCCATCTCAGCCCTTATTAACTGCTCGGGCCTCACTCCTCCGGGACATGTGAACCATCTGGACCTGCTGCGGGTGTCCGGAGAATCCTACTTCTCTCTTCCGGCAGAACGTTTACCATACAAGCGCAGCAAACAGCTATGGACGGTGCCTCTATTCCAGGCGCCCAAGGGAAGTTTCTTCATGAAAGTCAATGGAACCGACCACAATGGGTACAAGTTCCAGAGGCTCTCCAATGTGGCGTACACCAGCATCATACCGGGTGAGCCCCAAACACCAAGAAAATCTAATAAATTGGACCTGCTTCCTTACATATAGATCATCCCTCAAATCCATGGCAGAAATCCGAGACTGGCCCATGGGTGTCTGCTACGGTTTTACATTTTGCAGGGGGCTCATCCATGTGCAAACACCTACCACAGTCTCCAGCGGAGTTAATATGGAAACTGTGCTTAGAAGAGACATGTCCTGTGTCCATCCACGGCTGTATGGATGGACAGCAGCATGGATTACCATTGAGAACCATGTGGACACTACATGGGTTTTAGTGCAGAAATAGTCACAAAATCCGCTGTGTGAACAAGCCCTAATAACGACAATCTGGGGGTTCATATATTTAATTTCTGCCTTTTTCCTTTATTTAGATTATGACTTGGAAATTCTTCCCTTCTTTGCAGATGTTCCTGCAGTGACAATGGCGGCACTTATTCAGGGCTACCACCAGAGGGCGCTCGCCATTACGTGCTTAGTTCTCAGTGACATTCCATTCAGAGTGCGGTTCTCCAGGGATGGGGAGAGGCTCGGCGAGGAGCTGCTCTTCACGTAAGTATAATTTCTTATTAGTGAGGACACTGGGGTTCATTTATCTTTGTATCAGTCTTTGCATGTCAGAAAACTGGAGCGATTGCATCTGAAAAATATGACCTACAAAACATGAGGCATGTGTACATTACATTACACCCCCTTGTAGTGCAGCTGTTTCTACCTTACATGTTTCATGTTCCTGTGAAGGCTGGATCCATGCAAGCCAAGTTTGTCTGATTAAACTTTTCACAGCTGATATGTGCGTCTTGGGCTTCTTCTCGCTTGATACATGGCTCCCAATGTATAGTGCATCTGGACAACCAGTGGTTTTCATAATTTGCTGTGACACTGATTTACCTGCATGGGTTTTGTAACCATTAGGGAATCGAGCAACGCCACCTTTGAGATCACATCTGCATCCGCTCGCCATGAAGGCATTTACCAGTGTACAGCCATCAGTAATGCAGGGGCAGCATTTGCTCAGACCCAAGTGTCTATTGCAGGTAAGCAGAGAAGAATATTATTGCTTCTGTCTGGCACTGTGCAGCATGATCTTATTAGTTAATGAATGTAATTCCAGAACTGCAGTGAAGACTACCCACACAGACAGAGCAGTAATAGAGAGGTGGCAAGTGGCGTTATAACTGCACATCAATGGAAACACCTAAGTGACAACCCCCAGAAGTTATGCAATGTCAGCGTTTAGTAGTTGTCACCCGGTAACTGTCACCTCTGTGTAAGGCCCCATTCACACGTCCGCAAGTGTTTTGCGGATCCGCAAAACATGGATATCGGCGATGTGTGTTCCACAATTTGCGGATCGCACATCACCGGCACTATATAGAAAATGCCTTTTCTTGTCCGCAATTGCGGACAAGAATAGGACATGTTCTATTTTTTTCGGGAACCCGATTGCGGACCTGGAAGTGCGGATCCGCAATTGCGGACCCGGGCGGGACATCGTCTGTCCCCATAGGAATGAATGGGTCTGCAATTCTGTTCCGCAGAATTGGGGACGTGTGAATGGGGCCTAAGGGATCATGCACACGAACGTTGCCTGTTTTGCCTTCAGCAAATTGTGGATCTGCAAAACACGGATACTGGCCGTTGTGCATTCCGGATTTTGTGGAACAGAACGTCGGGGTCATAATACAACAGTCCTATCCTTGTCCGTAGTGCAGACAAGAAAAGGACATGTTCTATATTTTTGAGGATGCGGACAGTACACAGGGTCTGCATCTGACCTGCAAAAGATGCGAATCGGACAAAAGATGTGTTTGTTTGCATGAGCCCTAAGAAACAGTAGAATAGACTGTAAAGATGACTAAATATATTTAGCTGTAGGGTCTATATATCATGGGTTGATTACAGGTAGTTTACGTTACTGGTATTCCTCAATGTTTTTGGCTGCAGATCCCCCTCCCACGATCTCGCTCCACCCTAACATCACAGTGTCAATCGGTGACTTGGCAGTCCTCTCCTGCCAGATCCTTGGAGATGTCCGCTTCAACCTCACCTGGCAACACGATGGAAAAGCACTGAAAGAAGGACGCTTATGGATCCTGCCAAACTCATCCTTGCAGATTCAGAATGTGCAGCCTGGTGATGCAGGGCATTACCAGTGCACTGCCAGGAACAGCCATGGCTCCACCACTGCCAGCGTCTGGCTTGCCGTACAAGGTAATCTTCTGTCATGGAGACTGTTAGGTGCATTCACACAGTACAACCACATTTTTTGTAATGATTACCTCTAAGCAAAACAGCAACATTTAATCGTGGCATGAAACGCAGTTTGACCAGAATATGTGTATGCACCCTTAGGTTGGCAGTAAATGTAATGCAGCTTTATTATAATGAAAGGTCTTAATCATTGTGGCATGAAAAGTTCTGCCTCTTTTGAGTACGTGTGGACTTACATGTTCTAAGTGTGCCTGTACACGGTGCTGAACCTATGCTTGCTGTTTATGTGGCAACTTTTTGCCTGGCTATAAGGAGTAACATACATGCAGTTATCAGGGCAGACAGCAGTTTAGGAGAAAGATGGATTTATTAATAGATGCACGCTACTTAATAAATATGGCGCATTTGAGACTGTCTAAAATTCCAAACATGAAATTTGCATGAAAATGTGTGCAAATCTGCTTAAAACTTAAAGATCACGCTCACTTCTTGAAGATCACACCCACCTTTCACAGCACTTTTCAAATTTCTGTTTTTTTATGAGTGCATATTTGGCACATTTTCTGATTTGGCAACTTGTTCCGCCACAGTTTATGGTGTAAACTGCTTAGTAAACATGGGCCTTTCTGTTTCAGTTTGTTGCTTGCTTGTCACTGAATGGAAACACTCGCTACTTTACCCCAGTATTTTGTGCTTACAAAATAGTGTACATCTTAAGTAAATTTGCCGCTTTTTACATCTCTATTTGCCAGGCCCCATTATCTTTACACTAAGGCCTCATGCACACGGCTTTTGTTCGGGTCCGCGTCAGAGCCGCATATTTCGCGGCTCGGCCGCGGACCCATTCACTTCAATGGGGCCGCAAAAGATGGGGACAGCACTCCGTGTGCTGTCCGCATCCGTTGCTCCGTTCCGTGCCCCCGCAAAAAAAATATAGCATGTCCTATTCTTGTCCGTTTTGCGGACAAGAATAGGCATTTCTATAATGGGCCGCGTTCCGTTCCGCTAATTGTGCAACAGAACCCGGAACAGCTTCCGTGTTTTGCGGATCCGCGGTTTGCAGACCGCAAAACACCAACGGTCGTGTGCACAAGGCCTAAAACTAACTGTTGAGATAAATGCATGTCTAAAACATATAATAAATGTGCCCCATATTTTTGAAGAGAATTCTGGTGCATTATGCTCAGTAAATCTGCCCCAGTGTTCTTGCCGCATTGTGTCACCATAGACAATCGATTGCATTTGGTTGAATCTCTCTGTGTCCTCCAGAGCCTCCGCGTATACAGATTGAATCAAGCTCCCCTCAGTTGTCTTATGGACAAGAAGTCCGGATTCGCTGTGATGTTTCTGGGTTCCCTGAGCCCCAAATATATTGGAAATATGGGGACATCTTCCTGAACAATGACAGCAAGTAAGTGTCACAGAAGAGTGTCGGGCACTGATGGGAGTATGGTGATGGGGGTCTCATAATACATATGGTGCAAGACCAAGCTTCACACGGCGGGGTGTCTCCACATGGGGGTGCATTTTGGGTGGAGATGTCCTTCTTTTATATATATATATATATATATATATACATACAGTTACTGGGCAGGATTTTACAGGTGAATTTACACATGGTGTTAAAATGATCTACAAAATCTGCATTTACCGTAATTCTGCTTGCTTTTTTCTACTGCTGAATTGCTTTTGCACATTTTGCAATGCACTTTAATGTGAAATTTCATAAACTTATATTGATATTCCAAAGCCAAAATCTGCAACACTTATAGATTACACAGCAAATACCCCATGAATGTATCCAGCATCTGACACAAAATTTCATCTCTAAAACCAGACATCGGATCATTAACGGTAACATCCTGCTGATTAAGGACCCGAGCCAAGAGGATTCTGGGAATTACAGCTGTATAGCTTCGAATAGCTTAGGGACAGATGAGCAGTCCTTAACCCTGACGTACACCGGTAAGCGTCTTGATGTCTTGTCCGTTGCGATGAGCGGACATCATGAGAGTGGTGCAGTTAACCCCTTTGTGTCTGCTTGACAGAGCGCCCTACAGCGACTGCTGTAAAATCTACAGTACAAGTGGCCATCGGGGAGGACGCCGTGCTGGAGTGCGGGACTGAAGGTCTGCCTCAGCCTCTGGTCGCATGGTACAAGGGTGAGCGCTCGCTGTCTCGTACATCATATTACTGTGGTGACAGCTGAGAAGTCTCTAATAACAGAATTATTGTGCTGCCTCCTCAGGTGACAAGGAAGTTAAAGGTCCTGTCAGTGGCTCATATGGTGGGACGCTGACCCTTCAGGAGGTGACAGCCGAGGACGCCGGGGAGTACACCTGTGTCGCTTCCAATGACGCAGGGTCGTCATCAGATGTCATTAAAGTGGAAGTGGGAAGTAAGTGAGATTGGTTATGAGAAGGCGTAACTTTGGGCTATTTTCAGTGTTTATTCTTATTAAAATTGTCTATAATTAGGAGGCCACGCCCATGCCTTAAATACCACGCTCACTTGTCCAGTCACTTTTCACCTTTTGAGAGTAACACGAAAATTCTACAGATTTGCCACTTGTCCTGATTTGTGACTTTTTTGGCCATATTTTATGCCAAAAACTGCCATAAACTGCTTAGGGTACTTTCAGACTAGCGTTTTGGATTCCGTTTGTGGGATCCGTTTCAGGGCTCTCACAAACGGTCCAAAACGGATCAGTTAAGCCCCAATGCATTCTGAATAGATAAGGATCCGTTCAGAATGCATCAGTTCGGCTCCGTTCCGCCTCTATTCCGTTTTGGAGGCGGACACCAAAACGCAGCATGCAGCATTTTGGTGTCCGTTTGAAGAGGCGGAGCCTAACATCCGTTTTTTTTTTACAATGTAAGTCAATGGGGACGGATCCGTTGTCAATTACACAATATGGTGCATTTGAAAACGTATCCGTTCCCCATTGACTTTCAATGTAATTCAAAACGGATCCGTTTTGGACTTTGTCATTTTTCTTTAAACCTAATGCAAATGGATCCGTTCTGAACAGATACAAACGTTTGCATTAGAGGTGCGGATCCATCTGTGCAAATAAACAGACGGATCCGCACCAACGCAAGTTTGAAAGTACCCTTAGTGAATGTGGACCATTGTGGTTCCGTTGCTTTACATTGACAAGATCTCTGCTGGCTGCCTGTGAATGAAAATACCATCTAGACCTTGTCCTGCTCAAACAGCTAGGGTGTAGTATAATGTATCAGATATCAGAGTAAGGATATGTTCACATTTTTGGATATGCCTATGACCAATTCGATGTATATTTACAGGATTTCTATCACTGATCTGCACAAGGATTGGCCCCATGGCTTTTCCATACGGTATCTGGAAGAAGAATTAACATGTTAATTCTTCTTGGTGATGATTTTTTTTCTCCCTAGACTTGAAAATCCACACACATTTTTTTTCGATTTCATGTAAATGGGACATAACATGGCCCACTCAGTTGCATTAGAGGCATGTTGGTGGCAGATCTGATCCGCACGGCAATCCTCATTAAATACGATTTATGTAAATTATCTTAAGAGTTGAGTTTCTGCAGCAGCGGACGCATCTATGTAATATCCCTTGTACAGACCATGACCTTACAGCTGGAGTATAGAGGGATCAGGTCCTGCCTGCACTGGCACCCTGTTCTCCGAGCGAGGAGGAAGAAAATCCTTGAAGTGGAAGTTGCCTCCATCCCTGAATAGAGACTAATTTGTATTTTTCCGCCGGCTTTCTTCCATGGCGTATTTCCTAGCACTGCTGCCGCTCTCTCAGCTGCCAGCAAATTTCCGACTTCTTCCTCCCCTCAGGGTGCATTGAGCGCGCTCAGGCCCGGGACCCTGCACTGCTATTAAACTGCCGGTACCTTTTTGAAAGATTTGTCTGAAGGTAATTACAAGGTTCTGCTTGTGACCCTTTAACCTGAGCAATGCGGATGGTAACTGAAACAAAAGCCCTACGTATTTTTCTTCTTAATACACACCCTAGGCAAGGCGTCAGCAACCTCCGACAGTCCAGCTGTTGTGAAACTACAACTCCCAGCATGCATGCTTGCCCAGCTGTACTCAAAACGCCCATAGAAGTGAATGCAGCATGCTGGGAGTTGTAGTTTCAGAACAGCTGGAGATTGCTGACCCCTGCCCTCGTCTGGGCCTGTAATAAGGGAGATGAAACAATCATTTCTAACCAGAGCTCGCCCCTTATATAAAGTGTATCATCCTATAATATCAAGTTCAGACCTCTTTGACACTTCCATATTATTCTGTTTTGCACAATTCACAATAGGGAACCCATAGATGTGCATGGGATCATCCTCCAGTTTGTACAGAGATCGTCCATACAGATTCTGGAAGGAATGCCAATTCTGCCACGGTCCTCCAGATTCTGTAGGTTTGGAGCTGCTCCACCCCAGAAGCATTGCCCAGAGAATATCGCCCGCATGGTACAGCAGCACATGTCGTGTAGGGAGCTGCTACAGCTGACTACACACAGCATGGGGCCTAATGCTTCTTCTTACAGATGAGGGTTTGCTGCAGTCGCATCCAGTCTAGACAGTCTTCTGGGAGCTAATCAGCCTGCACTTCATTACCTGCACTGATACATTGTTACAAACTATCAGGACAGGAGGGAGATTCATTCTGCCGACTCATCCAGCTCACAGAGGATTGTCCAGACTGGATACAATTGTAACAAACCAGCAGCTGCGAGAAGTATCAGGTCTGTTCAGAATTTCAGCCTATGAATATTTGCAATAAATGTTCCCATTCACTGACAGCGAGCAGTAATAGTTCGAAATGGAAACACAAAGTATATTGAAAAGTTGCGGAAGATTTCGTTATGTAATCGTTAATCTTTTCAGCACCTTTAGGTCATGTTCATACGGCGGAATTGTCATGTGCATTTCGGCTCATATTCTGCATCAAAGTCTGCGTGAAATCTCTCCAAATACCGCGTCCCATTGATTGAGTGGGGAATTTTCACAGCGGTCCACACACTCTCGTTAATTCTTGCGGCAGCGGCCACACTGGGAGTAGCCTTCTTCAGTGCATCCTGCAGATTTTGCAGGATGCACTGTGGCTTTTTTTGACTCCATGGTCTGAACGCGCCCTTATTGTGCTGTTAGATACTTGTTTGCTCCATTTGAGAGAGTTGGACTTTATGAGTCCGTTGCTCCTCCGTTCTGCTTGAAGGCTGTTTTCAGGATTTTCTTCCAGTAATTGAACAATGGGGATAAGGAGGCAGTGATGTCACCAAAGAATGCGTCCCGCGGCCTCCATCCGTGTGTAGTGCCCTAATAGCCTCCTGACAATAGCGCGAGTCTTCTGTCTCATTGCTGCGTCTCGTCCATGTGGAACAGCTGGAAAATGGTTCAGAGCCCGTAATGGAAGACTTGTAACAGCATGATGAAAGAGGAAGAGCATAGCCCCGGGGAGTCAGGCCGCAGCTTTCCAGGGCCGCCGACAGATTTATAACTTACACAGTGCACCCCAGTGATGTGGGGGTGGCACTACGTGTCTGCTGTCAATTGCTCAGCGTCTTTTGATTCAGCTGCTGGCTGTAGATGTGGATGGGTACAACCTCACCTCTTCCTGCTTATCTCCTGCTGGTTCAGTTTCTGATTTCTTCCTATGCACATCAGCACGGCCCCATTCACATGTCCGCGATTCTGTTCTGCATTTTGCGGAACGGAATTGCGGACCCATTCATTTCTATGGGGGCAGACTTTGTCACGCTCGGATCCGGAATTGTGGATCTGCACTTCCGGGTCCTCACTTCCGTTCCGCAAAAATATAGAACATGTCCTATTCTTGTCCACAATTGCAGACAAGAAAAGGCATTTTCTATATAGTTCTGGCAATGTGCGGATCCGCAAAATGCGGAAAGCACATTGCCGGTGTCCGTGTTTTGCGGATCCATGGATCCGCAAAACACATACGGACGTCTGAATGGAGCCTAAACAGTTGTGAATGCAGCTCTGGCTGTGACTGAAGTGTAAGACATGATGTAATACAAGATAAGGATAAGGAGTTGCTGATTGGGATATTCAGATGTTGAACCTGTAAGCTGGTGTTACAAAGCGCAGATTTCCTTAAAGATAAGCCTCAGAGAGCTGATACCTGATAAGATCTCGGTAAATCAAAGCTTGAGACACTCCGTATAAGTCTCCCGACCTTCCCACCTGCAGATGTCATGGAAATCGCTATTCTGCAGCATCAGAGCATTCCATGCTGGTTCAGGATCTGCCCTGAGCTTATTCTGGGAAGCATACAGTCATCTGAGGCAGAAAAAAACTGCACTCCTGCATCATAAGATAAGGCGTCTGCCCACAAGCCCGCTGAAATTTACAATAACATACCAGCTGAATTATGAGTGCAGCTCTGGAGTATAATCCAGGTTTAATACAAGATAAGCCATGGAACAGTGATTTATCTCTTTATGTAGATCAAATCCCTCTCCACATTATATTTCCAGGCTATGTCGGCTGCTTCCTGTGTTCATGACACAAAACCGTGGATGCCAAATGGAACGTAAACTCTGCTCGGTGATACGTTGTTTCTTTCACATTAGTTTAGACCTCTCTGATCATATTGCCACCGTCCTCCGCTGCGGGAGCCTTTAATGCAGCTCTTCTGTTGCAGTCGTTCTCCATGTCTTGTTCTTGCTAATCTCTTCCACACACTTCATCCTTGCACTTTCCTGTTTCCTCTTCCTCCTCCTGCTGTTCGTTCTTCCAGAAATTCCTGGGTCGCTGTGTCATGATCCAGCTGCCGGACTCATGTTCTCAGACGCTGGGCTGGACAGCGTCACTTTCACCCCTGGTCAATCACCGCTCCTGTGTACAGGGACCGGAGGAGTAGAAACGCCTGCGTGGGCTAGAGGCGAAACGTAAGCCTCCCGGGCTCCACTACAAAATCTGTCACCGGCCCCCCAACCATCACATGCCATTTATTACACTGGTGGCTTCTGATGTGGTACGGGGCCCTTTTGTGCCCCCTCAGGACCCTTTACTCTTGTGGATGATAACTAAATACATATTTGCACCTTTGGTTCCTGGATGTTGGTTCTCATTTTCTTGAAGGGACCCTAAACATTTCTTATACATAAACTGTTTAGTCAGAAAATCAAATATTAAGTGGCAGTGTTCTCCAGATCTCTCAGTGCAGGCTGCAGTGTAAAGAATGGAGGTGCGTATTCTGCATGCTATGGCCATAGGATCATGCATCTATGTATGCTTGCAGAGATGAATAGAATTTGCTTAGTTTTGAGATGCCAAGAGATTGGTGCTGGTGTCAGGCAATGTTTTGCTAGAAAGTTGACTGTCAGATACAGCGAGTTTTATTCATTTACATTTTTTTCTGAAAACCATTATAGGTAGAGAACCCCTTTAAGTAAAGAGGTAAGTGAGCGGTGACTACTGTCTAACATGGGGAGATTGCCCCTTTACAGCTAAGAAGGGGGAGGCAGATCATCAGTCATGTGAGGGTATTCCCCATCCCAGCCCGCACTATTATTCAGAGTTTTGGCTTTTGGCCTTTATAAATTGTGATGGAAAAGTCATTTCCTTGTGTAGAATTACAGAATTGCCGCTTCTCGTACGTAATAAGCTCTCCCTCCTGTGATAAATGCGCTTGTCTTTGTGGAATGCATGTTGTGCTGCGGCGCTGACAGATGAGCAAGCGGATTCGCTGCCGATTGTAAACACAAGAAGTGCGCTCATCCAGGTGACGGCGTGACATGAGACGAGGGAGCGGGACACGGAGAAATGGCTCCTCTGCTGGAAGCTGCACCCTGGTGGTCTGCTGTCAGCTCCAGCATGGCCTATGGGGATGAGCAGAGGCTATACAGATGTAACTGCAGGTGGCAGAGTGTAGTGGACGTATCACGCTGGTCACAATGCACTGGACACATTACATTGTCAGATTTCATTGGACAGATTACATGGGTCAGATGGCATTGGTTAGATTGTATTGGACAGATTACATGGGTCAGATGGCATTGATTAGATTGCATTGGACAGATTACATGGGTCAGATGGCATTGGTTAGATTGTATTGGACAGATTACATGGGTCAGATGGCATTGATTAGATTGCATTGGACAGATTACATGGGTCAGATGGCATTGGTTAGATTGCATTGGACAGATTACATAGGTCAGATGGCATTGGTTAGATTGCATTGGACAGATTACATGGGTCAGATGGCATTGGTTAGATTGTATTGGTTAGATTGTATTGGACAGATTACATGGGTCAGATGGCATTGGTTAGTTTGGATTGGACAGATTGTCTTGGACAGATTACATGGGTCAGATGGCATTGGTTAGATTGCATTGGACAGATTACATGGGTCAGATGGCATTGGTTAGTTTGCATTGGACAGATTACATGGGTCAGATGGCATTGGTTAGATTGCATTGGACAGATTACATGGGTCAGATGGCATTGGTTAGATTGCATTGGACAGATTACATGGGTCAGATGGCATTGGTTAGATTTCATTGGACAGATTACATGGGTCAGATGGCATTGGTTAGATTGCATTGGACAGATTACATGGGTCAGATGGCATTGGTTAGATTTCATTGGACAGATTACATGGGTCAGATGGCATTGGTTGGATTTCATTGGACAGATTACATGGGTCAGATGGCATTGGTTAGTTTGCATTGGACAGATTACATGGGTCAGATGGCATTGGTTAGTTTGCATTGGACAGATTACATGGGTCAGATGGCATTGGTTAGATTGCATTGGACAGATTACATGGGTCAGATGGCATTGGTTAGATTTCATTGGACAGATTACATGGGTCAGATGGCATTGGTTAGATTGCATTGGACAGATTACATGGGTCAGATGGCATTGGTTAGATTTCATTGGACAGATTACATGGGTCAGATGGCATTGGTTAGTTTGCATTGGACAGATTACATGGGTCAGATGGCATTGGTTAGTTTGCATTGGACAGATCATATTGGTCAGATACCACTGGCTGGATTGCATTTGTCAGATAGCATTGGTCGGATCACATTGGTCAGATAGCATGTTAGGAGTTGTAGATTTCCAATAGCCGGACGTCCACAGGTTGGAGACCCTGGTGTACTGTATAATACCGTCATGTAGTGTACATTACCAGCGGCTGGATACAAGTGCCGTAGCTTTTCTTCACTTCTTGACATGAGATTGCTCTAAAAATAATTAAGGAAAAATGAAGGAACACTTTAACACCCCCCGGGCCTGTTGTCAGCAAGACTTGTGTGACGGCAGATGATGGGGCACTGGATGTAACACCCGTCTGCCAATTTCTCAAGCAGTTAAGAGGGGTGGGGGGGGGGGATGCTTTGAAGCCAGACAGGAGGAAAAGACCACTCATAGTCATTACCCGCGCCATTCATTACGAGCACATCATTACCTTCAGTACAGAGGGACTGCGCCGCCCCGGGGGCACTTGTGCTGTTCCCACGCTGTATATCACATCCATTAGTAAGGAGATATTTCCAGATTAAAGATCAATGTGTGTCGTCCACAGTGTCCTACACCGTTCTGTCAGGGAATATAGGATTAATAAATGTGCCTGGCCTCTGAATCTGGCCTCCCATGTTCACAGCCCTTGATGAGAGGGGCACCGCCATATAATATCTGCATAATATCAGCTCCCACATACATGCTCAGTGACTGCCCTCACCATAACTGCTGCAAGCCCCCTATGAGCAGCTTCAGATTTTAGGACAATGGGGTCCATCCTGAGCTCCTTTCCTTCCAGAGGCCCCATGGTGCCGAGCACTGCCTGTATGGAACATATACTTCTGATTTGAATATGAATGGCTTTAGTGCATTACATCCAGTGATTTTTCCAGAGGTTAACATCAATTTTAGATCCAACATTTTGTGTTAATTTACAGTAAATCTTTATAGACATTGGAACAGTGTCTCTGATACACAGCTCCAAACCCCCTGCATAGACAGGATAATATTCTGCCTGCCTGCACCCACCACTAGAGGGAGCTCAATATATACAGATTATACAGCCACCACTAGAGGGAGCTCACTACATACAGATTATACAGCCACCACTAGAGGGAGCTCACTACATACAGATTATACAGCCACCACTAGAGGGAGCTCAATATATACAGATTATACATCCACCACTAGAGGGAGCTCACTACATACAGATTATACAGCCACCACTAGAGGGAGCTCAATATATACAGATTATACAGCCACCACTACAGGGAGCTCACTATATACAGATCGTACAGCCACCATTAGAGGGAGCTCACTACATACAGATTATATAGCCACCACTAGAGGGAGCTCACTACATACAGATTATAGAGTCACCACTAGAGGGCGCTCACTGCATATAGATTATACAGCCACCACTAGAGGGCGCTCACTGCATACAGATTATACAGCCACACTAGAGGGAGCTCACTACATACAGATTATACAGCCACCACTAGAGGGAGCTCACTACATACAGATTATACAGCCACCACTAGAAGGAGCTCACTACATACAGATTATACAGCCACCACTAGGGGGAGCTCACTACATACAGATTATACAGCCACCACTAGAAGGAGCTCACTACATACAGATTATACAGCCACCACTAGGGGGAGCTCACTACATACAGATTATACAGCCACCACTAGAGGGAGCTCACTACATACAGATTATACAGCCACCACTAGAGGGAGCTCACTACATACACATTATACAGTCATCACTAGAGGGAGCTCACTACATACAGATTATACAGCCACCACTAGAGGAAGCTCACTACATACACATTATACAATCACCACTAGAGGGAGCTCACTACATACAGATTATACAGCCACCACTAGAGGGAGCTCACTACATACAGATTATACAGCCACCACTAGGGGGAGCTCACTACATACAGATTATACAGCCACCACTAGAGGGAGCTCACTACATACAGATTATATAGCCACCACTAGAGGGAGCTCACTACATACAGATTATACAGCCACCACTGGGAAAGGGAGGGGGGGGTACTATATAGTCTGTTATTATTTAGTTCTATATAGTAAGCCTTTAGTGGTGGCTCTATGACTAAGTGGGGGACTTGGAGCTCTGTATCAAAAATGGATCTCCGACCACTATAAAGATAGATTACAAATTGTTGGACTTATATATGAGGATAAACATTCACTTCAGTGTAAGAAATGAGGTAAGCGGCCACCTTCTCCGTCCAGAGCCCTCCCTATAAGATACAGACCTGAGCTGCTTTTTGCAGGATTGTATCCGCCATATGTTCTAGTGAGATCTGTTTGCTGTTTGCAGCGTCTATCTGTCCGTCTGCTCAGTCTCACTGTATGACGGTTGGCGATGCCGTATCCTTTACTCCCCGGCATCTGAGATGAATTTCATGGAACCTGTCGTTGTTGGGCAGATGCCTCAATGTACGTCATTTAGCCGTGTCCTTAGCGTCCATCTGCTTCAGATTTGCATCGAGCTAATGCTAATGGGGGGCATGAAGCCACTGATGCTATGAGGCAGGCGAAATTACTGTAAAATTGGGACACAGTCATCATCTAGGTGGTGGATCGGGGCGGCGTTGCGTTACGTTTGCATTCTTTTCAAACCATCTTTTGTTCCCTTGAAGTGGAGAGAGACAAAATTGATCAAAACCACAATAAAGACGCCATAAATTCAGCGCGCTGTGTCAGAATACCAGCCTGACATGACTGATCACAGGGAGGAATAGATTGCACTGAACCGACAAGACTTTAGAGCGGTAAATTGGGTCCGTCCATCAACACAGCCCTTACAAGAACACACAATGACATCACCCTGACAAGAAGTGACATCACAGCGTCCATTAACATCTTAAAAGCTTGTGGTTAATGAGTCACCGTCTGCCCGGACGCCATGTACCCCCCACCCCCAAAAAGCTGCTTCAAAGGAAGACAAGAACTTTTAGGAAACTGTAATTGCAGCGTACAAATAAAATCTGATTGGTCGCAGATTTAGGGCTCATGCACACAACCGTATGTATTTTGCGATCCGCAAAAAATACAGATGACGAGCGTGTGCATTCCGTATTTTGCGGTATGAAACAGCGGGCCCCTAATAGTACAGTCCTATCCTTGTCCGTAATGCGGACAATAATAGGACATGTTCTATTTTTTTGCGGAATGGAAATACGGAAACGGAATGCACACGGAGTAACTTCCGTTTTTTGGTTCAGCATACGGTCCGCCAAAAAAACCAGAATGGACACATAAAAAAAATACGTTCGTGTGCATGAGCCCTTAGAGTGTATTTTTATCAGTCGGCAGTGAAATGCTGTGTTGCGGATTTTGGGGTGCGAGCAGTTACACCCCTCGTCCACATTAATGTCTGCCTCCTGGTTATCTCATCATGCCCTCATTGATGAGGGTGGACATTTGGGGCCACACAATGTCCCCATGATGGAGCTGAATACCCAGGTCATGACAGGCAGTGTTGTCACCGGGACACATAAAGTAGTGAAGAATAAATAAGGGGCCCATTTGGTCGTTTTCCTGCCCCTCTCTGGGGCTGCGGATGGCATCTATACAGTTGTTTTGCCGCAGAGCCAGGACCAATCAGGAGGCGAGCTGGCGGTATCCTATATTTCCCATAATGTAGCGGTTGGCAGCGGTATACTGGAATATGATGTCATAAAAAAGGACTTTAAGAGGTAATTTACTTAATAGAATATTTCTGAGAGCGCTTATGTGTTGTTTCCCATAGCAACCAATCAACGCACAGGGTTTAGCATTAAGACTAATGAAAGCTGTTCTGTGATTGGTTGCTAAGGGCCGCGTCCTGTGTTCCACATGTGCTATTATATTTCATAAGCCCAGAGGGTTTATAAAGGAGTAAACCGATCTGAATGTGTATTTTGGCAAAAACCACAGTGAGTGGTCATAGATGGCAGTGTGGGAGCGCTGCTGCACCACCTAATGGTGAGATTAGATTACTGCAGGCGTACAATTTCCGTAATGCTAAAACCATCTTACAGCAGTTCGTATCACGTTGTGGGATGTCAGGAGAATTTCAGGTTTGTCGCTCATGTCTTGCAGCACCACCACAGTTTGTGGATTTCCCTCTGGATGCAGAAGTAGATGTCGGGGAGAGTGTGCAGCTCATCTGCAGCGCTGAGGGGATCCCCTCTCCCACCGTTTCCTGGCTCCGGCAAGATGAAGGCCCAGTGCTGCCCTCTGCAACCACAGAAATCATTGACAGCCCCGGCTCAAACACAGTCCACATGAAAAGTAAGATGATTGACCATTGGTTCATCAGCGCATTGAAAGGGTGGTCAACCACAAAATGATTATCAATGGAGTGGAAAAATCACTTGTAAATTGCATTGCAAATATATGAGCATGGATTGTGAGGGTTCAGTACTAATGGGGTGTCCTTACAAAGCCTCCAAGCCAATGGGAATGTTTCTGTGTTCAAGTTGCTAGACCGGAGGACACCGGCGTGTACGTGTGTGAGGCCAGGAACCCCTTCGGTTGGATCCAGGCTGAGATCCTGCTCACGGTCACTGGACTCGGTCAGTAGAATCCCTATATTATAATGCTAGTTCATCAGCTGTTCGTAAATGAAGAATTTTTATAAAACTGTCCCCTTTGTATTCAACAGTGGCCCCGCAGATAGCTGTGGCCCCATCTGAGATTACTGTTCTCGAAGGAGAGCCTGTGTCCCTGCCCTGCGCCCTCACTGCTGGTAACCCCCTTCCTGTGCAGCGATGGCTGAAGGACTCTACACCTGTAAGTACACTCATACCAGGGTGAGCTGCCAGGCCTGATATTCCACATGCTACACGGTTAAAGGGAAACTCTGCTGCTCAGTAACAAGAGATATGCATGAATGACAGCACTGGAGCTTTACACTCTGGTGTTGATTCAGTGCTGACTGTTAATTATATATAGATGAAGGGCCATACCTGACCTCCAGCACTAGTACAGCATTGTCATAGGGTCCGATCATATGCAGCACCCACATCAATGTCCACATCCGGTCTGGCAGCCAATTAGGAAAGGGGGCGGATTGGCCATAGACCTTACAGGGAAATTTCCCAGTGGGCCGATGCCCAGAGGGACGCTCAAGCACTCCTCTCTGCCACAAACCACATGCCCTCCTGAATTTGACTGCTCTGGCCCACATCTAACCTCTTATGCCCCCTTCCCCATAATCAGAGAGAACTGGAGGAGGAGGAGGACAGAAAATGGCATCTATTAATGGCCACCACAGAGGGACAGCTTCTGGGGCAATATATTGTGCTGCTCTGTGCTATATGCTTCTGGTGGGACGATGGTATTGATGACCCCTCCTATTTGTGTTGCCCTGCCTTCTGTATATTTGGACCCTCCTATAACATGGGGCCACTTTTAGGATTTTTTTTCCAGGGCCACTTTAAATTCCCAGTCTGCCCCAGACCTTGATATAGATGGTTATTTGGATCTACACAATGCCCCATGTAATAAAGCTTAACTAATCCATGCACAGACCAGGCAGTGTTGTCATAGACTTTCAGTTCACTTGTCCAATTCTACATTTACATTCTGGCCCACACACATTGCTCCCCTGGGCCCTGTCACCCTGCATCGGACATCAATCAGTGCATCAGACATTGTATCAATCATTGCATCACACATTGTATCGATCAGTGCATCAGACATTGTATCGATTATTACATCACACATTGTATCAATCATTACATCACACTTTGTATCGATCATTACATCACACTTTGTATCGATCATTACATCAGACATTGTATCAATCATTGCATCACACATTGTATCGATCAGTGCATCAGACATTGTATCGATTATTGCATCACACATTGTATCAATCAGTGCATCAGACATTGTATCGATTATTGCATCACACATTGTATCAATCATTACATCACACTTTGTATCAATCATTACATCACACTTTGTATCAATCATTACATCACACTTTGTATCAATCATTACATCACACTTTGTATCGATCATTACATCAGACATTGTATCGATCATTGCATCAGACATTGTATTGATCATTGCATCAGATGTTGTATCGATCATTACATCAGACGTTATATCAGTCACTACATCAGACATTGTATCGATCATTTCATCAGACGTATCGATCATTGCATCAGATGTCGTATCGATCATTATATCAGACATTATATCGATCATTGCATCAGACATTGTATCGATCATTATTCATTACATCACACATTATATCGATAATTTCATCAGACATTGTATCGATTATTACATCAGACATTGTATCGATCATTACATCAGACATTGTATTGACCAATACATCAGACATTGTATTGATCATTTCATCAGACACTGTATTGACCAATACATCAGACATTGTATTGATCATTTCATCAGACATTGTATCGAGCATTTTATTAGACGTATCGATCATTGCATCAGATGTTGTATCGATCACTGCATAAGACATTGTATCGATTATTACATCAGACATTGTATTGATCAATACATCACATTGTATCCATCATTTCATGAGACATTGTATCGATCATTTTATCAGGCGTATCGATCATTGCATCAGATGTTGTATCGATCACTGCATAAGACGTTGTATCGATAATTTCATCAGGTTATTGATCATTGCATCACACATTGTATCTACATTGTATCAGACCAGAATGTATTTGGCAGGTGAAGGGTTACACTGCTTCTTGCTGGACTCCTATTATTTTCTTGTCCCAGTGAATGAAATGTCACAGAGCAGTGATGTAAACTTGCCTCCAAATTGCTCATCTGCTTCAGGTATCTACAAAGCGCTCACTATCCCCCTGTCTCATCTGCGCCCGTCTTTGAAGGATAAATACAAACAGGAGGCGATGGCCGCAGCTTAAGTATTTACACATGTTCACCGTTATCTCCTCTTTCCCACCAGCTGCAGTTCTTTTGGCGTCACTCTATTGATGAAGTCGGGGGACTGCGCATAGAGCCGGCGCTGAGAGAGGATTCTGGGAGCTACATGTGCGAGCTCTCCAATGCTGCAGGGTCAGCTCATCACAGCATCCACCTGCAGGTCCAAAGTGAGCAGACGGCTTCTTTTTTCTTTTTTTCCTGGGGATTATATTTTTAGTTTATTAAATAGGGATTATATTTTCATGGGCAGAGGTCGGTTTATTTGCCTACATGTGATTTGAACACATTCAAAGCCTAAAGAGGTTTTCTGCCTGAAAATCTGATTGATAACACAGGCTGAGATGAGGACTGGCGTGGAATGGCTGCTCCTAGCAGGGCAGGAACTAACCAGCTGCTTTACAATAGGTTGCTCGGGATTCGCTGCCTGCCAGACCTGTTCCCTATCACTCAGGTAGGCAAGGTGATTGGCAGACCCAGCTAAGCTTTTCTCCGTCTCCTTCTGCCACAGCTACATGTTACAAAGGGTTACATGTAGGAACTTGTAGGAAACAGGCCGAACTGGATGGACAAATGTCTTATTTCGGTCTTATATACTATGTTACTATGTAGTGGCAGAATATAATGTTGCATCAAATAAATGAAAGTTAAAGTGACATGACGTCGCAGAGCCTTCTAATATTTTCTCTCTCATTTCCATATCCTCAGTGACTCCAACCATGGCGCCTGGACCTATGGACTATACCACCCGAGAGGGGAGGGCTGTCACATTATCATGTAACGCCAAAGGACACCCACAACCTGTGGTGACGTGGACAAAGGTAACGTTGACAATGTTATGACTCTGAATTCTCAGAAGTTGTCCTAATATATTGGAGTCGACCACACCTACGCCATTTTCCCCTTCCTTACTGCATGCCTGGGCAGACTTGGCATCAGCTGGTACCAGATTTATTTGGGGTAGAAATTATTCCACGCACGTCTGGTGACAAATAGAGCAACTTGAAGACAAAAGCATATCGACCACGATGAGAGTCTGCTCCCTGCAGTAATGTATATAAATGTGAATATTACACTTCTGTCATCGGAGCTTCTATATGTCCTCCATATTGTCAGGGGGAAGAGGTCCTGTCTCCAGAGAACGGCCATTATCAAATAAACAGGGATGGAAGCCTCTTGATTACGCTGCCCTCTGCTGCTGACACTGGTCATTACACCTGCACAGCCACAAATCAGGTGGGGGCCACCAGCCGAGTGTCCCAGCTGATAGTACACAGTAAGTGTCCCCTTCATCTATCATCTCATAACTCACTATTAGGACTATTATTTTCTACGGGGTTAAATTGAATTTAATGGGAAAGTGGCAGAAATATCTGAGTTAATTTCTTTGTATGGAACTCTTCATGCTGATTATAATAAGGCATCAGTCATTTCCCACAAATACTTTGCTTGGCAATTATTGCTTTAATTGAACAGCTCATTTTGGTGGGGCGCTGTTGCATTGATGTCTATGGAATATATTTGCGTTAGGAGTTGTGAGGAGGGGTACTGCATGCAAAAATGAGTTTTTATCCATGTTTCTTTATACTGCTTGTAACAATCTGCCCTGCATCTTTTAATCAGCAAAGCCCAGAATAAATGTGAATGGATCACATGACCTAGGCACCCCGATCCACGTCGTAGCCGCCTTGGGAGCAGAGATCACCTTACCGTGTGATGTGCAGGGTGTGCCTCTACCCACTGTCTCCTGGAGGAAGGACTCGTTACCCCTGCCCATAGTGTCTGCCAGGTATGCCAGGTTGTAAAAGTAAACTTATCCATCAAACAGGGGGCTTTAAACTATTTCAGTCCCCACATTATGTTCTCACTCCGACTCTTATGTTCCACTTACCCAGTCATCCCTATATTCACTCCTTCATGTCCCCTCATAACTTCAGGTCCACACATGACTAAAAAGCTCAGGATGAATTTCAGTTCACCTGCTCACACAGCATAGCCAGTACTGCTAAAGTGGACGTATCAACAGCAGCTGAGCATTGATATGTTGCTGCCACCTATACAACAGATGTAGCAGAGCCGAATCTGTGCGCAGTGTCAAATGCAATTATGTGGAACACCACCGATTTCTCAGTGAGATGCAGCAACACAGTCGGCACTACTACATCTCTATAGTGAGCAGAGCCCTCACTGGCCTCTGCCTTATCAAGCCCTACAGAACATGTAATAAAGATGTGTATACACAGCAGCCATTGCACAAATCTCTGCAAGGTGCAGTTTTGTGCAATAACTGTGTTATCTGCCTGATAAATTCCTTTAAAGTATTTTCCTGGCTACTCTCACACTGTCCTGGGAATGCGGATCAGTGGTAGGTCACCCCCCCCCCCCCCCCCCTGCAAAATCTTTATCTGTAAGTACTATAGATAAAGGTATTGCAGGGGTCTGGACACTGCACCCATTCCACGACCTTGCTTGAATATACCTGACATGTTCTTAATGTTGAGGTCAGCAAGCGGCTGTATGGTCATTGGATATTTAGACATGGGGTGTCCCCTGTCTCTCAGAGTATAAGGGGTTAAAAGGCCCTTAACATTCTGTAAAAAAAGATGTGTAGTGACACAATGTAATATTTTTTTTACCATATTCCAGTTCTCTCTGAATGCAGCAGCAGCAGTGTAAAGTATGGAGGGTTTCATTCTGGTTCTGGCAGCATCCTGGGTCAGATATAAATATGCTTTCACCTCCAGTCTGTACTGGATGTAGTAATATACATTATTATAAGTTTACTGACTAAGGCCAATGACATCCGTGACCAGATGGTTCACCCGTGAAGGATCCTTGTTTGTTCCGTGTGTCCCTTTTTTGCTCTCCGTGAGTCTTCCGTATTCCATAGACACTGCTAGGCTCAAAATTGGTTTCCAGTTTTCACAGACACAATCATGGACAAAATAGGGCATGCTTCCTTGGTGTCACCAAAGTCCCACTGTCTGTGGAGAACCAATTATGTGTAAATACACATATTGAAGTCAGTGGGTAAGTGAGGGGTCCGTGGAGACCACGGACAGCACATGTCCATGATTCACACTGACATATAAAGGATGCCTAAGGAACACAATCAGAAAAGAAATCAGAACCTCCATGCTTTACACTCCAGGCTGCATCCAAATAGAAAATATTACAACTAAGGCTACTTTCACACTAGCGTTTTGGCTTTCCATTTGTGAGATCCGTTCAGGGCTCTCAGCAGCGGTCCAAAAAGATCAGTTTTGCCCTAATGCATTCTGAATGGAAACGGATCCGCTCAGAATGCATCAGTTTAGCTCCGTTCAGTCTCCATTCCGCTCTGAAGGCTGCCTGCAGCGTTTTGCTGTCCGCCTGACGTTCATGACGGATGCATGCGGTTGTATTATTGTAACGGAAGCGTTTTTGCAGATCCATAACGGATCCGCAAAAAACGTTAGTGTGAAAGTAGCCTAAGATGTATACTGCAATGTTTTAGCTTTCTTTATTGAAATGTCTAAAGCCAGAATCATTCCAAAGTGGAGAATCCCTTTAATTACGGGCCCTGATTTATCCAGACCGGCATGTGCATATGGCAGTCTTGATAAAGCCTGCGTCGCTGGAGGAGGCATTTAATTTATGACCAGACACAGGCCTCCTCATAAATTGATTGCCTCCTCCGGCAGTCCGTGCTCCTCACTGAAATCTACTCAAGCCGTTAGCTCGTTTAGATTTCAGTCATCATTTACACCGGTTTCTGGTGTAAATGATGATGAACGTTTCGAGGCTGATGTCCCCGCCCACACCACGTATTGAAAACTACTGAGAGCGGCATAAAAATACCAGTTGTGACTAGATTTAGGCCTCATGCACTCGGCCGTTGCCCGGCTGTTCCGTGCATTGGGGACCGCAATTTGCGGTCCCCAATGCACAGACACCATCTGTGCGGCTGCCGCAGACGGATCCGGACCCGTTCAACTTGAATGGGTCCGCGATCCATCTGCAAGTAAAACATGTTGCATGAAGCCTTAGTTGCAGTTGTGTTTTAAGTGTTGCAAAACCAGGTTTTATAGGGGGAATGATAAATTTCCCCCATCTTGTATCTTCTAATATATATGGCAGGATAGTGTGTAGCAGATGTGACAAATGCTTTCAGTGCAATTTCCTCATGTGTTATAGTTGCTTTAATTATCTTCCTATAAAATAGACTACCGTGTGTGCCTAGGGCAGGGATGGACAAACTGCGGCTATCCAGCCTACACCATGCCCTGCTGTAGGCTGATAGCTGTAAGCAGTCTTTGCATGCTGGGAGTTGTAGTTTTGCAACAGCCGGAGAGCCGCAGTTTGCCCATCCCTGGCCTAGGGCTATTGTAGAGTGTGTAGATTGCAAGCTCTGCAGAGCAGCAGTGGATGTTTTGGAGGTAGGTAAATCTTTGCCCTCTCTCGTTACAGACATCACTTGCTGCCTTCCTGGTCTCTCAAGGTGTCAGAGCTGCGGGTGATGGACAGCGGATATTACACCTGCCTGGCGTCCAACCTCGCAGGAAACACATCGCTCACCTACAGCCTAGAAGTGCAAGGTACAAAATGCAATTGTATAGCAATTCCTTAAAAACCATGGTATTACCATAATGCTCCCCTACCAGTTCCCAGCAAACCCCTCCAGCAGAATACAGGTACTGTTTATGGCGGCCTGTATAAGGTTATTGGAATCAGGGCGCAAGAGGCTGTCGTGATATGGTCTGACAACTCCATTCTTTACACTGCAGGCTGCATGCTTGGAGAAAAAAACATGACAATGCAAAATAAAAGCAGAGTAGATGTAAAAAGCTTCTGAGCCCCTTTAATATTCTGTAACATTGCAGCCCCACTGAGTGTGTGGAGGTTGGCAGGACCCCATAGGAAGCAGCTATTCTTCCTCAAGGGTCATACAGAAGCCTTGAGCTGAAGATCTTAGATCCGACCGTGCAATTATCACATTACCGCTCGGGGAGTAGGATGTTTTTACAAAGGATGAAAGTGCCAAGGAGAATAGCAGAGCTATTAAACATCTGGCCTCGTCCCCCTCCACCCTCTCTTCCTCCTCACAAGTATCAGCCATAGACTTCGCTTCCTACCGATGTTGTCACCAGACGGTTAACCCTTACACCCCAGAGGCCTGGAGGCTGGGCACACAGCCACCTGTCATGGATGACCATGGGCAGCGTGTGTGCAAGGGTTAAATCTCCCCTTTACTGATATCTAGTATTATTGTAGACCGTCCCGAGAGTGGACCGCAAGACGGAAGGTCTGACGCACGCCCCGACACACTCCAGACCGAGCCGTATACAAAGAGAGGAACTGACTGAGGCAACGATAACTCCTCACCTGTCAGAATTATCTCGGCAGCGATTGTCCCTCCTATCAATATCTGAGGATTATGTCAGTGTTCAAGAAGGAGCGGCATTGTATGCAAACGATAGGAAGTGTGACGTATCAGAAAATGGCAGAACGTCTCTTCAAATAGAAAAAGCAAACAATGTCCATCATCGACACGTTCTCTTCCGTCAGGTTGTTAAAAACTGTATCTGGATGATAACCACTCTAGGAGCTGTACTGGCGGCCATATTGGTTGTCACCCAGCTTTTCCAGAAACAGACATTAGAGGATAGAAACCTATAAGCAAATGCAGATGTGTATGCAGGACTCCCGCACCGAGCTCCTGTGCAGTCCAGAATTAATAGGGTTAATTAGGGGAAGGGTCGATCTCTCTCCTCAGAATGACAGTGTATGGGAAGGGGTCTCCTTCACTGCTGCGGTGTATAGGAGCCCAGACAGTGCAGGCAGGTGCTCTGGAGGCGGTGTACGGACGTCTGACCGCAGCGCCCTCGTCTCCCCGCTCTCACCCCCCCTCCCCCTCACATCCATCTACAGTCCTTAAATTTGTAATAGCCAAGTCATACAAAGTGAAAATTAAAGGGATGGACCTGTATCACGTCGATAAAGCATAACCAGTGTCCAATGAAGTGTTCTGCAGCTTCCCATACACTTTGATAGACTGTTTACAAAATGTCTGCTTGCTGTCAGTGGATGGAAACATGCCCATACCTAATACTTCTGACAGCTGAGGGTTTGTTACAGTTGTGTTTAGTTCATCCTCTTTGAGGTAAACAGGATAAACCCCTCTCCTTTCCTGATATTTTGTTACAATGTATCAGTGCAGGTAATGTGTCAGTCTGGAGTCCAGGCTGCTGACCTCCAACAATCATGAGAACTGAGATCCGATGTTAATGGAGCGGTAGTGGGTATTTGTGACCACCGAACCATTCAGACGGACAGCCGAGCGCCAGCTGCCTCAGCCCCCATATAACTGAATGGAGTGGTGGTCACATGTACTCACTGCAGCTCAACTTACATGGAGGACCTCTGCCCACATGGTCACTGGGGGTCCCGGCAGTCAGACTTCCATCGATCAGACACTGTGGATAGGGGATGTGTTTTCTGTGCACATCGAATCTGAGCCTTTGCTATGGTATAAAACTGTAGAGTGACATGCGTGGCCCATAGGGTCATATTGTAGAGAATAATGGAAAGTATGTAGCATGGTATATGTTAATTTGCAGAGGCCCTCTGTACAGTGCAGTGTGCACAGAGCCTAAGCTATGACATGTCAGCACACTGACACGCAGGAGGCGTTATGTACTATATGCTAACCCTCGCTGTTTTGCTTGCAGTTCCCCCACGTGTCCACCCTGGACCCAAGCTGCTGAAGACTCTGCTGGGACGCTTGCTGGCTCTCCCCTGTGTGGCACATGGAGACCCCATGCCCAGGCTCAGTTGGTATAAGGATGGTGTAGCTTTAAGGGTAGGAGACCAGGACTCCTTGCCGGGTCCGGACGGCACCATTAGTGTTCTCGAGGTACAGATTCTGGACTCTGGTCTGTACCGCTGTGTGGCCTTCAGCAGCGCCGGAGAAGATTCCCTGGAATTCCGTCTGGAGGTTCTAGGTAAGGGTAACCTGATAACCTGCAATATGGAGACCATACAATGTGGAGCCTGCAGTAACGTGACAATGTCTTTTCTATAGAGCCACCAAATTTCAAGGAGAACTCCGACATCTTGTTGGAGCATACTACACATGCGCCAGTAATTATGGACTGTCCTGTACAAGGTGAGAAAACCGGATACGACTGAGGATTCATCATTATCATCATACACCTTCATTATCATTAATCATCTGGTTTTGTCCTCCACCTTCCAGGGACTCCAACTCCAATGATCCGCTGGTTAAAAAATGGAGTAGTCCTCAACAGAAACCTACCAGGCGTTACTCAACTGGCCAACGGTTCTCTGCTGATCGAGTCGCCCGTCCCTAATAACAGCGGCGACTACATCTGCCTGGCCACAAATGAAGCCGGCTCAGCGAGGAGGAAGACTAAACTGGTGGTGTACGGTGAGGGAGCATTTCTCTAATGGCAGCTGGATCTGTATCATCCCTGCTCTGGAATGTGATAATAATCATATCATTTACTCTTCAGCCCCACCCAGGATCCTGGAGAACGGACAAGCCCAAAACATCTCACTGATGGCCGGCCAGACCTTGATATTGGGGTGTGAAGTGAATGGGGTTCCCTTTCCTACTGTAACCTGGAAAAAAGACGACAGGATTGTAAGTGACCAAATTGCAGCAGGTCATGGCAATGTCTTCTGATCATACTGTACAACATGGCTACCTCCTCTATACCATTGTAACTGTGGTACAGTGGAAATGTCGCCACCCGGTGGTCATACTGCAGAACTGCATTCATAGATGTTGGAGAATACATTGGCGGTGCATGCTTCTTATGTACACTTGAGATATAGACATACATGTACGTTTTCATACGGGACATCAGGAGAGATTCTGAAGGTGGTAATATTTATATAGGGAACACCCCCAACATACAGCATTTGCATCAAATACATATGACTAGAGATGAGCGAACTTCTATGTTTAGTTCGGCGTCCAAAGTTCGGGTTCGGGTTATCGTAGCATCCCGTTATGGATTCCGCTACCACGGACCATATGACCCACTTCAGAACATCCTGAAATGAATAAAGACCACACACCAGAGCTCTCCTTGTTCCCATGCTTCCCACCGCTCCCAGGTGCTGCGTCCGGACACACTCAGCATCTGCGGAGGCGTTTGGGAGCGAGGAGAAGTGCGTCACATATTTTCTACTTGCAAGGTTGATATATTCTGCTATTTTTACAGCTCACTGAGGCTCCCGGGCTCAGCCTCCAATCAGCAGGCCAGTCTCTCCGATTTCACCGGATACGTAAGGAAGATTCAGGGTCATACACTTGCCGGGCCGTAAACCGCGCAGGAGAGGCTCAACGCACCTACAATGTTATGGTGTTCGGTGAGTATTTGAAAGGTTTAGACAATGATGTGTGATCTCACTTTACGAGGAAGATGCTGCCTTCCGTGGTCATATAGAAATCGGTTTCATTTTGTGGCAGTGTAGCGTAGAGGGATTTTAAGATCTTTATATCCAAACCTCTATTCAGACTCAATATGAAGGCGAATCTTTCATATATCGCTAGAAGCTGATGAAAAATGGCTAATAGTCCAGTCGTTTCATTAATTGCGCTCTTATAATTTGCAGTTCCTCCTGCGATTTATGGAGCCGGATCTCTCCAGGAGCTGACTGCAAAGGAAGGAGCAGAGGTCGAGCTTCACTGTAGGACGTCAGGGCTGCCAGTGCCCCATGTGGAATGGACAAAGGACGAGCAGTAAGTGTCAGCAACAACCCCTTTCTATAGTGCCATCTGGTGGTAGTTTGGCAAAAATGCAGGCTGTATTCACAGGGGGCAAATTACAGTTACTGATCCATTTATCGGAAGATTGCTGCCATGAGGCGAATCTCCTCTCAGGAAGGGTTAACCCTCGCACACATGTTCTCCATAGGCTCTACATCTGGGCCCCTTCATCATCTCGCTCAATCTCTTTCCTGGGAACCTGTTCTCACTCATCAAGGTGTCATTAACGAGGTGATGGAGACGGGTCGGATCCGTGTTATATGCTGTGTGCGCCGGCCTGACATATGACCAGCGCGCTCTGCACATGTGCTTCTGACTAATGCTGGAGGAAGCCATGATCTCACCATCCATCGCTGAGCTCTTTCTTTGCCTGCAACTGACGGTCCCCACTTCAGTAATTCTACTTTTTCTTCTCCCAAAAATTCAATCCCTTATGGACTAGTAGGGGCCCCGCTTACATTTCTGCTCTGGGGCTCTCTACGTACAACACTGGCTATGAATGTGTTTTTTGAGGCGTCTGTTGGAGCAGCAGGCAGTGAATTCTGTAATAGGACGCGCTTACAAAGGTCCGAGCAGGAGTGTTCCTGGAATGACGTAGGGACTCTGCACCTGCGGGGTCAGGCAGCTGCTGCTCGCTGGGATCTGACCCTCCTTAGAAACAGCATCAAGGAGTCAAAACAGAGCGGCCCTAGGGGCCCTCCTGGCAGACATGTATCACTAAGGGCCCCTGTATGGAAAGAGGAGTGGTCGGCCGTGCGGTGCAGGGAAGCATCTGCCACCAAGATAAATCTTCATAGGCTTGAGTTATGAACGTTCCAGATTCCCGAGTGTTAGATACAGTGAAACATAAAGGAGCCGAGCAAGTGACCAGGGTGGTACCCAAACATGGAGGCCACCCGTAATGCGTCATGTCTGACTGCGGAGACTGGCACATACCTCACCAAAATTAGGTGCTCCTTCAGCAGTCCGTGCGCCTGGCAGAAAATCTAGACCAGCCCCTGGCTTGAGTCGTTTTCAGGGACTTTTACACCCTCGACACGTGTTAAACGTGGCGCAAAAACACCTGTGTGAAAAATATTGTCACATGGTTGTTGAAAAAGTCACAAAAACGGGGTTGTGCAACATTTTAACGCCAAAAACGGGTGTAAAAGTGTGTGTATGACCATCAATAGGTACAGATAGACTGCTCAGCAGACAGTATCACACAGGATAGGATTAGATACACAGCTCAGCAGACTGTATCACACATGATGGAATTAGATACACAGCTCAGCAGACAGTATCACACAGGATAGGATTAGATACACAGCTTAGCAGATTGTATCACACAGGATAGGATTAGATACAGCGTCTCAGCAGACAGTATCACACAGGATGGGATTAGATACACAGCTCAGCAGACAGTATCACACAGGATAGGATTAGATACACCGCTCAGCAGACAGTATCACACAGGATAGGATTAGATACACCGCTCAGCAGGCAGTATCACACAGGATAGGATTAGATACACTGCTCAGCAGACAGTATTACACGTGATAAGATTAGATACAGTGATTTAGCGGACAGTATCACACTTGATTGCTTAGATACACAAAGTCAGAAGATCACTGTCCCTGGCAGTAGTCTGGTACAACCAGTCTTTGCAGACATGATGTGATTTATTTGTTTTGTACATGTGTATATCTGCAGATGTTATTGCATGTTAATCTCCATCTGATCTCTTTGCTGCAGGCCGCTGGCACCTGGCGACTCTCAGATTCAGCTTCTTGATGGCGGACAGATGCTCAGAGTGAACAGCACGAAGCTCCAGCACCAGGGCAGATACCAGTGCCTGGCATTTAATCACGCAGGGCAACAAGTCAAGGACTTCAGCCTGAAGATCCTCAGTAAGTTTCCACCATAAACTCCTCAGTGTTAGTCTGCCACCTGCTGGACACACAGCAAATTGCATGCTGCTGTCTTCTCACAGAGTTAAATATAGAGGCATGAAAGTAAAACGCAGCAGAATTCAGCATCAGTCAGACCTGATAAGTGCCTGATTATCAGACTTATTCATAGAAATGTCATAGATATTTATGATAAAAATCACAGAAAAAAACGGGTCTCTTGTTCCCTCCATAGCTCCCCCCACAGTCTGGGCATCCAATGAGACAACGTCAGTGGCCTCTCTGCTCCACGGCTCTGTAGAGCTGAAGTGTGAAGCAAAGGGATCTCCACCTCCAAGCATCACCTGGTTTAGGGACAAGCGCCCTATTGTGTCCAGCCCCCAATCCAGTTACAGGGATGGTGGAAGAAGCCTGCAGCTGAGCCGGGTCCAGATCTCTGATGCCGGGTCGTACACCTGCAGAGCCAATAACCATGCCGGCACCGTAGAAAAATCTTACCTGCTGGAGGTTTATGGTAAGTGCATTCTCCAGAGCCTATGGCAGGGATGCTAAACCTGCGGCCTTCCAGCTGTTGTAAAACTACAACTCCCACGATGCCCTGCTGTAGGATGATAGCTGTAGGCTGTCAGGGAATGATGGGAGTTGTAGTTTTGCAACAGCTGGAGGGCCGCAGGTTGAGCATGCCTGGCCTATGGAAAGGATTCTCCACAGTCAAAGCAACTTCATCCACATTCTGATCATGTTAGCAAACTTTCTGATATACCAGGTGTTTTAATTTGTAACCCTTTTTAAGACCTCTGCTTGCTGACAGTGAATGGAAGAGTTATTGTTTACCTTTACAGACTGAAAACCTCTCCTGACCTAATACTTGTCACAGGGAAGATTTAGCTACAATTGTGTCTTCTGTGAACTAAATACATCAGCACAATAGTCTCATTTCTTACATTGTATCAGTGCAAATAAAATGTTTGTAAAAATTCTCAGCTGTGAGTAGTATTAGGCCTGGCTAACGCTCCCTTCCACTGACAGCAAACAGAGATCTTGAAATTGGTAAAGAACTGAAACATATAGTCTATGAGAAAGCTGCAGAACTTTTCATTTATTAGGTTAATTAAACTGCTCAAATGTCCTTATTTTCCTTCCCGTTAAGTTTCCCCTCATATCGAAGGAGCAGGAGGGAAACCACTGACCATAAAGGCCACTGTGGGACGCCCTTTGGACTTGGAGTGCTCGGCCACTGGTCACCCCCCTCCCATCCTGTCCTGGCTGAAAGATGGACTTATGGTGTCTGAGAGAGATGGAGTGCAGATTAAAGATGGAGGCCGGACACTGCATTTTTCGGCAGTAACAGAAAGTGCTCAGGGGGACTACACTTGCATAGCCATCAGCCTGGCTGGAGAGACCACCCTACGATACTCTGTGGATGTTCTCAGTAAGACATGGGGCTCAGACTGTGGGGGAGGGTGTCACATCTGCACAGGGCATACTCCTGCACTGACCTTCCTGGAACTTTTCTATGTTGCTGTAAACTACTTTCTACTTAAGTTTCTTATGTCTTGCCAGTTCCCCCAAATGTGCAGATCGGTGACGGTTCAGGACAAGTCTCTGTGACAGTAAATGACGCCCTGGATCTCTCCTGTCGTGTGACCGGACACCCAACTCCTAGAGTGTGGTGAGTGCAGTGTAACCTACGTCAGTGCCAAATGTACCCTCAGTATTTTCACTGCCACTAAAGCTGCGGTCTCTCGGTATTCTCTGCTGCTCCCTGTTATCAGTAGTTTCAGATAATATGCCCCTGCATGGTGCGGCCCGGCTAAGGTAAGGACATGCAGATTACTGCTAATTGCTGTGCCTGTACTTGCCATGGTTTCAGGTACAGGTGCAGCCCCCTAATTAGCGGTAATCTGCATCCGCACCGTGTACGGTCACCCTTAAACGTGGGTTCATAGACTTCTCTCTGATTCTGCCATCTTCGTCCTGCCGCAGGTGGTTGAGGAATGGCTACCCGGTCGCAGATCAGGATGGACTGGAGGTATTAGATGGCGGCAGCACCTTGGCGATCCGTCTGATTCAACCAGGACATGGCGGGAGATACTTGTGCAAAGCAGAGGGTGAAGCTGGGGTAGCAGAGGCGGCCGTGGATGTGCTGGTACACGGTAAGACATCCTCATTCTCACTGGGACTCTGCTGGGGGAGCAGTATTATACAGAGTGCCATATGCACCCCGCGAACATACTGCAGCCTGGAATCTCAACATGGTTTTTATTATTGCGGCGCCATGACGAGATTTTGTGCAGAGTGCTACAAAAAACGCAATTTGACCCCTAACTTGAACTTGCCCCAAATCACATGGACTGTAGATGCCACAGCCCCCTCTGTATGGAAAGTGGAAGTGGTCTGATTTCATGAACACCACCTATGTGATCCACTGACCGGAGACTATGATATTAGAAGGTTATTTTTGTCTGGACTTCCCCTTTAAATGGTTGTCACTTTGCAGCAGAACCCCCTGTATACAGTCACACTGTAACTTCCATTATGTTTTCTTTGTGTTAATCAGCAGGTTTCGTACAGTGTAATCCGATGAGGTCAGAGGTCTCCAGTAGATCTGTTCTATAGGTGATCATATACATCTGCTCATTCTTTTATTCCAGAGCTCCCATTGGTCTCTATTACTGGCGGCAGCAGCGTATCTGCAAAACTGCGGGAGCCTGTGATCCTGGAGTGCGATGCGTCAGGTACCCCACCCCCAACAGTGACCTGGTGGAAGGACGGACTGCAGGTAGAAGCACAGGGATCCAAGCTGCAGGTAAGTCCCTGTGTGTGCCCTCTGGATACAGGCTCCACATCTGCGGTGCGGTTTTTGTCTTAAAATATTTGCAGTTTAGAGGTTGAATTATCATAAAAATTCATATTCAGAGCGAACAGTTCCAAGATCCATTACTGTGACTCTGCAGCCTTGGAAAACAGATTAATCACATCCTCTGTGTGTGAACTGTAACATAAGCTGTTGTCTGACAGATCCAGGCGCTGTCCATTGATGATGAAGGTGTCTATACGTGTGTGGCTGCAAACGAGGCCGGAGAGGGAAGACGGGATGTGCTGCTGAACGTCCTGGGTGAGTGATGGACTACTGTATCACACATGATAGGATTAGATACACAGCTCAGCAGACAGTATCACTCATGACAGGATTAGATACACAGCTCAGCAGGCAGTATCACACAGGACAGGATTAGATACACAGCTCAGCAGGCAGTATCACACATAATAGGATTAGATACACAGCTCAGCAGACAGTATCTACAGTGGAGGAAATAATTATTTGACCCCTCACTGATTTTGTAAGTTTGTCCAATGACAAAGAAATGAAAAGTCTCAGAACAGTATCATTTCAATGGTAGGTTTATTGTAACAGTGGCAGATAGCACATCAAAAGGAAAATCGAAAAAATAACTTTAAATAAAAGATAGCAACTGATTTGCATTTCATTGAGTGAAATAAGTATTTGAACCCCTACCAACCATTAAGAGTTCTGGCTCCCACAGAGTGGTTAGACACTTCTACTCAATTAGTCACCCTCATTAAGGACACCTGTCTTAACTAGTCACCTGTATAAAAGACACCTGTCCACAGAATCAATCAATCAAGCAGACTCCAAACTCTCCAACATGGGAAAGACCAAAGAGCTGTCCAAGGATGTCAGAGACAAAATTGTAGACCTGCACAAGGCTGGAATGGGCTACAAAACCATTAGCAAGAAGCTGGGAGAGAAGGTGACAACTGTTGGTGCGATTGTTCGAAAATGGAAGGAGCACAAAATGACCATCAATCGACCTCGCTCTGGGGCTCCACGCAAGATCTCACCTCGTGGGGTGTCAATGGTTCTGAGAAAGGTGAAAAAGCATCCTAGAACTACACGGGAGGAGTTAGTTAATGACCTCAAATTAGCAGGGACCACAGTCACCAAGAAAACCATTGGAAACACATTACACCGCAATGGATTAAAATCCTGCAGGGCTCGCAAGGTCCCCCTGCTCAGGAAGGCACATGTGCAGGCCCGTCTGAAGTTTGCCAATGAACACCTGAATGATTCAGAGAGTGACTGGGAGAAGGTGCTGTGGTCTGATGAGACCAAAATAGAGCTCTTTGGCATTAACTCAACTCGCTGTGTTTGGAGGAAGAAAAATGCTGCCTATGACCCCCAAAACACCGTCCCCACCGTCAAGCATGGGGGTGGAAACATTTTGCTTTGGGGTGTTTTTCTGCTAAGGGCACAGGACAACTTATTCGCATTAACGGGAAAATGGGCGGAGCCATGTATCGTGAAATCCTGAGCGACAACCTCCTTCCCTCTGCCAGGAAACTGAAAATGGGTCGTGGATGGGTGTTCCAGCACGACAATGACCCAAAACATACAGCAAAGGCAACAAAGGAGTGGCTCAAGAAGAAGCACATTAAGGTCATGGAGTGGCCTAGTCAGTCTCCGGACCTTAATCCAATCGAAAACCTATGGAGGGAGCTCAAGCTCAGAGTTGCACAGAGACAGCCTCGAAACCTTAGGGATTTAGAGATGATCTGCAAAGAGGAGTGGACCAACATTCCTCCTAAAATGTGCGTAAACTTGGTCATCAATTACAAGAAACGTTTGACCTCTGTGCTTGCAAACAAGGGTTTTTCCACCAAGTATTAAGTCTTTTTTTGTTAGAGGGTTCAAATACTTATTTCACTCAATGAAATGCAAATCAGTTGCTATCTTTTATTTAAAGTTATTTTTTTGATTTTCCTTTTGATGTGCTATCTGCCACTGTTACAATAAACCTACCATTGAAATGATACTGTTCTGAGACTTTTCATTTCTTTGTCATTGGACAAACTTACAAAATCAGTGAGGGGTCAAATAATTATTTCCTCCACTGTAATAGGATTAGATACACAGCTCAGCAGACAGTATCACTCATGACAGGATTAGATACACAGCTCAGCAGGCAGTATCACACATGATATGATTAGATACACAGCTCAGCAGACAGTATCACTCATGACAGGATTAGATACACAGCTCAGCAGACAGTATCACACATAATAGGATTAGATACACAGCTCAGCAGGCAGTATCACACAGGATTGGATTAGATACACAGCTCAGCAGACAGTATCACACAGGATAGGATTAGATACACAGCTCAGCAGACAGTATCACACAGGATAGGATGAGATACACAGCTCAGCAGACAGTATCACATATGATAGGCTTAGATACACAGCTTAGCAGACTGTATCACACATGATAGGATTAGATACACAGCTCAGCAGACAGTATCACTCATGACAGGATTAGATACACAGCTCAGCAGGCAGTATCACACAGGACAGGATTAGATACACAGCTCAGCAGGCAGTATCACACATAATAGGATTAGATACACAGCTCAGCAGGCAGTATCACTCATGACAGGATTAGATACACAGCTCAGCAGGCAGTATCACACATGATATGATTAGATACACAGCTCAGCAGACAGTATCACTCATGACAGGATTAGATACACAGCTCAGCAGACAGTATCACACATACACAGCTCAGCAGACAGTATCACACATGACAGGATTAGATACACTGCTCATCAGACAGTATCACACATGATATGATTAGATACACAGCTTAGCAGACTGTATCTCACATGATAGGATTAGTTATATCACTTAGCAGACAGTATCACACATGATAGGATTAGATACACCCCTCAGCAGACAGTATCAAACATGACAGGATTAGATACACAGCTCAGCAGGCAGAATCACACATGATAGGATTAGATGCACAGCTCAGCAGACAGTATCACACAGGACAGGATTAGATACACAGCTCAGCAGACAGTATCACACATAATAGGATTAGATACACAGCTCAGCAGGCAGTATCACTCATGACAGGATTAGATACACAGCTCAGCAGGCAGTATCACACATGATAGGATTAGATACACAGCTCAGCAGACAGTATCACTCATGACAGGATTAGATACACAGCTCATCAGACAGTATCACACATAATATGATTAGATACACAGCTTAGCAGACTGTATCTCACATGATAGGGTTAGTTATATCACTTAGCAGACAGTATCAAACATGACAGGATTAGATACACAGCTCAGCAGGCAGAATCACACATGATAGGATTAGATACACAGCTCAGAAGACAGTATCAAACATGACAGGATTAGATACACAGCTCAGCAGACAGTATCACGCATGATATGGTTAGATACACAGCTCAGCAGACTGTATCACTTATGATAGGATTAGATACACTGCTCATCAGACAGTATCACACATGATATGAATAGACACATAGCTCAGCAGACAGTATCACACAGGATAAGATTAGATACACAGCTCAGCAGACAGTATCACACATGACAGGATTAGATACACAGCTCTGCAGACAGTATCACTCATGATGGGATTAGATACACAGCTCAGCAGACAGTATCACACAAGATATGATTAGATACACAGCTCAGCAGACAGTATCACACCTGATAGGGTTAGATACACAGCTCAGCAGACAGTATCACACATGATAGGATTAGATACAGGGGCTCAGCAGACAGTATCACACATGATAGGATTAGATGCACAGCTCAGCAGACTGTATCACACAGGATAGGATTAGATACACGGCTCAGCATACAGTATCACACATGATATGATTAGATACACAGCTTAGCAGACTGTATCTCACATGATAGGATTAGTTATATCACTTAGCAGACAGTATCACACATGATAGGATTAGATACACCCCTCAGCAGACAGTATCAAACATGACAGGATTAGATACACAGCTCAGCAGGCAGAATCACACATGATAGGATTAGATGCACAGCTCAGCAGACAGTATCACACAGGACAGGATTAGATACACAGCTCAGCAGACAGTATCACACATAATAGGATTAGATACACAGCTCAGCAGGCAGTATCACTCATGACAGGATTAGATACACAGCTCAGCAGGCAGTATCACACATGATAGGATTAGATACACAGCTCAGCAGACAGTATCACTCATGACAGGATTAGATACACAGCTCATCAGACAGTATCACACATAATATGATTAGATACACAGCTTAGCAGACTGTATCTCACATGATAGGGTTAGTTATATCACTTAGCAGACAGTATCAAACATGACAGGATTAGATACACAGCTCAGCAGGCAGAATCACACATGATAGGATTAGATACACAGCTCAGAAGACAGTATCAAACATGACAGGATTAGATACACAGCTCAGCAGACAGTATCACGCATGATATGGTTAGATACACAGCTCAGAAGACTGTATCACTTATGATAGGATTAGATACACTGCTCATCAGACAGTATCACACATGATATGAATAGACACATAGCTCAGCAGACAGTATCACACAGGATAAGATTAGATACACAGCTCAGCAGACAGTATCACACATGACAGGATTAGATACACAGCTCTGCAGACAGTATCACTCATGATGGGATTAGATACACAGCTCAGCAGACAGTATCACACAAGATATGATTAGATACACAGCTCAGCAGACAGTATCACACCTGATAGGGTTAGATACACAGCTCAGCAGACAGTATCACACATGATAGGATTAGATACAGGGGCTCAGCAGACAGTATCACACATGATAGGATTAGATGCACAGCTCAGCAGACTGTATCACACAGGATAGGATTAGATACACGGCTCAGCATACAGTATCACACAGGATAGGATTAGATACACAGCTCAGCAGACAGTATCACACAGGATAGGATTAGATACACAGCTCAGCAGACGGTGTCACACAGGATAGGATTAGATACACAGCTCAGCAGACAGTGTCACACAGGATAGGATGAGATACACAGCTCAGCAGACAGTATCACACAGGATAGGATTAGATGCACAGCTCAGCAGACAGTATCACACATGATAGGATTAGATACACAGCTCAGCAGACGGTATCACAGATGATAAGATTAGATACACAGCTCAGCAGGCAGTATCACCCAGGATAGGATTAGATACACAGCTCAGCAGACGGTATCACACATGATGGGCTCAGATACTGTAGCAGTTCTCATTTTCCGGTATATCTGTCCGTTATTACTCCAGTGCCCCCTAATATTGAGCCTACTGATGTGAACCATACAGCGGTGGAGAACTTCCCGGCTTCCTTGGAGTGTCTGGTGTCAGGAAGTCCTTCGCCCGGTAAGCCATAGAAAATGGTATTAATTAGTATATGAAGTAAATGTCACTAGGGACTGAGAACTTAGTGTCTGTCTTGACAGTTGTGTCCTGGTACAGAAGGGGGCAGCTGCTGTCTGCTATGCCTGGTATCACCCTGCTAAATGGGGGCAGGACCCTACAGATCGAGAGAGTGAGTAGCTCTGAGGCTGGGGAATATGTCTGCGTGGCATCTAACTCTGCCGGCAGCAGTGAATTGCTCTACACGCTGGAGGTTCACGGTGAGTGTCTGAAGTAAAACTGTCTGCAATGCCTTTGCTTGGAGTCTGTGTCTTACATTTTGAGGTCAGTGCATCTCGCCATTTACTCTTTATTTCTTTCCTCTAGTGCCAGCCCGGATTGTATCCATGACGGAGCTGCCCACCTTCCTGGTGAACGAGCAGGTCTGGCTGGAATGTAATGCCACAGGTATTCCAGAACCGACTCTCATGTGGTTGAAGGACAAGGTTCCTGTCTCCACAGCAAGTGCTGGACTGCGGGTCAGTATTGATACCACTCCATAGGGGTTGCTGGGTGTCACTTCTACACGGAGGGCTCAATATCACCACCTAGTGGTGGAACTGTTAACTACAAGTGTAAATTAGTTTGGTATAAAACTTTTTGGGGCAGTTTTTGATGGTTTTATCTTAGCCAAAGCCAGAAGTGGCTTAGAATGGAATGAGAAATGTAAAAGAAAGGCTTATACTTCTCCTTCTTTCTGGAAGAGTCTAAAAAACCTGCCTTAAAAAGCTGTGTTTGAAGTAGGAAAATGACTGATAAAGGAGCATTAGTCTGCAATTACTGTGTATCTGAGCCAATAGTTCTTATAATCTGAGGTGTATAATTAAATGCTGCTCTGCTTCTGTCATATGTGTGGCACTGATCTTCTCTTCCTCTGTCATTAGATTTTGGAGCAGGGAAGAATTCTGTCCATATCTGCAGTTCACGTGTCGGACTCTGGGATCTACACCTGTGTGGCTGTGAATTCTGCAGGCGAGGACAGCCAGACCACAGATCTGCAGGTGTTGGGTAAGCATGTAGCATCACATATTACTGACTCCATAAAATCAGATGATCATGAAACATAATGTATACTACCACGTACAGAAGCATACAAATCAGCTGGTACTTAATATATTTTGGGTGCCAGCTGCTCCTAAGACCACAGTATATATTCTTATATTCATATCATAGGTCTCCTGGGGACGTAAGTCACATATATAACCTGGACAGTCCTTTCTGCTTCTGTCATTGACATTTATTGATTTCTTTTGTGCAGTGCCCCCGAGCATCCTAGGAGAAGAGTTTAATACTTCAGTCACCGTTAACCAGCCCATCAGTCTGGAATGTGAGAGCAGTGCCATCCCACCCCCAACCATCACCTGGCTGAAGGATGGACGACTACTCCCTAAAAGGGCAGGGATCAGAGTGACAGAGAATGGACGTTACCTGCAGGTGAGGCTTGGAGTGTTGTGCTACTGTATCACACACAGCTCCACAGACAGTATCACATATGGTAGGATCAGATACAAAGGATCTGCAGACCGTATAACACATAATAGGATTAGATACACAGCTCAACAGACAGTATCACACATGATTGTATTAGATACACAGCTCAACAGACAGTATCACACTTGATAGGCATGGATACAGCAGATTAGCAGACAGTATCACACACAAGAACATTAGTTACACAGCTCAGCAGACAGTATGACACACGATAGGATTAGATACACAGCTCAGCAGACAGTATGACACACGATAGGATTAGATACACAGCTCAGCAGACAGTATCACACATGATAGGATTAGATACACAGCTCAGCAGACAGTATCACACATGATAGGATTAGATACACAGCTCAGCAGACAGTATCACACATGATAGGCATGGATACAGCAGATCAGCAAACAGTATCACATATGAGAGACTTGGATAGACAGCTCAGTAGACAGTATCACACATGGTAGGATTAGATACAGAGGATCTGCAGACCGTATCACACATAATAGGATTAGATACACAGCTCAACAGACAGTATCACACTTGATAGGCATGGATACAGCAGATCAGCAGACAGTATCACAAATGGTAGGATTAGATACAGACATCTGCAGACAATATCATACATAATAAGATTATAAGCAGCATTTTAGCAGACGGTATCACACATGCTACCCTGGTTGATCATGGTCCGTGGTGTGTTACATCTGTTATTACTGTGATCAGCATCTGACCTCTGTTATAATGTGAGTTTTCGTCTCCTTGTAGATTGAGCAGTCTCAGCTGCGGGATGCGGGACGATACACCTGTGAAGCCTCCAATCACGCTGGACGCTCCGAGAAGCATTATAACGTCATCATCTGGGGTAAACACCGTATAGACGTAGTAGAAAACTGTATGCAATGGGGACAAAGTGTAATTGATCCTATAACTTCTTATTTCTCTCTGTTCTAGTGCCTCCTAATTTCCCAGCTTCCCCAGAGTCTCCCATGTCGGTGATTGAGGGGCAGCCAATCAGCTTTGCCTGTGAGTGTCAAGGGTCTCCACCCCCAGTACTCACCTGGATGAAGAATGGTAAGTGTTGGTGCCCATGATGCAATGTTAAGGGCCACACTCTATATCACCGCAGTGGATGATACCGCATGCTGGCTTTGTGATTTTACACCCCATTCACTACAGTGTAAAATAATGCAATGGTCAAAATGCTACAAAATCTCAATCTCCCGCATGTTTCCAGGGTTCCCCATCATGGAAAAGGAACATGCTCAGGTTTCCGCAGGGGGAAGATTGCTGCAGATCACCAGGGTCCAAGTGTCCAATGAAGGAGTATACAGCTGTGTGTGCAGCAATGAGGCCGGGAGCAGCCAGCGAGATTACGTCCTGGAGATCTACGGTAAGTGTCAGGGGACATTGGGCATCGTCCATTCTTTGTTTCTAATAATCTCCTCCTGTTCTGCCACGACCTGTGGTTTCTGTAGTTTAGGTCAGTGCCACAGCAAATTAATAATCCAGACTGGAATACCAGACAAATGCTGAACCATTCATGGAAATCATTCTGTAATCCCTCTCTCATCTTCATCACCAGCTTTGCCAGTAATAGCCGGGAGCAGCCATGTACCCCAGCAGGTTTCAGCCACAAGGGGCAGCCAGATCACCCTGGAATGTATCGTCAGTGGAAAGCCCACACCATCGGTGACATGGCTCAAAGATGGCTTCCCCCTGGGGAGCGGACCAGACCTGATCTTGAAGAATAAAGGTCAGCAACTGACCATAACCCGCGCACAACCGCCTCATTCAGGACGCTATGTCTGTGTGGCTGTGAATGCCGCTGGACAGACAGATGTTAAATATGACCTCCTGGTACAAGGTAAGTCTCCTGTACAACTAACGTCTGAAGAGTTGAATATTACGTCCTCCATTTTAACAGATGCTCCTGTCCAGCTGACGTCCACGGCTTAATCTGTGTTTCTTATTCCATCCAGTTCCACCTGAACTTGCAAACTTGCAGACAGAGTCCCAGAACTTGTCAGTCATTCTGCACAGCTCCATCACCCTCATCTGTGAAGCTAATGGGATCCCTCCTCCAACCATCACATGGTACAGAAATGACGCCCCACTGACCCCACTCGGGAACACTCACGTGCAGTCAGGTAATTGTCTGTGTCTACTGTCTGGTGTCCACAAGCTGAAGATGTGGTTTGTGCATTGCACTGAAGGGATTATGTACATGTAGACGGCTCATACTGCTTCTGTTGAGAAAGGCACAACCTCTGTCCGACAATGGTGATGCAGAGAGGGAGGTTAGTAATAATCCGTCAGGCAAAACAAGACACGGGCGCCGGCCAGAAGTAGTCAAGTAGATGTCCCTCTATTAATTCAACAAATGAGTTTATCCCGAAACGCGTCATTTGTTGGATCAATAAAGAAACTTCTAGACTACTGGCTGGGGCCCACAACTGGAGGTTATTTCTAGCCTCCCTCTCTGCATCACCGATTTGGCATCTGGAAATCTCCCTGACATGGTGGCCAGCCATTCCGAGGGTCACCCTCACCACCCTCATAGGGTTGCTATGCCCTGTCATAACGGCACAAGGTGAGAGTCCAGTCTTAAGCCCTGCCCTTCACACTGACTTTTGCAACCTAGCAATACCACTCCATGTGGTGCCCTGCGCTGTGCTTTTTTTATCTTTCCAGCACGTCTGTCCCACAATAGGTCCCTGAATACAGCTCTCCCTTTCCATAAGGTCTGCATAATTAGCAAACAAGGGAGGGTGGGAGTCAGTTCATAGGGTGTAGGTGTAGAGGTTTAGACCAATCATATCTCCTCCAGTGGGTGGGTAGTGGGATTGCACTGGGCACTTTTTACCCCAAGTGTCTGTATACAATGGTAGGGGCCCACTTCTACCCACACTCCTGATTGTGCTACCACTAGTGTACTTGCCTATGTAATAAATAGTATTTGTCTGCATCTAGGAGGTCGGGTCCTCAAGGTTCCCCATGCACAAAGAGAAGATGGTGGAGTCTATACCTGTGTGGTCTCCAATGCAGCAGGAGAAGCCAGGAAGAAATTCAATGTCGATATCTTAGGTACGTGTCATAAACTCTGTCTGTCTGATGTCTGCAGTGCCCAAGGACATCTACATGATAACTGGACCAAATTCTATGACCTAAAGATCATGAGACCAAAATACACTCCTCCTGACCTATATGATTATACACTGCTCTACAATGAAAGGAAAAGTTCTGGAAAACACAGGATCTGTACACATGTTAATGATATGCAAATGATAGAAAAAGAACCAAACAAAATTTTCAAAACATCTGCATTTATTCAGTATGGAGTATGAGTGCCACATGCAGAGATCCACACACTTCCTCGCCTCGGCAGCTATCAATGAGGTTTATAATGGTTGTCTGAGGAATGTCCTGAATGCATTTGAGGACACAAATCATCAAGATCTGCTGCTAACAGCTCATTTCCGACTAATGACATCACAGATGTGCTCAATGGGAGACAGATGCAGAAACGCTGAAGGCCATGGTAGCTCATCTAGGCCATACAGGTTGCTCACAGCAGGAGCAACATGTGGCCTGCCATCGTCCTGTTGAAAAACGGCTCCTGGGAGACTTTGGAGAAATGGCCAGACCACTGGTTCCACGACTAAATCAAGGTAACACCGAGCTGTCAGTACCTGAAATTATGCCACGCCACACCATATTCCTGGGATCAGGACTGCTGTGATGTTCCCCTGTGCAGGCCTCTTCATGGCATTGCTCAGTGGTCTCCAGACCAACCTCTGGCGATCATTGGGTCCTAGTCATAAGCAGGACTCATCATTGCAGAGGGCAGGCCTCCATTGCCATCTTTCTGTGCACCATGATAGCCTTTGAAAGAGGTGGGCTGAGGTCAGTGGACACCTGTAGCTGGACGTCTGGCTCGTAGCCCAGTGTGATGCAGACGCCTTCTGATGGTTTGTGTAGTCGCTGTTTGCCGCCCTAGGCTTGGGATGTGACACAATGGATGACAACACGCCATTCTTCTAATCAGACGATCCGTCCGGGCAGAGTTCTCCTCTCTGCACCTCTTGCTGTCCTTCCAGATCGTCATTATTCCCCCAAGCATCGGGACACGCAACGTTGAACAGGGCTCAGCCTAGGATCTGCTGGAGTGATAAACCAAGGTCTGTCAGTGACAAGTGGAGATCATTGGCACATAAACATCTCACACGACCTGATCTGATTTGTGAGGTTTCATGTAGATAAAACTTTGCTTTCATACCCCTCCCACATGCCACAGATTTGAGCTAGGTGCTGGAAAATGTCATCATCTGCAGATCGTATCAACCTGCCACTTCCAATATTTGCATAACTTTACAGCTTGTCCTTCTTGGTGCTGGAATTTCAATGTTGAGGAGTGTATGTCAGTGCTACCATGGCTAGCAAGACAGCACTGACCCATGGAGAGCATAGACGATTATGTGGATGCTGCAGGGACTGTGCACAGCCAGGAAGCCTGGGGGACTCTGTGACCAATGATACTGGCTGACTATGGACAACAGCACATAGAGGTGGTGCAGGAAAGGTTATAGAAATTTGCTCCAATAGTGTTCCTTATGTTTTGCAGTGCCACCCACCATAGGTGATGAAGACGACAACAATTTCCGAGTAGCAGAAGGTCGGCCCATTCGTCTTCGCTGCCGGGCTTCAGGTAATCAGGTGTTTGACTTTTTTCAATGTGATGGTAATCAGTCATGACTGAAAGGCGACTCTTAAGCAGTCAGTAAAGTGCACGCTGCATTAGAAATTTCCTGCATCTCGGTCCGTTCTTCCATTGTGGTTCCCAAACATTTGCACAAATCCATGACAAATTTGGGCCCATTTTATCCACTATGGGGTTCAGACACTTTTGCTCACATCTCTTACACCATTTTCTGTGTTTATTACTTCTCTGCCACTTTGGGTATTGGATTTGGGTGCTGACATTTGGGACTCACTGTCGTGTTTTGCATATCAGGACACCCGGTGCCCAGAATCTCCTGGTTCAGAGATTCCCAGCCAGTTCATAGCGGGGACGGCATCCTTATCTCACCGGACGGCTCTGAGCTGCTCATAGAGGCTGCCAGTGTCTTCACTGCAGGACATTACAGCTGTCTGGCCATCAATCCTGTTGCTGAGGCGAGCAAATATTTTATACTAACAGTTTTAGGTAAGTTTACATCGTGTTTGTGCGAACCTTTGAATGTATGATCAAGACTCATTCACACAAGAGAACAGAAATGCAGAGATAAGAGGGACACAAGTAACTGATTGTATTCACCTCTGGATCCTCACATAGGTAATGTATGTACACAGTGATTGCACCAGCAGAATAGTGAGTGCAGCTCTGGAGTATAATACAGGATGTAACTCAGGATCAGTACAGGATAAGTAATGTATGTACACAGTGACTGCACCAGCAGAATAGTGAGTGCAGCTCTGGAGTATAATACAGGATGTAACTCAGGATCAGTACAGGATAAGTAATGTATGTACATAGTGACTCCACCAGCAGAATAGTGAGTGCAGCTCTGGAGTATAATGCAGGATGTAACTCAGGATCAGTACAGGATAAGTAATGTATGTACACAGTGACTGCACCAGCAGAATAGTGAGTGCAGCTCTGGAGTATAATACAGGATGTAACTCAGGATCAGTACAGGATAAGTAATGTATGTACACAGTGACTGCACCAGCAGAATAGTGAGTGCAGCTCTGGAGTATAATACAGGATGTAACTCAGGATCAGTACAGGATAAGTAATGTATGTACACAGTGACTGCACCAGCAGAATAGTGAGTGCAGCTCTGGAGTATAATACAGGATGTAACTCAGGATCAGTACAGGATAAGTAATGTATGTACACAGTGACTGCACCAGCAGAATAGTGAGTGCAGCTCTGGAGTATAATACAGGATGTAACTCAGGATCAGTACAGGATAAGTAATGTATGTACACAGTGACTGCACCAGCAGAATAGTGAGTGCAGCTCTGGAGTATAATACAGGATGTAACTCAGGATCAGTACAGGATAAGTAATGTATGTACACAGTGACTGCACCAGCAGAATAGTGAGTGCAGCTCTGGAGTATAATACAGGATGTAACTCAGGATCAGTACAGGATAAGTAATGTATGTACACAGTGACTGCACCAGCAGAATAGTGAGTGCAGCTCTGGAGTATAATACAGGATGTAACTCAGGATCAGTACAGGATAAGTAATGTATGTACACAGTGACTGCACCAGCAGAATAGTGAGTGCAGCTCTGGAGTATAATACAGGATGTAACTCAGGATCAGTACAGGATAAGTAATGTATGTACACAGTGACTGCACCAGCAGAATAGTGAGTGCAGCTCTGGAGTATAATACAAGATAGGCCTGCACAATCAGTATCAGGATAAGCAACGTAATCGCAATTAATCGCCATATCGCAATGCAATTGCTGACCCAAAAATGCTGCAATTATATTACAGGATTTAGTTTATAAGACACACTTTCCCACAAAAGTGTGTGTGTGTGATGTGGGGATGGCAGTGCAGTCTTATAAAGTGATGGTTGACTTTCAGGTGACACTGACACTGTATCTCCGGCCGCTATGCTGCATAGCGTGCCAGCGTACATCAGTTACAGTGCGGGAGGGAGTGAGGGCCAGTGGAAAGTCGTTATTTTAATGAACACATGTTCTATATCTACTATTTATCTTATCTGTGCAGCGCTATTAAGAAATGGCAAGTTTTGTATTTTGTACTTTGCAGTAATTCAAATATGTATTGTATTCTGAAAAACACTGCGATTTCAGTTCTTGAGTTCAGCATAAGCTACATTTCACATTATCAGTCATCTGTACGTGCTTTTACCTTGAAAATCAAGCAGATAGACCTCTAGTACAATTCCTTTAAAATATCAGCACGCATATCAGTGATCAGCAATATATGTAGGGCCCTAATCGCAATCGCACAAAATTCCCATATCGTGCAGCCCTAATACAAGATGTAACTCCGGATCAGTACAGGATAAGTAATGTATGTACACAGTGACTGCACCAGCAGAATAGTGAGGGCAGCTCTGGAGTATAATATGGGATATAACTCAGGATCAGTACAGGATTAGTAATGTATGTACACAGTGACTGCACCAGCAGAATAGTGAGTGCAGCTCTGGGGTATAATACAGGATGTAACTCAGGATCAGTACAGGATAAGTAATGTATGTACACAGTGACTGCACCAGCAGAATAGTGAGTGCAGCTCTGGAGTATAATACAGGATGTAACTCAGGATCAGTACAGGATAAGTAATGTATGTACACAGTGACTCCACCAGCAGAATAGTGAGTGCAGCTCTGGAGTATAATACAGGATGTAACTGAGGATCAGTACAGGATATGTAATGTATGTACACAGTGACTGCACCAGCAGAATAGTGAGTGCAGCTCTGGAGTATAATACAGGATGTAACTCAGGATCAGTACAGGATAAGTAATGTATGTACACAGTGACTGCACCAGCAGAATAGTGAGTGCAGCTCTGGAGTATAATACAGGATGTAACTCAGGATCAGTACAGGATAAGTAATGTATGTACACAGTGACTGCACCAGCAGAATAGTGAGTGCAGCTCTGGAGTATAATACAGGATGTAACTCAGGATCAGTACAGGATAAGTAATGTATGTACACAGTGACTGCACCAGCAGAATAGTGAGTGCAGCTCTGGAGTATAATACAGGATGTAACTCAGGATCAGTACAGGATAAGTAATGTATGTACACAATGACTCCACCAGCAGAATAGTGATTGCAGCTCTGGAGTATATAATAATTTATAGAATATAGTCCATGTCAGTATGAATGGCCCCTGATAACAAGGACTTTTTGTTCCACTTACCTGACTGTGCTGTGTTCTTCATGTCATCCTCTAACACAGTGAGTCCCACTATTTCTGGAAACCTCGATGATGGAGCCAATGAAGACGTCATCGTCATTGTTAATAACCCATTGTCACTCATCTGTGAGGCTCTGGGATTCCCAATACCTACTGTGACCTGGCTGAAAAATGGGCAACCATTCCAAGAATCTGACAACGTGAAAATGATTCCAGGTTTACACTGCATTTACTTTCTAGTGATAACATGCATCCATTTAATTCTCTATTCATGTCAGACAGTGGGGATCAGGCACCCCCAATCTCCACGTAATTGGGGGTCCCAGCGGTCAATCTGTTTAGTGAAACAGAAAGGCTTTGCCATTTTGCATTTTTCTCTTCTACAGAAGGTCATGGTCTGCAAATCTTGAATGCCCAGGAGGAAGATGCCGGTCAGTACAGATGCCTGGTAACCAATGAGATTGGAGAAGCCGTCCGGAATTATGAAGTGAAAGTTTTCAGTGAGTTCTTACGTTACTTACCAAGAAATGGCACAATAAGGCCTCATGCACACGACCGTTGGTGTTTTGCCGTCCGCAATCCGTGGATCCGCAAAACACAGAAGCTGCTCCGCCTTCCATTCCGCAGTTTGCGGAAGAGAACGCGCCCCATTGTAGAAATGCCTATTCTTGTCCGCAAAACGGACAAGAATAGGACATGCTCTATTTTTTTGCGGGGGTTCGGAAACGGAGCAACGGATGCAGACAGCACACGGAGTGCTGTCCGCATCTTTTGCGGCCCCATTAAAGTGAATGGGTCCGCGCCCGAGCCGTAAAAATATGCGGCTCGGACGCGGACCACAACACCGGCCGTGTGCATAAGGCCTAATTGGGGTTCTGTTTTTTCAAGTATAGTTTGTGTTATCATTTGTCTCCATTTACAAGACGAAGTTTATGGAGCTTTTCAGTTTCCATTCACTGACAGGAAGAAGACTGGCACACTGATGGTTTGGAGCTCTAAAAAACATTTTGACCACATTGCCTAACTAATCTTCTCTCCTTAGTTCCTCCACAAATCACCAGGGAAGCCGGGGAGAGTCACGGCACCAAGGAAATAAAGACAAAGGTGAACAGCACTTTAACCCTTCAGTGCGAGTCTCGGGCGGTGCCTAAGCCCACCGTCCACTGGTATAAGGATGGGCAGGTCAGACATCTTCTTACGTATATACCACCCCTATGTGTGCACAGTTTATATTGAACACAATGATGTTTTATGTTACAGCTGCTGGAAAGCTTTGCTACCATGCAGATCTTAGGTGATGGACATGTCCTCCAGATCCAGCCTATCCGCGTCACTGACTCCGGGCGCTATACCTGTGTGGCCACAAATGTCGCAGGAGAAGATGAGAGAGAATTTACAGTGAATGTTCAGGGTTAGTTTTAGCGGCTTTATATCTTGAGGGGGTGCAATTACTTGCAGTTTCCTAATGAATCTTCTTTCTCTCACTGGTTTGCAGCTGATAATCTGTCTCATCTCTCCTTGCCCTGACTTCCTGCTGAGCTTGTGCTTATACACAGCAGCTAATCAGAACAAGTAGAGCTGCAGTGTAAAGTACTGAGGGACAGAACAGCAAGAGGTGTATTTAACACTCTGACCTATGTCTATGTATTCATTATTTTATGCTACTTCTCTTCTAGTGCCACCAATATTTCACAGGCCCGGGGCCCCCAGCGCTGCATTTGAGCTGGCGTACCGAGAAGATGAGGAGGAAGAGCTTACAGAACATAGGGAGGTTGTTGCCTCCAATCCCATCTCCTTATACTGTGACACTAATGCCATTCCACCCCCAACACTGACCTGGTACAAAGATGGAAAACTGGTCTCTGAATCTGATGGGACACTTGTGCTGCTAGGTAAGAGGGGCAGATACAGCAATATCTATAATGAAGGGAACTCTTGAAAAATGACCCTGCCACTTGCTGTGGTTATTCCCATCTCGGTCATGAAAGGCTGAGATGGGAAAACCCCATTTTTATACACCCTGTGAGGTAAATCTGGGTTCACATAGTGGTCCTCAATTCAGGAGCCTCATCTCGTGGTCAGAGTGGAGATCAAATACAAAGAGTGTATCATGCTTTTCATGCATTATTAGGCAGTGTGAATGGACGTTGTGCATTTCTTACTTTCGCCTGTGGTGGCGCTGCAGGAAAACTGAACACTTATGCCTCAGTCACACATCAGTGTTGGTCAGTGATTTCTATCAGTGATTTTGAGCCAAAACCAGGTACGGCTCTAAACACAGAACAGGTGCAGATCTTTCCCTTATCTCTGTGGGGGCTGTAATCCTGGTTTTGGCTCAAAATCACTGATGGAAATCACTGACCGAACACTGACTGTGTGAATAAGGCATTAGTTAGGTTTTTCCACAGATGACAGCTCTGATTGCTGGGGGTTACAGCAGGCAGACACTTTGGATAATCCCCACTTCTTAGACGGGTCCCTGGACAAGCTGATCACAAAGGTGAGAACCCCTTTATCAGGGGTGGACTGGGAACTAAAAGTGGCCCCTCATGTTGTAGGCGGGTCCAAATTAACAGAAGGCAGAGCCAATTCAAGTAGGCAAGACCAACATAAGTAGGCAGGGCCAGCCATAATGTAGTGCAGCACAAAATACTGCCCCAGCAGAATCCTATACACAGTGCAGCATTAAATACTGCTGCCCCAGCCACAGCATTCAACTCTATCACTATCCTGATGATGGCAATACAGTTGAAGCACTTTCTTCTGCCAGCCAGGAGCGTAAGTACCAGAGAGCATCAGATCGTTTAGTATTTAACCTGGCATCTGCCTTTAATGCATTTTGCCTGAACTTTGTTTTTTCTTTATGGGAAATGTGTCCCTGGATATCACTAGAATATAAGATGCTGGTTGCTAGGAACGTGCTGTCTGACAAGCCCATTGAAAAGGGTCTGATTTGTATTTAACCCCCACAAACTTGCAATGATCTATTGATTTCAGATGGGCGCATCCTGCAGATCCCAGTCTCCCATGCAGAGCATGCTGGGAAATACACATGCGAGGCGACTAATGAAGCCGGAAGAGACAGATTGCATTATGAGCTGGTGGTTCTGAGTGAGTGAAATACAAGTCTCTGACTGTACCTTCTGTCATTTCCCATTTATCCTATCATTTATATGATGCAATGAGGACCATGAGATGAACCTATTAATGTCCATGTCCCATAGTTACTCTTCGGCTCCGCTTACATTTCATATGTGATGGTCATGGAAGAGGGTTATCAGATATGCATTGCTTCTTTTACACATGGATATCCTTCCTGACCCACCTTCCTGGTGTAGGATCCTGTTTAGTCACATTCTGGTTATTGCTGGACATTGGAGATCTTCTCAGCATCTAACTTTGGGGGAACTCCTTGAGATACTGCACCCTCAAAATACAGGAAGTCTAGTGTGAATTGGTCTCTATATGTGAGGTCCCTCTGCGCTTCCTCTTCACCCAGGCTACCAAATTCTTGTTCTCTTGACATTGACCACTGCTTTTGTCTCATGTGCTTTGTTGCTATTACAACACTCCTTTATTTGCCGGTATGGCTTAGCCTTTACCAGTTGTTCTATGACCTGCTTTGCATCTGATATAGTTTACTATGTTTTTTCTTACTGTTTAAAAAAACAAAACAATAAAAACCATTAAACATACTCTTCAGCTCCGCCGATTATGCTCGGAGAGGTGGACGGACTGATTCAGGAGGTCTCTGTTATACACAATGAAACAGCCGAGTTACACTGTGACGCTACAGGTATCCCCCCACCAACCATCACATGGCTAAGGAATGGACTGACCCTGACCACTGCTGACCAGTATGAAGTCCTGGAGGAGGGACGGAGGCTACAGGTACGACCAGAATACATGTTCAGGCTGTTACTGTAGTAGGATACGGATCTAATTGACAACCTCCCAGACGTGATATACAGACTGGTTGTCAGCAGTAATAGATGTGATGTATGTTATTTTAGCTGCCAATTTGAAGATATAATAAGGCTCCATTCACACGTCCGTAAGTGTTTTGCGGATCCACAAAACACGGACACCGGCCATGTGCACATAGCCTGCACTATAATAGAAAATGCCTTTTCTTGTCCACTATTGCGGACAAGAATGGGACATGTTCTATTTTTTTGTAGAAACAAAAGTGCGGATCCGGACAGCACATAGTGTGCTGTCCGCATCCATTCCATCCCCATTAAAAGTGAATGGGTCCGCACCCGTTCCGCAAAATTACGTAACGGATGCGGACACATTTTGCGGACGTGTGAATGGACCCTAAGGCTGTTGAGTCTCAGTATTGTCCAGCCACACTGAGGGCATATAGAGCTGTATGTCCAGGCGGTATATTTACAGCATGTCCTTCCTGTCATCACACTGGTGTCTTATTTTCTGTCCTTACAGATCCACTCAGTGCAGGTGACAGATATAGACAGCTATGTGTGTGTGGCAGAGAACCCAGCTGGATTTGCGGAGCGACTCTTCACCCTGATGGTTCATGGTAAGAATGGCGCTACAGAAGCATCGTGTCCTGTAACCATGTATATCTGGACAGCAGAGGACATGACTGGTGCCCGCTCTTCTGCAGCTCGCAGATCTAGAGCATTTGTTTTTCTGCAGAGGATTATCGTTAGGGAAACGCAACAGAATTCCTTTATAATAATGAGATTTTTATTTATTTATATTTTTTATTCTTTTTTATTGTTTATTAAGTTTTCAGTTACAATTAATAAATCAAAATGTTTGATTTTTTTTTTTTTTTACAAGCCTTCTTGGGATCATAGTCCCTTCTTTTTTGTCGAATACATACATATAAATTAAAGATATAACAAATTTAAGTTATAAAACAAAAATATATATAAATATAAAGCATAACATTGATATTAAGACGTAGGTGTAATAAAGGTATTGTTACATTTTGTGTATTATTTATATACATATACACATTTTATAAATGTTCTAAACATTTAGGGGGTCATTTACTAAGCTGATATACGCCTAAATTATTGGTATTTCAGGTGCAGACGGTGGCGCAATGGTTAGTGGCGCTGCTATATGCGACTTTACACCCTCACTATATATGTGGGTGTGTGTGGGCGGGGAAGGGCACAGGCTGGCAGACCCGTCTCATTCATCATTTTCTTTGCCTGTTTTAGGCATCGAAAACGGTCTAAATGTAAGAAGCTCAGAAGCTGGCTTACATTTAGAACTAGTGCTGGATCCGCAGACGTTATGGGAGGCCAGCGCCTGTTCATAACTTCGGCGGATCCACCACCAGCGCACAGGGTTACTAAGGCCTGGGTCTAAAACTCCGATCTTAATAAATGTGCCCCTTAGTTTTCCTAGGGTGTCTTTTCATTTTTCTACATTGTACCATTTTGTGTGTTGGAATGAAATGAAAAAGATTTCACTGACAGTTCATTCACTATTCTGAGTTACAGGAAGGTCAGGAAATTGTCGAGAATTTCCAAAATAAAATCCACTGCTGTCTACAGCAGCCTGCAGCCGTGAGAAGTACCGGGCCAGGCAGATACACAGCCTGTGGAAGTTAATAGTTCAGGTTTCCAGTCACTGAGGGCTAACATGAAACTGAAACACAAAGTCCCTTAGAAAGTTGCAGAACTGTATCATACAATGGTTCAGCCTCATTTCTCTTCACTTTTTAGTTCCTCCCAGAATACTTGGAGCCAGAAGTGAGAACATCAGCGCTGTCCTTCATAGCTCCATCTCCCTGGTGTGCGACGTGCAGTCTCATCCATTTCCAGAGGTGACCTGGTACAAAGATGGGCAGATCCTTCTCCCTGGCAAAGGATTCCTCATCATGCCTGGTAATAGATTATCACATTACGTGCTGTGTTCCCATAATCACCTCCATGCACTCAGATGCTGCTGCTGTGGATGATGTTACCATCTGATGGGGTGCACAATATAGAGGATTTGGGTCTCTGATACACAGATTTACAGCTGGAAATATTGCAAACCAAAGCTGTAGAATAATATAAAATGAGTTGTGTTATTGACAAGTCCTTTCCATATGTTGTATAGGGCTATATGGAAGGAATAGAGGGGGTTGTCCGATCACAACCACCTCGGTGAGCCAGGGTAGTGGCCATGTTCTGGGGGGTCATACATGCCCAGTTGTTACATGCAGTGGTGCAATCAGCTCATGTGTCCGTGTATGCTGCATCCTTCTGCCTCATGTTACTGCTTGTGTCTCTTGTTTCTAGTCTTTCTCGTAGACACTATAGTTATATAATAATCTTCTTGTTCATTCTTCAGGGGGACAGGTCTTACAGATTGCTCGAGTTCAGCTCTCCAACCAGGGAATCTATATGTGTAAAGTGCAAAATCCAGCAGGATCGGCAGAGAAAATAATCCACCTGACGGTCTATGGTAAGTAACAGTCACCGAAGCTGTCTAGCCGATATAATCTCCAGTACTGAGATGAATCTGCCTATCTTCCTTGTGGAAGACAATCCCAAGACATAGGGGCCACAGTGAGATTACACCCTCTGCTTTTCCAAACCTTCTCATTCATTTGTAAGATTTCTGTGATATGTATTGAATTAAACTGATCTGATAATATATAAATGATGTGTTACTGTATCCAGCCCCTCCAAGTATCAAGCAGCCACCATCTGGGACCCAGGAGACCACACTCCGCCTTGGAGGCACCTTATCATTAGTGTGTGAGCCTGATTCCATAAGGGAGTCAACCATTACATGGTATAAAAATGGACAACCACTCCTCGGGGGCAGCAGCGTCTTCATCCTGGACAACGGTCAGAGGCTGGAAATCCGGAACGTGCAGGTGAAGTCCTAAAGCTTACTTCTATTAACCTACAGATGATAAAGGTTCTGCTACTTTACTACAGTGGCTGCTGAATGGAGACATTCTGTCATGACGCCTGTTCACACAGCTGGTGGGACTTAGATGACAGTTCTAATTTTTGCATCTATATGAGTCGCACATTTCTAAAACTGTTATTTTCTGCCTGAATTAAAGCAAGCAGAGATATTTATTGTTATTTATTTTTCAGGCATCAGATAAAGGGCTTTACACCTGTAAGATGACCAACCTGGCCGGAGAAGCTGAGCTGAGCTACACAGTGGTCATACAAGGTGAGTGAGTGCAATGTATCATGGCCGGTATGTCCCTCCTGCCTGTGAGGTGTTTCCTGGAGATGGCTCTACCTTTGACATCTGTGATTCCTCTCCTTGTTTGCAGTGCCCGCATCCATCACTCATCCACAGAATGAAACCATCCAACTGATAATCGGCAATTCCATCGTCCTGTCCTGTGAGGCTGAAGGCTCCCCCGCTCCGAGGATCACATGGTTCAAAGACGGCAAACCTCTAGGTAAATACATGAAGATGGTCAGTTATGGACTATCAAATACGGAATGCTGAGATGCATCAGCTCAGAAGACACTGAACCACAAATTAGGTTTACATATGGCAGCTTATTAGACAACACCACACATTATAGGATTAGTTACAGCAGCTCAGAAGACAGTATCACACATGCTGAGATTAGATACACAGCAGAGCAGACAGTATCACATATGATAGGATTAGATACACAGCAGACAGTATCACACATTCAGATATAGTGGCTCAGCAGACAGCATCAGAAATGATAAGCTTAGATGCAGCAGCTCAGCAGACAGTATCACACACAATAAGTTTAGATACGGTCAGCATAAATCAACATGTGAGAATTTAGTTGTAGAAATTTTATATGTGAAAAGTATTTTTTCAATCTCATCCTCTCTGCTGCTACTGTTTTCACTGTTAATTTTCTGCACGTAGCTCCACTGCAGAAAATCCGCACCATATATACATACATACATGGGTGGCGTTACCTACTTATTACCTATACATACAATTATCCCATGGGTTGTAATTGCACTGTGTATTATTGTATAGTTTCCTGCATATATCCTGGTACCGGTGTTTCTATCATCAGAAGGACTATGTTTTCCCTCGCTCTTTTACTTGCAGAACACGCCAGTCATTTGGGGATGATCATAACTGGAAGCCGATTACAGATCAATCGTGTACAACCTGCACACACTGGACAATACACCTGCATAGCACAGAACCCGCTGTCTGAGTCTCACAAGGACTTCCTGCTGCTGGTACAAGGTAACAACGCGATAAGCGATAAGCACTGTGACGTGCTCATATATCACGATGAATATTATATATATACGCATAGAACATTTACGTATGTTTCTTCTTGTGTTATTTTATTATTCTTCTGCATGAATTATCTGTATTTTGCAGTGGCTCCAAGAATCCTTGGATCTGACCGGCCCAGTGAGCGGATCATCCAGGTCACACAGGAGGTAACACTCGAGTGTCAAGCTGAGGGCACACCACCACCCCAGATATTATGGCTGAAGGATGGAAGACCCCTAGATTCCCTTGGTTTTCCAAATGTCCAGTGAGTATATTGATTTCATCTTAAGGGGGCCGAGCAGTTTTATGCATGTAAATAACTATAGTTATAAAAAACAATAACTATTATTTCTGCAAATTACCCGTTTTTACTCTGTTTGCATATTTCTGCATGCTGTCAGTGACTGAAAACCCTCTTGCTTACATCGATAGAATTTATAAAATGAGCTTGTCACAATGTATCAGAGGATCAGGTAAAAACGATCATCCTGTTATCTGAGGCAGAAAAGGGATTTGTGCTGCCGATGTTTTTGGCTCACAGGGAATTGTCTACACCGGGGTCTGCAACCTTTGGCACTCCAGCTGCTGTGAAACTACAACTCCCAGCCTTCTAGCTCTCATGGAGCATTCTTGTAGTTTCAGAACCGCTGGAATGCAGAAGGTAGATCCCTGTTCTACACTGATACATTGTAACAAACCCTCAGCTGTGCGAGCAGGATTAGGACAGCACTAGAACCCAAAGTATAATACAAAGAAGAAAAATGTTTTTATTCGAGTAACCCTAGACTGGCACTTTAAAGGCTATTTACACCTTTGGAGGCAATTTTTGTTTATGATTGCATTTTACAAATTTTTGACTAAAAATCATATTTTCAATTGTCCTTTATTAAAAATATTGAGCTGTTCTGTCAAAAAGGGTTAACTGTGTGACTGGTACTTTCACTTTGTGCAGGTCATCTAATAAACCTAATCTCTAAACTACTAAGATTACATAGACCCTTATTCAAGCCACATTCTTATCAGTAGGATGAGAACTGGGCTATAATGAGTGTTTATAATGTCAGAGAGCAGAGATAAGGAGCCCTTCAGCTCCTTAACTGACAGAAGAGAGAGAAAATCCACATGCCGTCTCTTTTCTCTATTCCTGTTTGCTGCTGCAGTCCCATAGACATACATCGGAGAGCAGGAAGAGAGAAGGGAGACGGCACATGCACACTGTGCGCCCCGTCTCCTCATACGCCGGGTGTCAGACCGCCGCCGATCTGATGTTGATGACTTATCCTGAGGATTGGTCATCAAAATAAAAGCCCAGAGAACCCCTTTAAGGTTTTCACTGCTGAGCCTGACAAAGACTAATGAATCAGGTTGTTAGGACTGAGCTTACACTTGCTTGTTAGTTAATTACCTGCACTGCTTATCCAGGCTTTCTCCAGATGGACATTCCTTGGTCCTCACCTCCGTCAAAACCTCTGACTCGGGTCGCTATTCGTGTCTGGCTCGGAATATTGCTGGAGAAGACGCAAAGGTTTTCGTCTTGAACGTTCTCGGTCAGTGAGATGATCGTTTATGTGGGTGTAATTATTGGGGAGAATTAGAAAAAGATTTTATTTCTAAAGTATTGTGTTATTTATTTCCCCTTGGTATTTACAGCCCCCCCAGTGTTTGATTCTGGCACCAATGTCTCTGAGACTCTCAGCAGTGCGCCTGGATCACAAGTGACCCTCGAATGCCATGCCAGTGGCTCCCTGCCCATGCAGCTGACCTGGCTGAAGGATGGAAACCCGCTGCCTGCTTCTCACTTCCTCAGATTCTCTTCAGGAGGACGTATTCTTCGGTTAGGAATTGCATTCAGCTGCACAATAGGGAACATCAACTATAGCAGTGATGGCTAACCCCTGGCACTCCAGCTGTGGTGAAACTACGACTCCCAGCATGCTCCATTCATTTCCATGGAGTTCTGAGAGCAGACAAGCGAGTTTACATCTTGGGAGTCGTAGTTTTAAATCCAAAAAACAACCAGTAAGATTCAATTCTGGTACGCCGATTACCACATTCAAAATCGTAAACTCAAGGAGGCAATCCTAAAATATAACTTTTAATAATATGCTTATAAAACAAGTTAGTACAATTAAAGTGAGTCGTAGTTTTACCACAGCTGGAGTGCCGGAGGTTAGCCATCACAGTACTATAGTGTCTGTGCCTGTTGTAAGGTGTAAAAGTGTTGTTTTAGACCATCTTATTTATTTTTTTTTTGGTGAGTTACTCCACATTTTGCCTAAAAAGTGGCACTTCCATGGAAATGTGTGCTTGCTTTCAGCTCACTTGGGAAACATTTACATGCGCATACTAATTAGACCAGTCTTAGTGAATATGAACCCGTCGTATTGAAAAGAACCACTAGAAGTCAGACTAATAGCAATACACCGAGTCTAATTTATAAAGTGCTGTGAGACTTTTAATAAATAGTAGGCAAAAGAAAGACAGACTCTCTAATTTTACACCTAAAAGCAGGCGAGCTTGATAAATGTGCCCCAATGTCCCTGCATACCAGGGTTAGGCCTCATGCACAAGAAAGCATGTATTTGGTGGTCCGCAAACTACAGATCTGCAAACTATGGATACTTGCTGTGGGCATGCTACATTTTATTAATATAACTGCCTATTCTTGTATAAAAAAACTGACATATTCTATGATTTGCAGAATGGCTGCATTGATGCGAATGCGCATGGATGACATCCTTGTGGTGTCTGCATTTTTTATGGACCCAAAGAAATAATTGGGTCTGTGTGTGAGCCACAAAAATTGTGGATAGGACATGGACCCAAACAATGGTTGTGTGCATGAGGCCTCAGAGTGGTGTCACACACACCTTTTTGTGGCAGTTTTTGGAGCCAAAGCCGTGGGTTGGAAGTAAATGAGAAGCACTGGAAGGTGTTAGACTTCTCTTTCCTGCTGGATCCATTTCTGACTTTGGCTCTAAAAACTGCATAAAAAGTGGCTACAAAATGCTGTGTGATAGCCCCGTTACCAATGTGCACTGGGGTTCTGGGTTTCTCTTTCATTGAAACCATACAAGAATCAACAAAACTCTGCTTACATGCATGGACAGTCCACCCTGTGTTGCATAGCCCTTAGTGATCATAGTTTTTCTTTTCACTGGCAGGATATCCCATCTGCAGGTTTCAGATGCAGGTGTTTACACTTGTCTGGCATCTAGCCCTGCTGGAACCGCAGAGAAGAGCTTCACCCTGCTGGTAGAGAGTAAGTACTGAGCCGCGCATGTAACTGTAGATGCTGTATGTTGCCTTCAGTCTGTAGAATAGATGTGTTAGAGCGCGGCAGTCACAATTCTGCTTGATGTTATTGACTGAGCACATGCGGGTTATTTCTTCCTGTTTTACAAGACTTTGTGTGAAGTGATGGATGTACTGGAAAGAAAAACTTCCAGAATGCCTGGAAACCACCTAGAGGCGGCACTATTGAGCTATGGCAGTGAATATTGCAGGGGGCAGAGGCGAGCGGCCAAGATACCCATTACACATCCATGACCCTATGTTTTATCAGATCTGGCATCATTCATGGCACCTCATGCATCTCAATATTTCTATGTTATTTTCAGCCCTGCCAGTAGTGGAGCGTTCGGAGAGCACAGAGGAGGTCACTGCTATTCAAGGATCATCTGTCACATTCACTTGTGAAGCTCACGGTTCACCATTACATTCACTGTCATGGGAGAAAAATGGCGAGCCTCTGAATCTTCAGAGTAACCTCCTGCCCAATGGGCTGGGGACCCGACTCCACCTGGAGTCCGTCCATGCTGGGGATTCTGGTCTGTACTCCTGCACAGCCCTGAATGCAGCCAGGAAGGTCAGCAAACACTTCCGTCTCATAGTGCTGGGTAAGGACATTAGAGAAACCATTACAATATCTGTTCTGGACTACATTAGTTTCTGCCTCCAGCACCTTAGATGGATAATTTTGCATTGCACCCTCTGCCCTATTGTATCTGGGATGTGAATTATATAGTGCTGTGACTAGCGTTTCCATGTTCTGCATCCTAGAACCTCCAAGGATCGAGGGTCCAGCTCATCCTATAGAAGTTGCTGTTGTTGTGGATGAACCTTTGGAGCTGATGTGCAATGCAATAGGGTTTCCTGCCCCAGAAATGACCTGGGAGAAAGATGGGCGTCCTTTATCACGACCAGACTTGCTTGCAAGAAACGGGACTGTCCTAAGGATCGACAGAGTGAAGGTACGAAGACCAGTGTCTTGTCACTTCTTAGGTTATTTTTGAATGATCCAGGTGCTCCCTTAAATCCTCATGTGCAGTAACTGTGAGAGGGCTGCTGTACAGAAGCTAGAATTATATGACATAGAATATCTTGATGAGGGGGGGGGCTAGTCGGGACCTTGCTACTCACTCTTCCTCTCCCCGTGCATGTGAGCGGCCTTTGATTATCACATACTAGGGCCAATGAACGGTAAAACTGTGTGAACGGTCCTGGAGGGTTGTTGTGAAGCCTTTCCCATGAAAGTGTCTGCATTTCACATAACATAGCTCTCGTATTACTCACTTTGTGGCACGTACCCAGATATATGGCGACCCGTCCTGAGAATGTAAAGGATGTAACGACATATTGTAATATATTCCCATAGGTTGAAGATGCTGGAATCTATGTCTGTGTGGCTACCAGCGCAGCTGGAAGAGACTCCCGGGCGACCAGGGTGCGATTGAAAGGTGAATTGTCTTGCAGTGGACGAAAATATCTTGTGCATACACAGAACACTTCCACAGGTTGTATGGAATATGTCTAATCCTGGACAATCCCTTTAAGTAACATGATGTCTTCCTTCTTTGCAGTTCCTCCCAGTGTCATTGGTCCCGATGAACCCCGCTCACTCTCGGTGTCTGTTGGAGGACAGCTGGTGCTGGAGTGTAGGGTGGAAGGAGATCCCGTTCCAACTATTCGTTGGTTTAGAGGAGAGACCCCCCTCCAGGTATAATGGAGTTGATTGATAGTAAAGGCTTTGCCATGTCCCGGGGAGCTAAGTGGGCTCTTTAGGTTAGATTATTTCTAGACATAATATAATTGATGTATTATATCTCATACTTCCAGATGGACAGACGGGTCCAGATTCTGTCTAAGGGCCGTTACATTCAGATTCTCAGCCTGCAGGCCTCTGACAGTGGGGAGTACACCTGCATCGCCTCAAATCCAATAGGCACCACCAGCCTGAAGTTTATTGTGGAGATACAAAGTAAGCGATTACATTATTTGTATAGCGATGTCTTGTATGTTCATGGTAGAGATGTTCATGTAATACTTTACATTGTAGTTGTGCCGTCCATCTTGCCTGGACCTTCTGTGGTCAGTGCCTCTGTCAACCAAACAGCCGTATTGCCATGCTGGGCTGAGGGGCTTCCCCCACCAACCGTGACATGGAAAAAGGATGGGGGTCTGCTGTCCGTGGAGACGTCCAGGTAATGTATCCCAACCTCTGAGAGTTCTCCACCGATTGTCTCATATAATACTAAGGAGTTTTCACCTCTTCTATCAGACTGGAGTTTCTTAAAGATGGCTCCTTGCGCATCCCACAAACCCTTCTACAGGATTCTGGATATTATCTCTGTACAGTCGCTAATTCGGCAGGAATGGCTCGTCGTGGAGTAGAACTACGAGTTTTCGGTAAATGAAAACCTATGTAGATATGTTCCATTACTTCTACTAATCAGGGGTTTCTTCACGGCTTCCATCACAGATAGATGCATCATTATTCATTCACTGAAACGTAATCGTTCCTTTTCACGTCACTGGTGTGATGACGGCCATGTTGTACCTTTGCTCCTAACAGTTAATGGTGGCTTCTCAGAATGGCAGGATTGGGGACCTTGTAGCAGGACCTGTGGCCAGGGAGTACAAGAAAGAGTCCGAATGTGTAATAACCCCCCTCCAGCCAATGGAGGAAGACCCTGCATGGGAAGAGACGTGGACGTGAGAGCCTGCAGTCTCCCACCCTGCCCAGGTGCTGCTTGGACACTGCTGAGTTGCACTTGATTGATTTACTATCTAATGCAATTTACTGATTCATCTCTTTGCCCTGTTTTTCAGTGGATGGAGGGTGGACTGGCTGGAGCAGTTGGTCCCAGTGCTCAGCATCCTGTGGTGAAGGAACCAGACAGCGCACTCGTTCCTGCTTCTCCCCTCCCCCCCAAAATGGAGGAAAAACCTGCTTTGGGAAGGACATGGAAACAGAGACCTGTTTGCTGCCACAATGTCGAGGTACCACAGTCTCTCAAGAAGTGTTGGAAGTGTGGATTTATATACATCTTGAACAGAACGTTTCCATCCACAGGCAGCAAGCCAAGATCTTGGAAATAATAATTTTGAAACACAACATTTCTCAGAAAGATTTCATGATACATTGTTTGTTTTTCTCAGCTGTCGCCTCGCGAGTACGGGCCAGTCTCATTGGCATTGTAAACGATCAAGATTTCGGACTCTCGTCACTCAGCGCCAACATGACGGAAAACCCACAGACCAGAGCCACCACTATCAGCAGCAGCATTGAAAACATCCCGCCTTCCATAGGTATGTGCACCTTATTTCTGAGTAGCCGAGCTGTGGAGACGTCCACACGTTCATACATCTGCTACCGACTGTGAGAATTCTCTGTCACCATCCAGGACCCCTGATGAAAGTGCTGATTTCACTGATTGCCCCCCTCTATTGGTCTGCTGCATTCCCCTCTGATGGCACCATTAATGGGTTCAGCCTCACCAAAGGAGTCTTCAAGAAAGAATCTCAGGTGGAGTTTGCAACAGGTAAGTCATCACCCTCTGTAATTACATCTTACTAGAAGTAAACCTGTGTGGAGGAGTCCTGTACATTACATAGATGTAGAATGAACGCTCATTCAGCCAACCTGGACCCCTCCATACACATACATGCTGGGTTTTGCCTCGTGTATATGTATGTTTAGTGGAGAGAGGCAAGGAAGCTGCTTCCAGACACCTGTCCTCTTCAGACTCCTTTGTCACCCTCCACCTTTATCGCCCCCCTTGGCTCCCCTGTCTCCCCTCCAGACTTTTTTGGTATTCACTTATCTTCCCTGTGAACAAGGTATCAGACGTTCAAGGTATCAGACGTGTAGTAATCTAGCAGCCCAATCTGTCTCTCCCCAGCATCTATGATCAGGGTACCCTCATATACATTAGGTGCTTGGCCGTCCTAACATAATAAGCAGGCTGACATTCATCTAAGCGTATGCTCTTCTTTACTACTGTATAGATTATAAAGCTTTACTTACAGAAAACCCCTGTAAGATAAGAAGGTCGTTCATAATCACTTCTGTGCTTTAGGAGAACAGCTCCGCATCACTCATATAGCGCGAGGGCTGGACGCCGACGGCACCATGTGGTTCGATATTGTGATCAATGGATTTGTGCCAGAGTCTCTTGCATCTTCTGATATAGTCCTTCAGGTAATGGTGACATCATGAGCCCATGATTGTGGGGGAAGGGGCGCGACCAAAAAGGGTGATCTCAACTTTTTCAGTATATTGGGTGTCATCTTCTCTTATAACAACTGTGTTGGCAGACACTAGAAAGTAAAGAGGAATGTTTCTATTCACTGACTGTAAGCGGAAAAGGGTGAGGAAATGAAACACAGTAGATAAACTCTCTAAAAGCAGACAAACCCTTCAATCCATAACGAGAGGAACTTATAAGCTCTGTGGAAATGTGGCCCTTAATATGATTCAGAGCCAGGGCCCTACCCCTCTTCGCCGTGATACAAGTCCCCAATACCAACCACTGCTGCAGTCCCACTATAACCGCCTTGGATCTAATGTACAGCCTTGTGTCTATCTCTTACCCAGGAATTCACTGAGACCTATGTACAGACTGGCGCAGGACAGATCAACGCTTGGGCTTCACCAACCTTCACTAAGGACGGCAGTTTTCTGACGCTTCGCTGTAACCACACAGTGGAGTACAATCCAAGCCTGGGCCGTCAGATGAAGAACGCCCAGAGGCTGCACATTAACTCCATCCGATCCTCCTACATTCCCGAACTGGAGGAACTGCAGTTTCAGCTCACAGCTTCACTTCAAGGAGGTAAATGAGCCGCTCGCTTCACTCTCCATTTTACATCATTCTCCAGTTGAATGCAGGCTGCAGTGTAAAGAACAGAGGTTTTCATTCTGGTTGTTATGAGTCATGTCTATATGCATCCATGGGAAAAGGGTCAGTACTGATCAGTCGTTAATACTTGTGGATCACGTCTTCTTTTTACTCTTCCAGGTATGAATGGGGGAGCGTGTCCTGCCGGCTTTGTTCAGTCTGGAGACTCCTACTGTACAGGTAAGGGCTATGTATACAGATATGTTGGGTGTTATCCTGCAATCTATCAATAGCGAGAGAGCAGTGTCTTCCCAGTGCTAGCCGCATCTATCCTGAGCATCCAGACTAATCAGGAGCCACTGTTACTATGGTCATCGTCACCTAAATACTGTAAAATTTATGTAATCTACAATTAGATAGGACCTGATAGGGGCCAGATTATCAGAAGCTCCAGATTGTTGGACGGTCAAATACAAAAATATAATTCACATGTGAAGGGACAGAACCTTCAAAACATAACATAAAATGACATCAGAATGAACCGTAAAATCAATCTCTGCTTCACGGCTCCGTCCTCTGCTCATTTCCACCGTCTATTACAGTTCTGGATTATCAGACACTGAATTCTAGGAATACCTTGTAATGGAGACCTCTTAATGCTTTGCCCTCTCTCCTAGACATAGATGAGTGCGACCTCCGCCGCCCCTGCTCTCACACCTGCCAGAATATCCTGGGAAGCTTTAGCTGCTCCTGTCCCACAGGTTACACGCTGGCACTGGATAACCGCAACTGCCGAGGCGAGTACCATGAGAGTTACACCTGCTGCAAACCTAATGTGCCTCATGACGTTCTGTGCTTGCTGTCAGGAAATAGAAACATTCCTATTCACATACACAACATTGGTCCTGATACACTGCAATGAACCCTGCCCCTCTGTAGCTTGCACATGAGCAGAGCATGTTTTCAGTCTCTACATGTAAACAAGGCTGGTATCATTCTCTGACAGTAAGCAGAGATCTTAAACATGGACAAGAAATAAGAAACAGAAGTTTATTAGAAAGATGCAGAACTTTTCTGGTGCCACAAACACTTCTTATAATTTTTAAAAAAATTATTTTGACCCTTTTCCCCCCCCATATTTTTCTTCTTATAGATCTGGATGAATGCAGACTAGGAATTCACCAGTGTCCCTCCGGCCAGGAATGTGTCAACACGCCCGGATCGTATCGCTGTCTCCTGCGCTGTGGACCCGGATTTCGACCGAACGCTGAGGGGACATCCTGCGAGGGTATGAACCAGTGAAGAACAGGATTAGATTTTAGGGGGGCGGCCAGCTCTAATGGCAAGTGGAGGGGCTGCTGATGAAAATGATGTGGAATATGTCAGTGATATATAAGGGATGAGAATGTCTGTACAGCGCTGTGGAATATGTCAGTGATTGTCTGTACAGCGCTGTGGAATATGTCAGTGATATATAAGTGATGAGAATGTCTGTACAGCGCTGTGGAATATGTCAGTAATATATAAGTGATGAGAATGTCTGTACAGCGCTGTGGAATATGTCAGTGATATATATGGGATGAGAATGTCTGTACAGCACTGTGGAATATATCAGTGATATATAAGGGATGAGAATGTCTGTACAGCGCTGTGGAATATGTCAGTGATATATGTGACGAGAATGTCTGTACAGCGCTGTGGAATATGTCAGTGATATATAAGTGATGAGAATGTCTGTACAGCGCTGTGGAATATGTCAGTGATATATAAGGGATGAGAATGTCTGTACCGCGCTGTAGAATATATCAGTGATATATAAGTGATGAGAATGTCTGTACAGCGCTGTGGAATATGTCAGTGATATATAAGGGATGAGAATGTCTGTACAGCGCTGTGGAATATGTCAATGATATATCAGTGATGAGAATGTCTGTACAGTGCAGTGGAATATGTCAGTGATATATAAGTGATGAGAATGTCTGTACAGCGCTGTGGAATATGTCAGTGATATATAAGTGATGAGAATGTCTGTACAGCGCTGTGGAATATGTCAGTGATATATAAGGGATGAGAATGTCTGTACAGCACTGTGGAATATGTCAGTGTTATATAAGGGATGAGAATGTCTGTACAACGCTGTGGAATATGTCAGTGATGTATAAGGGATGAGAATGTCTGTACAGCGCTGCGGAATATGTCAGTGATATATAAGTGATGAGAATGTCTGTACAGCGCTGGGGAATATGTCAGTGATATATAAGTGATGAGAATGTCTGTACAGCGCTGCGGAATATGTCAGTGATATATAGGTGATGAGAAAGTATGTACCGCGCTGTGGAATATGTCAGTGATATATAAGTGATGAGAATGTCTGTACAGCGCTGCGGAATATGTCAGTGATATATAAGTGATGAGAATGTCTGTACAGTGCTGTGGAATATGTCAGTGATATATAAGTGATGAGAATGTCTGTACAGCGCTGTGGAATATGTCAGTGATATATAAGGGATGAGAATGTCTGTACAGCGCTGCGGAATATGTCAGTGATATATAAGTGATGAGAATGTCTGTACAGCGCTGTGGAATATGTCAGTGATATATAAGTGATGAGAATGTCTGTACAGCGCTGTGGAATATGTCAGTGATATATAAGTGATGAGAATGTCTGTACAGCGCTGTGGAAAATGTCAGTGATATATAAGTGATGAGAATGTCTGTACAGCACTGTGGAATATGTCAGTGATATATAAGTGATGAGAATGTCTGTACAGTGCAGTGGAATATGTCAGTGATATATAAGTGATGAGAATGTCTGTACAGCGCTGTGGAATATGTCAGTGATATATAAGTGATGAGAATGTCTGTACAATTCTCTGGAATATGTCCGTGATATTCCACAGCGCTGTACAGACATTCTCATCACTTATATATCACTGACATATTCTACAGCGCTTCACAGACATAGAGAGGGATTGAAACACAAAATGGATGTAAAAGTTGCTAAACTTTAAGCTCATCTCTTATTAGTTAGAGTTAGTGGTGGTTAGGGCGGCATCTAAACTGGCACTGTCCGATAGCGTTGTACCCTGAATTGTTCTCTCTTCTAGATGTCGACGAGTGCAGCCAATCATCTCCGTGCCAGCAGCGGTGCCTGAACACCATTGGCTCGTACCACTGTGCATGTGACCCCGGCTATGACATGAAAGGCACCCGGTGTACAGGTGAGTGGGGTTCCTGCTTGGATCCATGACCACAGTATCCCACGTGCTGTCCCCATCAGGTTTTGCCCATCTGCTTTCAATGATGTACGACTTCTTGCTGTCAGTGAATATAAACACATCCTGACCCAATACTCCTCACAGCTGAGGGTTTGCTACAAATGTATCCAGTCAAGACAATCCTCTGTAAACTGCACACTTCAGCAGCACACATATTTCTACTGTCCTTATAGTTTGCTACAATGTGTCAGAGGAGGTACAATGTTTTAGTCTGGAGCCCAAGCTGTTTACCTTATAGATTCTTGTCTAGACTGGATACAACTGTAACAAACCCTCAGCTGTGAGTATTCGTATTAGATCAATTAGATCAGCACAGTTCTCAGCTGCTGGATTCTGGTTGCAGTATTTTGCATTGAATTTTATATAATATCGAAATACCACTTTAGTTTTTTTACTCCTGAATCATGTTACATAGTGTTATATATATATATATATATATATATATATATTATCAGTGGTGTATCTTGGCTTTGTGCTGCCCTAGGCGAGACTAAACTCGGGCACCCCCCTAATATAAATTTGAACCGCCCCTTCCTTTCAAGGCCAAACCCCTTCCTCTGTAAACCCCGCTCTTCCTTTTAGTCTCCACCCTTTCCTGTATTTAAAAGTGAATAACGACAGCCAAACACCCTTCCAGGACCTCACACCCCTCCCTAGATCCCACTAAGTGTCATCCACAGATCCACTCCCCCCTTAAGTGCCATCCACAAACCCCCCTTAAGTGCCATCCACAGATCCCCCCTTAAGTGCCATCCACAGACCCCCTTAAGTGCCATCCACAGATCCCTCCCCTTAAGTGCCATCCACAGACCCCCCTTAAGTGCCATCCACAGATCCCTCCCCTTAAGTGCCATCCACAGATCCCCCCTTAAGTGCCATCCACAGATCCCCCTTAAGTGCCATCCACAGATCCCTCCCTTAAGTGCCATCCACAGATCCCCCAACCAGTGTCATCCACAGATCCCCCAATCCAGTGTCATCCACAGATCCCCTCCCATTCAGTGTCATCCACAGATCCCCCCTCTCAGTGTCATCCACAGATTCCCCCTTCTCTGTGTCATCCACAGATTCCCCCCTCAGTGTCATCCACAGATTCCCCCCCTCTCAGTGTCATCCACTGATTCCCCAACCTTCTCAGTGTCATCCACAGATTCCCCCCTCAGTGTCATCCACAGATTCCCCCCATCCAGTGCATCCACAGATTCCCCCCATCCAGTGCATCCACAGATTCCCCCTTCTCAGTGTCATCCACAGATTCCCCCCATCCAGTGTCATCCACAGATTCCCCCCATCCAGTGTCATCCACAGATTCCCCCCATCCAGTGTCATCCACAGATTCCCCCCAGTGTCATTAACAGATTCCCTACCTGCCCAGCGCCGCCTCCTCCCAGCCCAGCGCCGTTGTAGGTAATTATTATTCACTTCACTTGCCGGAGAAGAGAAGCGCCGGAAGACTCACACAGGCGCACTGGCAGGCGCATGCGCACTTCAATGCCTCTGCCAGTGCGCCTGTGTGAGTCTTCCGGCGCTTCTCTTCTCAGTGAAGTGAATAATAATTACCTACAACGGCGCTGGGCTGGGAGGAGGCGGCGCTCTGCAGGGAGGAGCGGTCCCGGCGCACCCCTACAGCGCGGCCAGCCAAAAAAGATTTCTATCACTGAGGCAAACAGGGCATTTTGCCGCCCCATTGGAAGTGCCGCCCTAGGCAAATGCCTTGTTTGCCTCGTGATAGATACGCCACTGTATATTATTTTAACATTAGTTGCATAGCTTTTCTAAAAGGGCGATCCGCTTAGGGAACCTCCATGACCTGCTCGTCCTGAGGATGTAATGTGTTGATAGATTATTATCCATGCCCTTTGGGACTTAATCGTCTGCTCTCATTGCTGTCAGATATAAATGAGTGTCTTCGAGGAGTTTGCCTGCCTCAGCAACAGTGTAGAAATACCCTTGGAAGTTACCAGTGTATCGACAACTGTCCAGCGGGGACCACGCGATCAGAATCTGGAACCTGCAATGGTGAGTGGAGGCTGTGAGAAATAACAGCATGTTTCTTAGATGCCCTAATATATAGTTATTAACACAGACATCGCTCTCTAGTCTAGTACAGAGAACACAGACATCGCTCTCTAGGGTAGTACAGAGAACACAGACATCGCTCTCTAGGGTAGTACAGAGAACAGGCATCGCTCTCTAGTCTAGTACTACGGATAACAGACATCGCTCTCTAGTCTAGTACAGAGAACACAGACATCGCTCTCTAGTCTAGTACTACAGATAACAGACATCGCTCTCTAGTCTAGTACTACAGATAACACAGACATCGCTCTCTAGTCTAGTACTACAGATAACAGACATCGCTCTCTAGTCTAGTACTACAGATAACAGACATCGCTCTCTGGTGTAGTACAGAGAAACAGACATCGCTCTCTAGTCTGGTACTACAGATAACACAGACATCGCTCTCTAGTCTAGTACTGCACAGATAGACAGGGCATCGGCTTCTCTAGTCTAGTACTACAGATAACACAGACATCGCTCTCTAGTCTAGTACTACAGATAACAGACATCGCTCTCTAGTCTAGTACTACAGATAACAGACATCGCTCTCTAGTCTAGTACTACAGATAACAGACATCGCTCTCTAGTCTAGTACTACAGATAACAGACATCGCTCTCTAGTCTAGTACTACAGATAACACAGACATCGCTCTCTAATCTAGTACTACAGATAACAGACATCGCTCTCTAGTCTAGTACTACGGATAACAGACATCGCTCTCTAGTCTAGTACTACGGATAACAGACATCGCTCTCTAGTGTAGTACTACAGATAACACAGACATCGCTCTCTAGTCTAGTACTACGGATAACAGACATCGCTCTCTAGTGTAGTACAGAGAACACAGACATTGCTCTCTAGGGTAGTACTACAGATAACACAGACATTGCTCTCTAGGGTAGTACAGAGAACAGGCATCGCTCTCTAGTGTAGTACTACAGATAACACAGACATCGCTCTCTAGTCTCGTACTACAGATAAGACAGACATCGCTCTCTAGTGTAGTACTACAGATAACAGACATCGCTCTCTAGTCTAGTACTACAGATAACACAGACATCGCTCTCTAGTCTAGTACTACAGATAAGACAGACATCGCTCTCTAGTGTAGTACTACAGATAACAGACATCGCTCTCTAGTCTAGTACTACAGATAAGACAGACATCGCTCTCTAGTGTAGTACTACAGATAACACAGACATCGCTCTCTAGTCTAGTACTACAGATAACAGACATCGCTCTCTAGTCTAGTACTACAGATAACAGACATCGCTCTCTAGTCTAGTACTACAGATAACAGACATCGCTCTCTAGTGTAGTACTACAGATAACAGACATCGCTCTCTAGTCTAGTACTACAGATAACACAGACATCGCTCTCTAGTGTAGTACTACAGATAACACAGACATCGCTCTCTAGTCTAGTACTACAGATAACAGACATCGCTCTCTAGTGTAGTACTACAGATAACAGGCATCGCTCTCTAGTCTAGTACTACAGATAACACAGACATCTCTCTCTAGTCTAGTACTACAGATAACAGACATCTCTCTCTAGTCTAGTACTACAGATAACAGACATCGCTCTCTAGTCTAGTACTACAGATAACAGACATCGCTCTCTAGTCTAGTACTATAGATAAGACAGACATCGCTCTCTAGTCTAGTACTACAGATAAGACAGACATCGCTCTCTAGTCTAGTACTACAGATAACACAGACATCGCTCTCTAGTCTAGTACTACAGATAACAGACATCGCTCTCTAGTCTAGTACTACAGATAACAGACATCGCTCTCTAGTCTAGTACTACAGATAACAGACATCGCTCTCTAGTGTAGTACTACAGATAACAGACATCGCTCTCTAGTCTAGTACTACAGATAAGACAGACATCGCTCTCTAGTCTAGTACTACAGATAACAGACATCGCTCTCTAGTCTAGTACTACAGATAACAGACATCGCTCTCTAGTCTAGTACTACAGATAACAGGCATCGCTCTCTAGTGTAGTACTACAGATAACAGACATCGCTCTCTAGTCTAGTACTACAGATAACAGACATCGCTCTCTAGTGTAGTACTACAGATAACACAGACATCGCTCTCTAGCCTAGTACTACAGATAACAGACATCGCTCTCTAGTGTAGTACTACAGATAACAGACATCGCTCTCTAGTCTAGTACTACAGATAACACAGACATCTCTCTCTAGTGTAGTACTACAGATAACAGACATCGCTCTCTAGTCTAGTACTACAGATAACAGACATCGCTCTCTAGTCTAGTACTACAGATAACAGACATCGCTCTCTAGTCTAGTACTATAGATAAGACAGACATCGCTCTCTAGTCTAGTACTACAGATAAGACAGACATCGCTCTCTAGTCTAGTACTACAGATAACACAGACATCGCTCTCTAGTCTAGTACTACAGATAACACAGACATCGCTCTCTAGTCTAGTACTATAGATAAGACAGACATCGCTCTCTAGTCTAGTACTACAGATAAGACAGACATCGCTCTCTAGTCTAGTACTACAGATAACACAGACATCGCTCTCTAGTCTAGTACTACAGATAACAGACATCGCTCTCTAGTGTAGTACTACAGATAACAGACATCGCTCTCTAGTCTAGTACTACAGATAACAGACATCGCTCTCTAGTCTAGTACTACAGATAACAGACATCGCTCTCTAGTCTAGTACTACAGATAACAGACATCGCTCTCTAGTCTAGTACTACAGATAAGACAGACATCGCTCTCTAGTCTAGTACTACAGATAACAGACATCGCTCTCTAGTCTAGTACTACAGATAACAGACATCACTCTCTAGTCTAGTACTACAGATAACACAGACATCTCTCTCTAGTCTAGTACTACAGATAACAGACATCGCTCTCTAGTCTAGTACTACAGATAACACAGACATCGCTCTCTAGTGTAGTACTACAGATAACAGACATCGCTCTCTAGTGTAGTACTACAGATAAGACAGACATCGCTCTCTAGTGTAGTACTACAGATAACAGACATCGCTCTCTAGTGTAGTACTACAGATAACAGACATCGCTCTCTAGTCTAGTACTACAGATAAGACAGACATCGCATCCCATTCCGCATGGGTTCCAGGCTATGTACCACGTTTCTATGTTGCTATGTCTTAGTATATTTTATGTTATTATGTCTTCGTTTGTCCTCATCGGTCTGCGTGCGCCATGCATGGGTTCCTGGCAATGTTCTCATCTGTCTACGTTCACCATGTTCTGTGTATGCTTTTTTTCATGGGTTCCTGGCTGTGGTTCTCTCCATTATCCTGTATCCTAGTCTTGTGTCTGAAGACTGTTCAGTATTGTGTGTCTGGATTGCTGGTGCCTTGCAGGTCACCTGCCAAGTGTACCGGGACCATCCTAGGAGGTGGCGGTCCGGTTGCTCCCCCTACGGCGAAGACCAGATCCCTGTATAGGGATTAAAGGGTGAAAACCAGAGGGGGCACTAGAATCAAAGTCAAACCGGTCACTTCTGCCACTGATCCGTACAGCTTGCGCTGCCATGTTATCCGCTGTTCATCCTAGTTGCGGTTCCTTCCGGGCCTGGTTTATTCGGATTGTCTGTTGATATTTTCCTTTTGGCTTCCTGTGATGTTCAGGGGTTCTCCTGATCCGGACTCCGTTTCGATATCTTCAGGGGTTCTCCTGACCAGGACTCGGTTTTGATATCTGCAGGGGTTCTCCTGATCCAGACTCTGTTTCGATATCTTCGGGGGTTCTAGTGACCCCCGAACATGACAATATGATGACATTATTTGTCACGAATTATAGTTCCAAAAAACAAAGCGGCGATCGTTACCTGTAATAACCTAACATGTAAACGGTCGGCTCACCTTTGGAGAACTTGTATGGTTGCTGTTGGTGGAGGTCAGTCCAGCAATGTCCAGTAACGGCAGTCCGATGGATTGGTCACCGTTTCTTCTTTACTTTCCCAGATGTAGATGAATGTCGCGATGGGTCCCACATGTGTCGCTACAACCAGCTGTGTGAGAACACCATGGGGGGATACCGCTGCACATGTCCGCGGGGGTACAGGTCCCAGGGTGTCGGGAGACCGTGTCTAGGTAAGTATAAGGACTGGAAGGAGGGGCGGATTCTCTGAGGCCTTGGGTTTTGGAGAATGTACACAATGTCGTACTCTGCATCTGAAATCTTCACTTTTCCTTTCACCTAGATATAAATGAGTGCCAGCAGGTGCCCAGACCCTGCGCGTATCAGTGCCAAAACCTAGCCGGCAGCTACAAGTGCCTGTGCCCGCCTGGCAAACAGCTTCTGGGGGATAGGCGCTCATGTGCAGGACTGGAGAGGCTGGGCAATAGCTCCGGCATTGGTATCACTGGAGCCCAGTTTGAGCGGCCGATAACCAATGGACGGATTCACGGGAACAATGTCTACACCTGGCTGTCCTTCAGCCAAAACGGCAACCTCATCGGCCAAAGCAGCCCGGGCCGGTGCCAGCCAGGATTTATCCACAGGAACGGGGCTTGTACAGGTAAATGGAGAGATCTGTGGTAGGGCCCATTCACACGACCGTATTCATGGGTCCGCATCCATTCCACAATTTTGCAGACCCATTCATTTCAATGGGACCACAATAGATGCGGACAGCACCCCGTGTGCTGTCCACAGCTGCGCTTCCGTTCCACGGCCCCGCATAGAGCCTGTCCTTCTCTTGTCTGTAATAGTGGACAAGAATAGGCATTTCTACCATAGGACTGGCGGTGTGCATTCTGCAAAATGCAAAACGCACATGGGCGGGTATCTATGTTTTGCGGATCTGCAATTTGCGCTCCGCAAAACACATACAGCCGCCTGAATGGGCCCTTATTCTGAGCAATACCTAATGTAATAGAAATGATTATTCACGTGGGGGGAGGTCAGGGGCTCACATTCTGTTCCCTTTCTTCAGATATCGATGAATGCCACCAGCGGAACCCCTGCCAGCACGAATGCCGAAACACAGAGGGCAGCTACCAGTGTCTGTGTCCATCAGGGTACCGGCTGCTGCCCAACAACAGGAACTGCCAAGGTAAGTGCCAAAGAATCAGTGCAGCCCACCGCACCGGACCCCCATGTGTGATTATGTGAGAGAAGCCAGGAGTGCATGTGACAGAGAAAGTGATCCACAGTAGTACAGAGTATTTCAGGAGAGACGTGTACAGATCTTGTGAGAGTTAAAGGATTATCCAGCAGCACAAAGTATTTCAGGAGACGTATTACATATTGCACTCCTTTCCCTCTACTTATACCTTGCTGTAAGCTGAGATGATGGCTGATTAATAAGGTGTAATGTATTGTAATCTTTACTCTGCCCTCATTCTCCAGACATTGATGAATGTGCAGAGCAGAGGATCAGCTGTGGACCCAACCAGATGTGTTTCAACACCAGAGGAGGCTACCAGTGTCTGGACACCCCCTGCCCTGCGACGTACACAAAGGGCCCCAGCCCCGGGTAAGACCCACAGTGTCTGCACAAAGCTTTGCTCTGCAGCTTTATATTATGAAAAGTGACAGGCTTGCTGACTGTTTCCAATAACAGTCAGCAGAATACTGAACGCAGCTCTGGAGTGTAATACAGGATGTAACTCAAGATAAGTAATGCATTGTATGTACACAGTGACTGCACAAGCAGAATAGTGAGTGCAGCTCTGAAGTATAATACAGGATGTAAGTCAGGACCAGTACAGGATAAGTAATGTATGTACACAGTGACTGCACCAGCAGAATAGTGAGTGCAGCTCTGGAGTATAATACAGGATGTAACTCAGGATCAGTACAGGATAAGTAATGTATGTACACAGTGACTGCACCAGCAGAATAGTGAGTGCAGCTCTGGAGTATAATACAGGATGTCACTCAGGATCAGTACAGGATAAGTAATGTATGTACACGGTGACTGCACCAGCAGAATAGTGAGTGCAGCTCTGGAGTATAATACAGGATGTAACTCAGGATCAGTACAGGATAAGTAATGTATGTACACAGTGACTGCACCAGCAGAATAGTGAGTGCAGCTCTGGAGTATAATACAGGATGTAACTCAGGATCAGTACAGGATAAGTAATGTATGTACACAGTGACTGCACCAGCAGAATAGTGAGTGCAGCTCTGGAGTATAATACAGGATGTAACTCAGGATCAGTACAGGATAAGTAATGTATGTACACAGTGACTGCACCAGCAGAATAGTGAGTGCAGCTCTGGAGTATAATACAGGATGTAACTCAGGATCAGTACAGGATAAGTAATGTATGTACACAGTGACTGCACCAGCAGAATAGTGAGTGCAGCTCTGGAGTATAATACAGGATGTAACTCAGGATCAGTGCAGGATAAGTAATGTATGTACATAGTGACTGCACCAGCAGAATAGTGAGTGCCGCTCTGGAGTATAATGCAGGATGTAACTCAGGACCAGTACAGGATTAGTAATGTATGTACACAGTGACTGCACCAGCAGAATAGTGAGTGCAGCTCTGGAGTATAATACAGGATGTAACTCAGGATCAGTACAGGATAAGTAATGTATGTACACAGTGACTGCACCAGCAGAATAGTGAGTGCAGCTCTGGAGTATAATACAGGATGTAACTCAGGATCAGTACAGGATAGGTAATGTATGTACACAGTGACTGCACCAGCAGAATAGTGAGTGCAGCTCTGGAGTATAATACAGGATGTAACTCAGGATCAGTACAGGATAAGTAATGTACGTACACCGTGACTGCACCAGCAGAATAGTGAGTGCAGCTCTGGAGTATAATACAGGATGTAGCTCAGGATCAGTACAGGATAAGTAATGTATGTACACAGTGACTGCACCAGCAGAATAGTGAGTGCAGCTCTGGAGTATAATACAGGATGTAACTCAGGATAAGTAATGTATGTACACAGTGACTCCACCAGCAGAATAGTGAGTGCAGCTCTGGAGTATAATACAGGATGTAACTCAGGATCAGTACAGGATAAGTAATGTATGTACACAGTGACTGCACCAGCAGAATAGTGAGTGCCGCTCTGGAGTATAATGCAGGATGTAACTCAGGACCAGTACAGGATTAGTAATGTATGTACACAGTGACTGCACCAGCAGAATAGTGAGTGCAGCTCTGGAGTATAATACAGGATGTAACTCAGGATCAGTACAGGATAGGTAATGTATGTACACAGTGACTGCACCAGCAGAATAGTGAGTGCAGCTCTGGAGTATAATACAGGATGTAACTCAGGATCAGTACAGGATAGGTAATGTATGTACACAGTGACTGCACCAGCAGAATAGTGAGTGCAGCTCTGGAGTATAATACAGGATGTAACTCAGGATCAGTACAGGATAAGTAATGTACGTACACCGTGACTGCACCAGCAGAATAGTGAGTGCAGCTCTGGAGTATAATACAGGATGTAGCTCAGGATCAGTACAGGATAAGTAATGTATGTACACAGTGACTGCACCAGCAGAATAGTGAGTGCAGCTCTGGAGTATAATACAGGATGTAACTCAGGATAAGTAATGTATGTACACAGTGACTCCACCAGCAGAATAGTGAGTGCAGCTCTGGAGTGTGATACAGGATGTAACTCGGGATCAGAGAGGATTATAGAATAATGGGAAATGAAGTGATGCATTGTCGCTCCCTCCTCCTATAGGACCTGCTATCGCCGGTGTCTCACAGACTGCAGTTCGGGCGGCCCTTATACCTTGCAGTACAAGCTGCTGACCTTGCCTTTCGGGATACCTCCAAATCAAGATGTCGTCCGCCTCAGTGCCTTTTCCGAAGGGGGTGTCCTTCAAAACCAAACCAGCTTCACGGCCCTGGAGCAGGATTCGGGCAGCCCCTTTGCTCTCCGTGACGATGGAGGCCACGGTATCATCTACACCTTGCGCTCACTGGACACTTCAGGGATTTACCGACTAAAAGTGCAAGCAGCGTCACACAGTGAACAGCAGGGGTTACGGTATCAGAACGTCTTCATCATTTACATCTCTGTCTCTCCATATCCTTACTGATCCCAAAGCCACAAGCTGGACAGTCAAAAGCCTATTGAACTGCGGCGACCACGGAGCCACTGATGGTTTTTAATTTTATATACAGTGCCAGTAGCAATAATGGGTCCTGCCCAGACTGTAAGGTGCTCGCCCTCTCCTGCCAGTCATTGAGACTATTAATATGTGCCAGTCATAGGACTGGGGCCGGGCACCTCCCTGCAGCAGACAAGGCTGCCCTCCAACGATGGCGGTCATTTGGTGCTATGGTAAATCCTGCATTCAGAGCCTTCTACACAGTGACGGAGGTAGACAGTACATGAATGAGGTCACACGTGGAGCTCTCGATGCTGCTGCTGACACCCGTGCCTCTCTCAGGGAGTTTAATGTCTTTCTGTGCACAGCCTCCCCCCTTTACTAGGTCATTTCATCACTCTGTACCTGCACAGGATAGAAGGGCCCGTATCCCTTGTACATTTACTAATGTTGCTCTGGTTCTCTGTGGTAGCCTTTTGTAGGTGCCACCGACCCATAGGAAAGAGGGTGAGACTTCTCATGCACCTCAAGGAAGCTGCATGCCCCATGGTGGAGACAGGGTCCCATACCTGACCTCTACAGTGTTCACCAAGGGTTGTACAACTACAACTCCCATCAATGCTTCGGCAGCCCGCAAGCTATCAGGGCATGATGTCAGTTGTAGTTTTGCAACAGCTGGAGAGCCACAGGTTGGAGATACTGTTATGTAGTTAAGTAGGGGACTAGGCATTGCTGCAAATCAGGGAGCGGGGGCACTGCTCTATGTAATGGGGGGCAGGACAGGAGTTCTGTTTAGTAATTATACTAAGTGTATGAGGCTTCTGGCTAATGCATTACATTATTTACTGATGGATTATTTATTTTTATGTCCCAATAAAGTATTTTATACGGTTTCTTACTCAAATCGATGTCCCCTCTCGAGTACCAGCACTGTAATCTCTGGACTCCGTATAGACATACCCATTATACGCTCTCGTTCACATGCACAGCTGCTTCCTGCCCTAGGAAAATGTGGGTTAGCGCCACCCCGTCAGACACGTGAGCGCACACTGCTCCTGGGATTAGATTTGGATGTGACTGGAGAAGAAAACACCATGTTGGTCGGACTCAGAAATAACTGCTTGTGGAGTCTTTCACTTCTGCTCTTTCCACCTGCAGCTGATCCCTCAGTCTCGCACGCCCGGCAGAATGGCCAGCCTCATTTACCGTTTTCAGCGCTACTTTATCGGTGGAAAATGTCGCAGGGCCGGCGGGACCAAGCGCCTCTACATAACTTAGGTGCATACGCCGCCATATAAATTGCCAGTCTTAATAAATGACCCCCTTAGTTTTCAGGGAATGCTCCATGGGAAAAAGGTATGCCAAGTATTTCCTGACAAAGAAACCAAAGAATCTTGTAAGAGGTGAGTGACCATCTGCAGAGTGGCCCCGTCTGCAGAGTGACCCCGTCTGCAGAGAGGCCCAACCTGCAGAAAGGCCCAACCTGTAGAGTGACCCCGTCTGCAGAGTGACCCCGTCTGCAGAGTGACCCCGTCTGCAGAGTGACCCCGTCTGCAGAGTGACCCCCGTCTGCAGAGTGACCCCCGTCTGCAGAGAGACCCCCGTCTGCAGAGAGACCCCCGTCTGCAGAGAGACCCCCGTCTGCAGAGAGACCCCCGTCTGCAGAGAGACCCCACCTGTAGAGTGACCCCCGTCTGCAGAGAGACCCAACCTGTAGACAGCGGTTTCATGGTTCTCACCCCTCAGTACGCAGCAGGGACCAGTTTGGCCGGATGAGATGCCTCAGATGCAGCTCAGGGGCTACTGGTTCTAATCAATAAAAAGGGGGTATGGAGATGTGTCTATGGCATCTCATCCAGTCAACCAGCACCCGGCTCCGTACTGATGAGGGGGGGAAACCTGAAGCAGCGCTGTATACAGATGGGAGACGTCACCTTTATGAAGACTGGTGCTTTTACTGCCAGTGTTGATCTGGTCTGCAGTGACGCGAGATGCACCACAATTGAGACGCCCATCTTTCTCAGCAAGTCCATGGGCCCCAGTTATCTGACTGTAGTGTGCATGGCGTAAAACGTCACTACAGAAGCCTTACACAAAACTGTGTGACTTTTATTTGCCGCCACTATGGGCTGCAGGGGGGCGTGAAAACTCTCCCCCTGAGTCTCCATATACCCCCCGGATCTTTTCAGTAAGAACCAGGAGCCCCCTCTCAGCTGTTTCCAGGTGGGTTGTACTTCCCACTGGAGGAGTCTCTGGTTTGGACACTGCTTCCCTACAGATGCCACTAGGGGGAGCTCACTGCAGTGGTGGGGGGCAGATAAGGCAGTAGATAACATAATAAAATGCTACTGCCATTGACGAAACAATTAGAATATTAATCATGCATATTAATTATCAATGATAGCTTAATACATAGACTTTTCTTATATGTTATGGGCCGTTTAGCTTTTTCTGGAGCTCACATTGTCTTACCAGTATGTCACCACAAGATGGCAGTGCTGTGTCACCGTCCCAGCCATCCCCGCTCTCCTGTGAGGCCGATTAGTGGGCTCAGGAGCCCCTTGAACTTTTTCACCTTTGCCCTGTATCTGCTCTTTTCACTGGAGGATGGGGGAAGTGCTGGGATCTTGGCTTCATTGCACTTTCCAAATCTCTTCCTTGTGGTGGACGTGGCCCTGAGGAAGAATACGCTGCTCCTCGGTGATGTAAGGAATGCCACGGATGCTGGAATGTGGCGGGGAATTCCTGCACTGCACCAAGGAGCTGCGGCAGGATCCTCCGGTTTCTTCTGCGCTCCTTACCTGGCCACAACGCGGAGACGTCCGAAAAACGCATCTGAGACGCCTGAGAGCGCCATAAATATTAGGGAGAAAAGAGAGTACCTCACACCGGACCTCAGATCTGCAGCTCAGGAGGACCCCGAAGTCTGCATCAAGCAAGAGGTGGATACAGCAGGCAGTACCACACAGGATAGGATTAGATACATAGCTCAGCAGAGAGTATCACACAGGATGGGATTAGTTACACAGCTCAGCAGGCAGTACCACACAGGATGGGATTAGATACACCGCTCAGCAGGCAGTATCACACATGATAGGATTAGATACACAGCTCAGCAGACAGTATCACACAGGATGGGATTAGATACACCATTCGGCAGGCAGTATCACACAGGATAGGATTAGATACACAGCTCAGCCGACAGTATCACAAATGATAGGTTTAGATACACAGCTCAGCAGACAGTATCACACAGGATAGGATTAGATACACAGCTCAGCCGACAGTATCACAAATGATAGGTTTAGATACACAGCTCAGCAGACAGTATCACACAGGATAGGATTAGATACACAGCTCAGCCGACAGTATCACAAATGATAGGTTTAGATACACAGCTCAGCAGACAGTATCACACAGGATAGGATTAGATACACAGCTCAGCCGACAGTATCACAAATGATAGGTTTAGATACACAGCTTTAAAGGCAGTATCACACAGGATAGGATTAGATACACAGATCAGCAGACAGTATCACACAGGATAGGATTAGATACACAGCTCAGCCGACAGTATCACAAATGATAGGTTTAGATACACAGCTCAGCAGACAGTATCACACAGGATAGGATTAGATACACAGCTCAGCCGACAGTATCACAAATGATAGGTTTAGATACACAGCTCAGCAGACAGTATCACACATGATAGGATTAAATACACAGGTCAGCAGGCAGTATCACATATGATGGTATTAGATACACAGCTTTAAAGGCAGTATCACACAGGATAGGATTAGATACACAGATCAGCAGGCAGTATCACACATGATGGGATTAGATACACCACTCGGCAGGCAGTATCACACAGGATGGGATTAGATGGACCACTCAGCAGGCAGTATCACACAGGATAGGATTAGATACACAGGTAAGCAGGCACTATTGCCCAGGATAGAATTAGATACACAGCTCAGACGACAATATAACACATGTCGGGATTAGATACACAAATCAGCAGGCAGTATCACACATGATAGGTTTAGATACAGGAGTTCAGCAGACAGTATCACACAGGATAGGATTAGATACACAGCTCAGCAGACAATATCACAAATGATAGGTTTAGATACAGCAGCTCTGAAGACATCTAATTCCTGTTGCTTTCCCATAAATCAATAGTACAATAAAAAGGATAAGAAACTTTGTCATTTCTATTCTTATTAGAATATCCCGCCCCCACTTCGTCTTGAATTAATAATTCACTTTTAATTCACTGGTAAAATCCATCTTTGAAAAGATAGAGGGGAGAAGGGATTCTCATTTCACTGAGAGATCAGGTTACAGCTGCCATGCATGTATGTAGGGAGCAGCTGCACAGACAGAAACCCTGCTGCTTCTAGTAAGTCTTCTGTCGCACCCTAGGGCTGGATTCACAGCTACACATGACCGCTATATAAAGTCCTCCATGCTGCGGCTTCTGAGTGTGGATCTCCTCTTCTGTAAGTGTAACGCCCCAGAGTGGCATTACCATCTTTGCACCCTGCCACTATCTTGTATGGTTAACCTAATGTCATCCTATGTATTTATTCCCAGGTCCTGCACAATGTGTATTCTATTCTGTCTTCTTACACGTTCACACAGTGTGCAGTCTTACATTCAGCATAAACCATTCCTGTCTACAAATAAGAGGACTGTTCTTTGTAGTCTAACTTGTTTATTGGTCAACAGGTTGTACTCTTTGCACGATGTGCGAGTGAAAGATTGTACAAGTGTGGCAAAACTGCAAGAATATAAATAGCATGTATAAGTATAAAGCATAGCAAGTACTATAACATTACATTAACACTGAAGCACATGGTAAAATGGCTGCCTGTACATAAGATTGCGTGGCTAGCTAACAGTAATAACAACTCCCTGAGTAACAATTACAACTAGCTGAACAGCTCTGCAACACACAATATCCAAGAAATGAAAGTAGATCTCTCACCAGATATGCTTTTACAAGGATGGTTGAGTTTGAGAAGGAGACATGCATAGGACAGCTCCGCTGATGTAGACTGGAGACTTCTCTTTCCCAGGATGCTTTGCACTCCCACAATGCAGTGCACCACCCACAATGCAGTAGTCTTTGTAACAGGAAAAACAAAGTCTAATACAACTTAATTCCGCTAGATGGTGCTATAACCACACTAAGCACTTCAGAAATACCAAGACTGAGGCAGACATGATCTGTAATGATTCTCTAACCCTGCTGGGCAGAACAATAATCTTGTTATGTAACTGTTTATGCTCAAATTTAATATGCCTGTTTCACCAGCAGATGGCAGCATAAATGGCAGAGCTACAGACCTTTCATTCCATTCTAACACCCCCCTCTGTGATGTGGTGGGTTTGTCCCACTTGCTGCAGGGAGGGTGGAGTTCAGTTCGAGAGTGTGTTGATTACCCCTGCTAGGGGAATTCAGCAGGAGCACATCCCTGTTGGACGAGCCCTGTCTAGGCCAGCTGGAGCACCTTAAGCTCCGCTGGACGTGGAGGCCACAGTCGAAAGCCTCAGAAACCAGGAGTAAAGCGTTTGCTGGACAAAACTAGAGATAGACCAGATGACAAAGTTAAGTACAGCATAAGGAAGGAGCGGAGTTCTATAGCCAGTCTGCCAGCACAGCAGAGTCAGAGAGCAACAGATGTAGAAGAGAGGAGTTTGCCTGCCACAGTTAATGCCAAAGCCTGCTGGGGTCCAAGATAAACTCTGCAAACCGTTGGAAGGAACGTTTACTCAAGTAAAGCTGTTATCAACTTCATCACAAGGTCTGGACTCAATTATTCCCCCTATCTTTCTGCTTTCGGGGGGGCAATGCCTGGGGTCTATTGTATCCAGGTAGGAGTACCGTGACACGTGCACCAACATTAAGGGACATTATAGGCTATAGCACTCTGGCATTCCTACACCTCAGTACCATCTACCACAGTATCACTAAAAGGGGCCCTGTGGCCTCGGTGCTTCACTGCAACTGGTGTCACGAAAAACATGTACTTTAAGGGACCCCTTGCCATGAGCTTAATGACTGCATAAGGAAGACTTGAGAGCAGCTAGCTGAGCTCAGAGAACATGCACCATCAGATATGGCGCACATAATACAGTCGTATAGTGCATGTAAACCGTGCGATTCCTCAGGTAGGTACATGGCAATTTATTCTGAAGAGACAAGTACACATAAGATTAACGTCAACCAAATCTGAAGAGGTCGTCAGGACTGGTGGTACCAGAATCTTCTATGAGGGCATCAGAAGGTAGACTTCTTCTGGATTTAAACATGCCCAACCACCCGAGGTGTCTCAGAGCGGCTAATTCCCCACTCCTATAGAGCGCACATGCATGCTTGGCTGACTGGTAATAAACAATGAGGTTGTCTGATGCAGAATTTCGGGCCCAGACTTGGAGAACCCAACCTGTCAAACATCTTGGAGGTGTTTTATAGAAGGTGTAAACTGTGAGACAGATGAAGTGTCAGCAAGAAGATCGAGAGTGACAAGCCGGTGATTACCTCACTCCATAGAGAGACAGGAGATAAGACAGAAGAGACTGCAGCTCCTCAAAGCTCCCTAATCCTCCACACTTACTAGACAGAAAACAAACACCAGAGGAGCGCAGCTCCGGCTGTCAGATGGAAGGAAGGCTTTGAAGTTTTTTTAAATACTCGAGAGCGAGATGATTGCAGAATGTTCATCCGATATCCAGTGCAAACCATATGTCTGCTGCCTCATCCCTACTGCCGGCAAATCTGTGCGGGATTGGCCAAGCTCTATTCTTGTACATAGGAGGCAGTATTATAGTAGATATATTCTTATACATAGGAGCAGTATTATAGTAGTTATATTCCTGTACATAGGAGACAGTATTATACTAGTTATATTCTTGTACATAGGAGCAGTATTATAGTAGTTATATTCTTGTACATAGGAGCAGTATTATAGTAGTTATATTCTTGTACATAGGAGGCAGTATTATAGTAGTTACATTCCTGTACATAGGAGGCAGTATTATAGTAGTTATATTCTTGTACATAGGAGGCAGTATTATAGTGGTTATATTCCTGTACATAGGAGCAGTATTATAGTAGTTATATTCTTGTACATAGGAGCAGTATTATAGTAGTTATATTCTTGTACATAGGAGGCAGTATTATAGTAGATATATTCTTATACATAGGAGCAGTATTATAGTAGTTATATTCTTGTACATAGGGGGCAGTATTATAGTAGATATATTCTTATACATAGGAGCAGTATTATAGTAGATATATTCTTGTACATAGGAGCAGTATTATAGTAGTTATATTCCTGTACATAAGAGGCAGTATTATAGTAGTTACATTCCTGTACATAGGAGGCAGTATTATAGTAGTTATATTCTTGTACATAGGAGGCAGTATTGTAGTATTTATATTCTTGTACATAGGAGGCAGTATTATAGTAGTTATATTCTTGTACATAGGAGCAGTATTATAGTAGTTATATTCTTGTACATAGGAGGCAGTATTATAGTAGATATATTCTTATACATAGGAGCAGTATTATAGTAGTTATATTCTTGTACATAGGAGGCAGTATTATAGTAGTTATATTCTCTGTACATAGGAGCAGTATTATAGTAGATTATATTCTTGTACATAGGAGCAGTATTATAGTAGTTATATTCCTGTACATAGGAGGCAGTATTATAGTAGTTATATTCTTGTACATAGGAGCAGTATTATAGTAGTTATATTCTTGTACATAGGAGCAGTATTATAGTAGTTATATTCTTGTACATAGGAGCAGTATTATAGTAGATATATTCCTGTACATAGGAGCAGTATTATAGTACATATATTCTTGTATATAGGATGCAGTATTATAGTAAATATATTCTTATGCATAGGAGCAGTGTTATAGTAGTTATATTCTTGTACATAGGAGCAGTATTATAGTGGTTATATTCTTGTACATAGGAGCAGTATTATAGTAGTTATATTCTTGTACATAGGAGCAGTATTATAGTAGTTATATTCCTGTACATAGGAGGCAGTATTATAGTAGTTATATTCCTGTACATAGGAGCAGTATTATAGTAGTTATATTCTTGTACATAGGAGGCAGTATTATAGTAGTTATATTCCTGTACATAGGAGCAGTATTATAGTACATATATTCTTGTATATAGGATGCAGTATTATAGTAAATATATTCTTATGCATAGGAGCAGTGTTATAGTAGTTATATTCTTGTACATAGGAGCAGTATTATAGTGGTTATATTCTTGTACATAGGAGCAGTATTATAGATGTTATATTCTTGTATATAGGAGCAGTATTATAGTAGTTATATTCCTGTACATAGGAGCAGTATTATAGTAGTTATATCCTTGTACATAGGAGCAGTATTATAGTAGTTATATTCTTGTACATAGGAGCAGTATTATAGTGGTTATATTCTTGTACATAGGAGCAGTATTATAGTAGTTATATTCTTGTACATAGGAGCAGTATTATAGTAGTTATATTCTTGTACATAGGAGGCAGTATTATAGTAGTTATATTCTTGTACATAGGAGGCAGTATTATAGTAGTTATATTTTTGTACATAGGAGGCAGTATTATAGTCGTTATATTATTGTACATAGGAGCAGTATTATAGTAGTTATATTCTTGTATATAGGATGCAGTATTATAGTAAATATATTCTTATACATAGGAGCAGTGTTATAGTAGTTATATTCTTGTACATAGGAGCAGTATTATAGTAGTTATATTCCTGTACGTAGGAGGCAGTATTATAGTAGTTATATTCTTGTACATAGGAGCAGTATTATAGTAGTTATATTCCTGTACGTAGGAGGCAGTATTATAGTAGTTATATTCCTGTACGTAGGAGTCAGTATTATAGTAGTTATATTCCTGTACATAGGAGGCAGTATTATAGTAGTTATATTCCTGTACATAGGAGGCAGTATTATAGTAGTTATATTCTTGTACATAGGAGCAGTATTATAGTAGTTATATTCCTGTACATAGGAGGCAGTATTATAGTAGTTATATTCCTGTACATAGGAGCAGTATTATAGTAGTTATATTCCTGTACGTAGGAGGCAGTATTATAGTAGTTATATTCCTGTACGTAGGAGGCATTATAGTTGTGACATTAAGGAGCTAAGTGTCAGTGCTATATAGTGTCAGCTGTCTCCTGGGATTGACATTTTTCTTCACTTCTTTTCCATTTACCTTTGTGCTGGTGAAGTTCTCTGGTGTCCTGATTAACATTCTGGAGATTTAGAACTTTTTGTGCAGTTTGATAATGAATGAGGTCGGGGAAGAGAGGAATGATTGTACATTGTAAATCCTGGAGATTTGGGATGGAGTGTTAGCTGATCTGCCATGTTCTGCAGTTTGGGATTTCATTCCTGGGTTTTTCACCTGAATACTTAATGTAAAGCTTTGGTTTGTAACCCCTTCCACTGTTACATTAGGGGATTTCACTGTAGGCTGTTCCTTTATATGGATTATACACATTGTATATCTCGTCATAAGCATAAATATCATCCTCTGTGAGCTAAACAATTCATCAGCACAAATCTCTCCCATTGTCATTGTTTGTTACAGTGTATCGGTGCAGGTAAAATTGTATCTAGTGTACACAATTCTGTGTGACTCTGTCTTTTTACAGTGCAAGTTTCCTGCCAGTAAGGAATGCGGATCGATTGATGAGCAATTATCACTGTATGTGGGTGGACGATTATTAGCGGAGGAGACGTCTGCTATTAAATGCAGCAATCTCCTCCACAGTATAGGGAGAAGTGATCACTAATGCCATCGCTCGTCCTCATACAGAAGCGTTCCTTCCTGATAATCTCCTGCTCATCAGTGGAGGAGACATATTCACATGCAGCGATCTCCTCCACAGTATAGGGAGCAGTGATCACTAATGCCATCACTTGCCCTCATACAGAAGCGTTCCTTCCTGACAATCTCCTGCTCATCAGTGGAGGAGACATATTCACATGCAGCGAACTCCTCCACAGTATAGGGAGCAGTGATCACTAATGCCATCGCTCGTCCCTATACAGTAGCATTGCTTCCTGACAATTGTCTGCTCGTCAGTGGAGGTGACACATTCACATGCAGCGAACTCCTCCACAGTATAGGGAGCAGTGATCACTAATGCCATCACTTGCCCTCATACAGAAGCGTTCCTTCCTGACAATTGTCTGCTCATCAGTGGAGGAGACACATTTACATGCAGCGATCTCCTCCACAGTATAGGGAGCAGTGATCACTAATGCCATCGCTCGTCCTCATACAGAAGCGTTCCTTCCCTACAATCTCCTGCTCGTCAGTGGAGAAGACACATTTACATGCAGAGATCTCCTCCACAGTATAGGGAGCAGTGATCACTAATGCCATCGCTCGTCTCCATACAGAAGCGTTCCTTCCTGACAATTGTCTGCTCGTCAGTGGAGGTGACATATTCACATGCAGCGAACTCCTCCACAGTATAGGGAGCAGTGATCACTAATGCAATCGCTCGTCCCTATACAGAAGCGTTCCTTCCTGACAATCTCCTGCTCATCAGTGGAGGAGACATATTCACATGCAGTGATCTCCTCCACAGTATAGGGAGCAGTGATCACTAATGCCATCACTTTCCCTCATACAGAAGCGTTCCTTCCTGACAATTGTCTGCTCATCAGTGGAGGAGACACATTTACATGCAGCGATCTCCTCCACAGTATAGGGAGCAGTGATCACTAATGCCATCGCTCGTCCTCATACAGAAGCGTTCCTTCCTTACAATCTCCTGCTCGTCAGTGGAGAAGACACATTTACATGCAGCGATCTCCTCCACAGTATGGAGAGCAGTGATCACTAATGCCATCGCTCGTCCCCGTACAGAAGCGTTCCTTCCTGACAATGGTCTGCTTGTCAGTGGAGGAGACACATTTACATGCAGAGATCTCCTCCACAGTATATGGAGCAGTGATCACTAATGCCATCGCTCGTCAACGTACAGAAGCGTTCCTTCCTGACAATGGTCTGCTCGTCAGTGAAGGAGATACATTTACATGCAGCGATCTCCTCCACAGTATAGGGAGCAGTGATCACTAATGCCATCGCTCGTCCTCATACAGACTTGTTTGCCGGCAGCAGATGGTGATTACACGGCACAATCTGTTGCTGGAGAATGACGATTTTTGTGTCTGCACAAACGATCAGATTACCCGATGAACAAGCATGTCACTCCTTCATCAGGCGGTACATTTACACCGCCAGATAATCACTAAAGAGCGTTCCTATGAACATTCGGCAGTGATTATCTGACGGATTCTTGGCCCATATAAAGGGCCCTTAAAAAGATGCACTATATGATTAGCCTCTAGGTGTAATGGTAACGCCCCCGTTGCTCCTAGAGGCTCATTCGCACATATTAAAAGATCATTTTTCTCAGTCTGCAGGCCCATATGAACATGGGACCAACACAGACGCCTTCAGCTGCCGAGCGCACATGGAACAGGTCAGCCGGCGTCATATGGACAGATCGCAGATCCGCATAACACAATGCAATGGTAACTCCCCTGTCACCTCTTTTGCCTGCTCTGCCTTGTTCCGTGTCAGTCTTCACTATAGCAATGGCATTGTGTTCATGAATCAGGGAGTGCTATAGACATGTCCCATGTAGGTGAGTGCAGTGACATCAGAAAGCAGCTGTCACCTCTGGGGGGGACAGGACACTATCGGGGTGGGTTACGTGAAGAATACGCAGCGACAAGCGGAGTCCGTCATAGAACGGTTTTTCTTGTTCCTTCGTGAAGCTTGAAGTTGTTAAACGACTTGTAGAAGAGAGAACCTGAGGTGAGAGATCAGGGAGGGTAAGACGGAGGAGGAGGTGGGCGCTGCATTGATTTAAAATTCTCACCTGAAGGAGACGTTTGCAGAAAATCTTTATTGTGAAACTGGCTGAAGGTTCCTGATGACCCCTCAAAAGGAAATCTGCGGTGGCACCACATGTCCATGGGACCGCCCGTCACCCCTCACCCACCAAAGTGCTGCTAAAATGTGACCTAAAAGAAGCATCGCACTAGTTGACACTTCTGAAGCTTTTTTTTTTACTATGAGCTACTCAAGCTTATGCTGACCGGAGAAGAGGCATGGTCCTCTCCTCAAACACTCTGTGCTGCTGGGGACCCCGATTCTTGCACTATGTCAATATCATCGTCTGACTTCTGACAGCCTCAGCACACTACTCTCCTGAAATCCTCTGTGCTGCTGGGGACCCTGCTCCTCCCACTATGTAACTCTCAGCCTGTGACCTCCATAAGATCAGCACACTGCTCTCCTGAAATCCTCTGTGCTGCTGGGACCCTGCTTCTTCCACTATGTAACTCTCATCCTGTGACCTCCACAAGATCAGCGCACTCCTCTCCTGAAATCCTCTGTGCTGCTGGGAGGACCCTGCTCCTTCCTCTATGTAACTCTCAGCCTGTGACCTCCACAGGATCAGCGCACTCCTCTCCTGAAATCCTCTGTGCTGCTGAGACCCTGCTCCTCCCACTATGTAACACTCAGCCTGTGACCCCCACAGGATCAGCACACTGCTCTCCTGAAATCCTCTGTGCTGCTGGGACCCTGCTCCTCCCACTATGTAACTCTCACCCTGTGACCTCCACAGGATCAGCACGCTCCTCTCCTGAAATCCTCTGTGCTGCTGGGGCCCTGCTCCTCCCACTATGTAACACTCAGCCTGTGACCTCCACAGGATCAGCGCACTCCTCTCCTGAAATCCTCTGTGCTGCTGGGACCCTGCTCCTCCCACTATGTAACACTCAGCCTGTGACCTCCACAGGATCAGCACACTCCTCTCCTAAAATCCTCTGTGCTGCTGGGACCCTGCTCCTCCCACTATGTAACTCTCATCCTGTGACCCCCACAAGATCAGCACACTCCTCTCCTGAAATCCTCTGTGCTGCTGGGGACCCCGCTGCTTGCACACTGTAAACACAGTCATCTCCTGAAATACTCGGTGCTGCTGTAAATACTCAATAAACATATAGTTCTATATAACTAGTCCCCCCAGACTGCTGCCCCAGGGGACAGCTATATCTGCTATAATAAAACGCTGAGCTTCTTATTAAATTATCCTTAATAATCAGCTGGAGACGTCGGAATTTCTGACACATTAAGAAGAAGATTTTTGGATTTACAAAATTTAGCCCAAATCTAATCCTATTACAATGTGAAGAGTAGGAATAAGACACTGGAGACGTCCCCGGACACCATGAAACGGTTAATGGCAGATAAATTCCAGGCAGAATTCTCCGGCCTATTTTCCAGAAGTCTTCGGCAGTCGGATAACAATGGCTTTTCTCGTCTGTCCTACATAAATACGGCTGGATCTTACGTGACGCAGCCTCCTTTGAAGTCCCTTCATTTAAATGCAAGAATTCTTCACGAGCTTGTGAGGCGTCCGTCCCTCCGGGAAGAATCTGTATCGATCAGTGAGAGCCGAGAGGAGATGGATTAACTCTCACCCCGAACTGCGTGCCTTTAATCGGGGCGAAGATGACAAAGTGTCTTAAAGGGACACAAATCCTAATTTTAAACCCATCTGACCTTAAGTAATCCTATAGACGGACCCATTGTGACACTGTACCATAAGCCTGAGGAGAATGAGGGCAGTAGTAGAGAAGGCTCACCCAACGGATACCAGAACCTGCGGGCGGAGGAACTGCTGCCAGATAAATTCACTCGTCTTAGGACTGTGATCGGGGCGTAAGATCTCACAGGGCACCAGAGCAAGGTGGTACCCCCCTCCGAGTGCGAAGTCTAGCAGATTTACGCCTCGCAGACTTCTATGCCCTAAAAAACACGAACAAGTGCTTCATAAATATGACGCTCGCTCTGGACACCATATTTCTAAATAATAATAATTATAATCTTCATTTATATGGCACCAACATATTCCGCAGAGCTTTACAAGCAGAGGGTTCGTGTACAACCAAAATGATACATTATATAGCAACAAAAAGAATGAGGGCCTGATCACAAGAGCTTACAATCTAAGAGGGATTACGATGACACAGAAGGTAGAAAGGGCTTGTTTTGTACAACCAGACAAACTTTATAATTTAATATGGAGAATTAAGATCTGTCTGTGGGGGAACAGTTATCGAGGTTTTATGCCAGATAAAACATAGATAAATCTTCCCCCACAGACAGCTCTAAATTCTTTATATTATATTATAAAGTTTGCCGCCCGCAGCCACCACTAGTGGGAACTCAGTGCGTAAGAAGGTATACAGTTACCATTGAACTGAATGGAAGCTGCGCAAGTTCTTTGCACTGAATTCCATCTAGTGGGGACTTAAGGAAAGTGTAGTGGATTTCTGTCAAGAACAGAAAAAGAAGTTCATGACCAAGACTCCAAACTCTGATACCAAGGAGCAATAGACTGTATTCTCCTGTCCTACAGTCATCCTCTCCCATGAAATGGCTGATAACAGGGAGCAATAGACTGTATTCTCCTGTCCTACAGTCATCCTCTCCCCTGAAATGGCTGATAACAGGGGGCAATAGACTGTATTCTCCTGTCCTACAGTCATCCTCCCCCCTGAAATGGCTGATAACAGGGGGCAATAGACTGTATTCTCCTGTCCTACAGTCATCCTCTCCCCTGAAATGGCTGATAACAGGAGGCAATAGACTGTATTCTCCTGTCCTACAGTCATCCTCTCCCCTGAAATGGCTGATAACAGGGGGCAATAGACTGTATTCTCCTGTCCTACAGTCATCCTCTCCCCTGAAATGGCTGATAACAGGGAGCAATAGACTGTATTCTCCTGTCCTACAGTCATCCTCTCCCATGAAATGGCTGATAACAGGGAGCAATATACTGTATTCTCCTGTCCTACAGTCATCCTCTCCCCTGAAATGGCTGATAACAGGGGGCAATAGACTGTATTCTCCTGTCCTACAGTCATCCTCTCCCCTGAAATGGCTGATAACAGGGGCAATAGACTGTATTCTCCTGTCCTACAGTCATCCTCTCCCCTGAAATGGCTGATAACAGGGGGCAATAGACTGTATTCTCCTGTCCTACAGTCATCCTCTCCCCTGAAATGGCTGACAACAGGGAGCAATAGATTGTATTCTCCTGTCCTACAGTCATCCTCTCCCCTGAAATGGCTGATAACAGGGAGCAATAGACTGTATTCTCCTGTCCTACAGTCATCCTCTCCCCTGAAATGGCTGATAACAGGGGGCAATAGACTGTATTCTCCTGTCCTACAGTCATCCTCCCCCTGAAATGGCTGATAACAGGGGCAATAGACTGTATTCTCCTGTCCTACAGCCATCCTCTCCCTGAAATGGCTGATAACAGGGAGCAATAGATTGTATTCTCCTGTCCTACAGTCATCCTGTCCCCTGAAATGGCTGATAACAGGTAGCAATAGACTGTATTCTCCTGTCCTACAGTCATCCTCTCCCCTGAAATGGCTGATAACAGGGAGCAATAGACTGTATTCTCCTGTCCTACAGTCATCCTCTCCCCTGAAATGGCTGATAACAGGGAGCAATAGATTGTATTCTCCTGTCCTACAGTCATCCTGTCCCCTGAAATGGCTGATAACAGGTAGCAATAGACTGTATTCTCCTGTCCTACAGTCATCCTCTCCCCTGAAATGGCTGATAACAGGGGGCAATAGACTGTATTCTCCTGTCCTACAGTCATCCTCTCCCCTGAAATGGCTGATAACAGGGAGCAATAGACTGTATTCTCCTGTCCTACAGTCATCCTCTCCCATGAAATGGCTGATAACAGGGAGCAATATACTGTATTCTCCTGTCCTACAGTCATCCTCTCCCCTGAAATGGCTGATAACAGGGGGCAATAGACTGTATTCTCCTGTCCTACAGTCATCCTCTCCCCTGAAATGGCTGATAACAGGGGGCAATAGACTGTATTCTCCTGTCCTACAGTCATCCTCTCCCCTGAAATGGCTGATAACAGGGGCAATAGACTGTATTCTCCTGTCCTACAGTCATCCTCTCCCCTGAAATGGCTGACAACAGGGAGCAATAGATTGTATTCTCCTGTCCTACAGTCATCCTCTCCCCTGAAATGGCTGATAACAGGGAGCAATAGACTGTATTCTCCTGTCCTACAGTCATCCTCTCCCCTGAAATGGCTGATAACAGGGGGCAATAGACTGTATTCTCCTGTCCTACAGTCATCCTCCCCCTGAAATGGCTGATAACAGGGGGCAATAGACTGTATTCTCCTGTCCTACAGCCATCCTCTCCCCTGAAATGGCTGATAACAGGGAGCAATAGATTGTATTCTCCTGTCCTACAGTCATCCTGTCCCCTGAAATGGCTGATAACAGGTAGCAATAGACTGTATTCTCCTGTCCTACAGTCATCCTCTCCCCTGAAATGGCTGATAACAGGGAGCAATAGACTGTATTCTCCTGTCCTACAGTCATCCTCTCCCCTGAAATGGCTGATAACAGGGGCAATAGACTGTATTCTCCTGTCCTACAGTCATCCTCTCCCCTGAAATGGCTGATAACAGGGAGCAATAGACTGTATTCTCCTGTCCTACAGTCATCCTCTCCCCTGAAATGGCTGATAACAGGGGCAATAGACTGTATTCTCCTGTCCTACAGTCATCCTCTCCCCTGAAATGGCTGATAACAGGGGGCAATAGACTGTATTCTCCTGTCCTACAGTCATCCTCCCCCCTGAAATGGCTGATAACAGGGGGCAATAGACTGTATTCTCCTGTCCTACAGTCATCCTCCCCCCTGAAATGGCTGATAACAGGGGGCAATAGACTGTATTCTCCTGTCCTACAGTCATCCTCTCCCCTGAAATGGCTGATAACAGGTAGCAATAGACTGTATTCTCCTGTCCTACAGTTATCCTCTCCCCTGAAATGGCTGATAACAGGGGGCAATAGACTGTATTCTCCTGTCCTACAGTCATCCTCTCCCCTGAAATGGCTGATAACAGGCGGCAATAGACTGCATTCTCCTGTCCTACAGTCATCCTCTCCCCTGAAATGGCTGATATCAGGGAGCAATAGATTGTATTCTCCTGTCCTACAGTCATCCTCTCCCCTGAAATGGCTGATAACAGGGGGCAATAGATTGTATTCTCCTGTCCTACAGTCATCCTCTCCCCTGAAATGGCTGATAACAGGGGCAATAGATTGTATTCTCCTGTCCTACAGTCATCCTCTCCCCTGAAATGGCTGATAACAGGGGGCATTAGATTGTATTCTCCTGTCCTACAGTCATCCTCTCCCCTGAAATGGCTGATAACAGGGGCAATAGACTGTATTCTCCTGTCCTACAGTCATCCTCTCCCCTGAAATGGCTGATAACAGGGGCAATAGACTGTATTCTCCTGTCCTACAGTCATCTTCTCCCCTGAAATGGCTGATAACAGGGAGCAATAGACTGTATTCTCCTGTCCTACAGTCATCCTCTCCCCTGAAATGGCTGATAACAGGGGCAATAGACTGTATTCTCCTGTCCTACAGTCATCCTCTCCCCTGAAATGCCTGATAACAGGGGGCAATAGACTGTATTCTCCTGTCCTACAGTCATCCTCTCCCCTGAAATGGCTGATAACAGGGGGCAATAGACTGTATTATCCTGTCCTACAGTCATCCTCTCCCCTGAAATGGCTGATAACAGGGGGCAATAGACTGTATTCTCCTGTCCTACAGTCATCCTCTCCCCTGAAATGCCTGATAACAGGGAGTAATAGACTGTATTCTCCTGTCCTACAGTCATCCTCTCCCCTGAAATGACTGATAACAGGGGGCAATAGATTGTATTCTCCTGTCCTACAGTCATCCTCTCCCCTGAAATGACTGATAACAGGGGGGCAATAGACTGTATTCTCCTGTCCTACAGTCATCCTCTCCCCTGAAATGACTGATAACAGGAGCAATAGACTGTATTCTCCTGTCCTACAGTCATCCTCTCCCCTGAAATGGCTGATAACAGGGGGCAATAGACTGTATTCTCCTGTCCTACAGTCATCCTCTCCCCTGAAATGGCTGATAACAGGGAGCAATAGACTGTATTCTCCTGTCCTACAGTCATCCTCTCCCCTGAAATGGCTGATAACAGGGAGCAATAGACTGTATTCTCCTGTCCTACAGTCATCCTCTCCCCTGAAATGCCTGATAACAGGGAGTAATAGACTGTATTCTCCTGTCCTACAGTCATCCTCTCCCCTGAAATGACTGATAACAGGGGGCAATAGACTGTATTCTCCTGTCCTACAGTCATCCTCTCCCCTGAAAGGGCTGATAACAGGGGGCAATAGATTGTATTCTCCTGTCCTACAGTCATCCTCTACCCTGAAATGGCTGATAACAGGGGGCAATAGATTGTATTCTCCTGTCCTACAGTCATCCTCTACCCTGAAATGGATGATAACAGGGGGCAATAGACTGTATTCTCCTGTCCTACAGTCATCCTCTTCTCTGAAATGGCTGATAACAGGGGGCAATAGATTGTATTCTCCTGTCCTACAGTCATCCTCTCCCCTGAAATGGGTGACAACAGGGGGCAATAGACTGTATTCTCCTGTCCTACAGTCATCCTCTGCCCTGAAATGGCTGATAACAGGGAGCAATAGACTGTATTCTCCTGTCCTACAGTCATCCTCTCCCCTGAAATGGCTGATAACAGGGGGCAATAGACTGTATTATCCTGTCCTACAGTCATCCTCTCCAGAGATTCAGCTGCCATTGGGATACATTGGGTAAGACTGTTAACCTTTGTAAGTCATTTTCTCCGTCACCGCTGACAGATGGTTGATGATGGGACGCCCTATGTTTGGGGTGGGGGCTCTCTGCTACTCCTATATCTCTGACCCCCCAGTTTCCACTGATGCGGTATGAATATGTATAGGACCGGCAGCTCTGTCGGTGCGGATTCCTAGGAGCGCGATGCGTTCTTCGTGAGGTTCCTTAGCAACCATGGAAAATGTTTGGGAGGCCGAAATTTCTTTTTTTCAGTATGGTAAACAGATTTTGTCTGCAGTTCATTTAATCAGAGTCTTGGCGTCTGCGCTGAGTATGACCTAATTTTATTCATCATTATTTTATGTAAAGTTCAGGCGATTTTTTATGTTTTTTTTAAGACGAATATAAAGATTTAATTCTTTAAAAGTTTCCATTCGGCAGACGTTTCCACGGCTTTATGAGCCCAAAATAAACTTCGCATTATTAACTCCTCTGCAAATTAGTGGAAAAAGAGGGACGACCGCGTTGCGGTGAAGAGGACATTAGCCGATTACCATAGTAATTAACTCCCATTAGTCCAGGATGGCAGGGAGCAGTTAATTAAGAGATTGCCATAGTCCTAACGTGACTAACGATGTCTGTGACTTATTAGCTGGCCCTTCACTGCAGGATAAATCACTGGTTTTATAGGGGGCGAGCCCATTGTAATATATCGGCCCCCTGGCAATAAGCATGGAGGGGCCCCGGGGGCCATCTGATGACGGCAATCTTAGAAGCACATGCAAACAATTTCTGAAAACTGTAATACAACTCGATAGTGTAGGTCATGGTGCCTAGCGGTATATACATTACACATATGTGCACACTGACCTGCGGGAGGCACTATATGGTCCTGTTGTGTGCTGGTACTGTATATAGAATGATAGTTCCCTGGTGGGACGGTGGTATATTCATTATTGCCATGACGCAGTGGTATATGAGATGCCTAGTCTATGCTGACCAGTGGCATGTATAATGATTGTACCCTGTTAGGACGCCGGTGGTACGGTATATTGCACTATCCATGTTTTGTGCAGTATATTGAATGGCTGATCTATAAGTATATTGGGTTCACAGTCTATGATGCCCAAGACTATGTATAGTATCCTGCTAGAGTATTTATTCCCTGGTGGCCTAGTGTTACATTCATCAAACAATCCCTGATACTAAGGCCTCATGCACACGACCGTTGTTGTGGTCCGCGTCCGAGCTCGGGCGCGGAACCATTCACTTCAATGGGGCCGCAAAAGATACGGACAGCACTCCGTGTGCTGTCCGCATCCGTTGCTCCGTTCCGTGCCACCGCAAAAAAAATAGAGCATGTCCTATTCTTGTCCGTTTTGAGGACAAGGATAGGCATTTCTACAATGGGCCGCGTTCCGTTGCGCAAATTGCGGAACGGAACGCGGAGCAGCTTCTGTGTTTTGCGGATCTACGGTTTGCGGACCGCAAAACACCAACGGTCGTGTGCATGAGGCCTAAGTGACATGTTCAGAGCGGTATACCAGTGGTATCTACAATACCAAGGCCCAGTATCCTACTGGCAGATATGTTCTTTATTCCTTCAGGACTCCGTAGTCCGTGACATGTGCAGAACCTGGGTCAGTAGTACACAGGCTATAAAGACCAGTGCACTGTAATACCAGGCCCCTCTTACCCACTGGTATGTGGCCGATTTTCCCCTGTGGTCCAGGGTTATATTCATCGTCACTGATTCCCTGACTGTTTCCTGAACTCCATGACCTAATGTTTTATTTATACAGCTTCCAGTCCCAGCGGACTGACATATACAGCTTCCAGTCCCAGCGGACTGACATATACAGCTTCCAGTCCCAGCGTGCAAACATATACAGCGCTCAGTCCCAGCGGACGGACATCTTCAGCGCTAAGTCCCAGCGGACTGACATATACAGCTTCCAGTCCCAGCGAACTGACATATACAGCACTCAGGCCCAGCGGACTGGAATATACAGTGCTCAGTCCCAGACTCCAGCGGACTGACATATACAGCACTCAGGCCCAGCGGACTGGAATATACAGTGCTCAGTCCCAGACTCCAGCGGACTGACATATACAGCACTCAGGCCCAGCGGACTGACATATACAGCACTCAGCCCGAGCGGACTGACATCTTCAGCGCTCAGTCCCAGCGGACTGACATATACAGCTCTCAGCCCCAGCGGACTGACATATACAGCTCTCAGTCCGAGCGGACTGACATATACAGCTTCCAGTCCCACCGGACTGACATCTTCAGCACTCATCCCCAGCGGACTGACATATACAGCTTCCAGTCCCAGCGGACTGACATATACAGCACTCAGCCCGAGCGGACTGACATATACAGCTTCCAGTCCCAGCGGACTGACATATACAGCACTCAGTCCCAGCGGACTGACATCTTCAGCACTCATCCCCAGCGGACTGACATATACAGCTTCCAGTCCCAGCGGACTGACATATACAGCTTCCAGTCCCAGCAGACTGACATATACAGCACTCAGCCCCAGCGGACTGACATATACAGCTTCCAGTCCATGGTCCTCATTGGTGCATACAGTTGTCAAATATATAATTTTCAGCCACAAAACATATTAGAAGTTTCCCAAATTGTAGATATTCGAGTTATTAAAGCAACATCTGCGGGACGCTTCTTTATTGTATCTAGCAATGCTTATGGCGTATTTCTTCCCAGAGCAGGATCAGCAGGACACCACCGCCGGCCTCCGCGCCTCCCCAATTCATAAATTCATCACTATTTTCCCAGGATGTCATTTTTGGCAAATGATCCCCATGCATGCCTCTCGCTAATGGAGCGGTGGCATCCTGACCTCAGGAAATCCAGGGGCCAAATGAAAACACAGAGCCGGGTTCAAGGCTGGGGCTGTGAACTCCAGATTTCATGGTGGGGTCGGCCCGGGGTCGGAAGCCATTGTGTGACGAACACTCGGTTCTATTTAAATCCTTTCATGTAAAAGGGAAATGGAGAAGCAAAGTGGGAAAAGGTCACGTCGTAGAGGTCTGTGCGGTGCGCGGCCTACGGGGAACGACCGAAAATATTAAGGGGCAATCACCGCTGAACATGTGATGGACAGACCTGCATTTAACCCCATCAATATGGACCCGAGCTGGGATGCAGCTCAGCAAACCTGCGGCTCCAGATGGTTTAATTTTGATTTCCAAAAAATTCTGAAAAAAGTGAGGACGTAATTGTGACCACGATGCGGGAAACGCTGGGAATTAGATGGGAAGTTGAAAAGTTTGTGAAAATTTGAGCTTGAGATTTTTGCAATTGATGCACCCTGAATATAACGCATCGGGGTCATTAAAGGGGTTTCCCGAGATTTTTATATTGATGACCTATCCTCAGGATCGATCATCAGTATCTGATCGGTGGGGGATACGACACCCAGGACCTCCACCGATCAGCCCCGCTGCAGCCTTCTCGCTGCTTCTCTTAGGTCAGTGACGACATGGTCATCGGTCATGTGGCCCAGGGGCAGCTTAGCCCATAGAAAATGGGGCTGAGTGCGATACCAAGCACGGCCACTATACAATGTGCGGCGCTGTGCTTGGTGAGCGCGGAGATGACTGGGGCGCTCACAGGACCGCCGGGGCGTTCTCAAACAGCTGATTGGTGGGGTCCCGGGGTGCCAGATTGAAAGATAGTTCATCAGTTGTAAAGACTTGGAAAGCCCTTTTAACCTTAAGCACTCCAGCTGTTGCTAAACTACAACTCCCAGCATGCGCCATTCACTTCTATAGGGTTTCTGAGGACAGCCTCCCAATAGTCGGACTCCTAGTCATTGCAGACCCCGATACAGAACTTCTCTACATTCCTGGCCCCTGACATGCAGAAGCCATGTGTCTTCCTGTGACTTATGGGTCTCATTTGATATGTTGGGCCCCTAGACTTTCCTCTGAGTCCTAACCCTAACCCAATGAAAGCGATCACTGCCCATGGCCCTTCCGCCGCCCCTTGGGGCTCCCTCACCTGGCCTCATTGGTGGCGCACCCCTGGTTTAGAGACAACCTCTGTTAGATAACAGATTATCTTTCGGCGACAAGCTTTCTTGCAGTTGTCATCGCCACCGATCACAGGGAAAATGGCGCTGCTGGAGGTGTGATAACTGGGAGATAATGGGACAGTTTCTTTGCTCATCAGGGGTTAATACCGCCACGTAATGGCGGCTCCAGAGGAGACAGTTTGCTGTTTTTATTGGAGCAGTCAGATGGATGTATTTTTCTTTCTTGTGGGCCTCTTACCGCCATGTGCTATTCATTACGGCAGATTTCTTCATGTTTTCGAGCTGCACAGTTTGCTTCTTCTGTTAGGACATATTTGCCTTGCAGCCAATGATAAGTGCAGCTATTAATGGGAACGGAGCGGCGCGGGCACAGAGTCGCCCTCGCTGGATGGAACGTGTGATTGTACTTATTTAAGGCTTTGCTGGGGGAGACGGAGAACGCATTCAATGTTGTTTTGCAGTTTTACTGTGAAGTGCATTCCTGCTTAGCCGGACCTCCAGAGACTGGGAACGCGCAGATTGAGGATGACCTGACAGGAATTTAAAGGGCATGATGGGAATGGGGAGGATTAACCCTCGCACGCCGTATAAAACTATAACAGGGTGGCCTATCAGCTGCCGGTGATGAGATCTCTTAGAAAGTACAGTTATTCACACACAGGCCTTGCCCATGCTGTGGACCACAAATTGTGGTCCGCAATGCACGGGCACCGACCACGTGGCTGCCGTCTGCAGATTCAGACCCATTCATTTGAACGGGGTCCGCGATCTGCACCACAAAATTTAGTGCATGCGCTACTTTTCTGCAGGGCAGAGGCACGGACAGAAAACCCGCAGGAGCTTCCGACCCATGCCTGTGTTCCGCACTGCACGGTATCACCCGGATTGCAGACCCATTCAAGTGAATAGGTCCGCATACGTGACACAGGGTGCACACTGCCGGTCAGTGGTGTATCTTGGTTTTGTGCAGCCCTAGGCGAGACTAAACTCGGGCACCCCCCTAATATAAATTTGACCCACCCCTTCCTGTCAAGGCCCAACCCCTTCCTCCGTAAACCCCACCTCTTCCTCTTTAGGCTCCACCCTTTCCTGTTAGAGCTTCACATCCTCCTTTCTGTATTTAAAAGTGAATAACGAAGGCCAATATTTTGTGCTTTCTGTACCAAATGTTGCATCTATTATTTAAATATAATAATATAAAGTGTAAATTCAACCACTTTACAAAAATCCCCTAAACAGTGCCATCCACAGATTCCCACTCCCCATAACAGTGCCATCCACAGATTCCCACTCCCCATAACAGTGCCATCCACAGATCCCACCTAAACAGTGCCATCCACAGATCCCCCACCCATGACAGTGCCATCCACAGATCCCCCCCCCCATGACAGTGCCATCCACAGATCCCCCCCCATGACAGTGCCATCCACAGATCCCCCCCATGACAGTGCCATCCACAGATCCCCCACCCCATAACAGTGCCATCCACAGATCCCCCCACCCCATGACAGTGCCATCCACAGATCCCCCACCATGACAGTGCCATCCACAGATCCCCCACCATGACAGTGTCATCCACAGATCCCCCATAACAGTGCCATCCACAGATCCCCACCCATGACAGTGTCATCCACAGATCCCCCCCATGACAGTGCCATCCACAGATCCCCCACCCCATGACAGTGCCATCCACAGATCCCCCACCATGACAGTGTCATCCACAGATCCCCATAACAGTGTCATCCACAGATCCCCCATAACAGTGCCATCCACAGATCCCCCACCCATGACAGTGTCATCCACAGATCCCCCCCATGACAGTGCCATCCACAGATCCCCCACCCATAACAGTGCCATCCACAGATCCCCACCCATAACAGTGCCATCCACAGATCCCCACCCATAACAGTGCCATCCACAGATCCCCACCCATAACAGTGCCATCCACAGATCCCCCTCATAACAGTGTCATCCACAGATCCCCCTCATAACAGTGTCATCCACAGATCCCCCTCATAACAGTGTCATCCACAGATCCCCCTCATAACAGTGTCATCCACAGATCCCCCACCCATGACAGTGCCATCCACAGATCCCCACCCATGACAGTGCCATCCACAGATTCCCCCCATGACAGTGTCATCCACATATCCCCTATAACAGTGTCATCCACGGATCCCCCATATCAGTGCCATCCACAGACCCCCGATAACAGTGCCATCCACAGATCACCCTCCCCATAACAGTGTCATCCACAGATCCCCCGATAACAGTGTCATCCACAGATCCCCATAACAGTGACATCCACAGATCCCCCATGACAGTGCCATCCACAGATCCCCCATAACAGTGTCATCCACAGATCCCCCATAACAGTGTCATCCACAGTTTCCCCCACCCATGACAGTGCCATCCACAGATCCCCCACCCATGACAGTGCCATCCACAGATCCCCCACCCATGACAGTGCCATCCACAGATCCCTCACCCATGACAGTGCCATCCAAAGATCCCCCAGGACAGTGCCATCCAAAGATCCCCCTCCCCATAACAGTGCCATCCACAGATACCACCCCCCCCCCCCATAACAGTGCCAGTATATTGTGCTGCACCATGGTATCTGGTTCTGCTGGGGCAGTATATTGTGCTGCACTGTGGTATCTGGTTCTGTTGGGGCAGTATATTGGGCTGCACTGTGGTATCTGGTTCTGCTGTGGCAGTATATTGTGCTGCACTGTGGTATCTGGTTCTGCTGGGGCAGTATATTGTGTTGCACTGTGGTACCTAGTTCTGCTGGGGCAGTATATTGTGCTGCACTGTGGTATCTGGTTCTGCTGGGGCAGTATATTGTGCTGCACTGTGGTATTTGGTTCTGCTGGGGCAGTATATTGTGCTTCACTGTGGTATCTGGTTCTGCTGGGGCAGTATATTGTGCTGCACTGTGGTGTCTGGTTCTGCTGGGGCAGTATATTGTACTCACTGTGGTATCTGGTTCTGCTGGGGCAGTATATTGTGTTGCACTGTGGTACCTAGTTCTGCTGGGGCAGTATATTGTGCTGCACTGTGGTATCTGGTTCTGCTGGGGCAGTATATTGTGCTTCACTGTGGTATTTGGTTCTGCTGGGGCAGTATATTGGACTGCACTGTGGTATCTGGTTCTGCTGGGGCAGTATATATTGCTCACTGTGGTATCTGGTTCTGCTGGGACAGGGATGTGTCACTGCAGACAGCTGGGGACAGGCTCCCCTTAAGAGAGATTAGAAGAATCGTGACCACACGCCTGCCTCAGTCTTCTACACCCAATCAAATTAAACTGCGTATCCAGCCCTAAATTTCTGGGCTGATTCTTGCCATACTATACGTGTCCAGTATAAGAGCACTGTGCTCCCGATACAGAGCTCCAAAACCTCTAAGTAAACAAGGAATTAAAACATTAACATACTGGATACCTGCAGCCACCACTAGGGGGAGCTTACTGCATACAGCTTATACACTGACCTCAATAACACTTTGCAGGAAGCTCCTGAGCTCCCCCTACTGGTAGAGGAGGGCAGGCAGAATTTTAATATTGAATTCTATGGCTCTGCAGGAATTGTGTTCATTTATTTACCTAAAAAGAAAGGCGGCGTAGTTCCAGGTGCCGATACCTTGCAGCCGCCTGCTGTTCTGTGTTTGGTGACCCCTGGTAAAGGGAGCCCTTCACAGGGGGCACCATTCCCGATGCAGTGTGTGATGCCTTTACAATTTTCACACCAACGCACCATCGAAACGCCATAATATTAATCCAGCAATCGCGAGGTTAAACCCGACTGTCATTATAATATTATACTATTACAGTGAGCGGTGGGGAACCATTCCCAGAGTCATTCGCGATTATTCTGAATGGTGTCATACGCCGCGAGACACTACAGTCTGCAAACATTGAAAAGCTACCACGCTGTGATGTGGTAATAACACAACAATCCACCTGTTCTCAGACGTCTCTGCGAGACCCACACACTGCCGAATGAGGAGGGAGATGTAGCAGAGCTGACTGAGCTGCGCTGAGCACATGAGCTGCACGGCTGCTCCCATCTTATCTGCCATATGCAAGGGTGGAAGTATTTATAAAAACACTGAGCCCGTGCCAGCTTACAAACACATTACTGCTGCACCGAAGAGGAAGGGGAGACTCAGTATCATAGATGATGACAGTGATACTAATTCCTTCTGTTACCGATACAGACCTGAGAAAATTCTCTGAGCCCCTCAGGTACAAATTCTTATCCACAGGAGGCAGTATTATAGCAGGTATATTCCTGTACATAGGAGCAGTATTATAGTAGTTATATTCTTGTACATAGGAGCAGTATTATAGCAGTTATATTCTTGTACATAGGAGGCAGTATTATAGTAGTTATATTCTTGTACATAGGAGGCAGTATTATAGTAGTTATATTCTTGTACATAGGAGGCAGTATTATAGTAGTTATATTCTTGTACATAGGAGCAGTATTATAGTAGTGATATTCTTGTACATAGGAGCAGTGTTATAGTAGTTATATTCTTGTACATAGGAGCAGTATTATAGTAGTTATATTCTTGTACATAAGAGCAGTATTATAGTAGTTATATTCTTGTACATAGGAGCAGTATTATAGTAGTTATATTCTTGTACATAGGAGCAGTATTATAGTAGTTATATTCTTGTACATAAGAGCAGTATTATAGCAGTTATATTCTTGTACATAGGAGCAGTATTATAGTAGTTATATTCTTGTACATAGGAGGCAGTATTATAGTAGTTATATTCTTGTACATAGGAGCAGTATTATAGCAGTTATATTCTTGTACATAGGAGCAGTATTATAGTAGTTATATTCCTGTACATAGGAGCAGTATTATAGTAGTTATATTCTTGTACATAGGAGCAGTATTATAGTAGTTATATTCTTGTACATAGGAGCAGTATTATAGTAAGTTATATTCTTGTACATAGGAGGCAGTATTATAGTAGTTATATTCTTGTACATAGGAGCAGTATTATAGTAGTTATATTCTTATACATAGGAGCAGTATTATAGTAGTTATATTCTTGTACATAGGAGCAGTATTATAGTAGTTATATTTTTGTACATAGGAGCAGTATTATAGTAGTTATATTCTTGTACATAGGAGGCAGTATTATAGTAGTTATATTCTTGTACATAGGAGGAGTATTATAGTAGTTATATTCTTATACATAGGAGCAGTATTATAGAAGTTATATTCCTGTACATAGGAGCAGTATTATAGTAGTTATATTCCTGTACATAGGAGCAGTATTATAGTAGTTATATTCTTGTACATAGGAGGCAGTATTATAGTATTTATATTCTTGTACATAGGAGGCAGTATTATAGTAGTTATATTCCTGTACATAGGAGGCAGTATTATAGTAGTTATATTCTTGTACATAGGATCAGTATTATAGCAGTTATATTCTTGTACATAGGAGGCAGTATTATAGTAGTTATATTCTTGTACATAAGAGCAGTATTATAGTAGTTATATTCTTGTACATAGGAGCAGTATTATAGTAGTTATATTCTTGTACATAGGAGACAGTATTATAGTAGTTATATTCTTGTACATAAGAGCAGTATTATAGTAGTTATATTCTTGTACATAGGAGGCAGTATTGATACTTGCTGCTTTGGTCGATCACATAAAATCCCAATAAAATACATTTAAGATTGAGGGTGTAACGTAAAAAAAAATGTTGAAAAGTTCAAGGGGTATGAATACTTTTTCAAGGCACTGTATGTTTTTGCTGGATATTTTTGTATCAAAAAAATAAAGCTCTTACCCTATAAATATATATTTTAAAACTCTGACATTTTAATAGCAGCAAAACGACTGTTCTCTTCCCCCCTTGGCAGTACTAGTGCCCCCTGATGCTATGGATATGGCATCTAGGAGCAACCAGTCTACCTCAGGTAACAGGCCTTTATTACCGGTCTGGCACTGAACTGAAGGCAGGGACAGGCCGCTGAGGGTTAAAGGGGCATTCCTGTTACAACAAGTTTCCCCTGCCCATTGGGAGTCTGATCACTGGGACCCACACCAATCATAAGTATGGGGGTCCCATGCCCCCTGTTTGAATGAAGCGATGGTCGAGCATGCTCCATCTGAGCGCTGTACTAGGCTATCCTCAGTAGTCCCAGAGAAATGCATGCACAGCCTGTTCTCTATTGAAAGGGGAGCATGGGATCCTTTTTTGTAATTGGTGAGGGTCCCGTAGGCAGACCCCCACTGATCTAGCAGTGACCTATTCAGTGGGTAGAATAGAAATTGTTCTAACCAGAAGACCCCCTAAAACTAGGCTTTGATGAGATTTTCAGACCAGCTGCAGCACCCACGATCATTGATATTGCCCCTGTTGGGGGCAATGGGTTGGGGGGCAATCATACCTACTGCCCCACTCACATCCCAGTGCCCTGTCCCTTGTACCGTGCAATGCTAGCAGCCCCTGGCAAGCACGGAGTTAAAAGAAAAGCAGCCACCAAATGTCATTTTCCCAGCAGGAAAACAAGCCCGAAATAGCCTGGCATAGCAGAGGATGGCATTGACAGAGCCAGGAGTGTTTTGTGCCCGCTCCTCTAAATGCTTCAACACTTAGCGCTGCACAGACAGAACGAGGGAGATGGGACTGAAAAAAATAGAAAGTACAGAGCGGCATTCAGAGTCAGAAATAGACCGCGCTCGCCTAAGTGCCGGCTGCAGCTAGCCTTCACCATTCCAGCGTTTCGTTTGCTGGTAATTTCTATTGACGGCAGCCCTCGCCGCGCACAGACCTGTTTACAGTATCCAGCAGGAACATCGTGTATTTTTTTCCCCATTTAGCTTCAGGGTCATCAATATTTTAACTCCCTCGAGACAACCCTCTTCTGTCCCACCCTGGTGCAAAGGTCTGTCCTTCCTCTGGGGGCAGCACAACGTATTGGTGCCAACCAGCTAGGCTTTACGTGGAGTCCAGCATAGCCCGCAATTTGCGGTCCCCAATGCACGGGCACCATCTGTGTGGCTACCGCAGATGGGTCCAGACCCATTAAACTTGAAAGGGTTCGTGATCCATCCGTACTGCAAAAAAATAGAACAAGTTCTATTACTTTTGGGGTGCGGAGGCACGGAGAGAAACGCGGAGTGCTTCCTTGGGGTTCCGTGCCTCCGTTCTGCACCGCACCTTTCCGGATTGTGGACCCATTTGTAGGCCGCAATACGGGCACGGCCGGGCAAGGGCCGTGTGCATGAGGCCTTAGGGCTTATGCACACATCCGTGTCTGTATTGTGGATGCAAAAACTCAGACCGCACTGCATCCGAATTTTGCATCCACAAAGTTTAGGATGTGTCTCAGTGGGAGTTTTCAACCATGGTTGACTTTTTATTAATTTTCTATGCCAGGGCACGGCAACCTCTAGCACTCCAGCTGTAGGAAAACTACAAATCCCAGCATGCTCCATTCACTTTTATGGGAGCTCCGAGAACAACCAAGCAAGCATGCATGCTGGGAGTTGTAGTTTCACCACAGCTGTGGTCCTGGAGGTCCCCTCTTCTATAGAATGGATCAGTGTAAGGGCTCATGCACTCAGCTGTTTTTCGGCCTGTGCCCGTATTGCAGCCCACAAACAGTGGGTCCGCAATATACAGGCATCGGCCGTGTGCGCGCCGTATCACTGACGCAAACCCATTCGCTTGAATGGGTCGGCAATCTGGAAGATACGGTGCGGACGCACACAATGGAAGGCCACAGAAGCACTACGGAGAACTTGTTCTATTTTCTTGCGGTGTGGACCGATCATGGACCCATTCAAGTTATATGCATCCGTCAGCGTCAGCCGCATGGATGGTGCCCGTGCATTGGGGACCAAAATTTGCGGTCCCCAATGCATGGAATGGGTGGCACACGTTCATGTAAAACCAAGTGGCATCCGTGTCCAGTCTGTGGATTTTACAGGCGCAGAGGCTTCTACGGGTGTGTTTGGTCCAGAGTAGTGCAGGTCTCCATTGTTTGCACTGACCCATGGACACAAAAAAGACACGGATGTGTGAACACATGAAAATCAGTGGATCCCTGGGGCTGTCCGTGGAAAAGACCACATGGCATGATTATTGTAAAAAATGAAAAATCAGACATCATATTGTACATGACAACCTCTTCTAACAAAGCTAGATCTAGCCCTATACCTCACATGGATCCAGAGTTCTTCACATTCTTTGCTCCAAAAGCGGACCTGGATCTATTTCAAGCTGGCAGCTCAGGGGCGTGTCCTTTCTCGGGGGCTGTCCTATCTCAGGGGACGTGTCCTTTGGCTGCAGGTGGTTGAAGGATGGAACTGAGCATGTGCAGCCACCTCACTAAGGTAGGTAGAGAAATTAGGAAAAGAACAAACAGCAGGTGGCGCTATAAAGCTGGATTTCACAAATATTCAGATCCAGGAGCCGTTTTGGCAAAAGTTGAATATTTTTCATGGGACATCCCCTTTAAGAAGATTTATGTTTTTTTCTCTCAGCCATTGTATCTGCCTTCTACATAATTACAGTATCCGTCCTCGTGTTCTGTGATATAATTACAGTGTCAGGTTCTTTCATTCATTCTTGCACCACCAGTGTATATCACAGTATCTATAGTAGACGTTACTGTATAGGGAAAAAGAGGGGGCCCGGGGCCCTACGGACAATGGACTATGGACTTTTAGGCCCTGTCACTAGATGCCAGAGTTTTAGTGCAGATTCCACTCCAAACGGCCGTCACCTTTATCACTGAATTGGAACACACTTCTGTCCGTGCAGCCAGCGGTTTAAAGCCGCGACCGCACCAAGAACGGACATGTTATTTCTTGGCGTGGTGTCCAGTGGGTGTCCATTTGTGCTTTAGTGGGTCCATAGCATTCAAGTAAAAAAAAACATGGCAAAATCCGCCATGTGAAGAGGGCCTAAGTCTTTGTAGCTAGTGAGTGAGATAGTCAGGGACATAGACTCCAAGGTAAGCAATACAGAACCAATTTACAGAATATTAACACACTGCACCCTAAAGTATACGGGGACACAGAGCACACAGGCAAATAATATTACACAACACCCCTGGTGGTGTAGTGCAGGGAAGGGGAGATCTCTGAATCCTTGGTGGTCTAGTGCAGGGAAGGGGAAATCTCTGAATCCATGGTGGTCTAGTGCAGGGAAGGGGAAATCTCCGAATCCATGGTGGTCTAGTGCAGGGAAGGGGAAATCTATGAATCCTTGGTGGTCTAGTGCAGGGAAGGGGAAATCTCTCAATCCTTGATGGTCTAGTGCAGTGAAGGGGTGATCTCTCAATCCTTGGTGATCAAGTGCAGGGAAGGGGTGATCTCTGAATCCTTGATGGTCTAGTGCAGGGAAGGAGAAATCTCTGAATCCTTGGTGGTCTAGTGCAGGGAAGGGGTGATCTCTGAATCCTTGATGGTCTAGTGCAGGGAACGGGAGATCTATGAATCCTTGGTGGTCTAGTGCAGGGAAGAGAAAATCTCTGAACCCCTGGTGGTCTAGTGCAGGGAAGAGAAAATGTTTGAATCCCTGGTGGTCTAGTGCAGGAAAGGGGAAATATCTGAATCCATGGTCGTCTACGGCAGTGAATGGAGTTAATAGTATGCCTGGTGATCTATTGCAGTGAGGGTGTCCTAGTGATGTAGGGCAGTGAAATGGTTAACATCAGCGTACCTGCTGCTCTAATGGTCTGGGTCAGTGAAGGGGTTAATGTCAGTATTTCCGGTCCAAGGCGAATCCCCAGACCATCCTCAGATCCCATGTCCGAACAACTCTCATACTAACCCTCAATCCTGGAAATGGCATATCTCATATTTGTGCCATAATATGTGATTTTTCAGTTCTCTCTCCACTTTTTTAAATTGACATGGAAAAGTGGGTGGAGCGCGGTGGATTCGATCTTCTGGCGTGTGAGCTGCTTAGAGACCTGCGCCGACAGACATTATCCTAAGGGTTTGTTCACACCAAACTTTTTTGGCGCTGATTTTGTTCCATTTACACATAGAATCAGCTCCAAAAAACACCCACAAACAGCCTCCCATTCATTTCAGTGGGAAGCAGCTCTTGTTACTGAGAAATAGAAGCCACGGGCCGTATCTTGGTGCTGAATCTCCTATTGAAATGAGTGGGAAATGGCAAAAAACAGCTCCGTACGTGTCTGCTTTTTTGTGTGCAAAAACGCTGATCAAAATGGCACAAAAATCACCATAAAAAGCCCGCTTTTAAAGTCAGCATGGATTCCGCACTGATTTTAAAAACTTGTCTTCAATATCCATCATGTGAACGTACCCTAAGGCTTTTTTTACACGAGTGCTCAGGGAAAAAACGGACGGCTTCGCTCACAAGTTCAGTTTTGTCTGTCATTGTGTTCAGTGTTTTAGTTTTTCTGCATTTTTCATTCATCTGAAGAAACCCTAAAGAATAACCCTCAGCATCTCCAAGCAACCATCAGTGAAAACCATGCACCCGGAGACCTTCCGTTTTTCATGGAGCCAGGCCTGCGTAACGAACGCACAATATGGGGCATGCTTGCCGGACCTTGTCTCCCTTCAGAAATAATGATGTCTGACAGAAATGGCGAAAACCGATACAAACTGAGCACAAAATAACGCATCAGTTTTTTTAAAAATGTGTTCTTCTGACAGATCAAAAGAACAGAAAGCTAAACGTTGATGTGAGCTTCCCCTAATCCAGCACCAGATATTCGGATTCTTCGGTATTTTTCCTGTCCTATGAAACGCGCCGTGTCTTTGACTGCGCTGGGAGTAATGGTTTCCCTTTTCTCCGCCTGGTTTCCTGCATGGTTTCCTGATCATAGCCCCCTAGGTCTACAGCGCTCTGACAAAGACCTTTTATTTCCTTTCCAGAGAAAGCTGCTGTTTGTGGCTCCCGCTCCAGCGCCGAGAGCGAGCCGTGCCCTGCGGATGAGAAAAAAAAACACACAAGACGCCTCCAAACAATTTTTATTTTTCTTGGGGGAAAAGCATAACATAAGCGAGCGCAGAAGAATGTCCTGTGGATCCGCTGCCAAGCTGCGCTGCTCCTTCTTGTGTAATTTCTCTTACTGATGGGGACATAACGGGGGCGTGCCAGCCTCCCTGGGTACTGTCTAGTTCTGACTCCATGCCAGGTCTTATGCCCAATGCCAACCTCCGCTGTGCCGCTGACCCCCGCCTCTTTTTTATCGATTGCCTCCTGGGTGAGGGTGGGAGTAATGAGGTCACACGAAGCGGCAGTGTGCGTCCCGGCGAGCACGCTTTATTACAGGCCTGTTGATCGCCCCTGCTGTGGTGACAACGCCTGGCAGGAAGGCATGCTGGGAATAAAGCCCTTTTCCCGGCTGGAAAAACAAAACAGACGCATTTACTTTGAAATCATTGACCGCCGTGCAGCCGCGCTGTGTTAGTTTACATGTTGCTGCGAATGACACCTTTATGCACAATGCGGGACAGAGCTAGCAAGTGATTATTATTACCTGATTCAGAAGAAACATGAGCTAAACCCAGATTATCCAGTCTTAAAGGGACCCTAAAAGCTAATTCAGACAGAGATGAAGCAGCAATTTCCTTTACCGGGGGGAGCAGTTCTCAGCAAAGGATCTGGTAGTCAGGGAGGGGGGGGGGGCAGCTTCTCTTGCTTCTAAGATAGTCTCATTGTCTTTTCTATAAGCCACCACTATTAGGAGGAGCTTAGTGTACAGAAATGTGACAGCTTGAAGTGAGTTCAGTAGTCTCTATATAAATTTACAGACAATGAGCTCCCTCTAGTGGTGGCCGTAGGTAAACAGTTTTATTGTGTAGGGTGTTAACAGGACAGATTTCTCTTTATCATATGTATTGTTGCAAGCTCGCTAGTATGAATACACTGAGAAATATGGTGTTCAGAAGGAGGATGACTGTAGTACAGGAGAATACAGTCTATTGCCCCTGTTATCAGCCATTTCAGGGGAGAGGATGACTGTAGGACAGGAGAATACAGTCTATTGCTCCTGTTATCAGCCATTTCAGGGGAGAGGATGACTGTAGGACAGGAGAATACAGTCTATTGCCCCCTGTTATCAGCCATTTCAGGGGAGAGGATGACTGTAGGACAGGAGAATACAGTCTATTGCCCCCTGTTATCAGCCATTTCAGGGGAGAGGATGACTGTAGGACAGGAGAATACAGTCTATTGCTCCCTGTTATCAGCCATTTCAGGGGAGAGGATGACTGTAGGACAGGAGAATACAGTCTATTGCCCCCTGTTATCAGCCATTTCAGGGGAGAGGATGACTGTAGGACAGGAGAATACAGTCTATTGCCCCCTGTTATCAGCCATTTCAGGGGAGAGGATGACTGTAGGACAGGAGAATACAGTCTATTGCCCCCTGTTATCAGCCATTTCAGGGGAGAGGATGACTGTAGGACAGGAGAATACAGTCTATTGCCCCCTGTTATCAGCCATTTCAGGGGAGAGGATGACTGTAGGACAGGAGAATACAGTCTATTGCCCCCTGTTATCAGCCATTTCAGGGGAGAGGATGGCTGTAGGACAGGAGAATACAGTCTATTGACCCCTGTTATCAGCCATTTCAGGGGGAGGATGACTGTAGGACAGGAGAATACAGTCTATTGCCCCTGTTATCAGCCATTTCAGGGGAGAGGATGACTGTAGGACAGGAGAATACAGTCTATTGCTCCTGTTATCAGCCATTTCAGGGGAGAGGATGACTGTAGGACAGGAGAATACAGTCTATTGCCCCCTGTTATCAGCCATTTCAGTGGAGAGGATGACTGTAGGACAGGAAAATACAGTCTATTGCTTCCTGTTATCAGCCATTTCAGGGAGAGGATGACTGTAGGACAGGAGAATACAGTCTATTGCCCCCTGTTATCAGCCATTTCAGGGGAGAGGATGACTGTAGGACAGGAGAATACAGTCTATTGCCCCTGTTATCAGCCATTTCAGGGAGAGGATGACTGTAGGACAGGAGAATACAGTCTATTGCCCCCTGTTATCAGCCATTTCAGGGGAGAGGATGACTGTAGGACAGGAGAATACAGTCTATTGCCCCCTGTTATCAGCCATTTCAGGGGATAGGATGACTGTAGGACAGGAGAATACAGTCTATTGCTCCCTGTTATCAGCCATTTCAGGGGAGAGGATGACTGTAGGACAGGAGAATACAGTCTATTGCTCCCTGTTATCAGCCATTTCAGGGGAGAGGATGACTGTAGGACAGGAGAATACAGTCTATTGCTCCCTGTTATCAGCCATTTCAGGGGAGAGGATGACTGTAGGACAGGAGAATACAGTCTATTGCCCCCTGTTATCAGCCATTTCAGGTGAGAGGATGACTGTAGGACAGGAGAATACAGTCTATTACCCCTGTTATCAGCCATTTCAGGGGAGAGGATGACTGTAGGTCAGGAGAATACAGTCTATTGCCCCCTGTTATCAGCCATTTCAGGGGAGAGGATGACTGTAGGACAGGAGAATACAGTCTATTGCCCCCTGTTATCAGCCATTTCAGGGGAGAGGATGACTGTAGGACAGGAGAATACACTCTATTGCCTCCTGTTATCAGCCATTTCAGGGGAGAGGATGACTGTAGGTCAGGAGAATACAGTCTATTGCCCCCTGTTATCAGCCATTTCAGGGGAGAGGAAGACTGTAGGACAGGATACAGTCTATTGCCCCCTGTTATCAGCCATTTCAGGGGAGAGGATGACTGTAGGACAGGAGAATACAGTCTATTACCCCCTGTTATCAGCCATTTCAGGGGAGAGGATGACTGTAGGACAGGAGAATACAGTCTATTGCCCCCTGTTATCAGCCATTTCAGGAGAGAGGATGACTGTAGGACAGAAGAATACAGTCTATTGCTTCCTGTTATCAGCCATTTCAGGGGAGAGGATGACTGTAGGACAGAAGAATACAGTCTATTACCCCCTGTTATTAGCCATTTCAGTGGAGAGGATGACTGTAGGACAGGAAAATACAGTCTATTGCTTCCTGTTATCAGCCATTTCAGGGAGAGGATGACTGTAGGACAGGAGAATACAGTCTATTACCCCCTGTTATCAGCCATTTCAGGGGAGAGGATGACTGTAGGACAGGAGAATACAATCTATTGCCCCCTGTTATCAGCAATTTCAGGGGAGAGGATGACTGTAGGACAGGAGAATACAATCTATTGCCCCCTGTTATCAGCCATTTCAGGGGAGAGGATGACTGTAGGACAGGAGAATACAATCTATTGCCCCCTGTTATCAGCCATTTCAGTGGAGAGGATGACTGTAGGACAGTAAAATACAGTCTATTGCTCCTGTTATCAGCCATTTCAGGGGAGAGGATGACTGTAGGACAGGAGAATACAGTCTATTGCTCCCTGTTATCAGCCATTTCAGGGGAGAGGATGACTGTAGGACAGGAGAATACAGTCTATTGCCCCCTTTTATCAGCCATTTCAGGGGAGAGGATGACTGTAGGACAGGAGAATACAGTCTATTGCTCCCTGTTATCAGCCATTTCAGGGGGAGGATGACTGTAGGACAGGGGAATACAGTCTATTGCCCCCTGTTATCAGCCATTTCAGGGGAGAAGATGACTGTAGGACAGGAGAATACAGTCTATTGCCCCCTGTTATCAGCCATTTCAGGGGAGAGGATGACTGTAGGACAGGAGAATACAGTCTATTGCTCCCTGTTATCAGCCATTTCAGGGGAGAGGATGACTGTAGGACAGGAGAATACAGTCTATTGCTCCCTGTTATCAGCCATTTCAGGGGAGAGGATGACTGTAGGACAGGAGAATACAGTCTATTGCCCCCTGTTATCAGCCATTTCAGTGGAGAGGATGACTGTAGGACAGGAAAATACAGTCTATTGCTCCTCTTATCAGCCATTTCAGGGGAGAGGATGACTGTAGGACAGGAGAATACAGTCTATTGCCCCCTGTTATCAGCCATTTCAGGGGAGAGGATGACTGTAGGACAGGAGAATACAGTCTATTGCCCCCTGTTATCAGCCATTTCAGGGGAGAGGATGACTGTAGGACAGGAGAATACAATCTATTGCCCCCTGTTATCAGCCATTTCAGGGGGAGGATGACTGTAGGACAGGGGAATACAGTCTATTGCCCCCTGTTATCAGCCATTTCAGGGGGAGGATGACTGTAGGACAGGGGAATACAGTCTATTGCCCCCTGTTATCAGCCATTTCAGGGGGAGGATGACTGTAGGACAGGAGAATACAATCTATTGCCCCCTGCTATCAGCCGTTTGTTAGTCCAAAAAAGGTACACCAGATCAGACGAAGACAACAACAATCAGAGAAATGACATAATTGCCATCACAAATCCTGATAACCCATGCAGGAGGTAGGATACTTTTGAGAAGGGGCAGGACTGTTTTTAGGAGGTTTGTTTTTCTCTGTGCCCCTATATATGGCCGCTCATACTTGCTGCCCCAGCCTCATATACAACTCCATCCCCTGTTACTTTAGCTGGGATGACATTCACAGAACATCGGCTGCGCCTCCAGCCGCCCTAGTAACATTAGTCCATTACGTTCCCGCACCAGTAGATGAACATAGGTTGTGGAGCAGAACAACAACAAAAAAACTGCACTGGAAGTGACTTTCCATGAATTTTCCACAACTTTTTCTTTTCCTGTTTGAATCTCATATAAATTAATTTGGCAAAAACAGGACGACTGACTCAAAAATTCTGTCCCCGGATTAACAAAGCTGAGGATGAATCAGCCGTCGGATGGGTAGAGCTCCCTGTGCCTATCTGCCTGGGATTTTATTAACCAGAGCGTTTTTTTTTTTGTTTTTTTTTGCATTCTTCAGATGAAGAGATGTTTTCACCATTTACAGACCCGTTATTTTTAGGAGCTGACAGGTGCTGAGCGCTGCACAGGCTGAACTAGATGGACAGATGTCTTTTTTTCAGCTACTTTGTTACTGTTACTATGTTACTTTGTTACACAGTAACGGTGGTCGCTTATCACATGTTCTCTATATTAGAACTACTTTATTCTGCTGTAATCTTGTTGAGTCTATAGGGTGTATTAGAGCGATCAGGCAAGCGACTGTAATGAGGGAAACGTTCCTTACCAGCAATCGCCTGCTCATCAGCGGAGGAGAGCGCTGCTATTACTTGCAGAGATCTCCTCCTCGGTATAGGGAGCAATGATCGTTATACTATCGCTCGTCTCCATACTGAATCAGAGTTTGCCAGTAGTAGATTGTGGTTACACGGCACGACCTGCCGCCGGCAAACAATGATCTTTAAACCTGTTGAACGAGTGTTTGCCACAGAAGGGGGTTTTAATGTGCCACAGAGGACACATTACATTGTGGCACAGTACATGGGGGCACAGAGGGCACTCTACATAAGGGGCACAGAGCAGGACAGCACAGCTGGAGACAAGGCGGTAGCAATGTGGGTAAACCTGCAGCCAGTGACAATAAGCAAGCGATGGACGTTGTACGTTTTTAGCGGTCTATAGCTTGGCTTCCACTTCTGCATGGTTTTCAGCCGCATTGTGGACGCATTGTGATGGCGCTCCAGCTGCCATGTCTGGTCCTGCCGTACACAATATCATCTAGCAAAGATTAGGGGTCATTGTACTAAAAGGAATGGCGTTCAGCTCCTCTCCAGTGGACGCTGATGATCCCGACGTCTCATCAGTCCGGGAAGCGCTCGATGGGTGGAAATTTCCCAGTGGCTGATTGGGAAGACAGTAGCGTCGCTGTGACAGGAGAAGACTCATAGAGACCCTCTGGAGTGGGAATCCATCGTGTAAAGCTGAAATCAATAGCCATAACTAATATTGATGATGATTGCCCGCCTTAAGCTGCCCGGCCGCGCCAAATGAATGATGTTAGAGAGGTATTAGCGGCTGCACGACGCACAAGGGAAAAACGCGGATCCTCCAGATCCAAAGGGGAGAGAGGGAAAAAAAAACAAAAGAATATTGCAATCTCTAGTGCTTCTCTGGATATCACCCTAAGAGGACAGCGCCCTTTATCCGAGAGACGCCGTAATGCAGCAGTGACCAGAGCTGCACCCACTAAGCGGCCCCCAGAGGTCCGGGCAGGGGGCAGATCGCTGGGTATACTCCGCTGTACGGTATTAGGGTTCACACGTAGCGGATATCCTGTACGCCGAGTGCCGGCGTCATTATCCTGCACCCCGAGTGCCGGCGTCAATACCCTGCACCCCGAGTGCCGGCGTCAGTACCCTGCACCCCGAGTGCCGGCGTCAGTACCCTGCACCCCGAGTGTCAGTACCCTGCACCCCGAGTGTCAGTACCCTGCACCCCGAGTGTCAGTACCCTGCACCCCGAGTGTCAGTACCCTGCACCCCGAGTGTCAGTACCCTGCACCCCGAGTGTCAGTACCCTGCACCCCGAGTGTCAGTACCCTGCACCCCGAGTGTCAGTATTACACAGTGCTCAGCCTCCATGAGGTCTAGAAGCGCAGGTTGTAGTTCTGTGATGTTGAGGGGCAGTGACGTCCAGTTCTAGGACATACACAATAACTGCATTTCGCTCGGTCCCTCGAGATCTACCGTCCTGAGCTCCTTATTCTCGAGTCTTCTATAACTTCCAGGAGCGGCAGTGAAGCGGACGGGGTGTCGTGTTAATGGGGTAACATTACTCGACAGGTGATTGCCATTTAATTAGATTTTCAAATTACACATTCTCTATCCAAACCCCATAGTTACATTTAAAACGAAAATCAATTAGTGGACGAGAGTTAATGAGGCAGATCCACCTGTTCTAGTTCGCACTTACTCACTGCACCGACTAGAGGACGCTTACTTTGTGTTTACTCCTACATTTTCAGAGTTGTTTCTGCAGATTACGTTGGAAGAAGAAACATAAAATGGGCACTAAAAATTAAAGCTAATCTCCGGGATTTGAAAAAAAGAAATCACCAGTATTTCCTTGATCTGGTAAAATTCTGCAGCATTTCATGAAGTGTGCAATGCTTCCAGTAATCCGCCATGCAAAGTCCGAGGATGTGCAATGACTGCGTCCATTCAAGGTATTCATGTAGAATGAAATCTTTATGTTGTTTCTTATCCCCATTCTCTTGCAGGCGGCTCACTCCATTCATTTTAAGTTTGGTGAGAGGAGGAGGAGGAGACTTGAATTACTGCAGAAATGGTAACATCTTACCAGAAGATAGACTGACATCTGTGCATCCGTAGAATAAACTGGCTAGTTAAATGGGACAAATGGCAGCGAATGGGACTAAGCTGCAATCCCCTGCAAGCCGCTACTAGTAGACAGCCTACAGTGTATGCAGTGAAGAAAACCCCTTTAATAAAGTCATGCGCTTACAGCAGCCTCTGCAGTGTGAGGGGGGAGGGGAAAGAGTGGCTAGTGTAATGTAAGCTAGCTTGGGATAGAGATAGCGGGGTTCAGCTGTTTACTCCGGTCTTAGCGTGCCCCAAGCTGCCGCTGCCGTACGATTTGCCTAATTTATGACAAAATGTGCAACTCGTCATAAGGCACACTTGGAGTAAAAACAGTTTGGAGTAGTTTTTCATCTACTTTTTTGCCTGTTTCCAGGCAAAGAAGTAGCAAATTTCCTGGGGCCGGGGTTCCAGCATGGCCCCTGACACGCCCCCGCTCCACCCATCTGTCATACTTGAAGTAAAAACGCCTGTGAAACTAAATATTGTTGCACAGCCATTAAAACAGTCACAAAAATGCGCTTTGTGACGCCAAGTGTACTTTAATAAATGAACCCCACAGTGATGACCAGACCGAAAAAATGGGCAGTGCGACTTCGCTATATTGTTGCTAACATAGAAATGAATGTGTCGCAGTGAGACTTGCGTGTGCGCCGTGACCACAACCCCAGAATCGTGAAAAATACAACCCGGTCATGGTCACAGAACATGTGCGAGCACCGCTACACTACAGTCCTTGTGGGACCAAGATCACCATGTGGCCGAACCCTGATTGACGAATATTCTCAGACACAACATCTACCAGTAAGGGCTCATGCACACGGCCTGCAAACAGCGGGTCCACAATACACGGGCAACCCATATCACGGATGCGGACCCATTAACTTGAATGTATCTACAATCCGGGAGATGCGGTGCGGAATGGAGGCACGGATCGAAAGCCCACGGAAGTTTTCTGTCCGTGCCGCCACACCGCAAAAAACTAGTGCATGCATTACTTTTTTGCGGTGCGGACAGTCGGATGAGGATTGTTAGGGCTCATGCACCTTAACATTGATGCATTTTCCTTTACAGGAGGACAGGAGCCATGTTTTTTTTTTTTTCATGCAAACTCTTTTGGAAAACTCTGAACTTTTTTGCTCTTTGCAAATGAATTGCGTGTAGCGTGCAAACTACGTATTTATTTACAACCTACATACAAGGAAATCATGTCTGAGCTCTACCAAAAAGAACATAAAAACCCACCTGTAACTATGTATCTCCTTCCTAATACTTCGGCTGACAGGCTGTGATCTTTGGGGACACAGACCCCCCCCCCACCCCCGGTTTTCCAGGGCAGGTTTGTGCTGCTCGGCGTTTAGAAAGAAATAACAGCTATTTTCTGCAGAATTCCCCAGAGGGAATGAGCTCAGCAACCAATCACATTATATATGTTGTCTCAAGCAGCGAGAGGGGAACTCGGCCTGATGCTTATTGAGATCTATTGCTTCCCTTAAGCCTAATTGTCTGCAGTGGCTCTGGATCTTTTTAGCAGTTTGGATAAGTGGAGTTAAGACAAATGGTAATGACCAGCGCAGAGCATTGTCCTTCTCTAGACACAATGGGCTAATATATGTGAAGATGTGCGGAGATAGCCAGATGTCAGCGCATCACTGCCGTGGAGGCCCCGCTCCCTCTGCCTTTCTACCTCCATCCACAATCGCACGATTATCGGGAACCAAATAAAAAAGGACAAATAAAAGAATGACTGTGTAATAAATAAAGTGAATGAAACAACAATATTAGATAAAAAGGATTTCATTCATAAATAAAACGTTACCGTTTTTACGCCGTCCTTGGATTCCTGAAAGCTTTTATGGTTTCCTTCATTCATAGCATTTTTATGGCCTTTGTTTTGCCGGTATAAACGCCATTCATTCTTTGCCGTTTTGTATATATTTTTGGGGGCCACATTTCCGGGACATTTGTTTATTGTACGCTTTACACTTTTTTTTTTTTTTTTAGCTTCTATAGAGAAAAGGAAAGCAAAAAAATGTCCATAACTACGAGTTGAAAATGACAAAACCTCTTAGAACGCACAAAGGCAATAAAAAAGAAAAACATGAAAAAAATACATATAAATAATTTATCAAGAAGGGACTATTTGAAATCGGTTTTGCATGAGTCCGTGTTGGAGTACTGATGAAATGTCACATGTTCTATAAATTTGTCTTATCCTTAGGCCTCATGCACACGACCGTATGTATTTTGCTGTCCGCAAAACACGGATCTGCAAAAAATACGGATGACGTCCAAGTGCATCCCATCTTTAACGGAACGGCCGGCCCCTAATAGAACAGTCCTATCCTTCTCCGTAATGCCGACAATAATAGGACATGTTCTATTTTTTTGCGGACAGGACATACGGAAACGGAATGCACACGGAGTAAGGGCTCATGCACACGACCGTATTTTGTTTCCTTGTCCGTTCAGTTTTGTTTGCTGATAGGATGCGGACCATGTGCTGTCCGCATCAGTATGTCCGCTCCGTAGTCCCGCAAACAAAATAGAGCATGTCCTATTTTTTTCTACTTTGCAGACAAGGATAGGCATTACTACAATGGATCCGGATCTGCAAAAAAAACGGATGCCATACGGAAGTCATGCTTTTTTTTGTGGACCGCAAAACACATACGGTCGTGTGCATGAGGCCTAACTTCCATTTTTTTGGCAGACCCATTGCAATGAATGATTCCGCATACGGTCGGCCAAAAAAACGGGAAGGGACACGGAAAGAAAATACGTTTGTGTGCATGAGCCCTTATAGTGAGATCTGGCGCGTTATTATGTGATTTGCATACAGATGTGCTATTTTGCTCCTGTAAATCACGTACTGATGAAGGCGATGTTGGCCGGTGGAGTAACTTATCCCTGCACCCCAGGGGTGGGCTCAGCTGCAGACCCCCAGGTGAATGTGTCTAATGTACCCTTACTATGAGGGGTGACTGCCTCCCGTGGAATTGAGGATCCATTACCCGTATCATCTGTTTCCGTCACTTTACCAGACGCTTCCATTGCTCAGATCTGACTGCGAACTGTTTCACATATCAGAAGATGAGCGGACGGACAATCTCCACTGGCATGGAACAATGACTTGTTTTACCGCCCCGGGTTTGTTTGGCTTGTAACTGTCAGTCCTCGGGCCCTCACGCCGGTTCACTAGACGGAAAATTGCCTCCGAACAGTGAAACATAAAATGGGGATAGAGGCGGTCAGTGCGCTGACATCTGCTCGGACCCTTCTTCATCCCTGTTTACTGTTCAGATCACGACGTCGTCTCATGAGATCACCCGGGTGGGCGACAATTAATACGAGCGGGATACATTAGTAACGAAGACACAGTGATACAATGTATCAACCATCAGAAACAAGGAGTCCTCTCTGTGACCCACTTTCACTATTGTGCCTGAATTCTAGCATCATTTAGGGCATCTCAATCCACCATGCCTCTCTTGCCGGCTTATGTTGCTACAGATTTTGTGCCAAAATTTTACTAAAAATGGCGAATTTTAAAGGGAATGCCTTTATTCCCGCCAGTCAAAACAAGATAGTGACAAACATCCTTATTTTCAAATCTGTTTTTATTTTTTTGATGTATTTCCAAGAATGATTGTGGGGGCGGCCATCTTGCCTGAACTGTTATTAACAGCATTTACAGAATTGCTTTACAGCAGCCACCATGGGCCACAGACACAATGGACAGGAGTGGACCTCATCGACTTCTATATGACAGTTTTCTAGGGCTGACCGGTGCAGAGGTCAGGCGGGAGCAGATAAGCTGTGATATCACCTATTGTGAATGGTGGGTCCTGTCTTATCTATGCAAAAGTGATACCCATCACTGTAATCCTGCCTATGATGATAATGAGATGACTGCTGAAAAGTGATCTGTACAGACTAGCAAGTGGCACCAATTATAGGTTTAGTGGTCAGTATAGGATTTTAGATAATTATTTTTTTATAAATATAGTGACATGGAAAATTAAAATTAACATCACCAAAAGTTCTGAAAAAAATATGTTTAACATGAAAATTATATTTAAACAACAGATTATTTTCTGTGGGTGAGGCGCAGTGGATTATTCTTTTTTGGCTTACCTGCTTCATAAATATGTCCAAAATGAGATGTGCCAAAGTGTTAAAAAAGGGGGATAATTTTAGCACAAATTACCCCAGAATTCAGGCGCAGCCACAACAGTAAGTGTAGGCCACAGAGTGAGCCGACCGATAGCTGGTATAAAGTTAGACATTGGGTCCAGCAACGAATCTATTGCCTCGCCTGCCCATAATCTATCCTCCAGCCTGCACCGAATCTATCGTCCGGCCTGCGCCGAATCCATCGTCCAGCCTGCTCCGAATCCATCGTCCGGCCTGCTCCGAATCTATCGTCCGGCCTGCACCGAATATATCGTCTGGCCTGGACCGAATTTATCGCCTCGCCTGCCCATAATCTATCCTCCAGCCTGCACCGAATCTATCGTCCGGCCTGCCCATAATCTAACGTCCAGCCTGCACCAATTCTATCGTCCGGCCTGCACCTAATATATCGTCCGGCCTGCACCGAATATATCGTCCGGCCTGCACCGAATCTATCGTCCGGCCTGCACCGAATATATCGTCCGGCCTGCACCGAATCTATCGTCCAGCCTGGACCGAATCTATCGCCCGGCCCGCACCTAATCTATAGCCCGGCCTGGACCGAATCTATCGTCCGGCCTGCACCGAATCTATCGTCCGGCCTGCACCGAATCTATCGTCCGGCCTGCACCGAATCTATTGTGCGGCCAGCACCGAATCTATCGCCCTGCCTGCACCGAATCTATCGCCCTGCCAGCACCGAATCTATCGCCCGGCCCGCACCGAATCTATCGCCCGGCCCGCACCGAATCTATAGCCCGGCCTGGACCGAATCTATCGTCCGCCCTGGACCGAATCTATCGTCCGCCCTGGATGAATCTATCGTACGGCCTGCACAGAATCTATCGTCCGGCCTGCACCGAATATATCGTCCGGCCTGCCCGGAATCTATCGTCCGGCTTGCGCCGAATCTATCGTCTGGCCTGCATTATAATGGGAGTCCACTACGGGATTTCACACTCCAACGCGGAGCGGACACGCTCGTCTGAAACTGGCCTAAGAGGTCACACAATTCAGCAAAGCCCCTTGAGCCTCAGGCTAGGGGACATTTATCAATGTATTTACGTCACAGTGGCAACGTCATATTTGCGCCATAATTTTAGAGTTTTTGACATTTTCACCACTTTTCAAAAGTGGCAAGAAAAGGGGGTGGGCCTAGCGTGGTCTGCCGGATTTACTGAAACTGAAGCCACAAACTGGGGTAAGTTATAGCCAAAGTCTGTGCTCCTAGAAGGTGTAGGCTTGAGCTCCTGCCAGAGATGCTCCTAAATTATTAAGAGTTATCTGCACATCTTAGCCCGGGTTCACATCACGTTTTTCCCATCCTCTTAACGTATGCAAAAAACGTATACGTTATACGGATGCCTCAGACTGTTGCCATATAGTGGCATCCGTTCACCATAGAGTTTCACTGTAAAAAAAAGTTTTTTGTTTTTTTTTACCATACTCTGCAGGATACAAGAAAGATATATGTAATCTTTTAGAGCGCTACAAAAAGGCGCAGTGTAGCCTGGGCCGTAAAGTTGACGCTGTCAGCGGAGCAGCAGAATATAGGCATTCGGTGCACATAGCGCCAGAGTAATATATGGGGGAGGTGATATCAGGTATTAATATAGGGACCAGGGAAGGACGGACGACCATATGGACATGAAATGGATATAAGGTAGGCTGGGAACGTCAAGCAGCTGTATATGACGAGACAGGCCGTATTATGTCGCCCTGGGTGGGGTGTGAAGCGGCCTCGCTCAGAGGAAACAGAATCTTGAGTTTAATTGGTAACAATTTCATCACAGATTAGACAAGGACGGATGACTCACAGGACTTGATTCCGTCCTGCGCTCCGGCCCCCTCCTTCCCCTGCTCACAGATGTCAGTGGAAGCCGCTCATCTGTCTATGCTGCGCCAGCCGCTGAATTCCCCCAACGCTCTCTTGTCACGCAAGTTTTAAGGACCCAAGTTCAAGATTTGCAGCAGACAACCGGGAAATTCATCACAGGCGACCAGCAAAGCAAAAACAAGTAGCAGGGAGCAATCAGGCAGATATAAAGCGGGATCATTTTACATTCCGCCATCTCCCTGACATATCCGCTCGCATTATTTAACCCCTTGCACGACAACTCGTTTCCCAAATATAATGTTATGACTGGATCTCAGCCCATCAGCCGCTGTATATTCACAGCTGCACGCGGTTCCTTTCAAAAATAAAAAAAAATTACAATGTTAACATTTACATTTTTAAATCCTCCAGGAAACGCTGGGTGACAATGACGATGACTCCCACAGGAGCTGTGCCCGGCTGAGCATGGGAGGTATCTGTCAGAGTTCTGGGAAAGCTGGGTAATATCCCTGTAGGAGTGGTGATGACACCTGGAACGGACACCATCCAGCTTTCCCAGATAAAGATATCGAAGCAGTGACTGAAGAGCATCTGTAAAGCATGAGGATGTCACATGGTGGTGGACACATATCCAGCTCATTGTGTTGTATTATTGAGTTGCTATGATTTAACCGGGAGAAGGGATGAGAAATGCCTTTCCAGCTGTGTAGCGGTTATCCAGCGCAGAGCTATGTGGCTATAGCCATATAGAACCGCCGGCATTTATTGTTCTATAGCCATACAGCTTCACTGGTTCTGGGGCTAGTCTTACATTGTACCATGCCATAGGCACTACTGCAGCCCCGTACCATCAGCAGGCTATTGAACTGTGCGCTGATAACAAGCTGGATGGTCCCTCTCCTCTTGAGGCCACAGTCCACGACGTCTATGGTTTCCCAAAAGAATTTAAAATTTTGATTCAATCGACCACAGAACAGTTTTTCATTTAGCCTCAGTCCATTTTAAATGAGCTGGCACAGAGAAGACGCTGTGTTTCTGGATCATGGGGACATATGGCTTCCTCTTTGCATGATACGGCTGTAACTTACATTTGTGGATTTCACGGCAAACTGTGTTCACAGCCAGTGATTTCTGGACGTGTCCCCGAGCCCATGAAGTGATCTCTGAACATGTTCCTGAGCCCGTGCAGTGATTTCTGGAAGTGTTCCTGAACCCATGCAGTGATTTCTGGACGTGTTCCTGAGCCCATGCAGTGATTTCTGGACATGTTCCTGAGCCCGTGCAGTGATTTCTGGACATGTTCCTGAGCCCATGCAGTGATTTCTGGGAGTGTTCCTGAGCCCATGCAGTGATTTCTGGACGTGTTCCTGAGCCCATGCAGTGATTTCTGGACATGTTCCTGAGCCCATGCAGTGATTTCTGGATGTGTTCCTGAGCCCATGCAGTGATTTCTGGGAGTGTGCCTGAGCCCATGCAGTGATTTCTGGACATGTTCCTGAGCCCACGCAGTGATTTCTGGACGTGTTCCTGAGCCCATGCAGTGATTTCTGGACATGTTCCTGAGCCCATGCAGTGATTTCTGGATGTGTTCCTGAGCCCATGCAGTGATTTCTGGGAGTGTGCCTGAGCCCATGCAGTGATTTCTGGACATGTTCCTGAGCCCATGCAGTGATTTCTGGACGTGTTCCTGAGCCCATGCAGTGATTTCTGGAAGTGTTCCTGAGCCCATGCAGTGATTTCTGGATGTGTTCCTGAGCCCATGCAGTGATTTCTGGGAGTGTGCCTGAGCCCATGCAGTGATTTCTGGACATGTTCCTGAGCCCACGCAGTGATTTCTGGACGTGTCCCCGAGCCCATGCAGTGATTTCTGGATGTGTCCCTGAGCCCGCGCAGTGATTTCTGGACGTGTTCCTGAGCCCATGCAGTGATTTCTGGACATGTTCCTGAGCCCATGCAGTGATTTCTGGGAGTGTGCCTGAGCCCATGCAGTGATTTCTGGACATGTTCCTGAGCCCATGCAGTGATTTCTGGAAGTGTTCCTGAGCCCATGCAGTGATTTCTGGACGTGTCCCTGAGCCCGTGCAGTGATCTCTGGACATGTTCCTGAGCCCATGCAGTGATTTCTGGAAGTGTTCCTGAGCCCATGCAGTGATTTCTGGACGTGTCCCTGAGCCCGTGCAGTGATCTCTGGACATGTTCCTGAGCCCATGCAGTGATCTCTGGACATGTTCCTGAGCCCATGCAGTGTCGGGCCCGGGATGGATAGATAGATAGATAGATAGATAGATAGATAGATAGATATGAGATAGATATGGATAGATAGACAGACAGATAGATAGATAGATAGATATGAGATAGATAGATAGATAGATATGAGATAGATAGATAGATAGATAGATAGATAGATAGATAGATAGATAGATAGATAATGAGATAGATAGATAGTATAACATACATAGATATACCCGGTCCAGTTGTCATTGTTTTCAATTATTTCTAGGAGTGATAATAGAAGGACCGCACAACATAGAAAACAAACAATGCTTTAGAATCATTAGATTATGGGAAATTCATTGATTTGCAGCCCTGCCCGGAGAACTGACGGCTCCACCTCAAGCTTTAGTTATGGCCCCTGGAGAGCAGATGTCGGGCCCTCCAGCTGTGACCGACGCTCTCCATTTCATTACCATGAGTGCAGTCATATGTTCATTATAGAAGGTAATTGAGGTTGACCGGTCGGCGGACGCTCTCCAAGCGCCTTAGGCCTGGGGGGGGAGGGGGGGGGGAAGGCGTCCTGTACGTTTTCTTATTCACTTGAGTTTTCCATGATGTCTCCACCTACAGGGAGCGGCCATGTCTGACTCTAATCCCGTACATCACGGCATTGGGAAGGAATCTCGCCCTCCTGCACCCGGGGGCACATACTTCATCTAATGTTATCTTTCTGCCGTTTTACAATGGCGGATAATGCAGACGTATCTTCCTTCTCATAAAAGGAGTTGTCATTTAAGAGCAGGTGTTGTTAGACAGAGAGGATTATGGGTAACCAGACAGGGTAGATGTGGAGCCGGCGTCTGCCCCTCCGCCAACGCTATGGCGTATTATAATCAGGAGGTCACCGAGGTCACAGCTCCGCCCTGCGATAATATACGTAGGATGACTGCGAGAAATACGGCCTATACATGTATATAATGTCATGCCAAGGTCTGCCAACAGCACCTCCAGCCTCCCTCCATCCTGATGACGCGTAATGCTCGGTTGCTTAGTAACCACATGACACTATGTTGCAAATGCAAATTACAGACAGTAAATTAAATTGCGGAGATAGAGCTCTTAGTAAATAGAAGCTTCTTCCTCCAGACCGAGCCGTCTTCAATCCCGCAGGAAGCTCTCAAAGGAAGAAGCTTCTCTAATATGGAAGGTGCAGCCAAGGAGGAGATAGAGAGCAAAATCAGGACAGTATAGAGAGCTGAACATAGAGCAGGAGGAGCTGAGCAGGTTATATATACAGAGAACCTGTCACCATGTAATCTGCAGGCAGCGTGTTATAGAGCAGGAGGAGCTGAGCAGGTTATATATACAGAGAACCTGTCACCATGTAATCTGCAGGCAGCGTGTTATAGAGCAGGAGGAGCTGAGCAGATTATATATAAAGAGAACCTGTCACCATGTAATCTGCAGACAGCGTGTAATAGAGCAGGAGGAGCTGAGCAGATTATATATACAGAGAACCTGTCACCATGTAATCTGCAGGCAGCGTGTTATAGAGCAGGAGGAGCTGAGCAGATTATATATACAGAGAACCTGTCACCATGTAATCTGCAGGCAGCGTGTTATAGAGCAGGAGGAGCTGAGCAGATTATATATAAAGAGAACCTGTCACCATGTAATCTGCAGGCAGCGTGTTATAGAGCAGGAGGAGCTGAGCAGATTATATATAAAGAGAACCTGTCACCATGTAATCTGCAGGCAGCGTGTTATAGAGCAGGAGGAGCTGAGCAGATTATATATACAGAGAACCTGTCACCATGTAATCTGCAGGCAGTGTGTTATAGAGCAGGAGGAGCTGAGCAGATTATATATAGAGAACCTGTCACCATGTAATCTGCAGGCAGCGTGTTATAGTGCAGGAGGAGCTGAGCAGATTATATATAGAGAGAACCTGTCACCATGTAATCTGCAGACAGTGTGTTATAGAGCAGGAGGAGCTGAGCAGATTATATATAAAGAGAACCTGTCACCATGTAATCTGCAGGCAGCGTGTTATAGAGCAGGAGGAGCTGAGCAGATTATATATAGAGAGAACATGTCACCATGTAATCTGCAGGCAGTGTGTTATAGAGCAGGAGGATCTGAGCAGATTATATATAGAGAGAACATGTCACCATGTAATCTGCAGGCAGTGTGTTATAGAGCAGGAGGAGCTGAGCAGATTATATATAAAGAGAACCTGTCACCATGTAATCTGCAGGCAGCGTGTTATAGAGCAGGAGGAGCTGAGCAGATTATATATAGAGAACCTGTCACCATGTAATCTGCAGGCAGCGTGTTATAGAGCAGGAGGAGCTGAGCAGATTATATATAGAGAACCTGTCACCATGTAATCTGCAGGCAGCGTGTTATAGTGCAGGAGGAGCTGAGCAGATTATATATAGAGAGAACCTGTCACCATGTAATCTGCAGACAGTGTGTTATAGAGCAGGAGGAGCTGAGCAGATTATATATAAAGAGAACCTGTCACCATGTAATCTGCAGGCAGCGTGTTATAGAGCAGGAGGAGCTGAGCAGATTATATATAGAGAGAACCTGTCACCATGTAATCTGCAGGCAGTGTGTTATAGAGCAGGAGGATCTGAGCAGATTATATATAGAGAGAACATGTCACCATGTAATCTGCAGGCAGTGTGTTATAGAGCAGGAGGAGCTGAGCAGATTATATATACACAGAACCTGTCACCATGTAATCTGCAGGCAGCGTGTTATAGAGCAGGAGGAGCTGAGCAGATTATATATAAAGAGAACCTGTCACCGTGTAATCTGCAGGCAGCATGTTATAGAGCAGGAGGAGCTGAGCAGATTATATATAAAGAGAACCTGTCACCATGTAATCTGCAGGCAGCGTGTTATAGAGCAGGAGGAGCTGAGCAGATTATATATAAAGAGAACCTGTCACCATGTAATCTGCAGGCAGCGTGTTATAGAGCAGGAGGAGCTGAGCAGATTATATATAGAGAACCTGTCACCATGTAATCTGCAGGCAGCGTGTTATAGAGCAGGAGGAGCTGAGCAGATTATATATACAGAGAACCTGTCACCATGTAATCTGCAGGCAGCGTGTTATAGAGCAGGAGGAGCTGAGCAGATTATATATACAGAGAACCTGTCACCATGTAATCTACAGGCAGTGTGTTATAGAGCAGGAGGAGCTGAGCAGATTATATATAGAGAACCTGTCACCGTGTAATCTGTAGGCAGTGTGTTATAGAGCAGGAGGAGCTGAGCAGATTATATATAAAGAGAACCTGTCACCATGTAATCTGCAGGCGTGTGTTATAGAGCAGGAGGAGCTGAGCAGATTATATATACAGAGAACCTGTCACCATGTAATCTGCAGGCAGTGTGTTATAGAGCAGGAGGAGCTGAGCAGATTATAGATAAAGAGAACCTGTCACCATGTAATCTGCAGGCAGCGTGTTATAGAGCAGGAGGAGCTGAGCAGATTATATAAACACAGAACCTGTCACCATGTAATCTGCAGGCAGCGTGTTATAGAGCAGGAGGAGCTGAGCAGATTATATATACAGAGAACCTGTCACCATGTAATCTGCAGGCAGTGTGTTATAGAGCAGGAGGAGCTGAGCAGATTATATATACAGAGAACCTGTCACCATGTAATCTGCAGGCAGTGTGTTATAGAGCAGGAGGAGCTGAGCAGATTATATATAGAGAGAACCTGTCACCGTGTAATCTGCAGGCAGTGTGTTATAGAGCAGGAGGAGCTGAGCAGATAATATATAAAGAGAACCTGTCACCATGTAATCTGCAGGCAGTGTGTTATAGAGCAGGAGGAGCTGAGCAGATTATATATACAGAGAACCTGTCACCATGTAATCTGCAGGCAGCGTGTTATAGAGCAGGAGGAGCTGAGCAGATTATATATACAGAGAACCTGTCACCATGTAATCTGCAGGCAGCGTGTTATAGAGCAGGAGGAGCTGAGCAGATTATATATACAGAGAACCTGTCACCATGTAATCTGCAGGCAGCGTGTTATAGAGCAGGAGGAGCTGAGCAGATTATATATAGAGAACCTGTCACCATGTAATCTGCAGGCAGCGTGTTATAGAGCAGGAGGAGCTGAGCAGATTATATATATAGAGAACCTGTCACCATGTAATCTGCAGGCAGCGTGTTATAGAGCAGGAGGAGCTGAGCAGATTATATATACAGAGAACCTGTCACCATGTAATCTGCAGGCAGCGTGTTATAGAGCAGGAGGAGCTGAGCAGATTATATATACAGAGAACCTGTCACCATGTAATCTGCAGGCAGCGTGTTATAGAGCAGGAGGAGCTGAGCAGATTATATATACAGAGAACCTGTCACCATGTAATCTGCAGGCAGCGTGTTATAGAGCAGGAGGAGCTGAGCAGATTATATATAAAGAGAACCTGTCACCGTGTAATCTGCAGGCAGCGTGTTATAGAGCAGGAGGAGCTGAGCAGATTATATATACAGAGAACCTGTCACCATGTAATCTGCAGGCAGCGTGTTATAGAGCAGGAGGAGCTGAGCAGATTATATATACAGAGAACCTGTCACCATGTAATCTGCAGGCAGTGTGTTATAGAGCAGGAGGAGCTGAGCAGATTATATATACAGAGAACCTGTCACCATGTAATCTGCAGGCAGCGTGTTATAGAGCAGGAGGAGCTGAGCAGATTATATATACAGAGAACCTGTCACCATGTAATCTGCAGGCAGCGTGTTATAGAGCAGGAGGAGCTGAGCAGATTATATATACAGAGAACCTGTCACCATGTAATCTGCAGGCAGCGTGTTATAGAGCAGGAGGAGCTGAGCAGATTATATATAGAGAGAACCTGTCACCATGTAATCTGCAGGCAGTGTGTTATAGAGCAGGAGGAGCTGAGCAGATTATATATAAAGAGAACCTGTCACCATGTAATCTGCAGGCAGCGTGTTATAGAGCAGGAGGAGCTGAGCAGATTATATATAAGAGAACCTGTCACCATGTAATCTGCAGGCAGCGTGTTATAGAGCAGGAGGAGCTGAGCAGATTATATATACAGAGAACCTGTCACCATGTAATCTGCAGGCAGTGTGTTATAGAGCAGGAGGAGCTGAGCAGATTATATATAAAGAGAACCTGTCACCATGTAATCTGCAGGCAGCGTGTTATAGAGCAGGAGGAGCTGAGCAGATTATATATAGAGAGAACCTGTCACCATGTAATCTGCAGGCAGTGTGTTATAGAGCAGGAGGAGCTGAGCAGATTATATATAAAGAGAACCTGTCACCATGTAATCTGCAGGCAGCGTGTTATAGAGCAGGAGGAGCTGAGCAGATTATATATACAGAGAACCTGTCACCATGTAATCTGCAGGCAGTGTGTTATAGAGCAGGAGGAGCTGAGCAGATTATATATAAAGAGAACCTGTCACCGTGTAATCTGCAGGCAGTGTGTTATAGAGCAGGAGGAGCTGAGCAGATTATATATAAGAGAACCTGTCACCATGTAATCTGCAGGCAGCGTGTTATAGAGCAGGAGGAGCTGAGCAGATTATATATAAAGAGAACCTGTCACCATGTAATCTGCAGGCAGTGTGTTATAGAGCAGGAGGAGCTGAGCAGATTATATATACAGAGAACCTGTCACCATGTAATCTGCAGGCAGCGTGTTATAGAGCAGGAGGAGCTGAGCAGATTATATATAAAGAGAACCTGTCACCATGTAATCTGCAGGCAGTGTGTTATAGAGCAGGAGGAGCTGAGCAGATTATATATACAGAGAACCTGTCACCATGTAATCTGCAGGCAGCGTGTTATAGAGCAGGAGGAGCTGAGCAGATTATATATACAGAGAACCTGTCACCATGTAATCTGCAGGCAGTGTGTTATAGAGCAGGAGGAGCTGAGCAGATTATATATAGAGAGAACCTGTCACCATGTAATCTGCAGGCAGTGTGTTATAGAGCAGGAGGAGCTGAGCAGATTATATATACAGAGAACCTGTCACCATGTAATCTGCAGGCAGCGTGTTATAGAGCAGGAGGAGCTGAGCAGATTATATATACAGAGAACCTGTCACCATGTAATCTGCAGGCAGTGTGTTATAGAGCAGGAGGAGCTGAGCAGATTATATATACAGAGAACCTGTCACCGTGTAATCTGCAGGCAGCGTGTTATAGAGCAGGAGGAGCTGAGCAGATTATATATACAGAGAACCTGTCACCATGTAATCTGCAGGCAGCGTGTTATAGAGCAGGAGGAGCTGAGCAGATTATATATACAGAGAACCTGTCACCATGTAATCTGCAGGCAGCGTGTTATAGAGCAGGAGGAGCTGAGCAGATTATATATACAGAACCTGTCACCATGTAATCTGCAGGCAGCGTGTTATAGAGCAGGAGGAGCTGAGCAGATTATATATACAGAACCTGTCACCATGTAATCTGCAGGCAGCGTGTTATAGAGCAGGAGGAGCTGAGCAGATTATATATACAGAGAACCTGTCACCATGTAATCTGCAGGCAGCGTGTTATAGAGCAGGAGGAGCTGAGCAGATTATATATACAGAGAACCTGTCACCATGTAATCTGCAGGCAGTGTGTTATAGAGCAGGAGGAGCTGAGCAGATTATATATACACAGAACCTGTCACCATGTAATCTGCAGGCAGTGTGTTATAGAGCAGGAGGAGCTGAGCAGATTATATATAGAGAGAACCTCTCACCATGTAATCTGCAGGCAGTGTGTTATAGAGCAGGAGGAGCTGAGCAGATTATATATAAAGAGAACCTGTCACCGTGTAATCTGCAGGCAGCGTGTTATAGAGCAGGAGGAGCTGAGCAGATTATATATACACAGGACCTGTCACCATGTAATCTGCAGGCAGTGTGTTATAGAGCAGGAGGAGCTGAGCAGATTATATGTACACAGAACCTGTCACCATGTAATCTGCAGGCAGCGTGTTATAGAGCAGGAGGAGCTGAGCAGATTATATATAAAGAGAACCTGTCACCGTGTAATCTGCAGGCAGCGTGTTATAGAGCAGGAGGAGCTGAGCAGATTATATATAAAGAGAACCTGTCACCATGTAATCTGCAGGCAGCGTGTTATAGAGCAGGAGGAGCTGAGCAGATTATATATATAAAGAGAACCTGTCACCGTGTAATCTGCAGGCAGCGTGTTATAGAGCAGGAGGGGCTGAGCAGATTATATATACAGAGAACCCGTCACCATGTAATCTGCAGGCAGCGTGTTATAGAGCAGGAGGAGTTGAGCAGATTATATATAAAAGATATATAGATAGATTGACCTGTTAGTCCGTTCCACTAAAAATGGTGTGTTTGACTGACTATATATTAATGTATATGGGGTGTCGGACCCCTTCTGATCAAATATTGATGGCCTATTGTGAGGATAGGCCATCATTCGTGATACATTGGAGAACCCCTTTAAGAGTCAGTAGTAGTCTCTGGCTTCCTCTCCTTTAATATTGTCTCCCTATTTCTCTGACGGACAAAATCAGGGCAACAACGTGAGATGAGAACCACTACAAATCTCCATGGAAAAACCTTTTAAGAACAATAAACAAGGCACTCGAACGATAAGATGATCATTATCCCTTATTTCTCAAAGTCTTCTCCAAGTATCAGATGTTCTTCACTAAGACCCTCTGATAGAACTTTGAAGAAGTTTGTTTATTTTCCCGCTCTTCCATGTCTCCCTTATTTAAAGGACCAGGAGTGCAGATATATAGTGGTGGAGTATATACAGCGATTAGCTGCAGTTACATAAACCATCTGTACCATCTGTGTGCGCTGACTCTCCAGTGTAGTCCTATGAGATGGAGCTTCACACTGCTCTCCTTGCCTCCTGCATGTAAGAGCTGACAAGTAGTAGATATGACATGGCAGAAAGAGCATAGGAAACCATGTATCTGTGTCTGCAGAGTGTATGATGGTGAGCACTCTGTGTCTGACGGCTCTCTCTGCTCTCCCCCTCCCTTCTCTCACTGCTACAGAAAGTATGGAAGGCGGTTGTACACGGCAGATATATGTAGAGAAGGGTTAAAGAAACCAAGGAGGGACTCTAACGAAGGCTGCAGATGAGGCAGTCTGTCATGGAAGGGAGCACCGTCCTGGAAAACAGACCTCCAATATTTAGGAGGGGTCAGCTATAGCATAGCGTAAAATACCATCCCAGCAGAACCATATACCACAGCGCAGCACAAAATTCCTCCTCAATATCGGACCCTCTGTGGTGGCCATCAGTAGCTGCGATTTCCTGTTCTTCTCCTCCAGTTGTCTCTGATTCAGATATGGAGCAGGGGGCTTAGGAGGTGCGGCCTCCCTTCGTTATTTACCTGCTCGCCATCGCACCCGCAGCGGTGAGCAGTGTAATTACAAGAAGCCGTCTCAGTCACTTATATGGACGGCTTGTTACTATTCAAGTGTATACTACAAAGCCATCCACAGAGGTGACTACTACAGAGCAGTCCATAGAGGTGACTACTACAGAGCAGTCCATAGAGGTGACTACTACAGAGCCGTCCATAGAGGTGACTACTACAGAGCCGTCCACAGTGGTGACTACTACAGAGCCGTCCACAGTGGTGACTACTACAGAGCCGTCCATAGAGGTGACTACTACAGAGCCATCCACAGAGGTGACTACTACAGAGCCATCCATAGAGGTGACTACTACAGAGCCATCCACAGAGGTGACTACAACAGAGCCGTCTATAGAGGTGACTACTACAGAGCCATCCATAGAGGTGACTACTACAGAGCCATCCATAGAGGTGTATACTACAGAGCCGTCCATAGAAGTGATCACTACAGAGCCATCCACAGAGGTGACTAATACAGAGCCATCCACAGAGGTGACTACTACAGAGCCATCCACAGAGGTGACTACTACAGAGCCATCCACAGAGATGACTACTACAGAGCCATCCACAGAGGTGACTAATACAGAGCCATCCACAGAGGTGACTAATACAGAGCCATCCACAGAGGTGACTAATACAGAGCCATCCATAGAAGTGACTACTACAGAGCCATCCACAGAGGTGACTACTACAGAGCCATCCACAGAGGTGACTAATACAGAGCCATCCACAGAGGTGACTAATACAGAGCCATCCACAGAGGTGACTACTACAGAGCCATCCACAGAGGTGACTAATACAGAGACGTCCATAGAGGTGACTAATACAGAGCTGTCCATAGAGGTGACTATTACAGAGCCATCCATGGAAGTGACTACTACAGAGCCATCCATAGAGGTGACTACTACAGAGCCATCCACAGAGGTGACTAATACAGAGCCATCCACAGAGGTGACTAATACAGAGCCATCCATAGAAGTGACTATTACAGAGCCATCCATAGAGGTGACTACTACAGAGCCGTCCATAGAGGTGACTACTACAGAGCCGTCCATAGAGGTGACTACTACAAAGCCATCCACAGAGGTAACTAATACAGAGCCATCCACAGAGGTGACTAATACAGAGACGTCCATAGAGGTGACTAATACAGAGCTGTCCATAGAGGTGACTACTACAGAGCCGTCTATAGAGGTGACTACTACAGAGCCGTCTATAGAGGTGACTACTACAGAGCCGTCCATAGAGGTGACTAATACAGAGCCATCCATAGAAGTGACTATTACAGAGCTGTCCATAGAAGTGACTACGTCAGAGCTGTCCATAGAGGTGACTACTACAGAGCCGTCCATAGAGGTGACTACTACAGAGCCGTCCATAGAGGTGACTAATACAGAGCCGTCCATAGAGGTGACTATTACAGAGCCGTCCATAGAAGAGAATACTACAGAGCCATCCATAGAGGTGACTACTACAGAGCCGTCCATAGAGGTGACTAATACAGAGCCGTCCATAGAGGTGACTATTACAGAGCCATCCATAGAGGTGACTATTACAGAGCCGTCCATAGTGGTGACTATTACAGAGCCGTCCATAGATGTGACTACTACAGAGCCGTCCATAGAGGTGACTACTACAGAGCCGTCCATAGAGGTGACTAATACAGAGCCGTCCATAGAGGTGACTATTACAGAGACGTCCATAGAAGAGAATACTAAAGAGCCATCCATAGAGGTGACTATTACAGAGCCATCCATAGAGGTGACTACTACAGAGCCTTTCATAAAAGAGAATACTACAGAGCCGTCCATAGAGGTGACTAATACAGAGATGTCCATAGAGGTGACTACTACAGAGCCGTCCATAGAGGTGACTACTACAGAGCCGTCCATAGAGGTGACTAATACAGAGCCGTCCATAGAGGTGACTACTACAGAGCCGTCCATAGAGGTGACTAATACAGAGATGTCCATAGAGGTGACTAATACAGAGATGTCCATAGAGGTGACTACTACAGAGCCGTCCATAGATGTGACTACTACAGAGCCGTCCATAGAGGTGACTAATACAGAGCTGTCCATAGAAGTGACTACTGCAGAGCCGTCAATAGAAGTGATTGGGACGGCTTCTTGTAATTACACTGATCGCCGCTGCGGATGCGATGGCGAGCAGGTAATCAATGCAGGGAAGACTGCGCTGGCACAGCGTGCGCCTTCTCTACAATTAGCTGATCGTGTGACTGATGAAATATCCTCTGGATAGGTCATCGGTATCTGATCGTGGGGGTCCGACACCCGGGACCCCCGCCAATCATCTGTTTGAGAAGACACCGGCATTCCTGTGAGCACCGCAGCCTTCTCCCTGCTCACCAGGCACAGCGCCGTACACTGTATAGTGGCCGTGCTTGGTATCGCACTCGGCCTCATTCTTGTCTATCGGGTTGAGCTGCTCCTAGGCCAAGTGACCGATGATCGTGATGTCACCGGCCTAAGAAACAGCTGATCAGCGGGGGTCCCGGGTGTCAGACCCCACCAATCAGACACTGATGACCGATCCAGAGGAAGTCTTAAGAATATGCATCGATACACCCCTGCAGTGCTGAATAATAATAGTAATAGTGTAGAGCTGATGGAGAACTTATCCGAGGACGCTTTTTAATAAATGATGACCTGACTGACTGCAGGGGCCGGGCCCTCGTTCTAAGCCCTTCTACGGGGCCCGTCATCACGCCTCTGCTTCCTGTCACTTAAGTAACCATTACTGTATAATGTCTGCAAAGTCAAATGACTTTATCAACTTTCGATTGTTTGAGATAACAACTTAGAGGAGGAAAAACAGCAGAAAAAGATGTAAAAGAATAAACGCGTCAGCCCCTGATTATACAAAGTAGATCAATCATGCCGCATCTCCGCGTAACACACGGCACAAAACTGCAAAAGTGACATCTAACAACTAAACAATCCCTGAAATGAGCTGCTCAAATGTTCATTTATAAACAAGAAAGAAAAAAGTCTCCTAAATCCTAATCCATAAAGAACTCGCCTCTCGCTGCACAAATACAAAGTAAACTTTTTGGAGACAAGAATCCAATTGTTATGAATGCAGACGGCGGCAGACGACGGCAGACGGCAACCGCTCTCTGCGCACTTACCACTATCATTTTCTTAGATAAGTCCCAATTTCCAAAATGAGAAAAAAACACTTTTGTACCCAGATTTTTGTCTGTAATTGGGGGCATTACTACAGCTCATACACAGGACTTACAGGGAGGTGACAGGGGTGACAGGGGGGTGACAGGGAGGTGACAGGGGGTGACAGGGAGGTGACAGGGAGGTGACAGGGGGTGACAGGGAGGTGACAGGGGTGACAGGGAGGTGACAGGGGGTGACAGGGAGGTGACAGGGAGGTGACAGGGGGTGACAGGGAGGTGACAGGGGGTGACAGGGAGGTGACAGGGAGGTGACAGGGGGTGACAGGGAGGTGACAGGGGGTGACAGGGAGGTGACAGGGGGTGACAGGGGGTGACAGGGAGGTGACAGGGAGGTGACAGGGGGTGACAGGGAGGTGACAGGGGGTGACAGGGAGGTGACAGGGGGTGACAAGAAGGTGACAGGAGGTGACGGGGGGTGACAGGGAGGTGACAGGGAGGTGACAGGGGGTGACAGGGAGGTGACAGGGAGGTGACAGGGGGTGACAAGGAGGTGACAGGGAGGTGACAGGGGGTGACAGGGAGGTGACAGGGGTGACAAGGAGGTGACAGGGAGGTGACAGGGGGTGACAGGGGGTGACAGGGAGGTGACAGGGAGGTGACAGGGGGTGACAGGGAGGTGACAGGGGGTGACAAGGAGGTGACAGGGAGGTGACAGGGGGTGACAGGGAGGTGACAGGGAGGTGACAGGGAGGTGACAGGGGGTGACAGGGAGGTGACAGGGGGTGACAGGGGGGTGACAGGGGGGTGACAGGGAGGTGACAGGGGGTGACAGGGGGTGACAGGGAGGAGACAGGGGGGTGACAGGGAGGTGACAGGGGGTGACAGGGAGGTGACAGGGGGGTGACAGGGGGGTGACAGGGAGGTGACAGGGAGGACACACCGGGACTTACCTTATACAGCTATGGAATCACCACAAGGGACGCTTTATTTTTCCGGCGGGAAACAAAAAGGAAGCGATCTCCTCAGTGATGTCACCGCTGATCTCTAGTGATGGATAGGCGGCATTCTCAGTGATGTCACCGCTGATCTCTAGTGATGGATAGGCTGCATTCTCAGTGATGTCACCGCTGATCTCTAGTGATGGATAGGCGGCATTCTCAGTGATGTCACCGCTGATCTCTAGTGATGGATAGGCTGCATTCTCAGTGATGTCACCGCTGATCTCTAGTGATAGATAGGCAGCATTCTCAGTGATGTCACCGCTGATATCTAGTGATGGATAGGCGGCATTCTCAGTGATGTCACCGCTGATCTCTAGTGATGGATAGGCAGCATTCTCAGTGATGTTATCGCTGATCTCTAGTGATGGATAGGCTGCATTCTCAGTGATGTCACCGCTGATCTCTAGTGATGGATAGGCGGCATTCTCAGTGATGTCACTGCTGATCTCTAGTGATGGATAGGCGGCATTCTCAGTGATGTCACCGCTGATCTCTAGTGATGGATAGGCTGCATTCTCAGTGATGTCACCGCTGATCTCTAGTGATAGATAGGCGGCATTCTCAGTGATGTCACCGCTGATCTCTAGTGATGGATAGGCGGCATTCTCAGTGATGTCACCGCTGATCTCTAGTGATGGATAGGCTGCATTCTCAGTGATGTCACCGCTGATATCTAGTGATGGATAGGCGGCATTCTCAGTGATGTCACCGCTGATCTCTAGTGATGGATAGGCGGCATTCTCAGTGATGTCACCGCTGATCTCTAGTGATGGATAGGCGGCATTCTCAGTGATGTCACCGCTGATCTCTAGTGATGGATAGGCTGCATTCTCAGTGATGTCACCGCTGATCTCTAGTGATAGATAGGCGGCATTCTCAGTGATGTCACCGCTGATCTCTAGTGATGGATAGGCTGCATTCTCAGTGATGTCACCGCTGATCTCTAGTGATGGATAGGCGGCATTCTCAGTGATGTCACCGCTGATCTCTAGTGATGGATAGGCTGCATTCTCAGTGATGTCACCGCTGATCTCTAGTGATGGATAGGCGGCATTCTCAGTGATGTCACCGCTGATCTCTAGTGATGGATAGGCGGCATTCTCAGTGATGTCACCGCTGATCTCTAGTGACGGATAGGCGGCATTCTCAGTGATGTCACCGCTGATCTCTAGTGATGGATAGACGGCATTCTCAGTGATGTCACCACTGATCTCTAGTGATGGATAGGCGGCATTCTCAGTGATGTCACCGCTGATCTCTAGTGATGGATAGGTGGCATTCTCAGTGATGTCACCGCTGATCTCTAGTGATGGATAGGCGGCATTCTCAGTGATGTCACCGCTGATCTCTAGTGATGGATAGGCTGCATTCTCAGTGATGTCACCGCTGATCTCTAGTGATGGATAGGCTGCATTCCCAGTGATGTCACCGCTGATCTCTAGTGATGGATAGGCAGCATTCTCAGTGATGTCACCGCTGATCTCTAGTGATGGATAGGCGGCATTTTCAGTGATGTCACCGCTGATATCTAGTGATGGATAGGAGGCATTCTCAGTGATGTCACCGCTGATCTCTAGTGATGGATAGGCGGCATTCTCAGTGATGTCACCGCTGATCTCTAGTGATGGATAGGCGGCATTCTCAGTGATGTCACCGCTGATCTCTAGTGATGGATAGGCGGCATTCTCAGTGATGTCACCGCTAATCTCTAGTGATGGATAGGCGGCATTCTCAGTGATGTCACCGCTGATCTCTAGTGATGGATAGGCGGCATTCTCAGTGATGTCACCGCTGATCTCTAGTGATGGATAGGCGGCATTTTCAGTGATGTCACCGCTGATCTCTAGTGATGGATAGGAGGCATTCTCAGTGATGTCACCGCTGATCTCTAGTGATGGATAGGCGGCATTCTCAGTGATGTCACCGCTGATCTCTAGTGACGGATAGGCTGCATTCTCAGTGATGTCACCACTGATCTCTAGTGATGGATAGCCGGCATTCTCAGTGATGTCACCGCTGATCTCTAGTGATGGATAGGCGGCATTCTCAGTGATGTCACCGCTGATCTTTAGTGATGGATAGGCGGCATTCTCAGTGATGTCACCGCTGATCTCTAGTGATGGATAGGGGGCATTCTCAGTGATGTCACCGCTGATCTCTAGTGATGGATAGGCGGCATTCTCAGTGATGTCACCACTGATCTCTAGTGATGGATAGGCTGCATTCTCAGTGATGTCACCGCTGATCTCTAGTGATGGATAGGCTGCATTCTCAGTGATGTCACTGCTGATCTCTAGTGATGGAAAGGCGGCATTCTCAGTGATGTCACCGCTGATCTCTAGTGATGGATAGGCGGCATTCTCAGTGATGTCACCGCTGATCTCTAGTGATGGATAGGCGGCATTCTCAGTGATGTCACCGCTGATCTCTAGTGATGGATAGGCGGCATTCTCAGTGATGTCACCGTTGATCTCTAGTGATGGATAGGCGGCATTCTCAGTGATGTCACCGCTGATCTCTAGTGATGGATAGGCTGCATTCTCAGTTATGTCACCGCTGATCTCTAGTGATGGATAGGCGGCATTCTCAGTGATGTCACCGCTGATCTCTAGTGATGGATAGGCTGCATTCTCAGTGATGTCACCGCTGATCTCTAGTGATGAATAGGCTGCATTCTCAGTGATGTCACCGCTGATCTCTAGGGATGGATAGGCAGCATTCTCAGTGATGTCACCGCTGATCTCTAGTGAAAGGATAGGCGGCATTCTAAGTGATGTCACCGCTGATCTCTAGTGATGGATAGGCTGTATTCTCAGTGATGTCACTGCTGATCTCTAGTGATGGATAGGCTGCATTCTCAGTGATGTCACCGCTGATCTCTAGTGAAAGGATAGGCGGCATTCTCAGTGATGTCACCGCTGATCTCTAGTGATGGATAGGCTGCATTCTCAGTGATGTCACCGCTGATCTCTAGTGATGGATAGGCTGTATTCTCAGTGATGTCACTGCTGATCTCTAATGATGGCTAGGCGGCATTCTCAGTGATGTCACCGCTGATCTCTAGTGATGGATGGGCGGCATTCTCAGTGATGTCACCGCTGATCTCTAGTGATGGATAGGCTGCATTCTCAGTGATGTCACCGCTGATCTCTAGTGATGGATAGGCTGCATTCTCAGTGATGTCACCGCTGATCTCTAGTGATGGATAGGCGGCATTCTCAGTGATGTCACCGCTGATCTCTAGTGATGGATAGGCTGCATTCTCAGTGATGTCATCGCTGATCTCTAGTGATGGATAGGCTGCATTCTCAGTGATGGCACCGCTGATCTCTAGTGATGGATAGGCGGCATTCTCAGTGATGTCACCGCTGATCTCTAGTGATGGATAGGCGGCATTCTCAGTGATGTCACCGCTGATCTCTAGTGAAAGGATAGGCTGTATTCTCAGTGATGTCACCGCTGATCTCTAGTGATGGATAGGCTGTATTCTCAGTGATGTCACTGCTGATCTCTAATGATGGCTAGGCGGCATTCTCAGTGATGTCACCGCTGATCTCTAGAGATGGATGGGCGGCATTCTCAGTGATGTCACCGCTGATCTCTAGTGATGGATAGGCTGCATTCTCAGTGATGTCACCGCTGATCTCTAGTGATGGATAGGCTGCATTCTCAGTGATGTTACCGCTGATCTCTAGTGATGGATAGGCAGCATTCTCAGTGATGTCACCGCTGATCTCTAGTGAAAGGATAGGCGGCATTCTCAGTGATGTCACCGCTGATCTCTAGTGATGGATAGGCGCATTCTCAGTGATGTCACCGCTGATCTCTAGTGATGGATAGGCGGCATTCTCAGTGATGTCACCGCTGATCTCTAGTGATGGATAGGCGGCATTCTCAGTGATGTCACCGCTGATCTCTAGTGATGGATAGGCTGCATTCTCAGTGATGTCACCGCTGATCTCTAGTGATGGATAGGCGGCATTCTCAGTGATGTCACCGCTGATCTCTAGTGATGGATAGGCTGCATTCTCGGTGATGTCACCGCTGATCTCTAGTGATGGATAGGCTGCATTCTCAGTGATGTCACCGCTGATCTCTAGTGATGGATAGGCGGCATTCTCAGTGATGTCACCGCTGATCTCTAGTGATGGATAGGCTGCATTCTCAGTGATGTCACCGCTGATCTCTAGTGATGGATAGGCTGCATTCTCAGTGATGTCACCGCTGATCTCTAGTGATGGATAGACGGCATTCTCAGTGATGTCACCGCTGATCTCTAGTGATGGATAGGCGGCATTCTCAGTGATGTCACCGCTGATCTCTAGTGATGGATAGGCGGCATTCTCAGTGATGTCACCGCTGATCTCTAGTGAATGGATAGGCTGCATTCTCAGTGATGTCACCGCTGATCTCTAGTGATGGATAGGCGGCATTCTCAGTGATGTCACCGCTGATCTCCAGTGATGGATAGGCGGCATTCTCAGTGATGTCACCGCTGATCTCTAGTGATGGCTAGGCGGCATTCTCAGTGATGTCACCGCTGATCTCTAGAGATGGATGGGCGGCATTCTCAGTGATGTCACCGCTGATCTCTAGTGATGGATAGGCTGCATTCTCAGTGATGTTACCACTGATCTCTAGTGATGGATAGGCAGCATTCTCAGTGATGTCACCGCTGATCTCTAGTGAAAGGATAGGCGGCATTCTCAGTGATGTCACCGCTGATCTCTAGTGATGGATAGGCGCATTCTCAGTGATGTCACCGCTGATCTCTAGTGATGGATAGGCGGCATTCTCAGTGATGTCACCGCTGATCTCTAGTGATGGATAGGCGGCATTCTCAGTGATGTCACCGCTGATCTCTAGTGATGGATAGGTTGCATTCTCAGTGATGTCACCGCTGATCTCTAGTGATGGATAGGCTGCATTCTCAGTGATGTCACCGCTGATCTCTAGTGATGGATAGACGGCATTCTCAGTGATGTCACCGCTGATCTCTAGTGATGGATAGGCGGCATTCTCAGTGATGTCACCGCTGATCTCTAGTGATGGATAGGCGGCATTCTCAGTGATGTCACCGCTGATCTCTAGTGAATGGATAGGCTGCATTCTCAGTGATGTCACCGCTGATCTCTAGTGATGGATAGGCGGCATTCTCAGTGATGTCACCGCTGATCTCCAGTGATGGATAGGCGGCATTCTCAGTGATGTCACCGCTGATCTCTAGTGATGGATAGGCGGCATTCTCAGTGATGTCACCGCTGATCTCTAGTGATGGATAGGCGGCATTCTCAGTGATGTCACCACTGATCTCTAGTGATGGATAGGCGGCATTCTCAGTGATATCACCGCTGATCTCTAGTGATGGATAGGCGGCATTCTGTGATGTCACCGCTAATCTCTAGTGATGGATAGGTGGCATTCTCAGTGATGTCACCGCTGATCTCTAGTGATGGATAGGCAGCATTCTCAGTGATGTTATCGCTGATCTCTAGAGATGGATAGGCGGCATTCTCAGTGATGTCACCGCTGATCTCTAGTGATGTATAGGCGGCATTCTCGGTGATGTCACCGCTGATCTCTGGTGATGGATAGGCGGCATTCTCAGTGATGTCACCGCTGATCTCTAGTGATGGATAGGCAGCATTCTCAGTGATGTCATCGCTGATCTCTAGTGATGGATAGGCGGCATTCTCAGTGATGTCACCGCTGATCTCTAGTGATGGATAGGCTGCATTCTCAGTGATGTCACCGCTGATCTCTAGTGATGGATAGGCGGCATTCTCAGTGATGTCACCGCTGATCTCTAGTGATGGATAGGCGGCATTCTCAGTGATGTCACCGCTGATCTCTAGTGATGGATAGGCGGCATTCTCAGTGATGTCACCGCTGATCTCTAGTGATGGATAGGCTGCATTCTCAGTGATGTCACCGCTGATCTCTAGTGATGGATAGGCGGCATTCTCAGTGATGTCACCGCTGATCTCGAGTGATGGATAGGCGGCATTCTCAGTGATGTCACCGCTGATCACTAGTGATGGATAGGCTGCATTCTCAGTGATGTCACCGCTGATCTCTAGTGATGGATAGGCGGCATTCTCAGTGATGTCACCGCTGACCTCTAGTGAATGGATAGGCGGCATTCTCAGTGATGTCACCGCTGATCTCTAGTGATGGATAGGCGGCATTCTCAGTGATGTCACCGCTGATCTCTAGTGATGGATAGGCGGCATTCTCAGTGATGTCACCGCTGATCTCTAGTGATGGATAGGCTGCATTCTCAGTGATGTCACCGCTGATCTCTAGTGATGGATAGGCGGTATTCTCAGTGATGTCACCGCTGATCTCTAGTGATGGATAGGCTGCATTCTCAGTGATGTCACCGCTGATCTCTAGTGATGGATAGGCGGCATTCTCAGTGATGTCACCGCTGATCTCTAGTGATGGATAGGCGGCATTCTCAGTGATGTCACCGCTGATCTCTAGTGATGGATAGGCGGCATTCTCAGTGATGTCACCGCTGATCTCTAGTGATGGATAGGCGGCATTCTCAGTGATGTCACCGCTGATCTCTAGTGATGGATAGGCTGCATTCTCAGTGATGTCACCGCTGATCTCTAGTGATGGATAGGCGGCATTCTCAGTGATGTCACCGCTGATCTCTAGTGATGGATAAGCTGCATTCTCAGTGATGTCACCGCTGATCTCTAGTGATGGATAGGCGGCATTCTCAGTGATGTCACCGCTGATCTCTAGTGATGGATAGGCTGCATTCTCAGTGATGTCACCGCTGATCTCTAGTGATGGATAGGTGGCATTCTCAGTGATGTCACCGCTGATCTCTAGTGATGGATAGGCGGCATTCTCAGTGATGTCATCGCTGATCTCTAGTGATGGATAGGCGGCATTCTCAGTGATGTCACCGCTGATCTCTAGTGATGGATAGGCTGCATTCTCAGTAATGTCACCGCTGATCTCTAGTGATGGATAGGCGGCATTCTCAGTGATGTCACCGCTGATCTCTAGTGATGGATAGGCGGCATTCTCAGTGATGTCACCGCTGATCTCTAGTGATGGATAGGCGGCATTCTCAGTGATGTCACCGCTGATCTCTAGTGATGGATAGGCTGCATTCTCAGTGATGTCACCGCTGATCTCTAGTGATGGATAGGCGGCATTCTCAGTGATGTCACCGCTGATCTCGAGTGATGGATAGGCGGCATTCTCAGTGATGTCACCGCTGATCACTAGTGATGGATAGGCTGCATTCTCAGTGATGTCACCGCTGATCTCTAGTGATGGATAGGCGGCATTCTCAGTGATGTCACCGCTGACCTCTAGTGAATGGATAGGCTGCATTCTCAGTGATGTCACCGCTGATCTCTAGTGATGGATAGGCGGCATTCTCAGTGATGTCACCGCTGATCTCTAGTGATGGATAGGCGGCATTCTCAGTGATGTCACTGCTGATCTCTAGTGATGGATAGGCGGCATTCTCAGTGATGTCACCGCTGATCTCTAGTGATGGATAGGCGGCATTCTCAGTGATGTCACCGCTGATCTCTAGTGATGGATAGGCTGCATTCTCAGTGATGTCACCGCTGATCTCTAGTGATGGATAGGCGGCATTCTCAGTGATGTCACTGCTGATCTCTAGTGATGGATAGGCGGCATTCTCAGTGATGTCACCGCTGATCTCTAGTGATGGATAGGCGGCATTCTCAGTGATGTCACCGCTGATCTCTAGTGATGGATAGGCGGCATTCTCAGTGATGTCACCGCTGATCTCTAGTGATGGATAGGCTGCATTCTCAGTGATGTCACCGCTGATCTCTAGTGATGGATAGGCTGCATTCTCAGTGATGTCACCGCTGATTTCTAGTGATGGATAGGCTGCATTCTCAGTGATGTCACCGCTGATCTCTAGTGATGGATAGGCGGCATTCTCAGTGATGTCACCGCTGATCTCTAGTGATGGATAGGCTGCATTCTCAGTGATGTCACCGCTGATCTCTAGTGATGGATAGGCTGCATTCTCAGTGATGTCACCGCTGACCTCTAGTGAATGGATAGGCGGCATTCTCAGTGATGTCACCGCTGATCTCTAGTGATGGATAGGCAGCATTCTCAGTGATGTCACCGCTGATCTCTAGTGAAAGGATAGGCGGCATTCTCAGTGATGTCACCGCTGATCTCTAGTGATGGATAGGCGCATTCTCAGTGATGTCACCGCTGATCTCTAGTGATGGATAGGCGGCATTCTCAGTGATGTCACCGCTGATCTCTAGTGATGGATAGGCGGCATTCTCAGTGATGTCACCGCTGATCTCTAGTGATGGATAGGCGTCATTCTCAGTGATGTCACCGCTGATCTCTAGTGATGGATAGGCAGCATTCTCAGTGATGTCACCGCTGATCTCTAGTGATGGATAGGCGGCATTCTCAGTGATGTCACCGCTGATCTCTAGTGATGGATAGGCGGCATTCTCAGTGATGTCACCGCTGATCTCTAGTGATGGATAGGCTGCATTCTCAGTGATGTCACCGCTGATCTCTAGTGATAGGCGGCATTCTCAGTGATGTCACCGCTGATCTCTAGTGATGGATAGGCGGCATTCTCAGTGATGTCACCGCTGATCTCTAGTGATGGATAGGAGGCATTCTCAGTGATGTCACCGCTGATCTCTAGTGCCGGATAGGCGGCATTCTCAGTGATGTCACCGCTGATCTCTAGTGATGGATAGGCTGCAGTCTCAGTGATGTCACCGCTGATCTCTAGTGATGGATAGGCGGCATTCTCAGTGATGTCACCGCTGATCTCTAGTGATGGATAGGCGGCATTCTCAGTAGTGGCACCGCTGATCTCTAGTGAATGGATAGGCTGCATTCTCAGTGATGTCACCACTGATCTCTAGTGAAAGGATAGGCGGCATTCTCAGTGATGTCACCGCTGATCTCTAGTGAAAGGATAGGCGGCATTCTCAGTGATGTCACCGCTGATCTCTAGTGAAAGGATAGGCGGCATTCTCAGTAATAATAATTATACATGTAGTGATATATAGTGATATGGACCATGCTGGTATAACCTGGGCATCTCCTGTATATAATTATATCTGTACAGCTGGTATAACCTGGGCATCTCCTGTATATAATTATATATGTACAGCTGGTATAACCTGGGCATCTCCTGTATATAATTATATATGTATAACTGGTATAACCTGGGCATCTCCTGTATATAATAAAATATATACACAGCTGGTATAACCTGGGTATCTCCTGTATATAATGATATATGTACAGCTGGTATAACCTGGGCACCTCTTGTATATAATTATATATGTACAGCTGGTATAACCTGGGCACCTCTTGTATATAATTATATATGTACAGCTGGTATAACCTGGGTATCTCCTGTATATAATTATATATGTACAGCTGGTATAACCTGGGCATCTCCTGTATATAATTATACATGTACAGCCGGTATAACCTGGGCATCTCCTGTATATAATTATATATGTATAGCTGGTATAACCTGGGCACCTCTTGTATATAATAAAATATATACACAGCTGGTATAACCTGGGCATCTCCTGTATATAATTATATTTGTACAGCTGGTATAACCTGGGCATCTCCTGTATATAATTATATATGTACACCTGGTATAACCTGGGCATCTCCTGTATATAATTATATATGTACAGCTGGTATAACCTGGGCATCTCCTGTATATAATTATACATGTACAGCAGGTATAACCTGGGCATCTCCTGTATATAATTATATATGTATAGCTGGTATAACCTGGGCACCTCTTGTATATAATAAAATATATACACAGCTGGTATAACCTGGGTATCTCCTGTATATAATGATATATGTACAGCTGGTATAACCTGGGCACCTCTTGTATATAATTATATATGTACAGCTGGTATAACCTGGGCACCTCTTGTATATAATTATATATGTACAGCTGGTATAACCTGGGTATCTCCTGTATATAATTATATATGTACAGCTGGTATAACCTGGGCATCTCCTGTATATAATTATACATGTACAGCCGGTATAACCTGGGCATCTCCTGTATATAATTATATATGTATAGCTGGTATAACCTGGGCACCTCTTGTATATAATAAAATATATACACAGCTGGTATAACCTGGGTATCTCCTGTATATAATGATATATGTACAGCTGGTATAACCTGGGCACCTCTTGTATATAATTATATATGTACAGCTGGTATAACCTGGGCACCTCTTGTATATAATTATATATGTACAGCTGGTATAACCTGGGCATCTCCTGTATATAATTATATATGTACAGCTGGTATAACCTGGGCATGTCCTGTATATAATTATATTTGTACAGCTGATATAACCTGGGCATCTCCTGTATATAATTATATATGTACAGCCGGTATAACCTGGGCATCTCCTGTATATAATTATATATGTACAGCCGGTATAACCTGGGCATCTCCTGTATATAATTATATATGTACAGCTGGTATAACCTGGGCATCTCCTGTATATAATTATATATGTACAGCTGGTATAACCTGGGTATCTCCTGTATATAATTATATATGTACAGCTGGTATAACCTGGGTATCTCCTGTATATAATTATATATGTACAGCCGGTATAACCTGGGCATCTCCTGTATATAATTATATATGTACAGCCGGTATAACCTGGGCATCTCCTGTATATAATTATATATGTACAGCCGGTATAACCTGGGCATCTCCTGTATATAATTATATATGTACAGCCGGTATAACCTGGGTATCTCCTGTATATAATTATATATGTACAGCCGGTATAACCTGGGTATCTCCTGTATATAATTATATATGTACAGCTGGTATAACCTGGGCATCTCCTGTATATAATTATATATGTACAGCTGGTATAACCTGAGCATCTCCTGTATATAATTATATATGTACAGCCGGTATAACCTAGGCATCTCCTGTATATAATTATATATGTACAGCCGGTATAACCTGGGCATCTCCTGTATATAATTATATATGTACAGCTGGTATAACCTGAGCATCTCCTGTATATAATTATATATGTACAGCTGGTATAACCTGGGCATCTCCTGTATATAATTATATATGTACAGCTGGTATAACCTGGGCATCTCCTGTATATAATTATATATGTACAGCTGGTATAACCTGGGTATCTCCTGTATATAATTATATATGTACAGCTGGTATAACCTGGGTGTCTCCTGTATATAATTATATATGTACAGCTGGTATAACCTGGGTATCTCCTGTATATAATTATATATGTACAGCTGGTATAACCTGGGCATCTCCTGTATATAATTATATATGTACAGCTGGTATAACCTGGGTATCTTCTGTATATAATTATATATGTACAGCCGGTATAACCTGGGCATCTGATCTATATAATTATATATGTACAGCTGGTATAACCTGGGCATCTCCTGTATATAATGATATATGTACAGCTGGTATAACCTGAGCACCTCTTGTATATAATTATATATGTACAGCTGGTATAACCTGGGCACCTCTTGTATATAATTATATATGTACAGCTGGTATAACCTGGGTATCTCCTGTATATAATTATATATGTACAGCTGGTATAACCTGGGCATCTCCTGTATATAATTATACATGTACAGCCGGTATAACCTGGGCATCTCCTGTATATAATTATATATGTATAGCTGGTATAACCTGGGCACCTCTTGTATATAATAAAATATATGCACAGCTGGTATAACCTGGGTATCTCCTGTATATAATGATATATGTACAGCTGGTATAACCTGGGCACCTCTTGTATATAATTATATATGTACAGCTGGTATAACCTGGGCACCTCTTGTATATAATTATATATGTACAGCTTATATAACCTGGGCATCTCCTGTATATAATTATATATGTACAGCTGGTATAACCTGGGCATCTCCTGTATATAATTATATTTGTACAGCTGGTATAACCTGGGCATCTCCTGTATATAATTATATATGTACAGCTGGTATAACCTGGGCATCTCCTGTATATAATTATATATGTACAGCTGGTATAACCTGGGCATCTCCTGTATATAATTATATATGTACAGCTGGTATAACCTGGGCATCTCCTGTATATAATTATATATGTACAGCTGGTATAACCTGGGCATCTCCTGTATATAATTATATATGTACAGCTGGTATAACCTGGGCATCTCCTGTATATAATTATATATGTACAGCTGGTATAACCTGGGCATCTCCTGTATATAATTATATATGTACAGCTGGTATAACCTGGGCATCTCCTGTATATAATTATATATGTACAGCTGGTATAACCTGGGCATCTCCTGTATATAATTATATATGTACAGCTGGTATAACCTGGGCATCTCCTGTATATAATTATATATGTACAGCTGGTATAACCTGGGCATCTCCTGTATATAATTATATATGTACAGCTGGTATAACCTGGGCATCTCCTGTATATAATTATATATGTACAGCTGGTATAACCTGGGTATCTCCTGTATATAATTATATATGTACAGCTGGTATAACCCGGGCATCTCCTGTATATAATTATATATGTACAGCTGGTATTACCTGGGCATCTCCTGTATATAATTATATATGTACAGCTGGTATAACCTGGGTATCTCCTGTATATAATTATATATGTACAGCTGGTATAACCTGGGCATTTCCTGTATATAAATATATATGTACAGCTGGTATAACCTGGGTATCTCCTGTATATAATTATATATGTACAGCTGGTATAACCTGGGCATCTCCTGTATATACTGTAATTATATATGTACAGCCGGTATAACCTGGGTATCTCCTGTATATAATTATATATGTACAGCTGGTATAACCTGGGCATCTCCTGTATATAATTATATATGTACAGCTGGTATAACCTGGGTATCTCCTGTATATAATTATATATGTACAGCTGGTATAACCTGGGCATCTTCTGTATATAATTATATATGTACAGCTGGTATAACCTGGGCATCTCCTGTATATAATTATATATGTACAGCTGGTATAACCTGGGTATCTTCTGTATATAATTATATATGTACAGCTGGTATAACCTGGGTATCTCCTGTATATAATTATATATGTACAGCTGGTATAACCTGGGCACCTCCTGTATATAGTTATATATGTACAGCTGGTATAACCTGGGCATCTCCTGTATATAATTGTATATGTAGAGCTGGTATAACCTGGGCATCTCCTGTATATAATTATATATGTACAGCTGGTATAACCTGGGCATCTCCTGTATATAATTATATATGTACAGCTGGTATAACCTGGGCATCTCCTGTATATAATTCTATATGTACAGCCGGTATAACCTGGGCATCTCCTGTATATAATTATATATGTACAGCTGGTATAACCTGGGCATCTCCTGTATATAATTATATATGTACAGCCGGTATAACCTGGGTATCTTCTGTATATAATTATATATGTACAGCTGGTATAACCTGGGCATCTCCTGTATATAATTCTATATGTACAGCTGATATAACCTGGGCATCTCCTGTATATAATTATATATGTACAGCCGGTATAACCTGGGTATCTTCTGTATATAATTATATATGTACAGCTGGTATAACCTGGGTATCTCCTGTATATAATTATATATGTACAGCTGGTATAACCTGGGCATCTCCTGTATATAATTATATATGTATAACTGGTATAACCTGGGCATCTCCTGTATATAATTATATATGTACAGCTGGTATAACCTGGGCATCTCCTGTATATAATTATATATGTACAGCCGGTATAACCTGGGTATCTCCTGTATATAATTATATATGTACAGCTGGTATAACCTGGGCACCTCTTGTATATAATTACACTTATCCGTGCTTTGCTCTGGGATGTCACGGGGGTTGATAACGGCTCTAAGTGAATTTGTATCTTGATGAGGAGCTTGACCCCTTAATTCAGTGATTAGAGGTAAACATTTTCCCTGCAGAACTTGTAGCGTAAACTGCGGCGTTGCTTTTAGAGCTTATTGAGTCCTTTGGCACGTAATGGGTTAAGCAGAATTGAGTGCGTCGCTCTCGGCGCGGCTGTGATAGAATGTCCCCGCTCTATACAATGCGTCTCCAGAGCGGTCCATTAAGCCTCGGAGTCTGTACGTTGAGTGGTCCGACCGGCCCCTGCTCTTTATGATTATTATGCTGAAAACCCTTCATTTCCACCTTTTCCTTCACTTTCCAAAAAGCCGTCAGGATGACTCAGAAATCCACGTGATTGGCGGCTTTTGTGCAAACCAAACGGTAGAAAGAAAATATTGCACATTTAACCCCGACCTAGAAAAATGGAGGGTGGACGGCTGCGGGGCCCCGCATCAGGCGCTGAATGGACTGGATCTACCGGTTACTGAGCTGGAGCCCTGAGAGGATAGACTGGAAGGAGGTCCCGGATACAACCTCTGCAGTGCCTCAGAGGACGGGCATCACAGGATATCCCGGGGATCAATGTATGTAACAGTATCACACAGGAGAGGATGAGATACAGCAGACTGTATCACACAGGATAGGATGAGATACAGCAGACAGGATCACACAGGATAGGATGAGATACAGCAGACAGGATCACACAGGATAGGATGAGATACAGCAGACAGTATCACACAGGATAGGATGAGATACAGCAGACAGGATCACACAGGATAGGATGAGATACAGCAGACAGTATCACACAGGATAGGATTAGATACAGCAGACAGTATCACACAGGAGAGGATGAGATACAGCAGACAGGATCACACAGGATAGGATGAGATACAGCAGACAGGATCACACAGGATAGGATGAGATACAGCAGACAGGATCACACAGGATAGGATGAGATACAGCAGACAGGATCACACAGGATAGGATTAGATACACAGCTCAGCAGACAGTATCACACAGGATAGGATGAGATACAGCAGACTGTATCACACAGGATAGGATGAGATACAGCAGACAGGATCACACAGGATAGGATGAGATACAGCAGACAGGATCACACAGGATAGGATGAGATACAGCAGACTGTATCACACAGGATAGGATGAGATACAGCAGACTGTATCACACAGGATAGGATGAGATACAGCAGACAGTATCACACAGGATAGGATGAGATACAGCAGACAGTATCACACAGGATAGGATGAGATACAGCAGACAGTATCACACAGGATAGGATGAGATACAGCAGACAGTATCACACAGGATAGGATGAGATACACAGCTCAGCAGACAGTATCACACAGGATAGGATGAGATACAGCAGACAGGATCACACAGGATAGGATGAGATACACAGCTCAGCAGACAGTATCACACAGGATAGGATGAGATACAGCAGACAGGATCACACAGGATAGGATGAGATACAGCAGACAGTATCACACAGGATAGGATGAGATACAGCAGACAGTATCACACAGGATAGAATTAGATACAGCAGACAGTATCACACAGGATAGGATGAGATACACAGCTCTGCAGACAGTATCACACAGGATAGGATGAGATACAGCAGACAGTATCACACAGGATAGGATGAGATACAGCAGACAGGATCACACAGGATAGGATGAGATACAGCAGACAGGATCACACAGGATAGGATGAGATACAGCAGACAGTATCACACAGGATAGAATTAGATACAGCAGACAGTATCACACAGGATAGGATGAGATACACAGCTCAGCAGACAGTATCACACAGGATAGGATGAGATACAGCAGACTGTATCACACAGGATAGGATGAGATACAGCAGACAGGATCACACAGGATAGGATGAGATACAGCAGACAGGATCACACAGGATAGGATGAGATACAGCAGACTGTATCACACAGGATAGGATGAGATACAGCAGACAGGATCACACAGGATAGGATGAGATACAGCAGACAGGATCACACAGGATAGGATGAGATACAGCAGACAGGATCACACAGGATAGGATGAGATACAGCAGACAGTATCACACAGGATAGGATGAGATACAGCAGACAGGATCACACAGGATAGGATGAGATACAGCAGACAGGATCACACAGGATAGGATTAGATACACAGCTCAGCAGACAGTATCACACAGGGTAGGATGAGATACAGCAGACTGTATCACACAGGATAGGATGAGATACAGCAGACAGTATCACACAGGATAGGATGAGATACAGCAAACAGAATCACACAGGATAGGATGAGATACAGCAGACAGTATCACACAGGATAGGATGAGATACACAGCTCAGCAGACAGTATCACACAGGATAGGATGAGATACACAGCTCAGCAGATAGTATCACACAGGATAGGATTAGATACACAGCTCAGCAGACAGTATCACACATGATAGGCTTAGATACACAGCTCACCAGACAGTATCACACAGGATAGGATTAGATACACAGCTCAGCAGACAGTATCACACAGGATAGGATTAGATACAGTGTCTCAGCAGACAGTATCACACATGATAGGATTAGATACACAGCTTAGCAGATAGTATCACACAGGATAGGATTAGATACACAGCTCAGCAGACAGTATCACACATGATAGGATTAGATACACAGCTCAGCAGACAGTATCACACATGATGGGATTAGATACACAGCTCAGCAGACAGTATCACATATGATAGGCTTAGATACCGTGTCTCAGCAGACAGTATCACACATGATAGGATTAGATACACAGCTCAGCAGACAGTATCACACAGGATAGGATGAGATACACGGCTCAGCAGGCAGTATCACACATGATAGGATTAGATACACAGCTCAGCAGACAGTATCACACATGATAGGCTTAGATACACAGCTTAGCAGACAGTATGACTCATGATAGGATTAGATTTTGATCCATTTGGGCCGGTGAGATCCAATCCGCCGCCTGTCCGTTCTGCGCAGTATTTAGTAATTGGCGCACGTCTACATCTGGATGCCATTTTATCAGGACATAGGAAAAAGGGAAAGAAGTAATGGCCAGGAGACGTGGAGGGAGGACAATTAATGCGTCTGCAGATGCCATTGCATAACTGACGCTATAGAAATAGCAGGGAGACAGACTGTGTCCCTCCCAGAATATGTGCATTGGGAGCAGCCCCGACACTGGATGCTACTGGCGGCCTGCAGACGTTTATGGGGCGGCCTATCTTATTCTACATCCAGAAAAACCCAGAACAAGCTGGAACCCGCTCAGCAACCTTCCCGGCGTGCCCCGCGCCTCTCGCAGGCCGTGGGTTAAATTTTAACTAATTTCACATGGTTTCTTGAACTTTGTCTGACATCTGCAGGCATGCAAATTCTGTCATCAGGTTACACTTAAGGAATCGCCGTGTAGGACTTGTACAGTCCTCACTCCGAATCAATTAAACACATCTCTCTGCTCTCCTGGGCCTGGGGGGTGCGGGGAGCAGGAACTTTTTGGGCCGGAAAGTATTTTTCCAAAGGAGAGGAACAGGTTGAAAAAAACTGGGTGTAGATGTTCAAAGTAGGAAATGAGGTAAAGTAAACCTTCACCTTCCAGAATATTTTTGAGAATTGCTTATATGGCAGTTTCGAATATCACGTTAATGTAGGAAATGTCTGTGTAAGAATTCCAATTAGAGAGGAGATAATCGGTGCAAATCCCCTGTACAAACACAGTATACAATTCTGGCTGCCTGCAGCCACCACTAGGGGGAGCTTGTAAGCGGATTGAAGTTGTCGTGAACTGTCAGCGTACCCCAAGGTCAATCTGCACACCACTGTTTCCTTGAACTGTACGTAGCGGACCATTATAATGTGTGGCTGATGTCACGTGATGCATAACGTTATACATTGCACGGGGTCTACACACACGTAAATTTCATTCAGGTATTGCATGTGATATTTGTATGCACACAGATGCCTTAGGACTAGGGTGCACAGCACTAAGTCTGGGTCCCATCTGGACCTGCATGAGGGGAGAAGTTATATAAGGAGGATGCCTCGAGCACGAGGAGCTCGTAGCTGGACAGAGTGAGGCACATGCATGCTAAACATTTTCCTTCCCATAAGGTAATAAGCAGTAAGAGCTGCTGATGGGATTTGCGTCAGCTGGGCTTGGTAATATCCAGAGATTTGACAGGGCGAGGTATTTCGAACCGCACCCCTATCTCTGAACTTTGCGATACACTTCGGCCTCCTGAGACCCTGGACTCTGCAACTAGTTACTGAGCAGCTCCCAGCCTGGAGACTGTGGATGAGCTGCACCGGAGAGAGTACTTATAGACTGCTGCCCAGTGTTATCCTGTAGTGGGTGGAAAGTCTGGACAGGCTGTAATTGGGATAGCCTGCATGTCTGGTGAGAACCTGAGAAGGATAGAGCTGTACTCACACTGTGTGTGGTGAAGACTATGTTATATTTTATATATTGGACTGTGGCCAACTACTGTGCAACAAATCATTGGCCTTTGACTAGAGTGAGTCCAGCTATGTAGAGTTCCGCTTGATATGCCTTCAGAGCAGAGATGTAAGAGTCGGTTTGCCTATTATTGTGATTGCTGAATATATTGCCTCTACCAAGAAGTAGAATCATCAAACATGGTGTCCTTGCAAAGAAGCGTAACTGTCAAGAACTGTGCCTCTGCCAAGAAGTGTAATCACGAAGCTCTGTGCCTCTGTCAAGAAGTGTAATCACGAAGCACTGTGCCTCTGTCAAGAAGGGTAACTGTCAAGAACTGTGCCTCTGCCAAGAAGTGTAATCATAAAGCTCTGTGCCTCTGTCAAGAAGTGTAATCACGAAGCACTGTGCCTCTGTCAAGAAGGGTAACTGTCAAGAACTGTGCCTCTGCCAAGAAGTGTAATCACAAAGCACTGTGCCTCTGCCAAGAAGTGTAATCACGAAGCTCTGTGCCTCTGTCAAGAAGTGTAATCACGAAGCACTGTGCCTCTGTCAAGAAGGGTAACTGTCAAGAACTGTGCCTCTGCCAAGAAGTGTAATCATAAAGCTCTGTGCCTCTGTCAAGAAGTGTAATCACGAAGCACTGTGCCTCTGTCAAGAAGGGTAACTGTCAAGAACTGTGCCTCTGCCAAGAAGTGTAATCACAAAGCACTGTGCCTCTGCCAAGAAGTGTAATCACGAAGCACTGTGCTCTGTTAAGAAGTATAACCGCTAAGCCAAATTCCTCTTCCAAAAAGTGCAACCACAAATCATAGTCTCTGCCAAGAAGTATAACCATCAAGTATAGTGCCTCTGCCAAGAAATCTAACTACCAAGTATAGTGCCTTTGTCAAGAATTGTAACCACCAAGTCTTGTGCCTTTGCCAAGAAGTATAACCGCAAAGTATAATACCTCTGCCAAGAATAGTGACTCTGGGAAGAAATTTAACCACCAAGTCTAGTGCGTCTGCCAAGAAGTGCAATCGGCAAGTATAGTACTTCTGACAAGAAGTGTAACTGCCGAGAATAGTGTCCCGGGGAAGGAATGTAACCACCAAGTCTAGTGCCTCTGCTAAGAAGTGTATCCACCAGCCATAGTGCCTCTGTCACGTATTGCCTGTGGAAAGAACAGTTTTGTTGCTACCAAAAAGGCCTCTTTCACACGAGCGTGTGTCGACCGTAGCCGTATTGCGGCCCGCATACGGCGGATCCGCAATATACGGGGCACCAGCCGTGTGTATATCGCATCATCACATTCACTTGAATAGGTCCGCAAATCCAGAGATGCGGTGCGGAACGGAATGGAATCATTACGGAGTGCTTCTGTGGGGTTCTGTTCTGTGCTTCCGTTCTGCAAAAAGATAGAACTTGTTCTATCTTTTTGCGGAACAGACGGATCGTGGACTCTTTCAATTGAATAGGTCCGCGATCCGCAAGCGGCTGGCCCACGGTCTGCAGCACGGCCAGGGGGGAAACACGGTCGTGTGCAAGAGGCTTAAGCCAGTACCCTCCCTGACAGAGACTGTAACCGCTAGTTGCCTGAGTCCTGCTGTGTCCATATCAGTCACTGGACCATACTCATGTGAGGCCTGAGTCCAAATCAGAGGTCAAGAACCAGTACATCCCGTAAAGACTTGTAACCCCCTTTCAAGCCGAGTGCAGATAGATTTATTACTTCGTTCAGTCTACAAACAGAATGAAGACCCGTTTCAGTTGACCATAATAAGTAGAAAATAACTGATCTTGCGTTTTTACATTCTGTTTGCTCATTTTTCATTACACCTTGCCCTTTTACTGGATAATCTTGGTGCTGCTGAGAGTTGTCTTCAACCTAACATTGTACGTTTTTAAGAGTCAGACCATGTCACTAACACAGGACCAGTCACTGATCTTGTTAAATTCAAAAAATCTGATTATCTACAGCCACCACTAGGGGGAGATCTCTGCACACACATTATAATAACTTGTAGACATCCATATGCAGTGAGCTCCCCCTTGTGGCAGCTGCAGGCAGCCAGAATTTTATCAGGTGGTGGTATGGCTGTGTGAAGGAAAGCAGGGCATTTGGAGCTCTGTATCAGGAAACTGAGCTTAGACATCCAGCATCAACAGACACAAGCTGCTATCAGGGGGTCTCACAGCTGTACCAGTAGGCTGCCAGGGAAACAGCTTGGCGTCCGATTATTTCAGTGTTGCAGAAGTAGATTGCGGCATCTGTCCACTCTGCACAGCAGGACACGGGGGGGGGGGGGCTGGGGGTCGAGCCTGTGCAAGCCGTGTACCCTAATAGTGCATATGCAAAGCATTTAGTTGAATGAACCTCTCATCTCTCATCAACTCATGAATATCAGCAGAACCCCCCCCCCCCCCCATATGTGCTTGATACCCTGCACCCAGACTCGATAACCTGCACCCGGACTCGATAACCTGCACCCAGACTGGATATCCTGCACCCAGACTGGATACCCTGCACCCGGACTCGATACCCTGCACCCAGACTCGATACCCTGCATCTAGACTCGATACCCTGCACCCAGACTCGATACCCTGCATCTAGACTCGATACCCTGCACCCAGACTCGATACCTTGCACCCAGACTCGATACCCTGCACCCAGACTCGATACCCTGCACCCAGACTCGATACCCTGCACCCAGACTCGATACCCTGCACCCAGACTCGATACCCTGCACCCAGACTCGATACCTTGCACCCAGACTCGATACCCTGCATCTAGACTCGATACCCTGCACCCGGACTCGATACCTTGCACCCAGACTCGATACCCTGCACCCAGACTCGATACCTTGCACCCAGACTCGATACCCTGCACCCAGACTCGATACCCTGCATCTAGACTCGATACCCTGCACCCAGACTCGATACCCTGCACCCAGACTCGATACCCTGCACCCAGACTCGATACCTTGCACCCAGACTCGATACCCTGCACCCAGACTCGATACCCTGCACCCAGACTCGATACCCTGCACCCAGACTCGATACCCTGCACCCGGACTCGATACCCTGCACCCGGACTCGATACCCTGCACCCGGACTCGATACCCTGCACCCAGACAGTCGCCACTTGGGCACAGCTGTGCAGAGACGTCTGACACAGCCTGCCCCCCACGCGACAAGACATGACGACTGCTGGAGAGACCAAGTAAATTGTGTTATTATCCAATAATGGTTCCAGATCTTCACATCCCTGGTGCGCCACGACCGCGTGCTTGGTAAATACAGAGCTCAGTAATTAGACATAAAAAAATCCCTGCAGAGATTTACATCTGGAACACAAGCGAGACGGCTGCGCCGCATGCGGAGGGAGAGGGGGGAGCGAAGAAAATAATAATCACATTATTAGCCATGGATATGCCGTGCATTGTCTTGTTGCAGTGCCAGTCATGGTAAATCTACTCCTACTCTCATCATTTTATCTCGCTTTTCGGGGGGTTAAAGACTCTCTTAGGCTTCGTCCACGTTGTTATTTTTTAGGGACTATTATTTTATATTCCGTCAGACCCCTAGGGATTAATATACCAGGATCATCACGCAAGGTTTAGTCTTATGTGATGATCCAAAAAGCCGGATAATGGAATTATTGAAGAGAGATGGAAGGTGGAGATGTCACAAGTACCAATGATCACCACCAGGTGGCAGTGCAATGATGCCTTCCCTCCATGTATTAGTGCAGGATGTAGTTTGTTCATTACAGCAGACAGGAGTCACATATACCAAACTTACCTCTGGGGTTGGGACCCACAGGCCACCCTGACTACCTACCTATCTACTCTGACTACCTACCGATACCTGGTGACTGTTGGCCATCTTCTTGTGCAAGCTGGGCAACATGGTGGCTCAGTGGTTACCAGAGATGCACCACCAATGAGGCCAGGTGAGGTGTCAGGTGATTGCCTTAGGACTCTTTCACACTGGCGTTGTTTCTTTACGTCCTAGAGTTCTGTCCTCGGGGCTCTAGGACGGAAAGAAACTGATCAGGATAATCCTAATGCATCCTGAATAGAGAGAAATCCGTTCAGGATGCATCAGGATGTCTTCCGTTCAGTATGTCAACGTTTTTTGGACGTTGACAAAAGTGCAGCATGCTGCGGATTTGTCTCCGTCCAAAAAGCCGGAAGACATGCCGCAATGCCGGATCCAGAATTAGTGCCTATTGAAGAGCATTATTCCGGATCCGGCATTAAGCTAAACGTCGATTCGGCGCATTGCCGGATCCGACGTTTAGCGCTGCGCATGCGCAGCAGCCGTTCCGATCGGGGCCCCAGTGTAAGCTGGGGCTCCGATCGGTTACCATGGCAGCCAGGACGCTACTGGAGCCCTGGCTGCCATGGTAAGTACAACCCAGCAGTGTACTTACCTGCGCTGCGGCCGTCGGACGCTCCATTATGACATCATAGGTCCCGGCGGCGCATTGATCTTTGCGCCACCCGGACCTGTGACGTCATTAAGGAGCGCCCGGCCGCCGCAGCGCAGGTAAGTACACTGCTGCTGAGTACCATGGCAGCCAGGACTCCAGTAGCGTCCTGGCTGCCATGGTAACAGTGAAAGCATGTTGAAGACTGATCAGGAAACTGATCAGTCTTCAAATGCTCTCCGGCCACTTGCGTTCTGACGGATCCGGCGGGACGGAAGTGCCCGCCGGATCCTCAGAACGCAAGTGTGAAAGAGGCCTTAGGCGGCACCAGGTAGGGACAGAGGGGGGCAGCGGAAGGGCCATGGGCAGTGAGTGCTTTCATTGTGGCAAAGGGATTAGGTTAAGAAATTGGCATGGGGGGGGGGGTTGTTTCAGTTTTCGCCCCAGGCAGGAGAAAGGCTGGGTGCACCCTGGGGGTTAGCATTCCATGTTCTCCAAGTGCTTTTCTCTGGGTGCGCCGGTTTCCTTAAACACTCCAAAACATACAAAGCACGCCAACGTATTTTTCTTCCGTTTCCATTCCATTTTTTTTTTTGAGGACTGTATGCGGAACCATTCATTTCAATGGGTTACTCCGTGTGCTTTCCGTTTCCGCATGTCTGTTCCGCAAAAAAAAAAAGTCCTATTATTGTTTGCAAAACGGAGAAGGATAGGACTGTTCTATTAGGGGCGAGCTGTAGAATGCACATGGACGTCATCCGTATTTTTTGCAGATCCGTGTTTTGCAAAATACATACGGTCGTGTGCATGAGCCCTTATTTGGGTTTTAGATTGTAGCCCCAGTGGGGACTAGTACTGATGTAGTACTGACGATCTCTGTGCAGCGATACGGACCATGTAAGTGCTTTATAAACGATACATAACAATAAGGCTACGTTCACACGACGACAATTGTCGCGCGACAAAAAGTTGCACTATTGTCGCGCGACAATTTTTATAATGGAAGTCTATGGTGTCGCATTGCGACATGCGACATGCTGCGACTGTGACACGACAGTCGAAAAAAATCCATCCGGGATGGATTTTTGGCGACTGTTGTGTCGCAGTCGCAACATGTCGCATGTTGCACGTGCGACACCACCATAGACTCCCATTATAAAAATTGTCGCGCGACATTAATGTGACATCAATGTCGCGCTACAAATGTTGCAGTGTAGTGGTTCCCGATTTGTAGTGCGACTTTTTGTCGCGCGACAATTGTCGTCGTGTGAACGTAGCCTAAATGATACATTAGGCTAGGTTCACACGACGACTTCACTGCAACATTTGTTGAGCGACATTTTGTCACACTATTGTCGCGCGACAATTTTTATAATGGAAGTCTATGGTGTCGCATTGCGACATGCGACATGCTGCGACTGCGACGCGACAGTCGCAGAAAAACCTATCTTGAATGGATTTTTTGCGACTGTCGTGTCGCAGCATGTTGCATGTCGCAATGCGACACCATAGACTTCCATTATAAAAATTGTCGCGCGACAATAGTGCGACTTTTTGTCGCGCGACAAATGTCGTCGTGTGAACCTAGCCTTACAATAAAATACAATAAACAAGATGGGGGAAGGGGCAAAATATCACCCAAAAATGTGGCGACCAGCAGAGTTCAGCTCTGGAGGCGCGATGCATCACTAGGCAGCTGCTCCCGGTTTTATATTTTGGACATATATATCTCTTGCAAATTGGATCCTTTGTCACCTATAAGAAGTCTCTAGATTCTAATGAAAATATAATCGTCTGTATGAAGGCTCGCAGCGAGAACAGCATTATTATCATTACATATGGCGCGGATTTCTTTCGTTTCGCCGTTCTCCTCTGCAGCAGGAATATAATTATACATAAGTACCCACAAATAGTAGGACTACTAATAGCGTCATAAAAAGGGACAGCTGTTGTTGAACTGCAGAAGAGATTCTGGAAGAGTTTGTGCGTATTGTCTAATTGTCTAAATTATCAGCTCCAGGCAAATTGAGAATGGAGGGAGGGACGAGAGCGATCGGCGGAGACCCTCCAAGCCCACTGAATCTTCAGCTAATTAGTTAAAGAGGGGAGGGTGGAAGGCGACGACTTGAAAGGGATCTGAGAACAGATGCACTACACGCCGTTTGTGTTTTCCTTTTATTTTTCCTTTCGATAGCAAATTTCTTCTGCATAGCAACACCCGGAGCGGGGACGAAATCAGGGGCCGGGTTCCCTCTATTCATATGGCCTGTCCCAGGACAAGCAGCAGAACAAAGGGGGAAAGATCATTTTTCAAGTGTCCTCCCCCCTTCTCCCCTTTAATATCAATCCCGAGAGCCGCCATGTGTCTTGTGCCATCGTCAGAGCGGCTTTCTGTCTCACAATGGGCCCTTCACTATCACAGCACAGGGGTGTGAATACTTTCCTCTTGGTTTGCACTTGCAGTCTTTGGGGGAGGGGGCCTTTTTGCAGGGCATCGACTTATCTAGTCCTTAATAATCCAAAATTAGTTTTGACTGCAGTGAAGCCTAATGGCCCAATGTGTCCAAAACCAGACTCATCTGGGCTCCGGATGCTGGGGTCTAGGGTGCCGTATGCAGGGTCGGCTGTCCTCCAATCTTCCTGCGGGTAGACGTGGGTCACCAGTGGGCTTCACCTCCATATTTCATAACCCCCGACCCCTCGGCCATAATGGCAGTAATTGCAGTCACACCTGAATTTCTATAGCTGTAAAAAGGCTTGTGTGAACCAGGCCTGACTCAGACATCGGCTTCTCTGGCTGTAAATGGTGGGTATGTCTTGGCCTATAGGTCACCTCAGGTTGCCGTAGCCTCAAGCTTCTGGATCTCCGCTTCTCTGTCAGGTCTACACCGTTGAGCTCGTCAAACATCTGACAACCACTCCCCTGGATTAGACAGCAAAATCAAAGCTCTTAATTGTCAGGAAGAACTTTATGAGCGTGGGGGTCTGGAAATAACAAAAAGTCCTAGAGTCGCACTCATCAGGTCAATCGAGGTGTCTATAGGAGCTGACAATCAAAGCCGGCCATAGGCTTCATACTGGTTTTCATTTTATTTTTATGTTTTATTTGATTGTTTTTATTGCTTTTATTGTTTTTATTTGATGAATTAAATTGCATATTTTGGAAATCTATGTCTGGAGCACTCCACCACGTTATATATTCACAGGCTTCATACCTTCTGAAAGGTATTTCCACGTGATCCTTCGAGGAGAGCATGTCTGTGCAGACAATTCGTCGGGGGAGACAAGAACCACCGGCGCCCCCAAAAAGCCAATGCGACCCCTCACGGAGTTAAATGGGTTTGTTGAGTCACGTCGATGAAGAAAAGGTTCATTGCATAAACAGCAACTACCTAATGGACAGATATGATGAGAATCAGGAGGAAACGCCCCCACCTTGACCTGGGAATTGACTCCCACGATGAGCTGCCCCCTGTTTTATCTGCCAGGACGTGTATGTCCCAGGTAATTGCTATTCATGCAATTCTCTTAATGGAAACAAAGGCCATACATATTCCTATCCTGATGTATCAAGTATTAATACGGTAGTAATTTATTAGGGACAGGCGGGCGCGCCCCAGTGGAGGCCGCGGAGGGTTGACCACTGGAATAAGCCCACAGCATCTAGGCCTCCATTCTCCATCAGCTCCCACAGAAAAGCAGAGGCACTTGTTTTGTGGAGCATTTATCCATCAAGCCGCCATCGCTGGCCGCTGTCTCACGACTGTGCTGATAAATGGAGGCTTTTGTCATTGTATCGTCACACCAGGCCGGACCCCCTGCAAGAAGCCAAGGGTCCAGCCTCAAGATGGGAAGGTGACCTGCTGTTGGTCCTCTAGGACAGTGGCCGGTGACCCGTCTCTGACCTTACACCCATCGAGATGAGCCTCACAGGATGGAAAGAGGTCTCCGGTGTCTGCTACATATGGAGGGCAGAGGAATCATTAACCGGACAGAGGATCCATTTCACCCAATCAGGACGCACATTTACAGGGAAAGACTCATTTGTCAACTTTTTGTGTTAATGGACGTATCCAGCGGAAGGGCCATGGGCGATGAGCGCGTTCATTGTGGCAAAGGGGTTAGGTTAAGAAATTGGCTTTGGGAGGGGGCGTCGTTTCAGTTTTCGCCTCAGGTGGCAGAAAGGCTAGGTGCACCCCGGGTCCCCACCGCTGCTATCTTCTGATGCGTCCCAGAGGGGTTAGTCAGGTTCTACCCCTACTGACCGTCTCTAAAAGCAGGACCCATCACAATCATCTAATAAAGGGGTTCTGAATCCCCCCGTTACATCCCTATGTCCCATGAGGCCCAAACATCCCTTTAACGCCAGCAAGGTCAATGCCAGTCAGCAGAACATAGTCGCCTGTATTCTGCCCATAGCGGTAAGGATGGCAATGGACATCGCCACTTCCCAGCAAAAACATTTTAAAAAATTCCTCTTTTTTTAACACTGATTTGCTTTTTCTCCAGCAGTCACTTGGTTAATGAAGTGCTATAGGGGTAGGATTCCCCTTATCTTCCATAGCTTATATCTTATCAAGTGCAAAATCTAAAGTCTGCCAGTGTTTCTTATTCCTTTTGATGCTTGCTCTTTTTGCCTCCAGATCTCTGAAATCCGAACTCTGCCTCAGTGATGGCAGAACGTGGAGAAGCGAGCAAACTGCGGCGACGGCGTTGTCTGTAATTGAAGGGGATCAGACGCTCCAGCCTTCCTTGCCTATGGCGGATAATCAATGACAGGGCCCTGCAGGCATATTGCAGATGAAAGCTTCACCCACTTGTGCTGCATGAAAACCGTAAATGATATCTACTTGGTGACGGCGGCCCCCACTATGAAGCCTCCCTACACCAGAAATCCGAAAGTGCACTTATAGCTTCGCTCCTCTCCAAAGGTGGCGGTGCGATTGCCCAGCAGCATTGACCCAGTGCAATGTGATTGGGCCCCAGCTGACCAGTGCAGACAGCCGGGAACCACACACAATTATACCAGTGTTGTAAACGCTTCCTATTTTAGCCCAAATCTTCTCAAACAGCCTGAAGGCACCGTTGCCCTCGAGTCTCTCTATGCTTGGGACAACATTTTGGGCCAGAGCCACGTTCACATGCAATGGTCTGTCCTTCCTCAGTCTGGGGTTTGGAGGTGTCCCAGAGATTTCCGTCTTTTGGGGCAAAATGTTGACATTTGAGGTGAAAGCAAACATTTGTGGCAGCTGAGTCATTGCTTAGATTTACGTTACCATTAGGGAAAGATCATCTGGAAAAGATCCAAGTACAAGTAACAGGCGAATGATGGTGCCATTAAGATATCATGGACTAGACAGTCATCTCCTGCTCAATGTCTCCCGGTGGGCCCCAGGACGAGGCCCCTGACAGCACAGTCCACATCTTTACCCATGGACTTGAAGACCTGACGGCAGGGGTGGGCACAGACCACTGAGGTGCCCTGTGCATTAATAACATGTGCGCCCCCTTCCACCAGCATATGTGCAAGTGACACGTCGTAATATTTTCTCAGCAAAAAATGATAGCATATCCCTGGTGGTGCGGGTGGTAAAGGGGTTAATGGTGACATTTAATGTGATCTAGGGTAATGAAGAGGTTTGTGGTTACATCCTTGGTGGTCTAGACCAGTAAATGGGTCTATGCTTCCATACCTGGTGATGTAAGGCAGTGGACAGGTTAATTGTGACATACTTGGTGGTTCAGTGCATTGAGTGGGTTAATAACAACATCCCTGGTGGTCTAGGGCAGAGACGGGATTATTAATAAGATAGTGACATCTATGAGAGACCCATGGAGACTGTGAGAAGGGGAGCAAGACACGCAGCCTGCTTCTTGTGCTCCCTTTGGGCCCCTGTGCAGCTGGACCCGATGCGTAGACCGTGTGTCTACCCCTGCCCAATTACTATACATTCCATTAGCCATGTGACAGCCATGACATCACAGCTTTCCATATACACCTGATGACATCACTTAGATTTCACGCTGCACTTTGTAGATTCATACACTATATGGATAATAAAGTGTATTATAATCACAGTGGAAGTCATACATAATGAGACCAGTCTGCCCCGGACAAGCACTAAATTAGGGGTCCGCACCCCGCATTTATAAATACCAGGAGATGTTTCTACTGGAAGCACATAGAGAAATGGAGGGCTCTGACCTTTCAGGAGCCACTAGACTCCACCACCGTCCTAACCAGGACCAGTGCCTCCATCCAAATATCATGACTACTTCTGGCAGCACTGCAGCGCCTGTGGACACCACATCCTTGAACAGGCCCCCCTCTCCCTAGGGGCCCCATAGCAGCCCCGTTAATACAAACTCAGTAGATAATTACCTTGGGGGTGGCACTTCGTACCTTGGACTATTGGCTCGCACTCACGGTCCGTCTTGTTTTCCCTCTCTTCTTAGATAAACCCATTATCTTCTGACTTTCTCACAAGTTTAATTAGGAATAGCCCACAGCATGGCGGTCACTCTCGGCCGGGCGGTCCAGGATCTCCTTCCAGTTACATAGATCTCCTGAGACAATGAAGATATGAGATTAGGGCTGGGCGATATGGCCTAAAATCTATATCGCAATATGTTATTTTCTTCTGCATGTATACAAATTACAAAAATTTTCAAGACATTTTTAAGGAGTGTATTGTGTAACAGATCTTTTTCCAAACAATGTAAAGATGGATGCCATCATCATCTCCCCCAGCCAGCGCCATCAGCCCCATGCCAGTGCCACCATCATCATCTCCCCAAACCAGCGCCATCAGCCCCATGCCATTGCCACCATCATCATGTCCCCCAGCCAGCGCCATCAGCCCCATGCCATTGCCACCATCATCATGTCCCCCAGCCAGTGCCATCAGCCCCATGCCATTGCCACCATCATCATGTCCCCCAGCCAGCGCCATCAGCCCCATGCCATTGCCAGAACACCATCATCATGTTCCCCAGCCAGTGCCATCAGCCCCATGCCATTATTTGCCACCATCATCATGTCCCCCAGCCAGTGCCATCAGCCCCATGCCATTGCCAGAACACCATCATCATGTCCCCCAGCCAGCGCCATCAGCCCCATGCCATTGCCAGAACACCATCATCATGTTCCCCAGCCAGTGCCATCAGCCCCATGCCATTGCCACCATCATCATGTCCCCCAGCCAGTGCCATCAGCCCCATGCCATTGCCACCATCATCATTTCCCCCAACCAGCACCATCAGCCCCATGCCAATGCCACCATCATCATGTCCCCCAGCCAGCGCCATCAGCCCCATGCCTTTGCCACCATCATCATGTTCCACAGCCAGCGCCATCAGCCCCATGCCTTTGCCACCATCATCATGTCCCACAGCCAGCGCCATCAGCCACATGCCATTGCCACAATCATCATCTCCCCCAGCCAGCGCCATCAGCCCCATGCCTTTGCCACAATCATCATCTCCCCCAGCCAGCGCCATCAGTCCCATGCCATTGCCACCATCATCATGTCCCACAGCCAGCACCATCAGCCCCATGCCATTGCCACCATCATTTCCCCCAACCAGCACCATCAGCCCCATGCCATTGCCACCATCATCATGTCCCACAGCCAGCGCCATCAGCCCCATGCCATTGCCACCATCATCATGTCCCCCAGCCAGCGCCATCAGCCCCATGCCATTGCCACCATCATCATGTCCCCCAGCCAGCGCCATCAGCCCCATGCCATTGCCACCATCATCATGTCCCCCAGCCAGCGCCATCAGCCCCATGCCATTGCCACCATCATCATGTCCCCCAGCCAGCGCCATCAGCCCCATGCCAGTGCCACCATCATCATGTCCCACAGCCAGCGCCATCAGCCCCATGCCATTGCCACCATCATCATGTCCCCCAGCCAGCACCATCAGCCCCATGCCATTGCCACCATCATCATGTCCCCCAGCCAGCGCCATCAGCCCCATGCCAGTGCCACCATCATCATGTCCCACAGCCAGCGCCATCAGCCACATGCCATTGCCACAATCATCATCTCCCCCAGCCAGCGCCATCAGTCCCATGCCATTGCCACCATCATCACGTCCCCCAGCCAGCACCATCAGCCCCATGCCATTGCCACAATCATCATCTCCCCCAGCCAGCGCCATCAGTCCCATGCCACTGCCAGCCATTCATCTCCCCCAGCCAGCGCCATCAGCCCCATGCCATAGCCATTCATCCCCCCCCCCCCAGCCAGCGCGCTGACGATGTGTGAACGCAAGGCCCTGGCCAGTGCAGCGCGAAGCTTCTTCGATTCACTACCGCACCCTGGTCATCTACCGCAATATGGCGATATAGACAAACTCTATAATGGTTGCCCGAATTTTTATGGTTTATATCGTATATAACACCCACCCCTATAGGAGATCACATCTGAAAGGAGTATAAGAGGGGCCCCCACTATTAGCTAGAGTGATTTCCGGCTGAAACCATGTTATGTCAGTGGATACCATGTTATAGTTATAGTGCTTTATTTTCCCTGCAGCAGCCAACTGACATTGAGGTGATGAAGGGGAACAGTGGTTATGAGACACTGCAATGCCTTGAAACGGGATCTGTGGAACTGGATCTCTAGTCACCCATTGCAGCCGCCATATGAGCAGTGGCGTACATAGAGAAGTAACAGAGTCCTGACCAAGTTTTTACCACCAGTAGAAGAGGAGATGATCCCAACTGGGCCCCCTCTTGGCCTGGGCCCCCTCTTGCCCTGGGCCCCATAGCAGTCACATGGTCTGCCGCTATGGTAGTTACACCCTGCACATGAGATATCTCACGCTTTGCATGCTGTGCCGATGCAGCAATAGGGAAAAACATGATAAATATGGAGACAAAACAATATCTATATAATCAGAGAAACAAGTTCTTAAATAAATACATAGATTTGTTAGGGCTGTTTCACACGAGCGGATGGCATGCGGGTAATCCACTGCGTGAAAGAGAGCCCAGCCCCATTCCGGCCAGCAGAGACACGGAGCATAACATGACTGATAATGCTCTTTGCCCCTCTGATGCCTTTTTACTACAAAATCACGGTGACAACTTCATCTCAATGTGATTTTGTAGTAAAAAGATCAGAGAGGGGCACGGAGTGTTATCAATCACGTTACTGCTCCGTGTCTCTGCTGTCCGGAGCGGGGCTTGGCTCTCTTTCACGCAGCGGCATCCGCTCGTGTGAAACAGCCTAAACGCAGGACAATCTGAAAGAGAATGAGCGGTCAGTGACCTGGGAAAGCTGGGTGATGAAAAACGTAGTTGTCGCCCGGCTCCACTCAGATGGTCACTCTGCTCTCCTGACACGTCTGTATAGTAAATACTTGTATTCCCTATAAAATAATAAAGTTGGGGCATCATTTCTTAGCATTCTGAAGTGTGCCATTCCTTTGTTATTCCTCCTGGAAATATATGGATAAATTGACAATTAGGCGTTGCCACCCCCCTCAATAAAAGCATACAGTGTGTTCCTGCATAGTCTGGCATTGTCAGCACTAATTGCACAGTGTCGAATGTGTAAAAGGTGAAGTTTTACAGGTTGGCCATCCCTGCATTAGACCTTCCCTGGGTGACATATGATGCATTGGGGCTCCAGGTGTGCACAAGGTCCAACCCATTTAGGACCCACTTAGTAATGATGGTCGTATTGGTTGCACCCAGCTTTCCCAAACAAGAGGTAACCAAGAAATGACTCTTCACGTTGGAAATTACAGGCAAGAATAAATGACCTAGTTTATTTGGACGTGGCGAAAGCGATTTCTGCCTGTGCGTCAGCGCTGTGGAGAGGTGGCAATCCGCTGCAGGTCCGCACACGTCTCATTCACTCAGTGCTGCTGTCTCTGTGCGGGGACCAGAGAGACGTCCAGCTCTCCTAGCGCCTCGAAGCCTCCAGAGAAATGACATACAGGCCGAGCACGGCGCTCGTTTCCACCAGTGGCTTTGTCCTCACCGCTCAGATACAGAACAGGAAATTATTGTACAGAACCTTAAGCCAAATTCAACACCTATCTAATCCGTCCTTATCTGCTGCGAACCACAGGCCATGGAATAATTGCCTGCCTGCTTGGATCTCACTCATACAAACAGTTATACGCGCTGGCGGGATGGACGAGAGGCTTCACGACTTCACGATCACCATACAGCGTGCAAAAAGAACGTTTCTTCTGTGGTGCAAAACAGGCACAACTACAATAACGTATGGCTACAGCATCAATGCAAAAAGTTAGCGCAGACATCTATATAAACATCTGTCTCTATATTATACTCCACTGAATGGCGATTTATGGTATTATGTAATTTCTATAGGACTCTGCAAAATAACAGTCCACGTAAGAGCACGGCGACCACATTCTGTGAGCTCAGGCTTTATTGTGCTGGTCGCCCAGCAACAGGAAGCAATATAATCCCCCAGCACAGATAGTACTGCCTCCCTGTATCCTCCTGTAAATGCTGTAGGTACAGATCGTACTGCCTCCCTGTATCCTCCTGTAAAGGATGTAGGTACAGATAGTACTGCCTCCCTGTAAATGATGTAGGTACAGATAGTACTGCCTCCCTGTATCCTTCTGTAAATGATGTAGGTACAGATAGTACTGCCTCCCTGTCTCTCCCTGTAAATGCTATAGGTACAGATAGTACTGCCTCCCTGTCTCTCTCTGTAAATGATGTAGGTACAGATAGTACTGCCTCCCTGTAAATGATGTAGGTACATATAGTACTGCCTCCCTGTCTCTCCCTGTAAATGATGTAGGCACAGATAGTACTGCCTCCCTGTCTCTCCCTGTAAATGATGTAGGTACAGATAGTACTGCCTCCCTGTCTCTCCCTGTAAATGATGTAGGTACAGATAGTACTGCCTCCCTGTAAATGATGTAGGTACAGATAGTACTGCCTCGCTGTATCCTCCTGTAAATGATGTAGGTACAGATAGTACTGCCTCCCTGTATCCTCCTGTAAATGATGTAGGTACAGATAGTACTGCCTCCCTGTCTCTCCCTGTAAATGATGCAGGTACAGATAGTACTATCTCCCTGTCTCTCCCTGTAAATGATGTAGGTACAGATAGTACTGTCTCCCTGTCTCTCCCTGTAAATGATGTAGGTACAGATAGTACTGCCTCCCTGTCTCTCCCTGTAAATGATGTAGGCACAGATAGTACTGCCTCCCTGTCTCTCCCTGTAAATGATGTAGGCACAGATAGTACTGCCTCCCTGTCTCTCCCTGTAAATGATGTAGGTACAGATAGTACTGCCTCCCTGTCTCTTCCTGTAAATGATGTAGTTACAGATAGTACTACCTCCCTGTCTCTCACTGTAAATGATGTAGGTACAGATAGCACTGCCTCCCTGTCTCTTCCTGTAAATAATGGAGGTACAGATAGTACTGCCTCCCTGTATTCTCCTGTAAATGATGTAGGTACAGACAGTACTGCCTCCCTGTATCCTCCTGTAAATGATGTAGGTACAGATAGTACTGCCTCCCTGTCTCTCCCTGTAAATGATGTAGGTACAGATAGTACTACCTCCCTGTCTCTTCCTGTAAATGATGTAGGTACAGATAGTACTGCCTCCCTGTATCCTCCTGTAAATGATTTAGGTACAGATAGTACTGCCTCCCTGTCTGTTCCTGTAAATCATGTTGGTACAGATAGTACTGCCTACCTGTCTCTCCCTGTAAATGATGTAGGTACAGATAGTACTGCCTCCCTGTATCCTCCTGTAAATGATGTAGGTACAGATAGTACTGCCTCCATGTATCCTCCTGTAAATGATGTAGGTACAGTTAGTACTGTCTCCCTGTCTCTCCCTGTAAATGATGTAGGTACAGATAGTACTGCCTCCCCGTCTATTTATATAAATGATGTAGGTACAGATAGTACTGCCTCCCTGTATCCTCCTGTAAATGATGTAGGTACAGATAGTACTGCCTCCCTGTCTCTCCCTGTAAATGATGTAGGTACAGATAGTACTGCCTCCCTGTCTCTCCCTGTAAATGATGTAGGTACAGATAGTACTGCCTCCCTGTCTCTCCCAGTAAATGATGTAGGTACAGATAGTACTGCCTCCCTGTCTCTCCCTGTAAATGATGTAGGTACAGATAGTACTGCCTCCCTGTCTCTCCCTGTAAATGCTATAGGTACAGATAGTACTGCCTCACTGTCTCTCCCTGTAAATGATGTAGGTACAGTTAGTACTGCCTCCCTGTCTCTCCCAGTAAATGATGTAGGTACAGATAGTACTGCCTCCCTGTATCCTCCTCTCAGGATGTTGGCGCAGACAGTTCTGTCTCCTTGTAAATGGTCCAGGCAGGACTAGTACTGCCTCACCATCTTTTCCTATAGAGACTGTGTCTGAGGAGCGCACCGGCCTTTCGGCAGCAGCAGCTCTGTATGTGACTAATGCACGGGAGCTGTGACGCATCAGGTCAGTTACACTTAAATACCTCTCTATACAAATGACTAGCTTTATTACAGTGCTTATCATCCCATACTGCCGCACCCAATGTCACCCACGGTTAGGTGTGGAGTCCCGGAATAGCTTGGTGACTGGCCCTGGGGTTTTAAGCTGTATCGCTCATTTCCTTATAATTTGCAGACAGGATCGAGCTTTCTGGCCGATGGGGCGGAGGGGGCGAGAAGTGTCCCGAGTCCCGACTGCCCTCTGCTCTCCATCGACTCGCTAACCTCTAGACCCTGATCTCCTGCAATCTCGGGGTTAATCACGCCGCCAGAAAGCAGTTTTGGACTCAGGGGTCTTTTTACTGCAAATTACCGCACTCAGCGGATTAATCAAAACTCTATTCATGATTTATTCCGCTGAGCAAATTTAGATACCAGTGTGACGGGAATCCTATGTACCAGCTTCAGACTTTAGCTTCGGCTAAGATATGCTAGACCCAGTTATGTTAATGGTTACGTTTTTACATCGCCCGGAAGTGGGAGGAGCCATCCAGCTCGCCAAAAAGGGTAACCTGATTAAATACTTATAGACCGAAGCCATCAGCAATCATCTAGAAATACCAAGAAATGCCGCTACATTCTCTCTAAAGTGCACCCAAAAGGGGACTGTGACGCTTTGCAGTCAAGTTTCTCCTGTCCCGGGAGCAGGGGCGCAGCTATATTCGGAGCCTGAACTCAGAAGGGGCCCACCCAGAATGAGGAATAAAAGATTTTATTGTTAGGGCCCCCTCAAAAGTATTATAAAATGACACTATATAGAGAGACAATTTAGGAGACGGACGGAGCGACTGCCGGGCCTCGTCTGAGACTAGCCTCAGGAGTGGGGGTTGTGATGAAGTTGCTGGGGGCGTTCAAAAATTATCTGTTGGGCCCAGTCATTTCTAGTTACGCCACTGCCTGGGAAGGTCTTTCACCCTGGTTGGAAATCCTCCATACCTGCTCACTGAAGAATGAGGGAAGTGACAACCCCGTCCAGCCACTGGTGACCCAACCTGCGCAGGACAATCTCCTTTGGGGCGCCATCCATCCAAGTGGAGATCCATTTGCAATCCTGGCGGTTTTATGACGCGCTCATCCAGACGGCGGCTGCCCTAAACACACAAAATTATCAAATGATTGTCTGTTTCTTACATGCATCTCTGAAAGTTGTGTGACACCCAAGAATGGCGCCATCACTTCCCCCCGAGGTCCATAGAGAAAACAGAGAAGCATCAAAACTGGTGCAAAGTATTTGCATGGACAATTGTTGCACCATTTTATTACATTGCACCAAATATTAGTGATTTTTATCTGAATCCTAATCCCCCACGGTGACCACCGCCCATATGCATGCACCCTGGGTACTGCTGAGCATGCATATCCTGTCAATGGGGACAGGGGAATAAGCGGTTTAATTCCTGCAAAGAACAAAACAAAACTAAGCCTGATCCTTCCTTCATTGACCTGATCTGCAGGGGGGAGTCAGGAAGCCCCCATACGCCTCCCATAGCCAAATCAGCAGCTTCTCTTATGGGTATGGTGGCCCTTGAAGAGCCCGCTGTGGTCGCCTGTGCCTCGCTTAAACACAGCCAAACTTGGAAAAGGAAATTATTAGGACGGCGGAATGTGTGTAAAAAAAAAAAAAAATCACTGAGCATTTTTTAGGAATTACATTGAAATTGTACAGAAAAGCATAAAGAGCCCATTGTCATCAATTAAATTAATCTCATGATATCCGCTGAATGCTGCCCAGACACAAACTGTAGAGCGCTGACCTATAAAGCAGAGCTAAAAGGCGACTATTCATACAGGAGAGACCGTGAACTGATCGTCTTATCCTGATGATCTCACTTATACAATGTCTAACGAAGCATCGTGGTTGGACTTGGCGGACATTTTTTTTTTTACCACAACTGTGTGGGACTTAAAGGGTGACTCCACTCTTGCTGATTCTGCAGCGTGGATGAGAACTAGGGGTCCCGGCTGCACCCTGAGTATAGCAATGATGCAGACGTAGAGTCCTGTTCCTGACAGATGGACCTGCACAGGGCGTACCCTGCATAGGACGTGGATGAGAACTAGGGGTCCCGGCTGCACTCTGAGTATAGCAATGATGCAGACGTGGAGTCCTGTTCTGACAGATGGACCTGCACAGGCGTACCCTGCATAGGACGTGGATGAGAACTAGGGTCTCGGCTGCACCCTGAGTATAGCAATGATGCAGACGTGGAGTCCTGTTCCTGACAGATGGACCTGCACAGGGCGTACCCTGCATAGGACGTGGATGAGAACTAGGGGTCCCGGCTGCACTCTGAGTATAGCAATGATGCAGACGTGGAGTCCTGTTCCTGACAGATGGACCTGCACAGGGCGTACCCTGCATAGGACGTGGATGAGAACTAGGGGTTCCGGCTGCACCCTGAGTATAGCAATGATGCAGACGTGGAGTCCTGTTCCTGACAGATGGACCTGCACAGGGCGTACCCTGCATAGGACGTGGATGAGAACTAGGGGTCCCGGCTGCACCCTGAGTATAGCAATGATGCAGACGTGGAGTCCTGTTCCTGACAGATGGACCTGCACAGGGCGTACCCTGCATAGGACGTGGATGAGAACTAGGGGTCCCGGCTGCACCCTGAGTATAGCAATGATGCAGACGTGGAGTCCTGTTCCTGACAGATGGACCTGCACAGGGCGTACCCTGCATAGGACGTGGATGAGAACTAGGGGTCCCGGCTGCACCCTGAGTATAGCAATGATGCAGACGTAGAGTCCTGTTCCTGACAGATGGACCTGCACAGGGCGCACTCTGCATAGGACGTGGATGAGAACTAGGGGTCCGGCTGCACCCTGAGTATAGCAATGATGCAGACGTGGAGTCCTGTTCTGACAGATGGACCTGCACAGGGCGTACTCCTGCATAGGACGTGGATGAGAACTAGGGGTCCCGGCTGCACCCTGAGTATAGCAATGATGCAGACGGGAGTCCTGTTCCTGACAGATGGACCTGCACAGGCGTGCACCTGCATAGGACGTGGATGAGAACTAGGGGTCCGGCTGCACCTGAGTATAGCAATGATGCAGACGTGGAGTCCTGTTCTGACAGATGGACCTGCACAGGGCGTACTCTGCATAGGACGTGGATGAGAACTAGGGGTCCCGGCTGCACCCTGAGTATAGCAATGATGCAGACGTGGAGTCCTGTTCCTGACAGATGGACCTGCACAGGGCGTACCCTGCATAGGACGTGGATGAGAACTAGGGGTTCCGGCTGCACCCTGAGTATAGCAATGATGCAGACGTGGAGTCCTGTTCCTGACAGATGGACCTGCACAGGGCGTACCCTGCATAGGACGTGGATGAGAACTAGGGGTCCCGGCTGCACCCTGAGTATAGCAATGATGCAGACGTGGAGTCCTGTTCCTGACAGATGGACCTGCACAGGCGTACCCTGCATAGGACGTGGATGAGAACTAGGGGTCCCGGCTGCACCCTGAGTATAGCAATGATGCAGACGGGGAGTCCTGTTCCTGACAGATGGACCTGCACAGGGCGTACCCTGCATAGGACGTGGATGAGAACTAGGGGTCCCGGCTGCACCCTGAGTATAGCAATGATGCAGACGTAGAGTCCTGTTCCTGACAGATGGACCTGCACAGGCGTACCCTGCATAGGGCGTGGATGAGAACTAGGGGTCCCGGCTGCACCCTGAGTATAGCAATGATGCAGACGGGAGTCCTGTTCCTGACAGATGGACCTGCACAGGGCGTACCCTGCATAGGACGTGGATGAGAACTAGGGTCCCGGCTGCACCCTGAGTATAGCAATGATGCAGACGTAGAGTCCTGTTCCTGACAGATGGACCTGCACAGGGCGTACCCTGCATAGGACGTGGATGAGAACTAGGGGTCCCGGCTGCACCCTGAGTATAGCAATGATGCAGACGTGGAGTCCTGTTCCTGACAGATGGACCTGCACAGGGCGTACCCTGCATAGGACATCTGCAGGATTCATCTTGGTATTTCATATTTTGGGTTGCCTGTCCAGTGTAATACGTAGAAATGGGCGTCACCCCTGAATGCCTACATTGGGGCGCACCCTGCATGCAACAGATAAACAAGCACAAAAGGCACATGCAAAGTACCGTGCACAACCGCTATATATAAAAAATATATCCTATGTAAGCCGAAGGGCGGCTGGACAAAAACCGCAGCGTGCTGTAGTTTTTGTCTGGCCGCCTCTTGGCATGTTTGCCGTGCTGCAGCCAGACCTCTGCCCCCCCCCCCCATTAGGAGGGGACTTCTAGCAGCACGGTGGGCTAGCGCTAGCACGGAACCCTGCTGCCGCAAGTGTGAAAGTAGCCTAAAATAGCAAAAAATATAAAATATATAAACTTTATCTAAGGTCGGACTCATCGTTAAGTTTTCCATTCTTCTGAGCCATCAGAAAATCTGAAAAGAACAAAAAAAACTGATGCTGAATTTTAGCCATTTCCATCTGAGATACGTAATTTTAGACAGGAAATAATACCTTGAGCGGCAATCATCTTGCAGTGTAATACTGCCGCAAACGCTCGATCACTGGGCAATCCAAATTTTTTAAAACGTTAAAAAATCTGTGCTTGTCGGCAAACCCGTATACAGCCTGAAGACGAGCGATGGCGTAGCGACCGCTTCTCCTCATACTGTGGAGGAGATCGCCGTATGTCATAGCAGCGGTCCCCTCCGCTAACGAGCAGGTGATCGCTGGGAGGTTTTCCCCTCAATTGCGTTATTTCACAGGTGAAACATTTTAAATCAAGGACCGTCGTTTTACGCCTTTGATTTGCCGTGCGCTGCTGGTGGAGATGCAGGGTTATAGGCTGGTTATAGGCGCATCCTCTGCCGGTCCGCGCACCTAGATGGACGTCGCTGGAGAAGATTGACATAGAAACACTTCATGCGTCTCGATGTAGACACAATGGCGTTTGAAAAAGTCGCACAATGGGCTTTTTATGCCGGTTTCTGGTTAAGGGGGTCATCATAAATGACCTCCAATGTGTCCCTCCTGTAAAAACTGCGCAGGCAGTGACCACACTGATTTAACACCCGTCAACTTTAAAAAGCAACGCAAAGCAGCGTGTGAACCCGGCCTAAAGAGCCAGAAAGGACGGATTTCCAAACCCGACTTCCCACCTGGTGACGGATCAGTCGCCTTCGCCGGACCCTCTGGTCACATTGTCCTCGATGGATAAATCCTCGCTGATAATCTCCATAGCTGAAGATGAATGACTTGTGTCTGAGCCCATTATTATACTGAGGAGCGGCCAGCAGCCTCATACGCCAGACAGCCGCGTATCTAAAGTTACCAGGTGTGATACTTGTGTATCTTATGTGTGATACTGCTATATCTGTGATCTCAGCTATCATGTATGATACTAGTGTATCTAATCATCTATCGTGTGTGATACCAGTGTATCTAATCAGCTATCGTGTGTGATACTAGTGTATCTAATCATATATTGTGTGATAGTAGTGTATCTAATCAGCTATCATATATGACACCAGTGTATCTAATCAGCTATCATGTGTGATACTAGTGTATCTAATCATCTATCGTGTGTGATACTAGTGTATCTAATCAGCTATTGTGTGTGATACTAGTGTATCTAATCAGCTATTGTGTGGGATACTAGTGTATATAGTCATCTATCGTGTGTGATACTAGTGTATCTAATCAGCTATCGTGTGTGATACTAGTGTATCTAATCAGCTATCATATATGACACCAGTGTATCTAATCAGCTATCATATGTGACACCAGTGTATCTAATCAGCTATCATGTGTGCTACCAGTGTATCTAATCAGCTATCATGTGCGATACCAGTGTATCTAATCAGCTATCATGTGTGATACTAGTGTATCTAATCAGCTATCATGTGTGATACTAGTGTATATAGTCATCTATCGTGTATGATACTAGTGTATCTAATCATCTATCATGTGCGATACCAGTGTATCTAATCAGCTATCGTGTGTGATACTAGTGTTTCTAATCAGCTATTGTGTGTGATACTAGTGTATCTAATCATCTATCATGTGTGATACTAGTGTTTCTAATCAGCTATTGTGTGTGATACTAGTATATCTAATCAGCTATCGTGTGTGATATTAGTGTATCTAGTCATCTATCACGTGTGATACTAGTGTATCTAATTAGCTATCATGTGTGATACTAGTGTATCTAGTCATCTATCGTGTGCGATACTAGTGTATCTAATTAGCTATCATGTGTGATACTAGTGTATCTAGTCATCTATCGTGTGCGATACTAGTGTATCTAATTAGCTATCATGTGTGATACTAGTGTATCTAGTCATCTATTGCGTGTGATACTAGTGTATCTAATCATCTATCGTGAGTGATCCGAGTGTATCTAATCATCTATCATGTGTGATACTAGTGTATCTAGTCATCTATCGTGAGTGATCCGAGTGTATCTAATCATCTATCATGTGTGATACTAGTGTATCTAGTCATCTACCGTGTGTGATACGTGAACCTCAGCCTATTATGGGATACCGATGTTTCCCGGCTTATCATGTGTGATACTAGAGTAACTAAGCCAAATATATGTGACAACAGTGTATCTAAGTCCAGCATGTGTAACACTGGTGTATCTAAGTCCAACATGTGTAACACTGGTGTATCTAAGCTTATCATGTGTGACAATAGTGTATCTAAGTCCATCATGTGTAACACTAGTGTATTGAAGCCTATCACATGTGACATTAGCGTTTCTTGAACAATCATGTGTGACACTAGTGTATCTAACCCCAGCAAGTCTAACACTAGTGTATCTAAGCTTATCATGTGGGATGATAGTGTATCTAGTTGTCTATCATGTGTGATACTAACTAAGCCAAATATGTGTAACAATAATGTATCTAACCTCAGCATGTGTAAACCTAGTGTATTGAAGCCTATCACATGTGACAAGTGCTTACATGTGTGATACTAATGTATCTAAGTGCTTACATGTGTGATACTAATGTATCTAGGTGCTTACATGTGTGATACTAATGTATCTAAGTGCTTACATGTGTGATACTAATGTATCTAGGTGCTTACATGTGTGATACTAATGTATCTAGGTGCTTACATGTGTGATACTAATGTATCTAAGTGCTTACATGTGTGATACTAATGTATCTAGGTGCTTACATGTGTGATACTAGTATATTTCAGCCTACAATGCATGCTATCAGTGTACCTAAGTGGTGTATCTAAGCCTCCTATGTGTGAAACATTCCCAGGGAACTCCACAGCACTACTTCCCCCATCAGGTAATTAGGATAAATGAGGTTTGCTCCTTTCCCGACCATTCGGGGTCAGAATGGATCTGACCCTTGACCTGCAGCCGGTGACTGTATGAAGTGGATTAATATTGTAATTACGGAATAATCGATGAAGCGGAGACTGGCGGCAGAGATTGCAGATTATCATCAGACAAGCCGTATCGATCCCACCTAGTTATCTGCTCTGCAGCGGCTTCAGGACCAGCTGCCATATAGTGGAAGAGCCGATCGGTGACCGCTCGTTAGGACTCAGCACTTACAGGATGGCGGCCGCGCGGCATAAGTTCTCCTGACGCTCCCAGAAAAAGTACGGGTGCATGGTTTTGTGGATGTCATTTTTTGAAGTCGCTCCGTGTTTTCTACTTCCTGTCCTGACTCTTTAATTCCCTCTTTGTATAGACTTCTAGCAGGGCGAACATCCTCGCTTAAAGGGGTTGTCCCACGAAAAATATTCTACAGTTTTTAAACCAGCGCCTGGATCTGAACACTTCTGTAATAAAAGTTTATCTCTTGCACTGAGCGCCCCCTGCTGTTTGTTCTATCTCTTATTTCTTAGTCTGGCTCACTGGGATGGCCGCACATGCTCAGTTTCATCCTTCAACTGCCTCCTGAGCTTTAATAGGAAAAGACACGCCCCTGAGCTGCAGCAGAAAAGACACGCCCCCTGAGCTGCAGCAGAAAAGACACGCCCCCTGAGCTGCAGCAGAAAAGACATGCCTCCTAAGCTGCAGCAGAAAAGACACGCCCCCTGAGCTGCAGCAGAAAAGACACGCCCCCTGAGCTGCAGCAGAAAAGACACGCCCCCTGAGCTGCGGCAGAAAAGACACGCTCCCTGAGCTGCGGCAGAAAAGACAAACCTCCTGAGCTGCAGCAGAAAAGACACACTCCCTGAGCTGCGGCAGAAAAGACACGCTCCCTGAGCTGCGGCAGAAAAAACACACCTCCTGATCTGCAGCAGAAAAGACAAGCCTCTTGAGCTGCAGCAGAAAAGACATGCTCCCTGAGCTGTAGCAGAAAAGACAAATCTCCTAAGCTGCAGCAGAAAATACACGCCCCCTGAGCTGTAGCAGAAAAGACAAATCTCCTAAGCTGCAACAGAAAATACATGCCCCCTGAGCTGCAGCAGAATAGGCGCCCCCTGAGCTGCAGCAGAAAAGACACGCCCCCCGAGCTGCAGCCAAAAAGACAAACCTCCTAAGCTGCAGCAGAAAAGACACGCCCCCCGAGCTGCAGCCAAAAAGACACGCCCCCTGAGCTGCAGCAGAAACGACAAGCCCCCTGAGCTGCAGCAGAAAAGACACACCTCCTAAGCTGCAGCAGAAAAGCACAGCGCTCTTCTGTGGCCATCTTTACTGAGAGAACAATAGAGTGGTATCCCAATTCTACGCCTACTATTATCATGAGGAATACCCTGCAGATATCTACCCCTCACAGCAGCAGTAAACTGACAATAGATGATATATTTATACAGATGTTTTACTGATTGTTTTTCACTTGTAACGGCACGGCGTTCATATAGTCTATGAATATTCCGTTTTTGACAGGTGTCCCGTTAAAACCCTTCGGTCACATGAGAGGATGGCAGGACTGTAGATGGCGGTACTACGTGGTGGTTGGGGATGGTTATAGTAGACATTTTGTCTTGGGGGTCTCTGATAGGTGTATTTCTGACCCAGCCGGTCCAGGGGCGGAATGAGGCAGCGCTACCATATCACATAGAGTTGCTGATCGATGGGGATCCCAGAGTCACTGATTACCTATACATGTAATACCAGGCATATCCCACCGATAAGAGGAAAACATCTAATCTCAGACAGCCCCTTTAACATTAAGTATGGATGCTATAGGTGCAGCCCGGGTGGCTGTTATGGGGCCCCTAGAGAAAGCGGGTCTAGTCCTGAGTGGCAAGAACCAGGCTGGGGGATCATTTGGCACATGCGCAGTAAATGGATGGGCAATCTGTTTACTGCGCATGTGCCGCAGGTGCTCCTGCTAAAAGCAGACATATTATGGGCCTAGTAATGTCATATTACAGATCATAATAATGTGACCAGTAGGTGGCGCTGCTTTATATGGAGCTCTATGGATGACGCACCCTGCAGCACACATGAGGCGGTATTATAACTATGTGGGAGAGGAATGCTCCGCGCTGCTGTGTGCATCCCTCAGGCGTTCCTGTCTGGACGTTATATAACCTCGTCTACTCTAAATATAGCGGCTGGCGATCCATAGTCTCCTAGATTTGCCATTTCTAATGAGCTGAACCGTGGTGCGGCACACGGCGTAAGGACGCGATGAGAGTGCGCACTGCCGCAGCAGCCACAGAGGCCCTTATGGTGCCTCATCTCCAAAGAATGCCTGCACTATGGAGAGCGGGAAGGCTTGATTTAAAGGGCCAGTCACCCTGAAGTGCTCAGTGCAGAAGCGTTATACAGGGCGGCCCACCAGAAAGTCGCCCGCTTCAGCGATAGCATGACAAGATGAACGAGCAGGGGGAGCGTTTTTGTTTTTTAATTACCCCCTTGTGACAGAAGATGCTGAGAGTAGTCCCTGTTCAGGTCTCTGCCTCTTTCGGCTGATACGGCTTGTGACGCTGCGGATGGTGGTTGTGATGTTCTCCTTCAGTTCCTGCGGGGGAGGCAGATCGTTAGCGGACACTTTCTGGTTTAAATTTCCCCACAGATAGAAATCCCACGTGGACAAGTCTGGGGAACGTGGCGGCCATAGCCCCTCGATCACGGTTCTCTCCTCCGTAAACAGTTCATGAACCCGTCCAGCGACCTTTGTCAGGTGCGGCATGTTCCCCATCTTGTTGGACGAAGCAGGACATGTCTTCTTCTGGTGTTAGTTGGTTGAAAATTGGGCGAACTATTCGTGTTCCTGACGCTTTTGCGCCAAACGCCAATTTCCTGGTCATCAAGTGCGTTTTTTCATGAGCCGAATGGGGATTTTTTGGGGACCTCATATTCTGGAAATTTACGTGACCTGATAAATTAAACCAAGCTTCATCCGTCATGAAGTCAGGCAATCACGTCCGGTAATTTCCATGTTCAGCTCTGTCGGACTCTTTCCGTTATTCGGTACGGTCTCAGGTTCGGAGATTTCAGTGCTCGCTGACACCTCGTTCCTGACACACCGACTTGCTGGGACAGTTTTCAAGGTGATTTTTGGGGGCTACTTTCCATCGGCTGCTGAATTTCATGCACAACTTCAGTCGTCCTGATTGATAGAGGCTGCGGTTCTTCATGTTTGATGCCATTTCCGAACAAGACTCTGAACACAACGTTTAGCCGGTGGTTTTGTACCTGGGTCATTGTCGACAATGGTCTCTTATGCTTCCTGAATCGCCCTGTTTCGCACACAGCCATCCACCATCACTATTCGCCATCTTTCTGACAAAATTGGCCACTTTTATCAACCTGAATAGTAAATCTCTTAGTTGCCCATAGCAACCAATCAGAGCTCAGCTTTCAGTTCCTACAGGGCTCTGGAAAAATGAAAGCTGAACTCTGATTGGTTGCTATGGACAACTATGGAGATATTAGAGGCTGCCTACTTTTTCGTGGGCCACCCTGTAAAAGTCAGTAGAGGTTGTCAGATAGGTGACATGTAGTAGTTGTCATGGGGGACAGGGATGTTTCTTCACGTCCTGTCACTCCTTATGTCTGCTTCTTCATGATCATTGATTACCACTTCCCACTTTTCTGATAATTCAGATTATAGCTCAGTCCGGTGCCAGATTAAAGGAATGTTACTATGCTTAGAGAAGAATTGCAGGATAGAGGATATGAGCTTAAGTTCACATGGGGTGGGTTTGACCTGGATTTTGGAGCATCTGCACCAAATCCGATGACAATCCATCTCCAACAGGGTGGGACTGCAGAAAAATCACGTGTAAACACTTCTATTTTACCCACGCTTGTACCGCGATTACAGTGATGCTTTCAGGGGCCCTTAATTGCATTAAAACTATAGGTGCTGACGTGTTAATGTGGCCCAATGTGGCATCAGAGAAGTGACAGGCAGCAGTCTCGTGGCATCAGAGAAGTGACAGGCAGCAGTCTCGTGGCATCAGAGAAGTGACAGACGGCAGTCTCCTGGCATCAGACAAGTTACAGGCAGCAGTCTCATGGCATCAGAGGAGTGACAGCCAGTAGTCTCCTTGCATCAGGGAAGTGACAGGCAGCAGTCTCGTAGCATTACAGAAGTGACAGACGGCAGTCTCGTGGCATCACAGAAGTGACAGACGGCAGTCTCCTGGCATCAGAGAAGTGACAGGCAGAAGTCTCCTGGCATCAGAGAAGTGACAGGCAGAAGTCTCCTGGCATTAGAGAAGTGACAGACGGCAGTCTCCTGGCATTGGAGAAGTGACAGGCAGCAGTCTCCTGGCATCGGAGAAGTGACAGACGGCAGTCTCCTGGCCGCGCACCGCTGGCTGCGCCTGACATATAAATATTACCGGTACGCTCTGCCAAACAGACGCTCACATTGTTGTTTGGAGCGGTGAAAGTATTCTTTGTTAACCTGTCTGAAAGGTCTATTAAAAAAATAAACAGCCCATTATAATCATATTCAGCAGAAAAGTGTTTTCTGAGAGCAGACGTCGTCCCATAAACACATTAGTTACGAAAATAAATGACTCCTTGTGAAGGCTCTGAGGGCGGCTTTATGTCTCCGCACATAGTCCGATAATGTACGTTTTATCTTCATACTCACTTGCATTCTGACCCTGTGCTCCTACAAACCAGCAGTAAAATGCATTGAGAGGACTCCTGAGCTCATCCACATAATGGAGGACTCCTGAGCTCATCCACATAATGGAGAGGACTCCTGAGCTCATCCACATAATGGAGAGGACTCCTGAGCCTATCTACATAATGGAGAGGACTCCTAAGCTCATCCACATAATGGAGAGGACTCCTGAGCTCATCCACATAATGGAGAGGACTCCTGAGCTCATCCACATCATGGAGAGGACTCCTGAGCTCATCCACATAATGGAGAGGACTCCTGAGCTCATCCACATAATGGAGAGGACTCCTGAGCTCATCCACATAATGGAGAGGACTCCTGAGCTCATCCACATAATGGAGAGGACTCCTGAGCTCATCCACGTAATGGAGAGGACTCCTGAGCTCATCCACGTAATGGAGAGGACGCCTGAGCTCATCCACATAATGGAGAGGACTCCTGAGCTCATCCACATAATGGAGAGGACTCCTGAGCTCATCCACATAATGGAGAGGACTCCTGAGCTCATCCAAGTAATGGAGAGGACTCCTAAGCTCACCCACATAACGGTGAGAAGTCCTGAGCTCATCCACATAATGGAGAGGACTCCTGAGCTCATCCACATAATGGAGAGGACTCCTGAGCTCATCCACATAATGGAGAGGACTCCTGAGCTCATCCACATAATGGAGAGGACTCCTGAGCTCATACCCGTAATGGAGAGGAGTCCTGAGCTCATCCACATAATTGAGAGGACTCCTTAGCTCATCCACATAACGTTGAGAAGTCCTGAGCTCATCCACATAATGGAGAGGATTCCTGAGCTTATCTACATAATGGAGAAGACTCCTGAGTTCATGCACCTAATGGAAAGGACTCAAGGAGGAGTCCTCTCAATGCATTTTACTGCTAGTTTGTGGGAGGACAATGTCAAAATGTAAGTGAGCATGAAGATAAAACTTACATAATGGACTCTGCACCACTTACACTATACACTGCTCACTCTAGTTTGGGGGAGGGGGGTGGGGGGTGGGGCAGCTTTGAAACTGAAAGATTCCTTTTAACCAGGGCCGGACTGGGACAGCCCTGGCATTTTAAAGCAGACATGACCATTTAGTGTGTGTTAAATGTGAAATATGTTTGTGCATACTCCCCGCGCCGCCCCAATTCGACCCCAGTGCAAATGGCATATTTGGGAGGACATTACATTTAGCACTACCTAACATACAGGAGAATACAGCATTATATACCTATTATATTCATTGACATCTCCTCTAATGTAGAGGGTCTCTTTTCTCATCTTTATTGATAACAAACAGCCATGATGACATCTTTCAGCCGCGTCTCGATTCCCCAGTAGTAATAAGGAACCCTAAAGTACCTCCAGTAAAAATGAAGCTCCCTAAAGTGCTCCTAGTAGTAAACAGGCCTCATATAATGCCCCAGTAGTAATAATGCCTCGTAAAGAACCTGCAGTAAACATAAAGCCCTCTAAAGTTCTCCCAGTAGAAAATAGGGCCCACAAAGTGCCCCCTAATGTACCCTAAAAAGAACTCTATAATGTCCTCTATAGTGCCCAGAGTTATAATGAGCCTCGGTAGTGCCTCCAGTAGTCATAATGTCTTCCTGTATCGCCCACAGTAGTTATAATGTCCCCTGTATCGCCCCAGTATTTGTAATGTCCTTCAGTAGTTATGCCACCCTGTATTGCCTCTGTACTCATAATATCCTCCTGTAGTGCTCCAGTTGTCACGAACCAGCGGGTGTGAAGCCACTGTGCCACGAGTCCTACCTCCTCTAAGGGCGTTTTCTAAGTGAACCCCTTGATTCTTCACAGTACCCCTGATGGTGGGGATAGACTTTCCCAAGGGGAACACCAAGTCGCTACCTCTTTAGGAGGATCGGCACATGAGGCAGCTGGTTCAGGTTGGACCAGCAAGTACCTGAGAAAGGTACCAGAGGTACAGGCGTCGTCAACAGGCTGAATCATTACCAGGAGAAGTCAGACAGTCAATAGGTCAGCGCAGGCGGCACAGGTACAGGTCAGACAATCCGGGTCGGCAACAGGAGAGTCAAACAGGTGGCAGAGTCCAGGAACACAAGTGAATATCAGGAAGCAGAGCACAAGGAACTTGACACTGAGGCATCTGGGAAGGGGGCTGAGCCACTTATATATGTGCAGGAGGACTAGGATAGGTCAGCGAGGTCACATGACCTAACCCATAAAGCCCAGGAAGTGACGCGCGCCGGCCCTTAAGGAAGTGCTGCAAGAAACGAGCAGCAAGCATGCTGTGGTCAGGGCTGAGAGGAAACTGTGGAGAAGATCCCAGAACAACAGCACCTACCCAGACAGATCCCAGGACTGCAGCGGTGAACGGGAAGCACTGACCACAGATCACCGCGGTGGTAAGCAGGGGAACAGTGGCGCACAGCAGCCGCTGTTACAACAGTAATTATAGAGTCCCCTTTTTAGTGCCCCAGTAGTTACACTGCCCCCTGTATTTTCCCTTTCCCCAAAAGTGGCATAAAAATACTCACCTGAGAGCTGCTCCATGCCTCAGTCTGTGAAGCATTCCAAAGGCTTGACTTGCCCGCATCCTGGTCACTATTAAGTCCTGGCACCGCCAGCGTCCTGGCACCACCACCTGCTGTGTCTCATAGGCTTCAGGCCTTGTGGCCCATGAAAGTGGACGACGGGGACAGGAACCATTCGTTCCCATGCCCTGCTGCATTTTCTAAATGTATCACCGTTTTGATGACGTGATACAGTTGTGCGGCGGCCACTACTTTCAGGGCTCTGGTCAAAAGATCTATGGCCGAAGAAGCAATGGATGTTATGGCCTAGCCTGAGGCAGCCGGGCACCGGTCAGGTCTAAGGCACAGGTCTAAGGCAGACCGCCACCGGCCCATCTGGCATTTGTAGTCCAGCCCTGCCTTTAACACCATGTATAATGTACAGAATTGTATTATTATATGTGGCTGATTACATCATGGAGAAGATAATAGAAATTAAAATAAAAACCCAGCGGTGAACAAAATGAAAATATTGCGCAGAGAAGCTGAAAATCATTGCGATCAATACATAATCATCTTATTAAGAAGAGCCGGTAATGAGGATGGAAGATAGGAGGACAGAGGGTCAAAGAGGAGAAAAAGGAGAGGATGGCGGCCCAGCACAGGTGAGGAGGGAGAGGATGACAGCCCAGCACAGGTGAGGAGGGAGAGGATGGCGGCTCAGCACAGGTGAGGAGGGAGAGGATGACAGCCCAGCACAGGTGAGGAGGGAGAGGATGACGGCCCAGCACAGGTGAGGAGGGAGAGGATGACAGCCCAGCACAGGTGAGGAGGGAGAGGATGACGGCCCAGCACAGGTGAGGAGGGAGAGGATGGCGGCCCAGCACAGGTGAGGAGGGAGAGGATGGCGGCCCAGCACAGGTGAGGAGGGAGAGGATGGCGGCCCAGCACAGGTGAGGAGGGAGAGGATGGCGGCCCAGCACAGGTGAGGAGGGAGAGGATGGCGGCCCAGCACAGGTGAGGAGGGAGAGGATGGCGGCCCAGCACAGGTGAGGAGGGAGAGGATGGCGGCCCAGCACAGGTGAGGAGGGAGAGGATGGCGGCCCAGCACAGGTGAGGAGGGAGAGGATGGCGGCCCAGCACAGGTGAGGAGGGAGAGGATGACGGCCCAGCACAGGTGAGGAGGGAGAGGATGGCGGCCCAGCACAGGTGAGGAGGGAGAGGATGGCGGCCCAGCACAGGTGAGGAGGGAGAGGATGGCGGCCCAGCACAGGTGAGGAGGGAGAGGATGGCGGCCCAGCACAGGTGAGGAGGGAGAGGATGGCGGCCCAGCACAGGTGAGGAGGGAGAGGATGACGGCCCAGCACAGGTGAGGAGGGAGAGGATGACGGCCCAGCACAGGTGAGGAGGGAGAGGATGACGGCCCAGCACAGGTGAGGAGGGAGAGGATGGCGGCCCAGCACAGCGCAGGTGAGGAGGGAGAGGATGACGGCCCAGCACAGGTGAGGAGGGAGAGGATGGCGGCCCAGCACAGGTGAGGAGGGAGAGGATGGTGGCCCAGCACAGGTGAGGAGGGAGAGGAAGTCTCAGTGTCATTATCATGTACCCCAAGTGTCAGCGTCATTATCCTGTACCCTGAGTGTCAGTGTCATTATCCTGTACCCCGAGTGTCAGTGTCATTATCCTGTACCCCGAGTGTCAGCGTCATTATCCTGTACCCCGAGTGTCAGTGTCATTATCATGTACCCCAAGTGACAGCGTCATTATCCTGTACCCCGAGTGTCAGCCTCGTTATCCTGTACCCCGAGTGTCAGTGTCATTATCCTGTACCCCGAGTGTCAGTGTCATTATCCTGTACCCCGAGTGTCAGCGTCATTATCCTGTACCCCAAGTGTCATTATCCTGTACCCCGAGTGTCAGTGTCATTATCCTGTACCCCGAGTGTCAGTGTCATTATCCTGTACCCGAGTGTCAGTGTCATTATCCTGTACCCCGAGTGTCAGTGTCATTATCCTGTACCCCGAGTGTCAGTGTCATTATCCTGTACCCGAGTGTCAGTGTCATTATCCTGTACCCCGAGTGTCAGCGTCATTATCCTGTACCCTGAGTGTCAGTGTCATTATCCTGTACCCCGAGTGTCAGTGTCATTATCCTGTACCCGAGTGTCAGTGTCATTATCCTGTACCCCGAGTGTCAGTGTCATTATCCTGTACCCCGAGTGTCAGTGTCATTATCCTGTACCCCCGACAGTGTCAGTGTCATTATCCTGTACCCCAAGTGTCAGTGTCATTATCCTGTACTCCGAGTGTCAGTGTCATTATCCTGTACCCGAGTGTCAGCGTCATTATCCTGTACCCGAGTGTCAGTGTCATTATCCTGTACCCCAAGTGTCAGCGTCATTATCCTGTACCCCGAGTGTCAGTGTCATTATCCTGTACCCCGAGTGTCAGTGTCATTATCCTGTACCCCGAGTGTCATTATCCTGTACCAGTGTCAGTGTCATTATCCTGTACCCGTGTCGAGTGTCATTATCCTGCCCGAGTGTCAGTGTCATTATCCTGTACCCCGAGTGTCAGTGTCATTATCCTGTACCCGAGTGTCAGTGTCATTATCCTGTACCCGAGTGTCAGTGTCATTATCCTGTACCCCAAGTGTCATTATCCTGTACCCCGAGTGTCAGTGTCATTATCCTGTACCCGAGTGTCAGTGTCATTATCCTGTACCCGAGTGTCAGTGTCATTATCCTGTACCCCAGTGTCAGTGTCATTATCCTGTACCCGAGTGTCGGTGTCATTATCCTGTACCCGAGTGTCAGCGTCATTATCCTGTACCCCGAGTGTCAGTGTCATTATCCTGTACCCCGAGTGTCGGCATCATTATCCTGTACCCCGAGTGTCAGTGTCATTATCCTGTACCCCAAGTGTCAGTGTCATTATCCTGTACCCCGAGTGTCAGTGTCATTATCCTGTACCCCGAGTGTCAGCGTCATTATCCTGTACCCCGAGTGTCAGTGTCATTATCCTGTACCCGAGTGTCAGTGTCATTATCCTGTACCCCAGTGTCAGTGTCATTATCCTGTACCCCAAGTGTCAGTGTCATTATCCTGTACCCCGAGTGTCGGTGTCATTATCCTGTACCCCGAGTGTCAGTGTCATTATCCTGTACCCCGAGTGTCAGTGTCACTATCCTGACCCCGAGTGTCAGCGTTATTATCCAGTACCCCAAGTGTCATTATCCTGTACCCCGAGTGTCAGCGTCATTATCCTGTACCCCGAGTGTCAGTGTCAATATCCTGTACCCCGAGTGTCATTATCCTGTACCCCGAGTGTCAGTGTCACTATCCTGACCCCGAGTGTCAGCGTTATTATCCTGTACCCAAAGTGTCATTATCCTGTACCCCGAGTGTCAGTGTCATTATCCTGTACCCCGAGTGTCATTATCCTGTACCCCGAGTGTCAGTGTCATTATCCTGTACCCCAAGTGTCAGTGTCATTATCCTGTACCCCGAGTGTCAGTGTCATTATCCTGTACCCCAAGGGATGTTTTTGAGGATATCTGTACATTCACAGCCCCAACCTCTGATGTAGGCCTCATGCACATGACTGTATTCGTTTTGCGGATCCACAAAATATGGATGCTGTCCATGTGTCATCTGCATTTTTTTGCGAACCAGACAAGAACAATTTGCAGAACGGACAAATGGATGTGGTCCGTACGGATGCTGTCTGCCTCTGTATGTCTGTTCTGCAAATAATAGAACGAGTCTCCTGTTCTGGTCCAGAAAATGGATGCATAAGGCCCTATGGATCAATAATGAAGTCAATGGTTTCTGTCAACAGAATTTGACAATCCAGACTTCTTCCAACGAGCCGCAAATGTTAGGAGAGCTGAATAAAATCCATGCCCGCATTAAAGCCGCCTCCTGTAGGCGGGTAGTTATTTCCATTATAAAGTACCATTAGCAGTGAAGAGGAGCAGCACAGGAGGAGAAGTGGGCTCTCAAGAACCGGGTCCGGGCTTCATCTAAATACAAAACATTTTTTTCTGTGATTAATGGTTGTTCCATGAAAAACTTTCGGCCTTGAATCCACTATGACAAATTTCCACTTAGAACTGTTTATGAAGTTAGCAACCTAAAGCAGAGCCCCCCTGGTCTGAAGGCTCCGAAAAAATGAAATAAATAAAAATTCAGCTAAAATCAATGTACATTCCACCAAAAGCTTCACATTACGGGGACGCAGAGCGCAGCGAGGAGCCCATACATCTGCTTTATGTTTAAATACATATCTATTACAATAATTTAGACGATGATTACATTGTGGAAGCGATAAATCTTCTTTATGTTTAAAACGCTCGCTCCTTCCACCAGCTGCAGTCAATGCTAAGAGGGTTACGGGACCATATTTATTAAGCCGACGCTTTAATTGCTGAAGCAAAGCCCCTGTCCTTCCTATGTTAAAGCCGCAGCAAACCCTCCAAACACAGCCTGGCCTCACTTACCCGCACTCACCTACAGCAGCCAATCACAGCACAGCTTATATCTCTCTACAGCAGTTTAAAAAGTACAAACTGCGCTGTCATTGGTTGCTACGGACAAAAAGGCTCTGTTTCGATCAGGTAAATTACGTCATAATATTATAACATTAATATGTTATAATATCACTAAATAAGTAAAAACCGAAGTCTGATGCCAGGGGTAACACCTCCAGTTTTTGTCTAGACTAGTGGCTATACACGAGTCCGATGTCATCCACATGAGTGCAGCGTGCCATTTTTCACTGAATCTATATGAACCACATTGTGATATCACAAGATAAATGATAACTACAAAGGATAAAATATATGTGGAGAAAACCCCCTAAAAATATACCACTATTATCTCCTGAAGCCACCACTAGAGGAAGCTAAGGAGATTACTGCGAACTATATACACAGTCACCACTAGAGGGAGCTCAGGAGATTATTGTATACAGATATATACAGCCACCACTAGAGGGAGCTCAGGAGATTATTGTATACAGATATATACAGCCACCACTAGAGGGAGCTCAGGAGATTACTACATACAGATATATACAACCACCACTAGAGGGAGCTCAGGAGCTTACTATATACAGATATATACAGCCACCACTAGAGGGAGCTCAGGAGATTATTGTATACAGATATATACAGCCACCACTAGAGGGAGCTCAGGAGATTATTGTATACAGATATATACAGCCACCACTAGAGGGAGCTCAGGAGATTATTGTATACAGATATATACAGCTACCACTAGAGGGAGCTCAGGAGATTACTGCATACAGATATATGCAGCCACCACTAGAGGGAGCTCAGGAGATTACTGCATACAGATATATACAGCCACCACTAGAGGGAGCTCAGGAGATTACTACATACAGATATATACAACCACCACTAGAGGGAGCTCAGGAGCTTACTATATACAGATATATACAGCCACCACTAGAGGGAGCTCAGGAGATTATTGTATACAGATATATACAGCCACCACTAGAGGGAGCTCAGGAGATTATTGTATACAGATATATACAGCCACCACTAGAGGGAGCTCAGGAGATTATTGTATACAGATATATACAGCTACCACTAGAGGGAGCTCAGGAGATTACTGCATACAGATATATGCAGCCACCACTAGAGGGAGCTC